>OZ035823.1:32261546-33461546 GCA_964034765.1 Knipowitschia caucasica
AGTGGGAGTTAGAGCGGGAGCCAAACGGGCAGAGTTTGTGGCACTAAAGTGTGGATTTAAAGAAAACCGAAGGATTTAAGAAGAAAAACAAATCAGGATGACAAGGGATACTAAAATCCCCACAAAATCCGACCTTTATGAAAGCTGTAGGTTCTCTGTCAGCTGAGGTCGAGCTGTTCTAATTTACATTGAGTTCTATGGGGAATATTTCTGGGTAGCCCATGTGAATTTAGTCTGGTTTAGTCTGCAGTACCGCAAGAATCCCCCGAGCACATGGGTCCTTCAATTCCAAGCTAGTAATACCCTATCCAGTTATTATAATAGATCCATGGCGCACCTGAGTTATGGCTGAACAGAAAATGCCAATTTCACGTTTGCCACCCACTCTCCCTGTTGTGACCAAGAAAAGAAAAAGCTGGATGTTTGGTTTGGTGGAGAGGCGAGGGGAGGGGGAGAGTCATTTCCAGTTGGTGCTACGGCTAAGCTAGCAAAATCGCTTACTGCATCTTTAAGGATGGCCCAATGTTTATGTAGGAATTAAATGTACCCATCTAATTTGCATATTATGACTTCATATGGTTTTTTACTGACAGACATTCAAATAACTAGGACATGAACACACTAACATAACTCACACTGTACTACACTAAAGGGTCGGGGAAATAAAAACAGGGGGTCAAATAAAACAAATGAATTTTGACACCCTGCTTGACACAATCAGCCGTTTTAAACAGTACAGCATATTGTAGATTTAAGTCAACCGTGGCGTCGAGAGGGTTAAGTACTCTAAAACGTAAAAAAAAAAAACATGGATGGATCATGGCACACACCTCTCTCCTAATATCTAAAATGAACTCTTCCTCTGACGTTACCTTTGTCAACCAGAAGGATCTCATTACAAAAGTTTTCCTTTGGACTGACCGAGTGCTGATGTCCCCATAGTTTTTGCCGAATGTTGAAGAAGCCGATTTGAACATAAGCCAGCAGGACCAAATTCCTTTCTTCGCTTTTTCTTGCGACAGTGCTAAGCTTTGCGCTGTAATGGGGCAGACTTGTTGATAAGGAGGTTGTTTAGGCAAGCTTGAGTTTCCGCCACGAATGAGAGCATCTGATTGGTTAATCCTTATATGGCTCATACTGTATCTGGTATTATTCAAAGCTGCACTAACTGACTTTGAGAAATTTTCGAATGAGAGCGCCGAGCTCGCTCTCTCTACTCGCCGTCCCCGCACGGAGCTTTCCCCCATCACTACCCCCCTCCCCCTCAGCCTGCGCTCACATGCTAATTGTATATACGGAGCTCACGTCTTACAATATGGACATTTGAACGTGGATGGCGTGACCATAGAATGATTGAACCGGGAAGCGCTGAGGAACGAGACGTTCTTTTGGATGGCTGTTTCGCTAAGTAAGTAGTAACCGGTAACAAAGACACGGGAAGTTTCAGGTTAGCCTCCGCTGCTTGTTTACCTCAGCTGTCTGTGCTAACAAGAGACCTGTAGATTTTCTCAAGAAAGTAGGGGCCAGTGGTCCGCTATGATTGGTCACAATCTGGACCCAAAACACATTATCTTCCTTGTTGCACCAAAACTCGATCTAAAATAAAATGACACGACAGTTCAAATCTGCGTTACTTTTTCTTCAAAAGGACGTATATCCCAATGCACTACATGGATATGGATTGCATTTTCGTAATGAATACAAAAATAAAGTCAGTCAGTGCAGCTTTAAGACACGACCAACATAAACTGAACAATTCTCATAACAGTGAATAGGACTGATATAACACCACAGCCATTGTGTCATTGAGCACTGCATTAAAACTGCCTATAGCCCTCCATACCTATGTATATAATTGTGAGACTTATCTCCAATGTGCACAGCTGATTGTTCACCAAATGCCAGAAAAAGTCAGTCAATTTGAAATGTCACCGTTTATCTTAATGTCATGCTAGCGGTAACATTGTGACGGAGCGGGGTACAGTGGAAAGATGAGCCTCTCCTGCAGTGTGCGGTACCTTTTATCTTTAATCCCAATTGACTCTGCTTTATCTGCTTTTCTGTCACATGCACGTTGAGTTTGGACGGAGCGGGGTACAGTGGAAAGATGAGCCTCTCCTGCAGTGTGCGGTACCTTTTATCTTTAATCCCAATTGACTCTGCTTTATCTGCTTTTCTGTCACATGCACGTTGAGTTTGTGAACGCCGTCTCATCTCAAAATCACTTGTTTAACTGAAAAAAGGCAGAGAATTGAGGACTTTAGCTGGTACTAATGTCACAAAGCGTTTGAAGAATAAAGCTGTTTGCTATTCTATGTGAATAGTTGCAATTAGAAAATTAGAAAACAGTTTTACTAATTAAGGATAATAGATACACAGAGACAATATTGTTCTTTGTGACTTATACTGTACATATTTTATGATTAAAATGAGATATTTGGTTAAAAAAAACAACTTAGAATAGATACAGAACGGGATATGTGCAGAAGCTAGTCTTAATGTTTTTAGGTTTGCTTTACTTCCTAAAAGTAATCAGTGCTTGAATAGAACAGGATCAGTATATTCATCTCTATGGGAAATCATGTTGCCTGATTCTGGGGAAATGAGAGCTACTATTAAGGGTTGTTCAACAAACCAAGGAAAATTATTTAATCCACCACGAGTGAGAAGAAAATAAACCACTCTTGTTTACAGTTAGAGTAGCCTGGCTATCCTAGACTACATATCAATGTCAATGTTAATGTCAACTTTATTTGTATAGCACATTTACATGAACACCAGCTTCCCAAAGTGCTTCAAATTCACAAAAAAAAAAAAACAAAAAAAATACAGAATTAACTACTAGTGACATGTAGTATGGGAACATTCCATTCATTTTCTCGTAGAAAAGGTGTGGTTTATGACTGACCTTAGCCACTTAATGGATTCTAAATGTATCTCCTATGCCTCTGAACAAATGTGCTAATTGTATCAGTTTTACCCAATAACGTATATACAGTAGGTCCCATTTCGTTTTGTCGCCTTTCACGCGTGAATCACACGAGACTCATGTGTGATTCACGCGTCTTTTATTTTCCTTCCCCCCAGTGACGCTGCAATGACCAAAACAACCATCAGGTGGCACTTGTGAGCAGGGTTACATTGGCGTCTCATCGCTCTTTCTTCTCTCTTCACCAGACAACTATCTGTGGCTTTAAGCCTAGCGTACTGTACATCGGACTGATTATATCCGTCGCCTATGAGTTTCTGCCCCGCGCACATCGACAATCTGGTTAAAACGGGCAACTCCTTGTAGCAGGCCAGTCTCTGGAATAACCCGCAGACATTAAAACTACTGCATATAACGTAAACTTTTGCATCACGTTGGTGATCTTTCCAAAAAGAGAGAATATCGTTATGAAAAGAGAAACTATTGGTAATATAACGCTGAACGTTATCTGACTCAAACAGCTCCGCTGGTGTCTCCTCCCACTCAGAAAAAAAGCAGACGCCTTTTCTCTGGCATCTCTAACATTTATAATAAATACATAAATATAACAATCATAATGAAGATGCTTTCAAATAATTTAGCAAGCTGTAATTCATTTATTTTAACTCCACACGGCTCCTCCCCTGCCAAACTTCTCTCGCTGCTCTCTCCTCCGCAAACCACTAAATGAGGAAAAGGGAATATTCACTCAATCTATTTTGAATGTTACACATACAATATTAATATAGTCTAAGCACGTGTAACACCTGTAGCCCGTGTATTTACCACAGACTGTAAGTATTAAAGTAATGAGGCCCCTGCTTTAGGCCTCTGCTGTGAGGCCCTAATGTACCTACCAGTAGCGGCGCCAGGTTTGCAATTTTGGGTAGGCCTGCAGATTAGTAAGTAGGCCAAATTCGCTTGCAAACTACAAAGGCTAGCTGGAATTGGGGTTTCAAAGAATATGGCTCAAACGCACACACGCACGCACGCAAACGCACACACGCACGCACGCACACGCACTCACGCGCGCACATACACACAAGCTCATTTATGAAACTTGCGTAGAAAAAGGTGTACATTTTGGGTGTATATCCATTTACGCAAAATCCACTGTCGGATTTATGAACATGTGAGATCCGCCCAGATCTGAGCGTACGCAGCTGCGGGTGTTGATAAATCGACTGAATACGAAAATATTTATGAAAGTCACACCTAGAATTATGCAGCAATCGCGTGTTTCACGCCCCGTCTTTGTGACAGGTCAGCAGGAAGCCGGCCTAAAAGACTGTTTGGAAGCCTCAAAAGGGACGTTTGTTTGTTCATGTAAAAATAAATATACTCTATATATTCAGCTGCGTTTTGAACAAATTTGCTAAAATGTTTTGATACATTAGAAAAATCTCTCTTGAATTGTAGAAGTGAATAAATATAGATTGATTGAATGAATCACTTCAGAGAGCGTTTGCGGTCCAGATTTCACAAAGAAACTCTGGAGCCAAAACTTCTGCACATGTGGCGCGACCTCTCACGGCACTCGCTGCGCACTCTGGACAGGGCAGTGAGACATTTGTGAGTGAGCAATACCATCGATGCGTTATTGGGGTGTGTGTCTGTGTGAGGATTACACAAATCTAATGAAATAACACATTGCTTTACCAGATGTGAATGTGGAATACAAATAGGCGTGCGTAATTACGCAGCGCAGAGCCTGCCACAGCAATAGATGGGTCACACATCCCTGTTGCGTAAAGTGTATTTATATAGAGCCTTTGACTGTCCAGGATCACAAAGCGCTTCACATTTTAAAAACATACAGATCAAAATAATACACACACAAGTCAGATTTAATAGAAGGTTCTCATCATGAGCTGTGATGTGTCTTTCAATCACACGTTTCAGTGTCCAGATTCAGCAATCCAATTCAGTCCAAATTATGTCCAAATTCAGAAATCCAGATTGTTCCAAATTATGTCCAAATTGTGTAATCCAATTTTTCCAAATGATGTCCATGCAAAAGAGGACGATGGTGTTGTCCATGTCTCAGCAGCTCACAGCAGGCCTGACTGGAATCAGGGGCTGTGCAGATTGTCCAAGTGTGCTGGTCCAGATGCATTCTCTTGAGGTTTCTCAGTTTTGGCTTAAAAAAAAAAAAACACTTTTTGTGTAAAAAAAAAAAGTCTTCTGTTCTCTAGATGTTACAGACAAGGCCCGCATTCTTCCACCACCTGAAGAAGGTGACATGTCTGGGATCGCGTCTTAAATTCAGACAGAAGACATGTTTTATTGTCGATGGTAGACACAGCACGAACACGAACACAGATACAATAGAATGCAAGTGTATTATACAGAGCGGAGGCATGGACACCTCCAATCAGCAGCTGCCACAGTGTGCTTGTAGCTTGGCCTTCAGATAGACACAACAAGGGAAAAGTACTGGCTTCTGCACATTGATAGAATGATGAGTTTAACTTTAACAAAAGTTGCTTCAAAGTGTTATGAAATCTCACAAATGTCTGCTTAGTTTTAACACTAGCAAACCCAAGCGAAATTGGCCCCTGTTTTGAAAAGAAGGATAGGTTGGCTGCCAACATTTGCATGTATTGATTTGCAAATTGAGGTAATGACTTATAACAGCAGGGGCCTGGGGTGGGCTTTGTTTATTCGTGCGGGGGAGGGAGAGCTGCAAGAGAGTAGCATCTGGACCAGCACACTTGGACAATCTGCACAGCCCCTGATTCCAGTCAGGCTGTGAGCTGCTGAGACATGGACAACACCAGCGTCCTCTTTTGCATGGACATAATTTGGAAAAATTGGATTACACAATTTGGACATGATTTGGAACAATCTGGATTTCTGAATTTGGACATAATGTTCGGACTTTTTATGTTATAGCCCTCCGAAGGGGCTAACGGCAGGCAGCACACATGGCATGACTCGTGTTTGTCATATTTTGTTAATTTATTAGAACAAATGTTTGACCACAGGTCATAAACCTGGAAAGAATACAGAAATAAACAATTACCACTAATTGTCCCTTTAAATTATCTGCCACTAAACTGAACATTGTTATTTGTAAATAAACATTTAGTACTTATTTACATGTAACACAAATAAACATTTGTAAAGCAAATAAACACATTATCGCGCATTTCCCAGTGTAGCCGCGGCAAACCACCGAAAAACTACACTACCCAGCATGCCTGGCGCCGAGTGCGCCTGCGCTATGCGTGCCTCTGCTCTCTCATGTGTCAGCACGGACCAAAACAAACTATCGCACACATACAGCGCTCCACACGTGTCTCCGCTACCACCCGTGCAGTCTACTGCTGCTACAGTCCACCTGTATCTGTGGTTATGACCACGGTCACAGTGAGTGCTCTGGCTGCTGTGCGCTCTCACTAACTCACCCCACTACACCAGCACAAAGTGCCGCGGATGAGCCACACACACTGACCTAAACAATGCTGGTACATCGCTACTTTACTGCGCTGGGTGTTTTATGAGCTTTGTACATACCAACGGGCTGTGTGCTCCTGACGATGGCTTGGTTTGTCTGTTAATTGCATGTTACAGTCACAGGTGCGTTATGCAGAACTTAAAGATGCGTCACTGCGCCCGCCCATGAATGATAAATGTGAAGTAATCCATGAAAAATAAATACTACTTTTCCCATATCCGTGACTATGCCCAAAGAACCAAACACCTCCCACTTGGCCGACTGATGTAAATCCAAGGAGGCCATTAAACAGTCACATGAGTCTTTAGTAGAATCTAGGCCAATCCGTAAGGGCGTTAGCAAATCATAAATCCTAAAGTACTAACTAAGGAGGTAGGCCCCACCACCTTGCCTCCTACCGAGTGTAGGTTTGCCCTTGAATCACTCGGCCACCTCCCAGGGTGACCCACTAACTAAACACATTAAAGTCTTTTGGGCCCCCTGGTGAGGACTTCATACCTTGAGTTGGTCTTCTACCGGAATCAGCACGACCAATCTTCGTACATCTCTGCGTAGGACAACAGTAGAGGGCAAGGTACAGTCTCGTCTATGGGTCCTGGAAACACGGGGGGCAGGAAGGCCTACGCAGGTGGCGACGTCGACATCTCGTACCACTCCGGTCTTGTCCGGATAGGTGACGACAATCCGACCGAGCCGGAACTGTCCTCGCAGGGCATTCTGGTCAGCGATCCAAACTAGATCTCCAACTTGGACATTTCTTTCTGCTCTATGCCACTTGGGCCGGATAAACAAGTTTGGTCCTGCTAGTTCACTCCACTTAGACCAAAACTTGTCGACTCCTGCTTGGACCGCCCTCAACCTGCGCCAAGGGTGGGTGTCCAAGTTGACCCCGTGCATATCTCCAGCTCGTCCAGTGCGCCCTAGGATGAGGGAGAGCGGAGTCAAGTACTCCACAGTTTCCTCTTGCTCCTGCGCTCTGGCATCAATAGGTCGCTCATTGGTTAGGTTGGCTGCTGAGTACAGCAAAGTTTGGAACTCCCCCCAGGTATAGCAGCTGGTTGTTCCGCCGAGGCTATTGAGAGCTCTTTTCATTAGTTTGACAGCTGCCTCTGCTGCTCCATTTCTGTGGGGCGAGTCAGCGGGGTGGAAGACCCACTGCCATTCAGTTCCATTTTTTGCTGCAATGTCCTCGATCGACACTTTCTGCAGACTGTCCAAGTGCCTGTGAAGGTCTCTTAGTGCAGATTTGGCACCCACGAAATTTGTGCCCCTGTCAGACCATAACTTCCATGGATGTCCTCTCAAAGCGGTGAATCTCGAGTACGCCTGAAGAAAGCTCTCAGCCGACAGGTCGTCTACAAGATTGGCATGGACAGCTCTGGAAGCCATGCAACACAATACCCCAGACCTTTTCCATGGTCCGTTTCTTGACCGCATCTCTTACTTCAAAAGGACCGAAAAGATCCAGCGTGGTAAACTCGAATGGGTTTGCTCTGTGTGTGCGCTCAAGGGGAAGATCGCTCATTTGTTGTTGGCATAGCCTTGCTTTCTGCTTCTTGCACGTTATGCACTCGTTGATCACCCTCTTGACTATCCTTCGGCCTTCTATGATCCAGGCCTTTCTTCTTGTGCGCAGTAGTGTAGCAGCAACCCCTTCATGATTAGCCTTGTGAGCTTCTCTAGCCAGCAGAGTACCCAACCACGATTGGAAAGGTAGCAATTGTTAGGATTTAAGCAGACAGAGACGGATCGTGGTGTGCCAAACTCTGGAAGTTTATTTAAGTTGCTCTCAAGTTCCACTGGTTTACTCTGTTTCTTTTCCTCAGACAGAATAAAGGCAGTACACAGTTTATATAGTCATTGTCACGTCACACATCGAAAGACATACGTGTCACAAAGAGACAGTCACATCATAGTCATAACATGGAGTCCTTGTAGAGTCCTTGTACAGTCCTGCACGTAGGCCATATTGCTATCTAATACTAATACCCTCCCCTTTGATCACATAATCACATGTGATCACTCAATTTGATCAATCAATAAAGTAGAAAAAAAAAAAATTCTAAAAAAAAAACTTAAAAAAAATTATTAAAAACAAAGAAAATGTATGCATTAAACTCATAATCATCAAATCAATATCAGCGGATTTTATCCTCTATCCTGGGAAAAAACAAACAAATACAAAAACAAATCAAAAAATAAAAACAAACAAAAATAAAAACAAACAAACACTATTGGACACACAAGAACTCAGCAGATTCAGTCAAAACACAGACAAAAACGAGCTGAGTCTCAAATTAGAAGCTAATTTAACTTTTCTTACTCTATACTTTTATTCTATATACTAATTGTTTACACTTCACTTCACTTATTTCACTTTAATCTTAGACTGTGTACTTTACTTTTACTATTCACTATAGTTTAAAACTATTCTAATCTATTCACAAATATGTTTGCATATTTGCTTCTATTGAGCCATATTCTTAAACATACATTTTAATCTAATAAATCTCTCTGTGGTATTATACTCTCATTATCAGTGGCTTATTATCAGTGGGATTTTGCTCCATGTCTATTCTCATTCTCAGGAATAAAACTGTGAACACAGTAAGGCAAATGGTCAACATTTACACTTCTATAGTGGTCAGTGATTTATTACTTTTTATTATCTAAAGATATTATTGTCAGGCAATTTGGGATGAATGAACATCATTAATCAAATTGGAACTATCCTTACAAGAGCTAATTGTTTTAGCAGGTTTGGGGTTGGGGTCAGTTATTCTACAATGGTGTTTGTGCTGGAAACTTCTCAATATCTAAATATCTACTATTGTGTTTTTGTGCTATACACAAATACATCAAAATGCTTTTAAATGCTTTTGAATCTCTGTTGGTTGTAATCTATCTCATTAATCTAGGCATTAATCTAGACTACACTCATATGGACTTTTGCATTGTCAACATTCACTCATGTGTGAACACAAGTGAATTTGGCAAGTATCTAATAAAACTGTACATAAACTGTAATTAACTTGATTTACTTCTGAAGTAAATGTTTGTGAAATGGTCCCTTTACCATTTGATATTAGCACTGGCTACAAATATTCTCTATTTTTGAAAGCATCTATGGTTGATGCATTTATCTAATTCTATTTCTACACTATTGTGACTCCAAAGCTCGGCTGCAGCTTGAGTCAAGGCATATTTCTAGTTTGTTACTTCTGTCACTTTTAATATCTCTAAAATAACTCTGATTCTAATATTATAGCTGCTCTATCAGAGATAACATTGTATGGTACTATTTTAACTCTTATGTGGAAATGTGTTTATGAACAACAAAGAAAGGACAATTCTACTTTTTTACTACTATTTAACATCTACTAAAACGCTACAATACTCATACGTTATCATTTTCAAAGTTTTTGTCTGTCAAATGTCTGAATACTTAACATGTATATTGCATTTGTCACAGTTGTGGTTCTGGTTGTAGCAAAAGCATCGGCAATAGACGTTTTCATTGGCTGGTTCTTGTTCTGCAAATGGCTGTGTCCAATAGATCATCAGATGTCCAGAAGCTAGGGACAAACAAAAACAAAAGAAAGAATCATGAGTATCTCTCTCATTTAGCACTCATCAATGTATGATTTCAAAAATATAAACATCACTCCCCAGTTTTTTCTCTCTCAGATCCTCAGGTCCTCAGGTCTTCAGGGTCCTCTGAGGGTGAGGTTAGGTCTCAGTCGTCATCAGGTCAGGTCATAGAGATGTCATCTTGGACATCAGTAGGGTCCAAGCCATGGTTCTGGTTCTCCAGATAGAACATCAGATCTCCAGATACAGTCTTTTCACTTGAAGCACATCAGGTCATTTGCGATGCACTTCTGGTCAATGGTGCAGTCTCAGTTCCTGTACACAGCTTGTAATGCAATAGTTACTTTCTATGGTTAAGTCACTTTGATTCTAATCCTAATGAATTTCTATTCATGCTGTTGCTAATGTCCCTCAGACAAAAGCAAGCGCAATAATTCAGTTTACTTCTCTAATTTGTGTTTTTATCAGATCTAATCCTCATCAATGTAATTACTTCACACAGTACAAAATCAACAAATCAAAAGTGTCAGGACAGAGGTCAATTAGTCCATGACAATATAGAATTCAAATGAACATTTCTGGTCTCAAAAAATACTGATTCAAATAAAGACAATTAAAAATATGTGTTTACATTGGAGTAAACTTTTAAAATGCTTTTTCCTCATGTTCTGCTTTTTCATGTATCTATATGTAAATGTGAATGTGTGAGTGTATGAATGTGTGTATGTGTATATGAATTTTGGGGTTGTGTGTCCAGACTCCTCGAACCACCTGTAGGTGTCAAAGGTCACACTGTGGTGATGTAACCACGTGGACACACTTTCAACTCCCTCTAGGTCTCTCCCTGACGCTCCACCCATCACGTCTCCAGAAACCTCTCTTTCATGGCCCCGGTCTCACTCCCACTTACTTCTGTAGTGGGGGGAGGGGCAAGGAGGTGGCATTTCCCTTTGCTCTTTGATCTGTGACCTGTGGCTGGGTGGGCGTTGCGCTGTCCAGTGTCCAGCAGTGACCTCTCGTACAGTGAGTGCTCTTGGTTCTGGACAACAAGCTTATAGTCAAATTAAAAACAACAGAGATTGTGAATGAGATTGTTTTTCTCTCTGAAGTCTAAACAATTTTGAAGCGCTCTTGGCTTTCCCAAGCGCTATGTAAATAAAGATTACTTATTATCTTACTAATGATGACATTTGAAGACCAGAAACTAAAGAAGTTATCAAAACAACAATTATACTCAAAACAAACAACCTTTTAAACTTTAAAACATGTATTATATACTTTTGTACTGTGTGATTAATTATCTATGCGTCCTTGGGTTTCTTGAAAGACGCCATGAAATGAAATTATGAAAAATCTCTATAAAAATGAACATTAATTTGTAAAAACATTTAAAACAAAACTTGAAATCAAACAAAAGATTTAGCTCCAGCTACACTGGATTTGGTTCAATAAAACTCAATTGTGCGTCGGAGCTGCCTCCTCATGTCTCTGAGCAGCAGCAAGGTCACGCGTGTAGTCAAAACAAAAACAAAAGTCACCGCTTGAATGTGAATTGGGTGAATTGGGTAGTTTAACTTAATAATATAATACTTTTACAGCCTAATTCTCTCTTTCTTTTTAGACGAAGTTTATAATCAATAATCACTTTTAACACGGATTCTAATTTAAATGTTTTGAAAAACGGCTTTTGTAACTAAAATAAAAACATAAAAACAAACACAACTCACAAAAAGTTAAGAAATAAGCAGCAGATTTAAAAAGAATGGAATCTAGAAATATGTTAGGTCTAAAAAGAATTGCACAGCTTTAGCACTAATCTTTGGGTTTCAAAAACATACTAATTCAAAACTTATTCACTAATGGTGTTTAAAAACGTTTAACTGTGTCACAACACAATGTTCAATGGCAAATTTCGCAAATTTAACGGAATAACTACTATGAAAAGCCAAAAATCCTAAAGCAGTAGCTCCCCTTTAAATCAGAGCAGCAGCTCAGCAGCAGCGAGGGCGGGGGGGTTCCTTTCACACAGACGCGCACACACAGGCAGAAAGACACAGAAGAATAACTTTCAAGATTACTTTGTTAAGCGAATATAACTTATGTTGTTCTTTATACTTTTGTCATCCAAATCTAGAAATGGCCACTTTCCACACTAGTAACAAAAGGCACTCTTGTCTTTAACGTTTACGCTTCTATTTTATCGAGGTAGCAAACTAATTTAAACTTAAAATCTCTTTCTAAAAAACAAAAACAACTGTTGGATACAACCCTCTCATAGCTCAACTGTAGATAAAACTCGGCAAAAAATGTAAATAACTCACGAAAGCTCTCATAGCTCAACTTTAGATAAAACTCTGCATTCTCCGGTGAACTCTGTTCACGCCAAAAACAAACTAAAAAACAAAAAAAACTCCCTTTTTCTGTATGTAATTTAAACCGTGATCACTGAAATATTGTTGCTTCTTTACTTTTGTCATTTATCAGCCTGAAATTCGTCAATTTCAAAGCTTTTGTAACAAAGGCCTCCTTAACACGTTTCCCTTTTTATAATTACTTTTAATTTTACACCATGGTTTCACTTATGGATCCTCACTTTAATGGCCAACACTTTTCACTTTATGGATCCTCACTTTAATGGCCAACACTTTTCACTTTATGGATCCTATTCACTTTAATGGCCAACACTTTTCACTTTATGGATCCTCACTTTAATGGCCAACACTTTTCACTTTATGGATCCTATTCACTTTAATGGCCAACACTTTTCACTTTATGGATCCTATACACTTTAATGGCCAACACTTTTCACTTTATGGATCCTCACTTTAATGGCCAACACTTTTCACTTTATGGATCCTATTCACTTTAATGGCCAACACTTTTCACTTTATGGATCCTCACTTTAATGGCCAACACTTTTCACTTTATGGATCCTATTCACTTTAATGGCCAACACTTTTCACTTTATGGATCCTCACTTTAATGGCCAACACTTTTCACTTTATGGATCCTCACTTTAATGGCCAACACTTTTCACTTTATGGATCCTATTCACTTCAATGGCCAACACTTATTTGAACACAATTTAGAGAGTTCGACAGACCTCAAAAAATTTAGCTAGTATCCAATTATGCAGACTTTACATTTAAAAAGGTGTCTGCTTACCTTATTCTTGTCAAAGAGGTGCGCACGGGCTGTCCGAGAGGTCTGCCAACTCTTTTCCGCGTCGGAATCTTCAATTTAAAAAACAAAAGTGACAGAAGCGACAAGAAGCATCCAGGAACAGCTCTTCCAGCCTGCTGGAATCTCCGCTCCCAGACACAGCATGCCGATCTCTCACGCAGAGGAAAAGAAACAGAGCAAAACTCCCTCAAAACAATCCAGAGAATGGCACAAACCGAGCCGCGCATTCTCCACCAAATCTGTTAGGATTTAAGCAGACAGAGACGGATCGTGGTGTGCCAAACTCTGGAAGTTTATTTAAGTTGCTCTCAAGTTCCACTGGTTTACTCTGTTTCTTTTCCTCAGACAGAATAAAGGCAGTACACAGTTTATATAGTCATTGTCACGTCACACATCGAAAGACATACGTGTCACAAAGAGACAGTCACATCATAGTCATAACATGGAGTCCTTGTAGAGTCCTTGTACAGTCCTGCACGTAGGCCATATTGCTATCTAATACTAATACCATGGTACCCCTCTACTGTCCTCTTTCCATGATTGGATTCTTCCGCCACAAAGCAAGAGTCCTGTGTTTTCATTTTTGGTTACAACAAGGCGGTTCAAGGTTGTAATTTTGAAGTCTATGCCACTCTGGGCAGCAAAGACCAAATCTTGAAAAGCCTTGAGCCCGCGCATTCTCCACCAAATCTGTTAGGATTTAAGCAGACAGAGACGGATCGTGGTGTGCCAAACTCTGGAAGTTTATTTAAGTTGCTCTCAAGTTTTCCACTGGTTTACTCTGTTTCTTTTCCTCAGACAGAATAAAGGCAGTACACAGTTTATAGTCATTGTCACGTCACACATCGAAAGACATACGTGTCACAAAGAGACAGTCACATCATGGAGTCATAACATGGAGTCCTTGTAGAGTCCTTGTACAGTCCTGCACGTAGGCCATATTCAATATCTATGCCCAAATATTGACGACCCGCGTTTCATTCGTAAAACTTTTGACAAATTACCCGATCTTGCAAGTACTAATCTGATTATGGCTGTAGACAAGTACAATGTGGTGTTAGACTGGCATCTTGGATAGATCTTCTAGAAAACAATCCGCTGCCGAGAACTAAGCAGCAGTAATCTCTTATACCCTTGTTTCATCGACAAACCATTAGTATATATCTGCGATTACAACTGGAAGGACTACTCTTATTTTTTTCTTCCAACCTGCACAATTCTTACTCTCGAATTGGAATGTTTTTTCTGCTAATTTCGAATCTCCTTCCTAATGTTCTTACAGGTCAATATCATAACATTTTGATTTCTGACATGCCCCTGCAAAGTGTTACTCTAGATTTTAACCAACTGAAACAGATTATGTTGGGGAAACTGCATCCTATATTTGCTGAATGACGCAGACATATTGTAAATAATAACAAAATAAATAAGAGGATTTTTTGCTCACTAATGACACTTCAGATACATCAGATTCAATTATGTGGGAAACATTAATGTTGTTATGAGAGGGCCATATAATATCATACCAATCATGTCAAGAGGAGATTAAAGAACTTTGCGATTGATTGAAATTGGATAATAGCTGGTTGACTGGAACCGCTCTATCGGCAGAACACCAAATGACACACTTTACAAGAAATTCTAAATCTTAAATATGAATACAATACACTTTTGACGAAACCCGTGAGTGATCAACTGACCCCAGCATAGTTTACGTATTTTGAAATAGGTTACAAGCCACACACAGCTCAGTGAGGCCGTCAAACTCAGAGCCAACCGACTAGTATGGCGATACACAGAATTAAATCTCGTTCTGGGGATGTCACCACGTCAGCCAAAAACAGACTAAAATGCTATTTCAGACTTACTAACCGAGCTTGTAAAAATCAAAGCAAATGGGGATGTCGTGCATGGCTTAATGATGTCACATTCCAAAACAAGAAGGGTGTGTATTCAGACCTGAAAAGTCCTTTGCTCCGCTTGCTTGATCCGAATCAAAAGCGGACCAAACTTTTTTCTTTTGCTCCGGTTCGTATTCAGACTGTCCTTTTTGCAAGTGAACTTTTTTATATAAACATATTGACATCGACGATCGGCGCTCCTATTGGGACAGCAAGAGCTCACGGAGGATAGATGCGGAACCGGAGGAAAACATTGAGGGCTCGTATGTGCAGCATGTCTGCTCTGCCTATGTTTGCTCTTTTTAGAGCAAAACCACCTTCAACATCAACAGCAGCTCATATGACACAGGCGAAACACGTTGTTTTAAATATTGGAACAGCGTCGGAGAATGCGTGAGGAGAAAGCCGAAGGAGACTGTCTGTGCGCTCCGTGCCCTGTCCCACACATGGATCTATGATAATAACCCTGTTCCACAACTTACTGACAGCAGCATGTGGATAAACCATGGATCTATAATAACCACGGGACAAACAGACGCTGAGGATCAGGTAGGAACCAAAGATCACAATTCACTACATGATGAGAATATTGCTCTTTGAGACGTGAGTCAAACAGTGTCAGGCTTTTAATAATGCAAATGATTTGAAGATGCTGCCATTAACATCAATGTATACTGTGAACAGTTCTAACTCCATAAGCCTGTTGCACAGCGTCTCCTCACTGCTCCAGGTCTGCACACGGCTCAGTGTTGTTGTGTAGCGTTAGCAGCATAGTTAGCCGCTGCGTGGCTAATTCCTCAGTTTCTGTCTGCGGCTTGTTAAGCCCAAAAAATGCGCACGTATCTAGGAGTTGTGTCGGATCGACATCGGATGTATTCAGACCTGATTCGATTTGGACCAGAATTCGTTTGGAAGCGGACCGAGACCACCTCAAAAAGTGGGTCTCGGTTCGGTTCTTTGGTCCGGACCAGGATTCGTTTGTGTGTATTCAGACCTGCATAAAAGCTTCGGATCAGAGTTCCAAACGAATCCTGGTCCGTTTAAAGTGGAGCAAATGTGCAGGTCTGAATACACCCTAAGAGTGCATCTTACATACTGTCCCTTTAAGCCTATACACCTCATCCACCACGGAGATTCTTGCTGCAGATACAATGAAGAATGTAATTAGTGGCGAACACACAGTAATAATTCTCCAGTCTGCAGTGCTTTCATCACTGTGCTTTGGTCTTCTAATGCAGCCGCTATGATGTGTCTCAGATGAGCCCTGCACTCCAGCCTCGACAGCCCGCATGCACTCTCGCTCAAACACAAACCACACATGGACTACTCTTGTCTTCAATATACTCACACATTTGAAATGTGTTTTGAAATATATTGTATGTTATGTAGATTGTATAATATAAGTATATGTTTAAAATGTGTACTCAAATGTGCCCCTCCAAAGGTCCTGGGCACATCCTTGGTGCGGTGTACAGAGGGTGTTTGATGGGACTGGACACAATCTGGTCACGTTGATCCCCATGCGTTTGTCTGATAAACACACTTCTTCACTGTATTTTTAATCGTAGATAGCTACATCTCTTTGATTAAAAAGTTGATGTTTTAATCCCAAATGAGAAAATCCATCATTAACCACTTGCACATGTATCAATAACTATTGCATTATTTTACTAAATCAGCATTGATAATTTATTTCTAATTCCCATCCCAAGAATTCATGGAATAATCCTTGGGAATATTCAACACTGTTCTAAATGTGTCACTTATGATAGTGCTGACACACAAACCTTGCAGCCCTTCCCATCACCATGGGTCCATACATTCAATAGAACATCTCAGTCATCATGAGGTAAAGATGTACACTATAATTCCTATTGGAAAACATACATTGCATCCAATCCATTTTGTCTGAATGAACTCATATTGAATATCCTGCGAAGCAGGTCTGTGTTTGTTAGTGCAGGAACATAAGAAGAGGGAATGAAAAGTGCAGTCAAGTAGAAAGTGTAGTTATTGAAAAGTAGATAAGACAAGGAGACAAAGCCTGAAGCAAATTTAGATTCAATTAAGTCCTGTTCTAGACCAGATCACTGAACCAATTCACTTCTGTAAACATGGGATGTGAAAAAAACTCTCCAAATTACAAATTATAGCTGCATGAAAACATATTAATAGGAGAGTTGTAAATGTTGCAATAATGAGCAATGTTGTTGTAATAAACATTTCCTCATGTGTACTCGATCTCTCTGCAGCCCACTGTGTGTGGCCAAATTACATTTCAAGTCTAACAATTATGAATCCACCTTGGGGTGTCACGGTATGAAAATGTAACCACACGGTTATTGTGACCGAAATTATCACTGTTTTCATTATTAGTGCAATATTTTTTTAACATTCAGTGAATATGTTCAACACAAACACAGTAGTTTCAAAAAAGTTAACAAATGTTAGCTGTAAGTAACATCTGTTATTGGCCAACTGTTCTAACCAAATGTGGAAGTAACAGATTTGAACATAAAATGTTCAAATGACAAGATAAGGAAATTGATCTCATGGTTGAGAAATGTTACATTTGGCATCAAAAGGATCACTCAGGGTGTACAAAGACGGGAAATGTGCAAACATGTTAAAAAAGTTAAAGGGGTATCTTATGTGCTATAAAGATATTTTATGTACAAAAAAGTGCAAAGCTTCCGGTCCTAGTGCAGATCGTCGTAAGCTAGCAGGAGACAATATTTGTTGCTAAGGTTAGTTAAGAGTTTCCCCTCCGACCAATTTGATTGGTCAAACCTTAAGGCTAATATCTAGATTTGAAGACAATGTCAAAATGTAAAACACCAGGATCACATATTTTCAATCATTCAATAAGAGCCAGAGTTGGAGCCTGTTACAACCGTATAGTTGAGCTCATAGGCGAAGAGGAATGTAACATAAAAAAGCCAAGATGTTAAATGGAAAAGCAAGTATTTAATAACAGGGATGATAAGTGGACACAAACCAAAAGGACACCATACAGGGGGTATCTCAACGCTACCAAAACACTTTACATCTAGAACTAAACACTTAAACCTACTGCTGTCTCAACAAAAGCGAAGTGTCACAAAAACAAAACCTCAAAGTGACAAATAAAAAGAGACAAACCAAATAAAAGCTCTAAGGACTACGTCTTTTGAGTCAGACATTTCTTCAGGACCAATGGCATACCAGCAACACACAGGTTGCAGCCCCAAACAGGTGCATTTGCCTTTGATTTGACCGGAGAAGGCTGTGGAGTTTTAGATTGTAAATACACAGCATAAAGTACCCTGTGGTTGTGGCGGAGGTGGCTCTGGAGATTTGACGTGTTTCCCTTTACGCATTTTTCCTTTGTTGTAAATGTCCCTTGATTTGGTTCGAAAAGGAATTTAATGAAGAAAAATGGTTATATTATTCCACTCTCCCTCGAAGAAGAAAGTATTTGGATTATAGGCTTCTCAATCCCTGCATCTTTTTATATTGCTTTTAACAGTGTATAAAACTATTTAACAAAGACATTATTTTAATTGTCTAATAAAGGCTGCTTTTTTGTTTTTGTTTTCATTCAAGTCAGTTTTATTTTTATTTTTATGACCAGTGTCAGATGAGGCAGGTGAGGCCCGGCCTAACCTAAGAGCATGGAAAGAAAAAAATTATAAAATGGAAACAATAATACTTTGTCACTAAATCAAGTGATTTGTGCTATTGTATTTTTTCAATGTAACTTTGCCTTATTTCATTTATTTTAACCTTGAAATTGACAGAGCGGCGCACTAAGGTGAGCCTCACTTAAAAGAGACGTGAAAGCAACAGCTCACAGGGAGAAGCCCTTGCACTGCTATCAAACTGTTTATCGTGGTACAAAGTTCGAATATTTTCTTTACAATCTACATGTCTACCTTTGAGAGGATGGGTCATAAATTGTGTTTTTGACAACAAATATGAGTCTTAATCGCGCTCAAACCACGGCTTGTAATGTCACCAACTGAGGCCAGCCTCAGGGTTGGGGGCGCTTGAGAGCCCAGGATTCAGCTGCATCCAATTTCATCTGAAAGCTCCTTTCTTGTTCTTCCTCTGCTAAGGGTAGCTACAGGTTTATCTAAAATACGTGTAACACATTTTAAGATGATTTAAAATCCACTTAGGGTATGGTTATGCTTCCAATGACGATAGGAATGATAAGAAAGAGAGGTGAAGGGTAAGGTTGATTTCAGAAATTGGATGCACCCGAGAGTCCGCTGCCGGCAGCTAGCGAAAACACGAGAGGAGTTTATGGAGGAGACACCCGTTCTGTTTTACTGTTTACAACTCTTTGGACTTAGTTCCAAATGGAGGATTACATATCTAAGCTCAAACTATTATCTGGACTTAAACATGGAACTGGTCTGAACTGAAGTGGTCTGTGCAGGTGATTTATAAGGTAAGACCATAACACTTTTAAATGTGCTTTTCACATACTTTTGCGTTTTGTATGAACAAACAACGCGAGCATGGAACATATTCTGCTGTAGTCAAACAAATAAGCCGCTCTGTAGGTCCTGTTGACTTATATGATATATATGTTCATCTGATTGGGGTGCCTCACCAATCACCAACCTCACCGCACGTCACTGGATATGACTATGACGCCTGGAGCATCAGCAACGCATGCTGTGTACCAAGATACACAATGCCAGGCAATCGTCAGCCCAAGATATGACTCGCGCATATTTTGCATTAAAAAAATGATGCTGTTAAAATAGCTTTACGTTAACGCCGTTAAAGGGACACTGTGAAATACTAAGTGCCATCTAGCTTGATCTTATATTGCAGTCAAATATAGTACGGGTGCCTAGAGTTGAGGAGCACTGTTGCCTATAGTGTTTGACAGTGCTCCTCAACTCTCAATCATCACTAGACTGCCAAAGAAAGAATACTTTAGTTTGATAAATGACCGGATCTCTCCAAACGTCTCGGCCACTTGACCTCGTGTGGAGGAGTGGATGTAAACAAAACCACGTTGAGACGCGGCACCCTGCACAGAGGGTCTACTGAGTTTCATCATGGAACTATTATAATATATAGTTTTACAAACGCGGTGTGAAGAGAAGCGACGTATGGAGGAATAACATCTTAAAACAACGATGATCAAAGAAGCAAGAGATATACACAGCTGCGGCAGACATGTCTAAAAGCTCATGTTAGCATTAGCGTTAGCCACAGCGCCCTGCCCGTATCACGGTAAGAAAACAGAACATTCACTGACGCTGCTGATAAAGTATTCTGGGGATTGTTTTGTGGGGATTCTGTGTGTGTTTTATTTTAGGCTTTTTCCTTGAATAAGTTTAGTTGAAACTTGTGACATAGTAGTTGGACTGCGCTCGGATCGGGTCAGAACATCCTGAGACTGTGTTGCAGATTCTGCCTCGTTCTCATTATTGTCAGAGTTAAAAAGTTACGTATGTGAGTCTGTTGTGTACAAACTACACAACGTGCCTCCTATTGTGTTAACGCTGTCTTTGTGCGTGTGGTTTGCGATGTTGACACTTTGCTGCTATGACGCTGGACTTTTGTTTGGATCGTTCTTTTTCATAACTGTGGTCCTCCATGGTTCCTTCTTCCAAATTGTGAAGGCACGGTGAAAGCAACGATATCAGTAGCTCATGTGAAACAAAACGCGATTCTCGCATTTTTTTGTCCCTTATCCACCACTGTTTTCCATGATGGCGCATTTACACGGATAGTCCTCCTCTCTCATGGACACTTATAAGTAAAATTCTAAGCCTGTGAATACAATTAAAAGAAAATGGTGGAGGTAAATATTCTTAAAAAGGTCACATTTGTTATAAGTTAACATGTTTTTGCATATGGAGCAGCTGTAAAAATTACACAGGGTGGCTTTAAGTAGCAATATGAAAGATTTTCATGTCGAGTCATCATTAAATGGCCCCACAAATTAGTTTTATCTTGTTTTCATTGATGTCCCATCATTTCACCAATCAGGAAGTCTGTAATCCGGGTTGCCAGAACTCCCTGCCTTGAGCAAATCTCACTAGTAAAGAAACATTTTACTAGTTTTTCTTCTTCCCACTCCATTTCGAGCTCATGGAGCAATTTGTGTATGATAACCATAATGGCTATTTAAATATGTAAAACTTGTTTTGTTTTTTGTGCACGGGTACATTAGTGATGTGGGTTGTATATATTTGTTGGTGTGGTGTGTCCACTGGTGCACCATTGTGCATTTGGATGCTTGCGAGTACAAATGTGTATTGTTATATGCTCGGAAGGAACAAATTAATAAACAGTACTAAAAAGGTCTTGTTATGATTTTCAAATCAGTAGCTCTTTGACCATCAGCCATTTAAGATGACTTCACTGATGTTCAAGACTCACAGAATATTGTGTTCTATTGAGTGCTCAACTTTTTGGAGTAATAGACAAAAAGCTGAGAAAATGAGGTGTTTGTGGAAACAGACGCACTAACTACTACGCACTTGTCCTCATACTGACAGTGCATCAGACAAGTTTCCACACATTTACATACAGGAAAATAAAGTGTATCATATACTTGTTTGTTGTTCACAAGCTGCATTAAATGAGGTCACTCCAAAAAAGCAGAGCTAGTTCCAAAACACAGTTTTCACTGAAGCTCTCATTTTCATCTCTTCATGGATTTGATAGGACGCAGAGCAGCCTGCATGGCACGATCAAGTATTTGAATAATTCATTATCAGTTAGAATTTGGACCAAGGGAGAGGTCAGTGAATGCCTCAAATATTAGGGACATGCTTTTAATTATTCTATGACTGTGAATCAACTGAATGTACAGAGCAACGGGCACCTTAAATAGAAAAAACAAACCAATACTAAATGTTCTGATCCACATATTAAAATGTAGCATTGCTACTAATTTACTTTATTAGATGTAGGGTGTCGTGGTGCACAGGAGTGTAAGAATGAACCTTATCTCAATCTGAATCAGCAAAGTGACTGAGGCTAGATTTACGACAATGGGGACCCCTTTGATCTGGTGTCGGCCTCCTGCTGAGCCGATGCTGGCCGCACCAAAAGTTGCCCTTTTGCCGGAGCCAAGAAGACTGCTGGCTTGGCCCCTGCTGGTTCGGCCCCAGGACTCAGCCACCCACCCTCTCTGGATTATCTCGCTCTCTCTACATCATGAAGGAAATAGTGAACTTCTAACATGGACTAAATTGATCCCAATAACTCAATGACAATATTCATACTGTGAATGTAATGTCTATTTCATCTGTGTTGTGTGTGAGACATAAGTGATGTGAATAACTGTGATGTCTATGTGACTCTACTTGGCCTAGATCTGCCCTGAGGCGGGACTAGGCTAATGAGGGAGCAGGCTCTCTCTCTGCGACCAAACTGTGGCTCACTCTCTTCTTCCAGTTCTGCTGGCCTGTGGCTGCCCCAGCTCTGTTACCAAGAAAACGCCACTGGCTTGGCCTTGTCTCTGCCTCGGCCTTGTCTCTGCCTCCGCTTGCTGCAGCGGAAGACCCCTCTCTCCCCGGCCTCGTTACCACTGGATTGCGCACGGAACGAAACGGACAACACGACAAAACAAAGGGACAATGCAACGTGCGTCTCGGACTCCCAATTACACGCACACCGCAGTTACTACTGCGGACACTCTACACGGACAAAGTAAAACCGCTCCGATGTCGTGGTTGATGCTATGCTAACTGTTTGGACTGAGCTTACAGACTTGTTTTGGGCCTCATTGAACATTCGGTCTCTGGCCTAGAATGTTATAATATAAGTGTACTGTAATTATGGAATTGAACTACTGCATTAATGTGATTTGATTACAATTGCTTTGGTGAATAAATCAGTCAACAAAGCTGTTGCATGTTTTGATAATCTTAATAAATTAACACTGGCTGTTTAGAACACACACCTTTAGAAAATGAGACGAAGCCTCAATAAAACCTCGATAATCGATAAAGCCTTATGTCTTCTCAGACTGGTGCCCTAGGATTTGAATAACTTATCCCTTCAAATTAATTAGGCTTAATCAATTACAAATAGAACAGATACTTATAAAACCCCTACATAAGTAAATCACTGCAGATATTTAATTTTTTTGAATATATACTTTTTAATGCACATTCAAACACATCTTTTTGTTTTTGTAAAATACTGTAAGGATTAGATAGCTATTTGGCCTACGTGCAGGACAAGCACAAGACTATACAAGGACTCTGTGTATCCATGTTATGACTATGATTTGCTCTGAGTGTCTCTGATTTGACACGTACTGTCTTTCGATGTGTGACGTAACAATGACTATATAAACTGTGTACTGACTCCATTTTGTCTGAGAAGAAAGAAACATCAGAAACCACTGGAACTTGAGAGAAGCCTAATAAACTTCCAGAGCTTGGCGCACCACGATCCGTCTCTGTCTGGTTCATTCCTGACAATACAGCAAAAAATGTAAAAAGAGTGATTGGAATGTGTAAGCAGGGCCCAATCTAAATGTCACCTCAACCTTCCTATCTTTCTATGAATATCAAGCTGTGAGTAACAACTAAGGCCCCGTTTACAGAGACACTGCGACAGTAAAATGATAGATTCGACTATCGGATTGACCTTTTGTTCACGTGGCGACGGTGTTTCACGGGGGTGAAAATGCAAGCTTTGAAAAATGGCCTCCAGTGTGGAACAGAACAGATACGGTGCACAGCGTTGTGCATGTCCCCATACATTTGGACATGCACAACAACTAGAGTCATGTTAATATCCATATTTGACTACATGGACATTTTTGGTTAAACCTCAAACCACTTGCATTTACTTAAGTTAGGTTAACTTTTGATTAATATATTGTTTCAGGACCATTTACATCTAAAATTAAACCAGTAAACTATTAAACATACAATAATCCCTGAAGAGGATTTCTCCAGTTTGAGATCAGTAAAGTATATCTTATCTCATCTTATCCTAAACTGAAATTATATGTGTTATGAGCATAGGATGAGACAGAATTTTGTCTTGTTGACCCAGACAAAACTAGGGTCAACAAGAAGTCAAGAATATTTTTTGTCTGCCTCAAGCTCCGGTAATCCTGATAATCAATGTCTGGAAATGGGTTCCCAGGCGCCCACTACCGCTGACAGAGGCTATGGGGCGTTTTGCAGGATGGGTCAAATGCAGAGAATTAAAGTGCCCTCTATCAGCCCCCGGTGTGCACAAGACAAGTACATACATAAAAAAACATTAAAAGTACAGAAAAAAATTCAATAAAACTGTAAACAATTACCTTACTCAGATAGTGCACATTTCTAATACTTCTTATATACTTATTGCACCTATTATGAAGCATTTATAGCTATTTAAGAAGCATTTGCCCACTGTAAGATGAATAAAGCAGCTCATATTTTATATCATTACAATGTTTCATATGTACAAATCTATTTCAAAGGCAGAAATTCCTACAAGTAGAACCAGTGCAACATATCATAGAACTATACAACGCTGCAGCCAAACACACTTATTCCACTTGAACGGCTGAGGTCATTACACCAGTGTCTACAACAACAATATATGGGCTAATGGTGCAATCACTTCCACATCCAGCGCTGAGCTTTTATGAGGATTCACACCATAACACGTATGACCAGCTCTGCACAAACAGCCAAAGTGGTGAGGACAAGCGCTCTCAGGAAATCAATATGTCCAATATACACAGCGCTATGAAGTTTCTCATGAACAATGGCTTTTATGTTGCCGCTATATTGGCTTTCTGTCATCGTAATTAAAGCCCAACACCTCCATTTTATACTTCAACTTGCTTTTATTTCCAGCTTTCTCATTTCCCAGGACTTCAACAATCAGAACAGTGATCAGGGACCGTTTACCAAAGAGTACGCTAGTGCAATATCTAGCTCTGAGAGAGAAACATGATTACTCTATTGTATTAACAACAATAAAACATAAAAGTCACAGGTCATTTGCATATTAGAAATTATTTTTGCTTTTTTCTCAAAAGTAGACTTTTTAAGTTCAGTGTAATAAGTCCACTTACATGAAGTTGTAAGAATGTCAACCTTGTGAGTTGGAAATTCATTATGGCAACAATAACGATTTTTTTTTCTAAATTTGTTTCAACTAATACATGATTTAGACTGGGGTTCCCTAACTCTCAAACTACAACAATGGAACTATGTAATGAACTCCATGTAACTATTTCCTGGCTTTTTGTTTGGTTTCATCACTAGTTTTCACATTTATCTATATTTTGGATTTGACTTTTTCAGACAGAAAAAAGTGAAAAAGACAGACATGGCTATTTAAAAAAAAACTTATAAACAGTTTCAATTCTGACTCATTCTGCTTGGACAAACAAAATGTATAGGGCACTGTCCGGTTTCCGAAATGTGCTAAAAAAAGCTCAGATGACTGCGCATGCACGCATGTTTCGGACGAACATTGTGTACGACTCGTTGAATACTACTGTGTTCTCCACATACGCGTGTGTATTACCTTGGTCTAAATCATTGAATCATGGTCACAACAAAACACTGCAGTTATGGTGCTTGTGGAAGCGATTTCAGATACTCTGAAAAGGACTATATGAAAGTAGTAACATTCAACCCGTTTGTTAAACCACACCATCGGACCAGACCAGGACCAGATCAGACCAGGACAAGTGCAAGAGGTGGGTGCTTGTGGTCGGCAGAATTTATCTCATGAAAATGTTAAAATGGACACATTTTTTCAAAACACTTCGCTGGACCAACTGTGGAGCATCCAGATCCAGTCCTAGCTACGTTTAGCTGGGACTGGACCTGGACCGCTGTATCAGGTCCGTCTGAGCTCTTCTGAATGTAGTTAGCACAAACTTTCTCTTTATACCCTGGCTCTACCCCCATCAATCCATATTAGTATTGTTTGTCCTAATCCAGAAAGTATACAATTCTCACACCTGAAGAAAGATGAGAGGGATTTTTTCAACTTCGTGACTATCGGAAAATAAGTACAGACGAAGCGCGTCAGGGTCCGCTTATTATACGGCTTTGTACGAACTGAACACACAAAATAAACTTCAGTCACTATTAATGCCAAAAGTTTTATTTAATGAGTGCAAAGAAAATAGTTCCCAAAGGTTTTCCTGTGGCAGGCGAGTAACAGTGAGGCTGGTTAACCTACTTCAAAAAACCGATCGCTTTCGTCGCATTAAAAAAGTATCATGAAAACCTGAACAGATAATTCTGAAAACCTCCGTGCACGTGTGTTACAAATGTAGGTATAATATATTCTCTGATTAACATTTAAATGTGTCGATTGATTGTCATTTGCGTTTATTGAGTGTGGCTCCGATAGTTTCTCCCTGCAGAGACAGTAGTGGCGTAGCCCGTTGTGACCCCATGGATCTATTATAATATCAGCTGACAGACTAACTAATGATCAAACTAATTACAAAGTGGACAGTACAAAAAACAACTTGATAAATGGAAGTTAATCACAGCAAAATAAACAAAGAAGGCGCTAGCATTGCAATTTAAATGACAAGATAATGTTAGCACAATCCTCACCATTACCTTTTTATCAATTAAAACGTTACTGGAAGACCACGACATTCAAACCAACGTTTTAATTGGTCTACACTATGATCCCTGATGGGTGGAATTTTGCTCCTTGTATATCATTTTCGTCTAAAGTGACAAGCTGTATTTGATTCATTTCGGCAGTGTTTGTCCGAAACATGTGGGCAGGAGTTGACAGGCGGCGGGGGCGTGTCTTAGTGACGTAATTTAGATAGTTCGCTATTATTTATTGAATAAAACAGCTGGGTACCCTATATGCATTATTAGCATACTCTTAACTATACTTTGCATGATTCATGCATGTTGATAAACCAAATTATAGTAAATATTGTGCTATTTTTTTAAGGTCAATCATAAATTGCAGTCCTTTGGTACTATGGTAGCTTGGAAGGATAATATGTGGTCCTTGACAGTGGTCCCCAACTCCCGCTCATTTTAACCAGGAAAATGTAAACAGTCCGCGCTCAGAAGCGGCATACGCGCACTGCACAAAGGCGCTAATGTTTTTTAAACACGGTGTGAAGAGAAGAGACAGATGAGGAATGGGACGTCTATGGGGAGTAGGGATGTAAAAAACTATGAATTTTCATGACCGACCACCGAGCCTCATTAACCGGTTGAAACCGGTTAACCGCACAGTTTAAAATATCCCAGGTTCTTTGAAATAACAGCCATTTCGAGCCGCGTACTTGCAGCGGAGTGTTCTACTGGGTCAGAGCCGAGACAACGGCGCCAAAACCCCCAACAGCTTGGGCACCTTTGCGCACAGAGAACTGCTGTTTTAATCTTCCCATTCTGCTGTGCTGAGGGTTAAAGCATTTTTAAGCAAAAGACAGCTCGTCCACATGGTCAGGGCAGCGAGTGACGAGCCGCGTCTCGCAGGTCTCCGCTAAAGTTTAAAAGAGATGTGTGTGGATCTGATCTAATGACAAGAACCATAAACACAAACATGTTCCACGTGGTTTGACTGGAGCCGCGTATTTGCGAGGATCCTTTGGGCTGCGTGACACAGAGGAGCGTGACAGACCGGTATGTGTGTTTGTACAATACATGTGTGTGTGTGTGTGTGTATGTGTGTATAAATATAGGCTCCAATGTAGTTCTGACCTGCACCAGTGTGCAACTAGCAGGCGGTAACAGAGGGGAGAGATGATGCATGTGGATGTTACGTATCAATGTAGGGGGGGAAATGTGTGTGTGTTTGTGCGCGCGTGTGCATGTGTGCGTGCATATATGGCACGTGTGGCGTGAGAGTCGGCCCGGAGTTTACTGATACATTGGCGCACACAGCTAGATATGGACCCGTTCGTCACACCGTGCGAATAGGGCTTAAAATAGCGTTATGAAGAGACCTCCCTTTTTTCTCTTTTTTAACCGACAGCTTTGACCGGTTAACGCTGTGACGGTCAACCACCGGTTAAACGGTCACCGATTTACATCCCTAATGGGGAGCTTAAAACCACTATGAACTGAGATTATTATTGCTCCTTCCGCATCACAGTAAGAAAACAGCACAATCAAACTCACACTAGTGACGTATTCTGGCGATTGCTTTGTGGGGATTCTGTGTGTTTTATTGAGGCTTGTCCCTGAACAAGTTTAGTTGAAACTTGTGACAGTAGTTGGTTCTGACCCGACTCAGATCGGGTCAGAACATCCTGAGACTGTGTTGTAGATTCTGCCTCGTTCTCATTATTATCAGTGTGAAGAAAGTTACGTAATGTTCACGTGCGACTCTGTTGTGTACAATATATTAAAAATGTCTATATTTTTGCATAATTCTTATTTATAAACATAACTGTGGTCCTCCATGATCCCTTTTTCAAACTTGTGAGAGCACAGTGGAAACAACAATAGCAGTAGCACCTGTGAAACAAAAACGCGTTTCTCGCATCCTTATTGTTCCTTATCAACCAATGTATTTCAAGATGGCACATTGACATGGAGAGTCCTCCAGCTCTCATGTACAATCCTAGGTGAAATTCTAAGACAATAAAAACAATTTAAAAACACGGTTGAGGCAAATATACTGAAAATTTGTTTTTGGTTAACATGTTTTTTATTTTGGAGAAACTGTAAAAATGTCCAATCAGTCTCACCCAACAGTTGTGTTTCCATTTTTCTACAAAGGAAAACTTAGTTTCTATCATATCTACCTGTATATATTTACTCACCATGTTCCTGAATCTGTTCCAGAGATCTGTGTTTCCAAACCCCAGCCAATAATTGCATATTTCATCAGAGGCAGCACTGGCCTTTGCCCCTTTGTGAAGGACCTGATGAGTCTACAGGAGCCGACATCGCTGAGTCGGGAGGTGAGAGGAAGTGTTTCCATGGCAACTCTCGTGTCTGCTAAAGGCTGGGTTTCTTCTCACTTTCCCCTCATGACTGGAGCACAGGTAAACCTCTACAATTTTGCATAAGACAGATGCAAAACTTAACCCTATCCCTGCTGAATAGGCCATGTATACATTGTGAATAGTTTTAAGAAAATTAATGGCATTTCTTAAAACTATTCAAATCCGTTTCTGGCTGGGTTTAACATTGATATAGTTCGTTATTTTTCATATCATTGGTTCCCAAACCCACGTTCCCAGTCCGATACTGGGCCATGGGTCATTCAGTACAAAACGGCAAGGAAAAAATAAATAACTTTTTTTGTTTTCTATTATCTGGGTCTGATTCTCTCCTTACATCTTGATAATGTGACAGAGAACTGTAAAGAGCAGAGATGAAGAGAGCAGTGTGTGACTCCCATAGACAGTCTATGGTATCTCCACCACATGCTCAGGGCAGAAGAATGATCCCATGCATGCAAATTAGCTCATAATAAAATTTTTAAATCGTGGAAGAAAAAGTAGCATGGAGTAAAATGTGTGACGCCTGTGCAGAGCTTTAATAAGAGACGAAAATACGATAAGAACAGAGAAAAGAGTGTAAATGGATTTCAGTTCTAACCACAAAGACTGGAGGAGTGAGGGCTGTGACTGTACCTGGTACACTCTAAAAAAAAATGCATTGGCAAAACTTAATAAAATTGAGGCAGCATTTTGCATGCATCTTTTTAAGTTTTGCGAACAAGACTGTGTTTTAAGTATTCTTTGTAAGTCTTTTATCATTGGTCCAGCACAATTTTTTCAATACCACCAACTTGGATAATTGAGTTATAAAGACACTTTGTTAAGTATATTCAGCAAGTGTTTTAGCATCAGTTCAACTCAATTTTAACAATACTACCAACTTAAATAATTACATTGAAAATAAATCTTTTTGAGTATATTCAACAAGTGATTTTCAGTCAGGAATACGTAATCTTTATTCAAATACCATCTTTCAAAGATTAGATTCACAAAACGGTTCACAATTGTTAAATTTAGGCAGTAGTCTCTCACTCCACATATATATGAGAGTGGGCCAGCACAGTCACTGGTAAACATGTCCACCTTAAAGTATTTGTTCAAAATTGAAGGGTGACACAGGGAGTATAGGACTGCTTTGGTTTGGCCCTCTCGATCATGGTTGATAAAAATAAATACAATTACTTATTTGGTCAAATTAGTTTATTCAGAATGTTGCTCAAGTATTTTGCTTTAGGACTTGCTTCATTTTCAGTTTTAAAATTAATGCTCAAATGTAGAATTTTTAAGAAGTTTATATTTTTCGCTGCAATGCATTCTGGGTAGCGTCACTGCTTCGCCACATTTTGTTTTCAATCAACACAATATATTTATTTTGAATCAACTCAATATATTTATTTTGAATCAACTCAATATATTTGTTTTTTCATTAATGGGCCACCAGGCTTACAAGAGGATTTTCATGTTGAGCAAACTCAATACTTCTCCGTTGTCCAGTTATGCCAGAATATCAAGTTCAAATTTGTTACAAAAATGAGTTAGGATTCTTGTATTCACTTTTAATTGAGACCGGCATGTTTAAAATGAGTTGCGACCACACTAATTTAAGTAAAACTGGCAAAAATCAATTATTGAGTTTAGTTTAGTATGTATTTTGAGTTCAAAATACTAACCACCTGAATCATTTCTTTGAGTGTAGAGAGCTAAAAAAAAAACAGGCCACATGTGTCAGATCTGAGTAAACCTGCAGAGGTGCTGAAGTTTATAAGCTACACACATAAGAAATATAATAAAAATTACATCCAAAAGCTGCAAGATAGAAGGGTACTAAATATTCTTGCAAATGTCATTGTCAACACACTTTCGGCTCGGGCCAACATCTGTTTTCACAGTGATTACATTCATTTGCGACATAAAATACTTTTTTTTACAAAGATTTCTAAGGGGGATTTTCACAAAAAATATCTGAGTGTGAGAGTGTGTTACAGAAAAACTTGGTATATATTTGGTCAAAATTAAATATGGCTCCATCATAAATTTGTTATGGCTGTGGAAATATTGCCTAACAATAAATTGGTTCTTTGGGGATAGCTGGTCCAGACAACACTTGTACACAATGAGGAAAAATGGTCAAAAATGACTTGGATTGCAAGACAGTTTAAATATAAATTGTTACTCAAATTGGTCAGCGACTTTCATGTTGCAGCAGCTTTGGCAGAGAAGAGCTGTGGTTGTCTTTATCATGTAGAACTCAGGGGACCATGAGGCAGAGAAGAGTAAGTGGAGCCTTTAATGACTCTAGAACATGCACAGAGTAGTCCCAGTCCTCTCAAGGGCTTTGTCTTCTCCACAGCCTCTTGTTCATGTCATGTGTACAAGTACTTCTTTGGGCACAATTACAATCAGGATTGAGTGAATGTGTCAGGCATATTTGGATTATTATTATTTTAGTCAAGCTCTTATCTGGCACAGAGACAAATAATTAAAATGTGTTTTAACTGTTGGTAATTATTTGTACCTTTACCTATCCCTGGTTATTTGATATGTTTTATCAAGTTAAGCGTGCTTAAGTGTGCTTACCTTATTGTGCTGTAGGTACTATAATGAATCTTTTAGAAAATAACTTTTAAACAAGATGAATTGCTCTTCAGACTAGGGTCTTTCATGTTGCCTTCAAAGCAGCTGAGGCCAGATTTATGGTAAGTTTGGATACCTGCTTCTCTCAGGTCCATAAAATCACTTGTGGTCTTCCCCAGGGTTCCATTTTAAGTCCAGTCATTTTTAACCTGTACATGCTCCCTCTTGGCGGTGTCATCAGGAGACATGGAATTAACTTTCACAGTTATGCAGATGATACACAGCTGTACATCTCCATGTCTCCTGATGACACCAGGCCAATGGATGCTCTTTTTAACTGCAATTTAGACCTGAAATCCTGGATGGCAGAAAACTTTCTTCAGCTTAACCAGGACAAAACTGAGGTTTTAGTTGTTGGTCTTGAGGTCCAGAGAGAAATACCTTTACCGTAAAGGAACTATACCTGATTTATTTTCTAATGAGTTCATAAAAATTTGTAATACTATATACAAGTTGTATTATAATCCGTAATTCAATTGAAAACTTGAGCTCATTGATTCAGCTTGTGTATGAGTTCAGGCAGTAAAAAGTGCTGAGTAGAAACTCTCCTCCAATCACAGAACGAGGAGCAGCGCTGTTGCGAACAGGCCACGCCTCCTCTATTGTCTACAGCGCTGCTAAACACAGTAGCATGTTAGTGTAACCCGCATTTCCTAACATATTTTTATATTTATTATGGTTGCCCAACATTAATAATGTTTTAAGAATATTGCGGGCCAATAAATGGTGGAGGAATACAGCGTCAGCCCTGCTTCCCTCTAACCTGCGGGGTCATACCAGGTCATTCCCCCCGCCCCTTCCTTGACGGCTCTCTGTGACTGTGGTCTGTGGCGTGCGTCTGGCTTCTCGGCGTCTATTGCCTTTTACCGCGCTGATTTTGCCTCATATCATCTTTTACGTTGAATCTCCGATCCAGGGTGAGTCCATATACAAGTTATGGTCGTATTATGTGCTGCATATCGTTGTGAGCGCTCATGATCGCGTAACTTTCAGAGTATCAGCCAGTGTTTGTTAGCGGGGCTAACAAACCCAACAAACTACTCGGCCTGACATCATCCCACTTCGAATCTGACTCTGTACGTTCAATGGTGAGTTACTTTACAGCAGTTCGGGTTGTCTCTTTTGTGTTTAGCGAGTGATCTTACGTTATATGATGATGTTTCGTTTTGTTTGGTGGTAACCTCGCTGCCGCTCCTATTCAAAACTCCATTTACACACGGTCACTATTGTCCCTGTTTTACATGCGTCCGCGACGCACCAAGCATCGCGTCCAGCATTTAGATTGAGCTATTTTTAGTTCTGATTACGTGTGGAAACCTTGCCGTACTGCAGTAACGCGGCAACAGGTTTCCATCCTTTGTTAATTTGATATTTTTAACGTAGCTACGTGTTTATTTTTGATCGTTGCGCAACTTGACTGACTCTGCTTGCGTGTTTAAGTATTATTTCTTGATCTCTGCTCAAATAATCTATATCAGAGTATTTAATGAATTACTTGAGTATGTATTCAATGAATCAAACTGACTTAAAGTGCACTTGTTTTGAGATGTAGGTTCCTGAATCGAAGAACCTTTATGATATTGATCAGCTATTTAGTGGTTGATTTATGATTTGATTTTGGTTATAAATAATATAACTTTAGCGTATTTTACATAAAATATGTACCTTTTTGTAACAGTTACATATGGAAATATGTATCTACATTTACTTCTCTGTACATTCCACATGTACATCATGTACCTTTTAGTAGAATAGTTTATTTATACAAATGCTTATTTTGTGTTTTTGTTTGTTTTGACCTTTCCAGGTCAGGCTTTTGTTTTTACGTTGGATTATTGCAACGGCTCTTCGACCGACTGCAATCACCTTCTGATGGCGAGCTATTGTTCTACCTGAGTGGTAGGATCTTGAGTACTTGAACTTTTCTGAATCCCAAAAAGGAACTCTAAAGACTCTAAAAGGAGCTTAAAGTACAGTTATGAGCCCACCATAACTGAATTGAACTGACCTACCAAAGGACACTTTTTGTTTTTGTATTTTTATTTTTGTATTAAAAATATTTCCTTATATCTGCCCTATTTATAGCAACACATGTAAATAATGTAATATAGTTATCGCATACCTCACCTAATAATTATAGAATCTGTGACTACAATCAATATATATATACATACTTTTCTAACAACGCAATTGATTTTGTCTGTGTTTCATTCACACACCTTGGCTCCTTGGCCGAATCTACTTCTGGTCAACCTAATTGTTCACTCTGCTACTAGCCTAGCGTTACATTTGGCGAGCTAGCCAGGAGCCACACTGTGTGCAAAATATTCACCAAGTCACAATAATTTTGACTAGTCTTGAATATTTCTGTTTTCCTGAAATCCAGGAATATGGATGTTTTTGAACAAATGGGGGTAAATATTACCCACTGTGTTCCCTTAGACCCTGATGATATTGTACAACTTCAAGCATTCCATGATCCATGTTGTGGCATTGAGTCGTAGGCTTTCTGGTAATCAATCCAGGCTGTGCACAGGTTGGTGTGTCGTGACCGGCAGTCTTGGGGCGACTGGTTCTGTCAACCAGACTGGTGTTTGGCCCCTCTGGTGTCCCTACCAATGCCCTACTGTGCTGTGCTCATGAATTGTTCCATATCCCACTTATCCTAGCCGCCAATGTGCCTGACATGAGCTTCCATGTTGTGGAGAGACATGTTATAGGCCGTAGATGGGGGAACGGCACCCTTGACAGGTCCTTTCCATCATCAGGACCGTTCGCCCTTCGGTTACCATTCGGGTGAGTCCCATCTCTCACAGCTGGTTATATATATATATATACATATAGATATTAGATATATAATTTTAACCATGACTCTTTGTGATATGAAGCTTGACTGTTCTTTGGGCCATCGCCGGAAGGACTTAGCTGCAGATGGTAAAAAAGGCTAAAAGAAGATGAGTATACGAAAGTAGTATTTATATCATTTATTTTCATTTAGCAATATATTTCAAACTTATAAAAGTGAATAGATTTTAGGATATATTAACACACAGCAATAAGGCATAAGCTTTATATGTGAAATGTTAATTGACCGCGATAAACCACGGACCACCCTTTCAAGCCTTTCCGCAGTTCTTGTGTTTGTCTACTCTACAATCAAAAAATAAATATGATAAGCTAAAATAGGAAGTTATTTGGGAGAGTGAGAGAATCCCACTCTTCAGTGATAGTACATGGGTATTAAATATTCCAAATGTCTTAGTCAATTACCACCTTGGCTACCATCTAAATAGTGACTTAAGTTAAGAAAGCTTGAAGACAAGATTTATCTCAAAACATAACAAAGCAGGTTAAAAAATTCCGTGTTTGGTAGCAGTTGAGCGCCGATAAGTGAGTGGGAGGCGCAGTCATATGAGTGCAGCCTCAGAGAGACTGCGCACCTGAAAGTACTTGACCAGATGGTTACTTCACACCCGCACAAAGTTGCTACGTTTTTTCTGTGTGTAACCTCGTTCAGAGACGAAAGTGTTTGGGTCAGCGGTTTTGATCACGGTAGACCTCCTCCTTATTGTTTAGCCTTTGTGCATACCTTCAGACTAGGTTTATGCACGGCCCCCGAAATATAGTTTGATTCTATGGCAGAGCAACGTGACTTTGCAGAAGCCTCATGTCTATGCAAAATGAGACTGCACACAGGGAGCATATAGAGGCAAAGCTGTTGCGTAAATGGTCAACGCATTTTCAGTGCTTTTTTGCACTTAAAATAGTTTTTATACTGCCCTTAATGTGCTGTACTGCAAGAATTATTTTGAACAAGATTATTTTCGATCAAAATAAATGTGGAAATTTACAAAATATACCAATGATCTACGAATGGCATAGATTAGCAACAAAGCCAACGATCAATACATCAGAAAAAAAATGTGATAGTGACCAGAGAAAAGGCTCCTAGCTGCTCGAATTTGAGAGGGAGAAAAATTGTGGATACCAAGATATCCTGTGTTTTATTGTGGAAGTATTGATCATAGCTCTTAATGTTGTGAAGACAAATCACCACGCACGTTAAGCTGAGAGTAAGAATGGGCAGATGAGTGCTTTTCTGTCTTCTGTCAGTAATATCTGAAAAAATGCGACGAGGCCATACATGCGTGTAACCTGTTATAGTTATAAATGGATAACTATAGATAAACTATAGTATGTGATTTTTGAAGTCAGTTTTTCAGATCCATGTTGGCTAATACTGAAGTGTTGAATCGATACCTGGAATTGTAAAAACCTGTTTCAGTGCATTTCTCCTGGAGGGCAAGCCGCTATTCATTTATTACCCAATTGCGTGATATAATTCCCATTGTGAAAATATATTTATGGAATGACTTGCTGAGTGCCTTGTCCACAAGCCATGAATGCTCCGGAGACACAAAATGTAGGCCGTTAAGGTCTGGCCTTGGAAACGGCCCGTGTGTCACCGTCAAAGGCAGATGTCCTTTCACACTTGTAAACACTGCTTACAGATACAGGACATCTATCCTACTGTGTCCCGGGAAAGAACTGAATTAGTCATGTGATTGTCATGAATTCACCGCTTAAGACATATGTAATCTACCTCAAGATATATCTCGTTACTCATTGAACGTTGTCCACCATATTTCCGCGAGAAATCGTGCCTCCTAAATTTAGCACAATACTTTCAGCAGCAGAATGTAGTGCCCTTTTTGAATGCGTGGGTAATATCCTTAATATTCGTGCATGTTTGAAGCTAAATGAGGCTTTAAATAGCACTCTGATTCCATCTTCCAGCGCTACATTAAATTGTTTTTTTGAAAGTCCATAAATTATTTCTGGTATGTGTTTTTTGAGTTCTGCAAGAAGATAAAGCAGAAACTTTAAAAGATGAAAGGAGGGTCTTAAATTCTGTACAGCTCATTTTTCCCCCATTAGTGGATTACCTTTTGAAATAAATGTCATTGTGAGGAAACAAAGCCACTGCTCCTTGTAGGTGTGGTTTTTTCCCCTTTTCACAGTGAAGTTGACCCTTGTTTGTTACTAATGCTAAACAATGAGGTGCTTTTGGGCGCTTGACATTGTGTGTGTGAGGGTTAGACGGTTACACATTTGAGGCCCCGTTAGAACGGTTACCCTGCGGAGACTTCTGCAGAGCAATTAGCAAAAATGACCAAGCTCCAATCAAGTCCGCATGCGTTTTAGGATGACAGCAAAAAACGATGTAGTTCTAGTGCCAGGCCCCTAGTGGCCACAGTGGAACTTTACAACACGACACTCATGACCCCCACCAGTATATACACTTCCTCAACAACATCCTACACAGGTCACCGCAAAGACTTAGGCCCCGGCCCAATACTCGTAACTTCCACCCTTCGCGCCCCTTCATTTGCGCGTTCCCGATAAAGGTGCGAGTGCGTAGGGTGTCCCAATTCTCCAGGGAGGTCTTTGGCCCCGCCCCCTTTGCGCCCCTGATCCACAACTTCGCCGTAGCCTGCATCTATGCGCACTCTGGCGAAGGATATTGCCCATAATACTTTGCGGTACACACACCAAAACATCGGAAAATGCATTTAAATATACATTTTGAAATATCTATGCAGTCACAATGTGGTGTAAATAAGTTTTGCTAGTTACTTGGAAAGAAGCATAAACGTCTGATGAAGAATTACTGGACATGTGTTTTTAACAATTTAATATAACTTTTTAAAGCAAGCGTTCATATAATAACATTCAATTTAAACTTTACACTTAATTAGTACAATAATCTAGAATAGTATAAAAACTGACCAGATAGTTTATAGTTAGTTAACCCACATTTAACTTAAAATTATACAGCTATCTCTAATTAAAAACAACTAATATACATGTATTTTAACGCGTGAGAAGCAATTCAATTTGTTTCCCAAAGGGTCAGACAAAATTACCTTTAATGTTTATAAAGTTTAGGTCTGAAAATGACCATCTCTTGACGAGTCGATGACGTAACCTGCACTCAGTGTGCACTGTCCCAATTCTGCCTTTTTTGCACACTTGTAACCTGCGCACTCCAACCCTGGTCTGCACTTCAGACAAATGCACACTTCATAGAGGTGTGTAGGGTGCAGTGTGGGTATTGGGACTGGGCCTATATGTACCTGTGCTCCTCTCCCCTTGTTGCTGGTTCATTGTCTTGTCAATGTCTGTTCTGTCCTGTTCCTGGTTCCGTGTTCCTTTGGATTTTGAATTTGAGTTTGTTTTCACCTGGACTTTATCTTATTTTCCTGCATTCGTGTTTTTTGGGTCTTCATTCACTTCACCACATGGCATGGATTCCAACTGCTGGGGTTTAACTAGGAACAATACAGACTCTATATGCCACATCATATACAGTATGTAGATGTACTATGAATTAATATTTCATTCTATCCCATACTTTACTTGGGAAAACAATCAGGGTCTTTTTTAAACCAAAAACAATGACATACAAAAAGCGAAATTTTCATGGGGTCAATCAGGCTATAAGAGTTTGATTTAAAGTTTTAAGGAGATATGACTTTTTATATATTGATATAATACAGATGAAAATCTGTAGATTAGAATATAAGTTCGGTTTTTTCTGTAATTCAACTTAAAATGTGAAACCAATACATGCAAAGAAACATGCCAAGCCGTTGTTTGTTATGATTTTGATGATTTAGTATTCTTCTTTGCAGAGATATTTTATTTGGGGTTTTTACAAGCTATGAGCACATTATCAACATTATACCAGATAAAAAGTTGATCAGTCCTACTTTGTCTGTAATGAGCCTGACATTTGTAAGTTTCACATTGTATGTTGAATTATAGAAATATAAGGACTTTTGAATGATATTCTTTTTTGCCTCCAAAACAACCATTTTAAACTGATCCTGAGTTCTGCAGATGTGCTAAACGATTAGTCATCTTTTCTCTTTAAAGCCGTTGTTTGTTCTATGGCAAATCACATCACTCTAAATTGTACGAAACAATCCATCCTTTTTGACTGTGGGAGTTTTTCTTCGATACATTTTCCCTTTTAAATCTCTTGACTGAAAACAGTTTATCAAACCTGCAGAACAATGATGAGGAAAACCTCTCACAGCCAAACGAGGATGACAAAAAGTACAACTGCAATGATCAGCGAAGATGGTTTTAATCCGGATCTAAGGAGCTCTAAAATACACTACCTTTGAATCACCACTGACTCACCCACAAATGCTTTATTCACTTAAATACAGCATTCAACCCACCTTGTACATGTTTCCTTGAATTTAATGATACATTCTGAGAGAACGATAATGAAAGTAAGATTGCCTGGGTAATTTGTACTGTCTTCTTCCTATGACTCATACTTAAATTCATATAAATGGTTTCCCCTGGAACACCAAACGTCTGTGTATGAGGCTGCTGCAGATGCGAACAATGAATTTGAATAAGTCCTCTAATTGATGACCAGCGCATACATCCCTTGAGCCTTTAATGAGAACGGTAAACACACACGGCCGGATTATACTTGTTAGTGCAGACCACCCCCTGATATTGTGTTTATGCCCATATAGAATATATCAAGGACATTGGCTCTGTAAAGAATCCTTGTGTTGGAAAGAGATACAAAATAGTGAACCGTTTTGTTGAACAGTGGACAGTCATTATCCATATTGGCAAATAAATTGTCCAACTAACATCTTCTAGTATTTTCACCTTCTACCTCTCCATAATCAAGCATCACAATAGCACACGATTGATAATGATAATGAGTCTTTATTCGGACAGTATAAAATAATATAAATAAATACAAACAAACAAAAAACACACAAAAAAAACCTATATGTGTACAATGTATGTACAATTTTTCCCCTTAAGGAATAAATAAAATAAACAATCATGTCCGAAAGGGAGCAGGAAGAAGTATAAATACTTATGTAACCCCGCCCCCTTTTCTACTTTTAACAAAACCACAACAAAAAAACCTTTCGACTTCCCTTTACTACCTCAAGACTTAAAGATTATCCAACAACAACACACAAGAAAATAATCAAATCTTCATATAAATATTACAATGCTTCTGTTGGATATCTACAAAATAACTGTCTTTTAAATAATTTTTTGAAATTATGAATATTATGGCAAAGTTTTAAGCAAGCTTCCATACAATTCCATAATTTTACTCCGCATACAGATACACAAAAACTTTTCTTTGCTGTTCTAGCATAAGGCACTTTGAAATTAAATGTTCCTCTTAAATTATAAATTCTTTCACTTTCACAATAAAGCCTTTGAATGCTTCCTGGTAATTGTTTTCTTTTAGCTTTATACATGACTTGTGCAGTTTGGTAGGATACTAAATCATTTAGTTTGAGTAGTTTTGCATGAATAAATAGTGGATTGGTATGTTCTCGATAGCTGGCATTGTGGATAACTCGTATGGCTCTTTTTTGCAGATTGACCAAAGGCTGTACTGTAGAAGTGTAGTTGTTTCCCCATATTTCCGCACAGTATGTGAAATATGGCAAAACAAGTGAACAGTAAAGCATGCGCAATGAGGGATGATCCAGAACACATTTGACCTTGTTGAGTATTGCTACACTTTTGGATATTTTGTTGTGGATGTATTTTATATGTGCTTTCCAATTGATCTTTTCATCTATAATCACTCCTAAAAATTTGGTTTCCTTTACATGCTCTATGTTTACTCCTTGTATTTGTAAATGTACCTGTTTGTCTTTATTGACATTTCCAAACAGCATTAATTTAGTTTTGTTTAAGTTTAAAGATAGCTTATTATTGTCAAACCATATTTTAAGTTTCAACATCTCATTTTCAATATCAGTAATTAATTTCGATAAATTATTTCCACAACAGAATAAATTTGTGTCATCTGCAAATAAGACCGCTTTAAACAAACTAGACACTTTACACAAGTCATTTATGAACAGAATAAATAATTTTGGTCCTAAAACAGACCCCTGTGGCAGACCACACACCATGTCCACTTGTGTAGAGCAGTGTTCTCCTAACTTCACAAACTGAGTTCTTTGTTTTTGTAGTACTTTGTTTTTAACTATTTGTAATATGTACAAGAGTTAAACAGATCTAGGTTCAAGAAGGAGAATAGTAAGCACAACAACTTAGAGTTCTTGCAAAAAAATGTATTTCTTAATGCAATGAGAATAAAATAAAATACAAAGAGAAAAGATATTTGTGTGTAAAAAAAAATAAAGTGTCCACCCTTTGATCTTATGCTATAATTGTCTGTAAAGTGGGTAGAAATCTCTTCTTTCAATTACTCTCAGTTCAATTTAGTCAGTCAAGTCGTTTTTAGTCAAATGGCCGTATGGTTCCTTTTCACTCTTATCTGGATCTCAAATGTGGCGAGGTGGGTCCCAGTACTCGGGATAGTGTGCCGGTCCCTGAAGGCGGTGGCCCAGGTATGGCAGCGAGCAGCGGGTCCTCACTCGTTGTTTCTCACAACAACAAAAAACCAACCTGCATATCAAACAAACAAATTACAAATAGTTCACATGCAGGTTTTTTCGCATTCTCTATCTTATCAATAACAAGCTTGCATTTGTCTCAAAAAAAATCAACTAATACAGTTTACAATAAAATAAATATGGCATAGGCCTCATACCACATTGACAGTAAACCACAGTTGATACATCAAAACATCATTTTCAATTATCACAAAGTCACAATTCTCTCCGATTGGTTTTATAGAAAAACAAAATGATAGTTCAAAGGCTAGCGTTAGCTTAGCGAGGTTAGCTATAGCTACTTAACAGCATATAGACTCACCGGAGAAGATCTCTGCAGAAAACAGTCTGCAGGGATGAGCTATATCAGTATGGCTTTTACCAGTGTGAACTGGGGTTTGCAAAAGAAAAACACAATGTCAATATACAATTCTTAACTTGCAACCGAGAACTCACGTGCGTTACCTGCCACGTTTCTTTCCGAGTCTGGGGTGACTCACGTGGCTACGAAATATATTTTGTATGGCATCAAGTGCCCTCTGCTGGTGACGCATGGTATAACTTTTCACACAAAAAACCTCTAAACAAACCATTTGCATGCACTATGCAAGTAAAAATTAAAATGATATTAAAAATAAAATGAATCAACATAGATAAAAAATAAAATGATTGTACTGATCAAATTAACAGGGGTTACATCCTCCCCCCCTTGATTGGCATGTGTCCCTACATGTCAACATCTACATAGGTCCTAAAACATCTGGATAAAAGTTAGTCTCCAGAGCTAACTGCAACGCTTTGTCTAACCCACCAAGTAATGACTGCATAACTACCACTAGAGGGTTCCCTAAGGATGGGTATGTCAGTCTCTTTGGGTGAGTCCTGTCTCTTTCGGATCTCCTAATGTGGACTTCCTCAGCCTGAGGTTGTGTCACTTGAACATCTGAGTCATTATTTTGTATGTCAGAGTCAACAGTCACCTGCTCAGGGAGTGTCAGGTTGTCGGGAGTGAGTGAACGGGTTAATTCACTGTCACTGGGTCCTGGAAGTTTCTGTGGCTGAAATGCTGGGGCGTCAGGGTTCAATGTGGGCTCTGCCTCAACTGATTGTTCAGGGGCTTGGTCACTATCGGATATGTTGTCATGTGTCTCCACAACTGGTTCATTTGGTTCCATCGAAATATTTCCTGGATCACTTTGTGTGTCATTATCCATTTGTCCATTCCCATTGTCACTGTTATTCTCCACATTCTCCACAGGGGGGTAGAAGTAATACTCCACATCCTCATCCTCTGACATTTCATTCTCCATATCCTCATGGGCGGTGTTTGTCCTTATCTCCAGTCTTTTTTTTGATTTCCTTGTCCGTTCGGGTATTGTGTCTTGTATTTGTTCCTCCGCAACTGGAATGAATCCGCATGGGAGCAACAAATCCCTGTGAAGGACTCTCTCTGGACCATCAGAATCAAAAGGGGCTATCACATAGACAGGTAGGCCCTTGACTTGTCTGATCACTTTGTAAACAGTTTGACTCCACCTGTCGTAAATTTTGTGTTTACCACGTAGGCCAACATTTTTTACCAACACGCGGTCTCCCGTTTCCAGTTTTGACTCTCTGACATTTTTGTCAAACCTCTGTTTGTTGTACAGAGCATTCTTTTCACTGTGTTCTTTTGCTATTTTGTAGCTCTCTGTCAAACTTTCTCTGAGGTCCTTCACATATTGACTGTGAGTAGCTTGTTTTTTGTCTGTTTTGGAGAGTCCAAATGCGATGTCGATGGGTAAGTTTGGTTGTCTCCCAAACAGAAGCTGATAAGGTGAATAGCCAGTGGTGTCATTCTTTGTGCAGTTATATGAATGCACAAGAGGCTGCACGTAATTTTTCCACTGCACCTTATCTTCTTCCTGCAAGGTACCCAACATGGCAAGGAGTGTCCTGTTAAACCTCTCCACAGGGTTTCCCTGTGGATGGTATGGTGTCGTCCGAGTTTTTTTAATTCCAAGCAGGCTACACAGCTCGCTGATCAGTGCAGACTCAAAATCCCTTCCCTGGTCGCTGTGCAGCCGCTCTGGTAGACCATAATGAATGAAAAAGGTGTTCCACAATGCTTTTGCAACGGTTCTTGCTTTTTGATCAGCTGTGGGCACGGCCACAGCATATTTAGTAAAGTGATCAGTAATCACAAGAATGTTTTTTGTTCCGCTGCCGTCTGGCTCCAAAGACAAATAGTCCATACAGACCAGCTCCAGCGGCCTGTTTGTCTGAATGTTTACTAATGGAGCACTACGCTCTGCTCTGGCTTTATATCGAATGCATCTCTCACATGTTTGGACTTTTGTGGTAATGTCTGTGAGCATACGTGGCCAATAAAACCGAGCACGAACTAAATCTGTGGTGCGATCAATTCCCATGTGCCCAACTGTGTCGTGTAGTCCCTCCAGGGCTAATGCTCTATAGCTCAGGGGAAGGACAAGCTGAAAAGAGGGCTCACCATTCACAGTTCTCTTTCTGTAAAGCACTTCATCCCTCAGAACTAGTTGGTCCCACATACGGAGAAAGAGCTGGACCTCTCTGTCCTCCTGTTGTCTTATTCGGTACGATGGCCTTCTCCCAGCTTTTATCATGGAGATGACTCTGCTTATGGAGAAGTCTTTCTTCTGTTCAAGAGCCCAGTCCTGTTGAGACATCCGTGGTAAAGTGCATGAACCGGGTAATAGATCTGTGTGGAACTCTGGTGGAATTGCGTTTGCACCCATTGCAATACACTCTACTAAACTGGGTAGAGGTGAGAGCGCCGACTGTGATTGTGACACTGGATGAATTGTGTGTCTTTGGCATATAGCTCTTACCACCTCAGGAGAAACTTCCTCGGGTGAGTTTTGGGCAATACGAGTCATGAAATGATCAATACAGTTATCTTCATCTCGTGCAGAATTGTCTGTTTCTTTTTGGGCATGAGGCCGACGTGACAGGCCGTCTGCATCTTGATTTTTCTTTCCAGCCCTGTACTGAATGTGAAAGTCAAAAGTTGAGAGGGCCGCCAGCCATCTGTGCCCTGCTGCATCTAACTTAGCACTAGTGAGCACATAAGTTAGAGGATTATTGTCCGTCACAACATTAAACTTGGCCCCGTAAAGATAATCAAAGAATTTATCAGTTATCGCCCACTTTAAGGCGAGGAACTCAAGTTTATGTGTGGGATATCGCTTTTCACAATTTGACAAGCCTCTACTCGCAAATGCTACGACCCTTAACTGATTATCTTGCTCTTGGTAAAGAGCTGCACCCAGGCCAAGGATGCTTGCATCTGTATGCAATATATAAGGTTTTTTAGCATCTGCAAAACCTAGCACTGGCGCTTCTGTTAACTTTTGGATCAGTGTTTTGAAGGACTCATCACATTTTTCCGTCCATTTCTCAGCAAAGGGTTTCTTTGGGTCAATGGCAAAGCTGTGTTTTGTGTGCGACTTGTTTGACTTTCTGGGTGGGTAATAACCAACAGTGAGGTCATTTAAGGGTCTGGCGATTTTAGAATAATCTCGAATAAACCTTCTGTAATACCCTGAAAATCCTAAAAAGGATTTAAGCTCCTTGACGTTTTTGGGCGTCGGCCAGGTGGTAAGGGCAGCTATTTTTGAGGGGTCAGTCTCCACTCCATTCTCGGAGACAACATGTCCCAAGTACTTTACAGAAGTTTTTAAAAAATGACATTTCTCAGGGGAAAGTTTGAGACCAAAATCCCGGAGCCGACCAAGCACTTTCATAAGACGTTCCTCATGCTCCTCTAGGGTTGACGAAAATACTATCAGGTCGTCTAAAAAGACAAGGACTTCTTTGAGGTTGAGGCTGCCCATGCACTTTTCCATAACACGCTGAAACGTACTGGGTGCGTTAGTAACCCCTTGGGGCATCCTGTTAAATTCCCAAAAGCCCATTGGTGTTACAAAGGCTGTTTTGGGTTTGTCCTCTTCCTCAACCTCGACCTGATAGTAGCCGGATTTCAGATCCATGACTGAAAACCATTTTGAGCCTGTTAAGGCGGAAAAAGCCTCTTCAATGTTTGGAATGGCGTATGCATCCTTTATGGTTTGGTTGTTTAACCTCCTGTAATCAATGCATAGCCTTATTGCCCCATTTTTCTTCTTTACAATCACAATAGGTGATGCGAATGAGCTTTCTGATTCACGGATTACGTTGGCCTCACACAGCTCCTTTAAATGTTGTCTGACTGCATCATAATCTGAGGGATGTATGGGCCTAGGCCGCTGTTTGAATGGGGTGGGGTCTGAGAGTCGTATACGGTGCTTCACAGCTGTTGTGTGCCCGTAATCTAAATCATGCGCTGCAAAAACATCGGACATGGAGTTCAGTTTATCTGTGATTCTCTGTTGCCACTCTTTAGAAAGTGGGGTATCAGATAGATCAAACTTCAGCGGGCTGACTGGAACGGAACTGACGTTTTTGCACATGGCACTGGATTTAGGCGGCGGAGGGCAGTTTTTTTCTTTGATGTTTCGGGCAGAGGCCAGATGAGTAACAGAGAGGGGGACGTACAACTCTGCCACAGTCTTACTTGCTGGTACTCTGACAGCATGAGCACTTTCATTCTTAACCAGGATTGGGACTTTAAAGCATGTCTTAGATGGCACTGTCATTATGTAACTACAAAAAACTAAGCCACCAGGTAAGTTAGAATCTAGGGACTCAACTAACAGTGGCGTGCCTGGGGTTATGCCAATATTTCGGGCATAGCCTGTTAGGACAACTCTTTCACCAGCCGGTAGGGTGGTATACTTTTTACTCAAAAGCTTCACTTTCCCTGCTCTCCCACTTTCACTGTCAACTTTCTGTTTGTGGTATATAGTCCGGATCACTGGGATGTTTGTTTGCTTCTTACTGTTGTTCTGTTCTTTATAGGATGTGTAAGTTTCATAAAGCACATCCAGAACATTAGTTCCAATTAGCACTGGGATTTCTTGGTTTGATCTGCAATCAGGCACTATAAGTGCTAGAGTATTCATTTCTTCGGGTCTCCCAGTAATTTCTTTGGAGAAAGAGAGGTTGACTTCAACATAGCCTAAATAGGGTACTGGTTGTCCCCCTGCTCCCTCAATGTCAAGCAAACTGGTCACTGATTGGATAGGACGTAATGGAAGGTGTAGCTTGTGAAATGTCTCTGACACTGTGGTCACTTGGGAGCCCGAGTCAAGGAGACATACGCTCTGAATGCCATCAATGTTAAGTGTGGCTGTACGTTTAGAACCAACAATTGCATTTAAGAGAGCCTCATCTGAAAGTGCTGAGTGGGAATGTGTCATACTGTTTATCTGTTGTGCTTTCTTGCACTCCTCGTCTTTTTGCTCAGGTTTGGGACTTTTCTCTGCTGAGGTCTCAGTCTGTCCCTCTACTGAAACCCTGTCCAGTTTAAAGATTGCCCATACCTTGCTTGCCATTCTGTTTGTTTTGCCTTCAGCTCTTTGTATTTTTTGTCAACGAGTTCCTTATTTGGGGGATTACTGCATTCTCTAGCAATATGGTTATTTTCCCCACATTTGAAGCAAAACCAAGCCTTAGGGGCTGATTTTGGCATTTGCTGGTGTGCTTGGAGCTCAGCTACAGTTGGAGATGGCGAATTTACAGAAACAGCTGGCCTCTGTTCCTGTTTTTTCCGTCTTTGGGTTCTTTTCTCCGTTAACTGTACTTGTAGATCTTTCACTTGTTTTCTCAAGTTTTCGGTTTCTGTTATATATCTCTGCATTATATCTGTATCAATGGATGTGTTGGGAGCAGGCTCATGGATTCCTTGAAACTGTAAGAGGGGTTTTGTTTTCAAACCTCCAAAGTGACGTTGCATCCTGTCTGCTTTTAATGAACGTCTCTCTTCTTCTGTTCTGAGTTCAAGGAGGAGCTCAGAAAAGTCTGGAGCAGATTCACTTTTTAATCTTTGCTGAAGGGTGAGGAGGAGGGTTTGGTCCCAACAACCTCGCACAAACTGTTTGTAAAGCTGTCGGTTTGCATTTGCCTTGCTCACACCACCTCGTTTGACTGCCATACTAAGGAGTGTGTGTAGTCTTTGAATGTATTCCGATGCTTTCTCACCTGCATCTTGGTGAGTACTGAGGAATTTTGCAAAGATTTCCTCCCCATCATCAACAAGACCATAGGCTGACTGGAGAAGTTTTACATACTCTTGCGGAAAGGAGTGGGACCCCAACTGTTTCACTATGTCTGCTGCGGGTGACAGCAGGCTCTCCAGTATCAGCCGCCTCTGCATGTCAGTGGAGTAACCATCCTGGAACATAAGTTCAACATGTAAACACCATGTCTCAAAGTCTACTTCACCAGGCGGTTTAGGCACCCTGCCTGAGAAGGAACGCAGTCTCTTGGAGCCAATGCCTGAAGAAGCTTCACTTTTAATCACATGCTCCACTATTATGCGTTGCACATCTTGAGGGTTTAATATGTCAGAATCAAATGCAGCAGGATTAGGTCTGGGTCTTTCTCTTGGTTTCGTTGTCATGTCTGGGCCGTGTTTTGTCTTTGCTTTGGCTTTTACAGCTCCATCATGTCTCGGTTCAGTCTGCATAAGGTTCTTTAGCGGTGTGGTGTCTGGTACTGACAGAACAGTCGCCCCGCTACTATCTGAGTCAACTCCCCCACTGTCTTGACTGTCCTCGTCAACCTGAATTGAGGAACTTGGCTCTGCATTCAAGTCAGTAAGTGTGGGGGATAGTAAGATTTCAATGCTATCTAAGCACCATTTGTTAGTGGGATCATCTGGACTCTGTATATCAGAAGGAAAGCTAATATTCCTAAGCGTCTCTTCTGAATCAAACTCGATAATTGCTTGTGACTGACTTGGCCTCACTACTTTAATAACATTACCAATTGTAGCGACAGCCTCTACAATATCTTGATCTGTATCATCGTTAGTAATGCCCTGCAAAAGGGCAGATCTTTTGGCATTTACACCATGGTCATGTTCAATGTCAACAACTGAAGCCATTCTGTGTCTCTGGGAGGTCAACAAAAAATGTGTTTCACTTTAAATATATCAAACAATAAGTGTTCGGCTTAATATTCTCCTGGCTGGCTCGCCAAATGTAGTACTTTGTTTTTAACTATTTGTAATATGTACAAGAGTTAAACAGATCTAGGTTCAAGAAGGAGAATAGTAAGCACAACAACTTAGAGTTCTTGCAAAAAAAATGTATTTCTTAATGCAATGAGAATAAAATAAAATACAAAGAGAAAAGATATTTGTGTGTAAAAAAAAATAAAGTGTCCACCCTTTGATCTTATGCTATAATTGTCTGTAAAGTGGGTAGAAATCTCTTCTTTCAATTACTCTCAGTTCAATTTAGTCAGTCAAGTCGTTTTTAGTCAAATGGCCGTATGGTTCCTTTTCACTCTTATCTGGATCTCAAATGTGGCGAGGTGGGTCCCAGTACTCGGGATAGTGTGCCGGTCCCTGAAGGCGGTGGCCCAGGTATGGCAGCGAGCAGCGGGTCCTCACTCGTTGTTTCTCACAACAACAAAAAAACCAACCTGCATATCAAACGAACAAATTACAAATAGTTCACATGCAGGTTTTTTCGCATTCTCTATCTTATCAATAACAAGCTTGCATTTGTCTCAAAAAAAATCAACTAATACAGTTTACAATAAAATAAATATGGCATAGGCCTCATACCACATTGACAGTAAACCACAGTTGATACATCAAAACATCATTTTCAATTATCACAAAGTCACAATTCTCTCCGATTGGTTTTATAGAAAAACAAAATGATAGCTCAAAGGCTAGCGTTAGCTTAGCGAGGTTAGCTATAGCTACTTAACAGCATATAGACTCACCGGAGAAGATCTCTGCAGAAAACAGTCTGCAGGGATGAGCTATATCAGTATGGCTTTTACCAGTGTGAACTGGGGTTTGCAAAAGAAAAACACAATGTCAATATACAATTCTTAACTTGCAACCGAGAACTCACGTGCGTTACCTGCCACGTTTCTTTCCGAGTCTGGGGTGACTCACGTGGCTACGAAATATATTTTGTATGGCATCAAGTGCCCTCTGCTGGTGACGCATGGTATAACTTTTCACACAAAAAACCTCTAAACAAACCATTTGCATTCACTATGCAAGTAAAAATTAAAATGATATTAAAAATAAAATGAATCAACATAGATAAAAAATAAAATGATTGTACTGATCAAATTAACAGGGGTTACATTTTAAATAGCTGTTTATCCAACTTAAAGCCACACCCCTAATCCCATATTGTTCCAATTTTTTAAGTAATATTTCGTGATTTATTGTGTCAAATGCCTTTTTTAAATCTATGAATATGCCAGCTGCAATTCTTTTCTGGTCCATGTGGTTAGTTATTTCTTCTATTGAGTCCATCAGAGCGAGTAGTGTTGATCTGTTTGTTCTGAAACCATATTGACTGTCGTCAAGCAGTTTGTGTTGTTCAATAAATTTTTCCAGTCTACTGTTGTAGAGTTTCTCCAATATTTTTGAAAACTGTGACAGTAAAGAAACTGGTCTATAATTATTAAAGTTATGTTTATCACCAGATTTAAATAAAGGTATTACCTTAGCAATTTTCATTTGCTGAGGTACTATCCCATTTTGAAATGACAAGTTAAAAATATGTGAGAGTGGTTTTGAAATGACCTCAATAATTTGCTTTACTAAAGCCATATCCAAGTCGTTGTGATCTGTTGATTTTTTATTTTTGCATTTACTAACAATACTTAAGATCTCCATCTCATCAACAGGTCCAAGAAACATGGACTGAGAATTTCTGTCAATTAAGTTTTCCATTTCCTCTGTACTATGATGAGGAATTTTAGCTGCTAGTTCTGGACCAATATTAGCAAAGAACCTATTGAAGTTATTCACCACCACTTCCATATTATGCTCATCTTTTCCATTATCTGTGAAGTATGTGGGATAGCTTTCCGTTTTAGGTTTATTATTTATTACATGGTTCATTATTTTCCAAATTTCCTTGATGTTTCCTTTATTTTTGTCTATCAATTGCCTATAATAATCCTTCTTACACCTTCGCATTATTGTGGTTAATTTGTTTTTATATCTTTTATATTTACTTTCCGCTTCTGGTGTTTTATTATTTATAAAAACTTTAAACAGCCTTTTTTTCTTCCTGCAAGCTCTTTGTAGCCCCTTTGTTATCCAAGGATTGTCTTTATATTTGTTTCCTTTTTTATAGTGTACATATGGACAGTTTTTATTCAATAGATTTGAGAAAATTTTCATGAATTCATCATATGCCTTCTCTACATTTTCACAGCTCAATACAGTATTCCAGTCTTGTGAAAGTAAGTCATTTTTTAAAGCTGCAATAGTTCTTTCTGATATTATTCTAATGGTATAGTTTGTTTTCTCTACAGTTTTTACCTTTAGACCCAGATCTGTAACTTAAAATACTGGTAGGTGGTCCGTAATATCATTTATCAATAAACCGCTTACAGCATGATTATCCATATGATTTGTAAGGATATTGTCTATTAGTGTTGCTGAATGTGCAGTTATTCTAGAAGGTTTGGTTATTTTAGGAGAAAAATTCAGACTGCATATAGTATCGATAAAACCTTCAACAAGTTTATGTTTCTTAGGGTTGAGCAAGTCAATATTCATGTCCCCACAAATAAATAACCATTTATGCATTCTTTGAGAAAAGGTCTCTTCTAACCAGTTAGTAAATACTTCAATATTTGACCCTGGTGATCTATATATGCAGCTAATAATTACATTTTTACATTTTTACTATTTTCTATTTTTAATTCTATTGTAATACATTCAAGCACATTCCCAACCGTTGTTGTCATTTTATCAATACATTTGTAATTCAAGTTCCTATCGACATATAAAGCCACTCCTCCACCACCTTTGTATTGTCTGTGCAAGTAATTCATTTCATACCCCTCAATTTCAAAGTCTACACCTTTATTTTCTGAAGTCCATGTTTCTGATATGGCTATTATGCTGAAAGCTTGAGTAAATCGTTTTACATAGTCTTTGATATGATGGAAGTTTGCATAAAGGCTTCTGCTGTTGAAATGGACCATTGATAATTTTCCTGAAGCATCAATATGGTTGTTGAACTGCTCTTCAGTATAATAATCACAGTTATTATCAATGGAGGAGAAGAAGTTGTTGTCCGGGTCAATATGCTGTTCAGAGTCCTGCATATTATACTCAGTAAATTGTGATGTAAATATTTCTTGATTGTGATTCTGAACCAACTGCATCATGTAATTGCTCTCAGATGGTGGTGAGACTGTGTGTGTGTCAGACATTGCAGGAGAATTTTTTTTTTTTTTTTTTTTTTTTTTTTTTAGCTTCTTTGTTAAGACAGATACTACTACTACTTATTCATACTTGCTCAGGTCCTCCAGATTCCGGATCAGCAGTATCTTCGCCTCTTCTGGCGTCCCATTCAACTTGATGAACACCTTGCAATTTGAAGTCCATGTGTTCTGAATCTTGAGCTGTTTGCGTAGATAACGAGCTTTCTTCGCTATGTCCGCATTGTGCTTAGTAAGGTGGTCATTCAGAAAGACATTTGATCCTTTTAGTTTGTATCCTTGTCTGAGCAGAGTTATTTTGTCCTTTCTGTTAACAAACCTCATAATGACCACGGGTTTGTCAGAGTTGCTCTTTGTAGGCAATGGGTGACATGCTTCGATGTTGTCAATATTAAGCTCGATTCCCTTAGTATGCAGGAATTCCGCAACTTGTTGCTCCGTGGAGCGCACGCCTTGCTCCTCAGCCTCACCCCCGATGTTAGCGGTCACCGCGCGAGCGTATGACCGGGGTCTGATGCGCAACCCGGTGACAACAACATCGTTCATGCGAGTGTACTGCTCTAAATCAGTCACCCTCTTCTCAAGGAACACAATGCGTTTGTCCTTTTCCTCGACGAGCGCGCGCAGCGCCTTCACCTCTTTAACCAGTCCCGGAATTTCCTTCTGTTGCGCGCTGACTGCCGAAACTTCATTAGAGAGGAAATCCAGTGACCTTTTGATATCCTCTAACTCATCGGCCTGTAGTGGCTTCTTCGGCGGCATCTTGGCTGTTTTGTGCTGGCCCAGCGATTCAAAAAGCAACCTTTACGCACAGTTCTGACAGCGTGCCAAACTCAGTGACAGCAGGTGACAGCAGAACCCGGAAGTTTCATTCCACGATTCAGGAAATGTAATATGTAGGTGGTGCACAAACACAGCAGCCTGAACGTCATCCACACAATTCTGGTCAGAATGAGAGTCTGAAACGGATCCATAGAGCTGTGATTATGGGGCGTGTTCCAACCAAAACAAGTAAAAACAATGCCTATTTGCTCTATTGGATAATCAAACAACCAATCAGAGCAACACGATAAACATGTGCATTCCCACAAGCCAGCCCAAATCTCAATGAGCGAAAATTTTAAAGCCCGCCCTGGTAATGTTATCGGTCCGGTCAGATCATTTGGACACACCGCACCTCCCACTGGAAAATGACGTAGGCAGGGCTGAAACTCAAATGTTTTTTTTCTTTTTTGTTAGATCAGGGGTTAAAGCAAAAAAAAAAGGTTTGACTGAAAATTTTCTCATGGAAATTTATCACATGTTGTAAATCACAATCATATGCAGGACCAAGGTATATTTTTAATTACAATATATTATTGTATAATGAATTACAGATCAAAGATATACATTTAAACTGGTGTATTTTGATGTGAAATTACAACAAGTGGATCGAGCAACTTGTCAACTTTTTTGACAGAATATAAGTGAGAGTAATTGCATCCGTAACATTGGCTTTACTTGAGGCGAGATGGAGCATCCACACTTTGGCTCTGGCCTCGTCAGAATATCGCAAATGGACATTCAAAATGTTGTCCACATTTTGTTTTTGGACCGAATACTGGGAAAGTGACCGAATACCTGCCTTGTGCGCAGTTTCGAGCTGGTGGCGAATCAAAACTTTTTTCCCATTACTCCCATATAAAAAATTTTTTTGGAGAGCACCGGCCACCTTCATCTTTTTGCACCATGACCGCAACGGGATCCCATCTCCCACCTCATCAAGCCATGGCCACCTCCGTTTATTTTTCACTCCGTTATCAATGGGCTCTATGCACGCACCACTTCCGCGTTTTAGCTACAACCCCACTTCACTTCCTGTTCGCGGGAAATGGCTTGAGTTTCACAGGAGTTCAGCAGTGGTTTACACGAGTTTCCAAATAATGCTCAAACGGGAATTAAACTGTGAGGATACTGGGCATTTTTGGGACACAGCAGTGACTTTGATTGTGCTGTCATTGTGTTTTTATAAAGTTTACAAATCTCTCTGAGTGGCCTCAGTCAAAGCTCTACCTCAGAGAGAAAGCACAGCGACACTTTCTCAGCTGAATGTATCAATCTAATACTAAAAACATCACTAAAACCCAAAAGCCATAGAATAGCATAGGCAGGAAGTGAACGGGCTGTGCTTTGTTAACAGGAAATGACGTCACGCCTCCCCGTGCACATAGCCCAAAGCAACTTGTGCTCCTTCTTCCATAAACAACGAATCCATGATTGTGATTGTGCGTGCATGCTAGGCTAGCTTTGATAAATGAATATAGGACGCGCTAACACACCACACCTTTCTTCAGCGAGTTTCTTCCGTTCGCTCTCGTTGATTGGCTCTTTTTTATCACGCTGAGTTTTGCATGCGTATCGCAACCAAGATATTATCAAAAGCTCACCAAGACATGTTTGTCCCCATTCCCAGTCCCAGCAAAGTCCGTTTTGTATATTCCGTTAAATAAAATAGCATTGCGTTTGGTAAACGTTAATTAATTATGTCCTACCTTTAGTCTACAACGCACCCAGCTTGTACCGCTGGGCTGCTGGCTGGCTGTTATTGCTCCTTTCGGGATTATTTGACGGAAATCTGTCACCCCGACGGAAGTCTTTAAGCCCATAAATATTATGGACATCCATCCATCCATCCATTTTCTACCCTTTAATCCATTTCTGGGTCAGGGGGGTGGCAATCAGAGATGCCACCCAAGTCTCATAGCACCAGCCCCTCACTGACCCTCTGCAGGTGGTGAGTCCACAGGAGGACGGCTGCTCTTTTGAGTGTGAGCATAGCCTTGATCTTTCAGTGGGGGCTTTATGGACATCATTTTTGTTGTATTTTTACGTTCAAAATGTTCAAGCCGATTTTCCAATTAGAAAGGAGAATGAGGCCCTCATTTGGATCTGCAGTTTGTTAGGTGACATTTATTATTTTAATATGAAATGAAAGCAGCTACAAAAATAAGCATCACTCATCATAAGTATGAAGTCATACGTAATATACTAATACAATCATTTGTACAGTTTCCAGGTATTGATTGATCAGAACTGTCATCTTGGACGTGGCTTCCTTCATCCTCATTGCAGAAAATATTCAACTCATTCAGACTATACAAGGCGTATGCTGTGTTGAATATAGTTTTCACTCAAAATAAGAGTTATACCAAGCCACCAAAAGCTGTGTCCATTTTCCCGCATCACCGTGTCTAGCTGATTGGACAAAAAATCTTCCTGGCTGTAAAGTCCCAAACTGCCGTTGTGTCTTTAGGCTTAACACTTTATACTTGCTTAGTATGAGTCTGAATGACTGAATGAATTGGTTCCTTATGGGTTATGGCACATACTGATTGCCTCGATGGTCCAGTAAGGGTGAACAGGAACTAGGTGGACTACCATATTTAGTTTCCTGGTGTCAGAGTGCTGAAATAACTGACACAGAAAGATGTATGTATACTAATTACAATGTAATACGTAAAAGGCAGACATTCATTCACAGACAAGATAATCACAGCTTACTGTGGTGTAGGAAAGATTTATGTAGTGATGTTTAGTATTTGGTTTCAATCTGATTGATGTCTATTTTTCTTCTCACTTTCAAAAAGATTGTGGCTCTGCTGATTGTGTTTGCGGGCACAAAAACCAGCCATGATGGATCGAGGCCTACTACTCCATCTCCATGGTCACCCAGATCAGTTGCAATGCCATCCGTCATAAACCAATCAGGGAACAATCAGAGAACACAGCTTGTTTTCTTTTAGATAAGTGCATAAACAATTATCCCTGATTATGTTAAACCTTACATATGGAATTGAAATGGCCTCTTAAATAGCACAATGACATTATGTTGCATGTTCTAAATCATTGTCAATATGGAGAGCTACTCCACCACCAACTGTATTTGTTCTACTGTTGAAATGTAAATCATAGCCATTTTTTTACTTAGGTTTTATTTTTTTATTTTTTTGCAGAATGTATCTTTAATGCATAATATGTTCATCCTGTACAGTGTGGATTTAGAAAAGCTGATTTCATCAACTCAAGGACGACGAAGACAGTGAACTCTATACGAGACTAAACTTGGATCCAACAACTGATTTTTGTTGCCTCTGTGGCAGTAGAAAGACTGTCTCTAGACATCTGAACCCTGCCAAGTCTCTTATCATCGTTTTATTGTTTTATCGGTGCGTGTATATTATATATAAAAGATGCAACAGAACATGGGTCAATTGTCTTATATTTCCCACTTTACCTGTTGTTTTTATCTATAAAAGCCCCTTCATTTTCAAATTAACCTCCTTCCTTTTGTTGATCCAGTTCTCTGAAAGAGCAATCAAATTACCTTTAGATATCTCCAAAAAGTGGTAGATTTTGTGAGTAAGCTTCAACCATTCAAATTAATTAAAGAAAATGCCTCCTCAGTTTGTATTTCACCCAATTGATCTTCTTTGTAATATTTACAAGAGTCCTATAAATCCTTAAATAAATGATACTAAATCCTTATTCATTTATGTGCCATGTTCTGTTAGAGAAAATAATCTGCTTGCCAACCAAATGTTTTAGACTTTCTAGCATTTTACAAAACCAGTACAAACGGTTCCTCTTTGGAAAATAAATCATCCAAACAAAGGAATCTTAATTGTGGGAAATATTAAGTTGACACTGATTTGGTTTTCTGAGTGATGATACTTTCTTCTACCTAGTTTAAACTATGGTTTAACTATACCCTTAACTACTTAAAGGAGCTGTACCCGTCAAGTTTGAATGTTTAGCACCGCCCCCAACTCGCTCACAGGCTTCTCATTTCCCTACGCTCTCATCCCACGTACCCATCTAGTTTTATTTGCGATCTATATGCAAACATTAGCGCAACTTCTCTAAGCTGTACAACAATCACTGACAAAATGGTACAAAAGCAACGCATTGCTAACAAAATATATAACTGAAAGATTACCGCTAGTTTTGCGTCCAAATCTAGTCCGAGCATAGATAGTCCGAGGCAGTCCGCTTCCGCAGGTCTCTCCAGAGGATACAATATAAGCTCGCTATAATTGATTTCGTCTTTGATAATTTTTTCGCTTTAGTTCACTCTCCTCATCTCTGTAGGGTCTTTTGGGCTGTTTTTCTGTGTATGCAGTTACAGCCAGAGGAAGTGTAGCCACTTTCTGCTAACATGCTACTGTGTTTAGCAGAATTCATACACAAGCTGAATCAATGAGCTCAAGTTTTCAATTACATTACAGATTTTAATACAAATTGTTTGTAGTAATACACATTTTTATGAACTCATTAGAAAATAAATTGGGTATAGCTTCTTTAAGAGTGTTTAAAGGGACAATATGAAATATGGCTGACAGACTCTCCTGGCAAATGGTTAAAATGTATCAATCATATACAGCCTTTTCTCATCTCACTTTTTTAATGCTGATTCATTCTTATCTTTAATAATAATGGACATTGTCAGAATACTGGAGCACCAAAAACATAGACTGGAGACGTCTAGATTTCATTACCTCTCCAGCTCTATGTGCGTGTATATACAAGGACAATACTTGCAACAGAAGGTTTGTACGCACCACGTTTATCAACAAACAGGTCTTGGGTTTGAATCCCAGTCAGAACAAGGTATTTCTCTGGGTACTCCGGTTTACCCTGCATGAAAACATCTAGGCAAAATCCTCCAGCTCCTGTACTTTTATGACCAAGCCAATATCATCATCTGGAGATGGGTCAGCGGGCGTATACATAAAGCTTACTAACTTACTGTACTCTTCATAGTGGCTCTGAAGTATGGGTCAAATGCAGAGGATAGATAATATACTTTAATCTTAGAGTAAAGATTACTACTGTTATTATTGTTATTACGGTGACTTTAGCATTTATTTCGTCACCTGTTGTGATGTTGACTCAATATGACTCAAATGCATTAGTTGGAAGCTCCACCTTTTCCCTCTGGAGTTGCTCGTTTGTTTGATCATTTTCTCTTTTACACAGGCGGGTGTGCAAGAGAGAGGCATGTGGGCTCCTTTTGAAGCATTCTCCATTAGCCTGATTGACTCTTTTTTTTTTTTTCTCAGTCAATCCAATCTCCACTTTATTTCGGTCTGTTTCGCAGAATTTCCACAACAATGCTTTTCAAAAGGTCTGTAAACAGCGTTTTAGTTTGTGTTATAGTGTCCTCTTTTGATATTATATTAGGAAGGTAATGGAACAATATAACCTTTATTCGTTTCACAGATAAATACTGTGTGTGTGTGTGTGTGTGTGTGTATATATATATATATATATATATATATATATATATATATATAATTACATGCACTACCGTTCAAAAGTTCACTTTGAAATGTCCTTATTTTTGAAGGAAAAGCTGTAGATAACTTTAAACTAGTCTTAACTGTAAAGAAATACACTTTATACATTGTCTATGTGGGAAATGACTGTTCTAGCTGCAAATGTCTGGTTTTTGGTGCAATGTTGTAATTGCTGCAAATGGAGGATTCTTTGACGAAAGCAAAGTTGGATGTAAAACAAATCTTATTTCAAATACAAATCATTATTTCTAACCTTTTAATGTCTTGACTCTATTTTCTATTCATTTCACAACGTTTGGTGGTGAATAAGTGTGACTTTTCATGGAAAATACTTGGGTGACCCCAAACCTTTGAACGGTAGTGTGTATATATATATATATATATATGTATATATATATATATATATATATATATATATATATATATATATATATATATATACAAGGTTAAGTTATTAACTTAAATGCCATTAAGCAAATAGCATGTACAGTATGTAGAAATATAATAATGATGTGGGGAAGTCCACAATTTTTTTACCAGCAAAAAATAAGCAAAACAAACAAAATCCTCCACCAAACCATTGCCAGAATACTGTTTATCAACAGTTTTGATGCTCTAGTGTTTTACCGTGGTGGTAAGGCAGGACTATGGCAGTCCGCGGCGCCGTGGTGAGGTTTAGTATTAGCTTAGCTCCACAAGTTTTATTGTTGATAAACTATTATATCTATTGTCTTTTAGCCTCACCTCTGCCTCGCCTGTGTATGCTCATGTCCAAAATTACAGTCTATGGTCCAAGAAGAACAGTCCTGTTCCTGGATCCTCAGGTCATCATGTTTAAATCCATTGCAGCTCTTCTCTCTGCTCTGGTCCCTTCTGAAAGCTCCCGCAGGCACCTCATTCCTCCACACGTTATTATCTTTGCACAAACACTTCATTAGGAGCTTCTGTTCAGCGCAGGAGCCTCTTCATGATGTGCATGCAGTGGAGGGGCATTTGTTTACATTTCAGCTCTATCATGTCATGTGACCAAGTCGTAAGAAGTGAATCCGATAATTTTTCTAAATCAAGGATTGTTTACACGCACGCACAGATGCATGCGTGGACACGCTCAGTGAAAAGCTACGTTTAGCTGATGCTAGCTTAGTGGTTGCTCCGGGGGCTATTTTATACCATAGCACTAAGAATAGAATAGAATGATGATCTCCTCCATGCGCTCGCTGCCGTTCGCCTTGACTTGATGGACGCGTAATGTGTGGACGCAACGTTTTCTTTGTTGTGGTTTTTTTTTCCTCAGAGACGTTATATGAGAAAGTTCATTTTCAAGAAGCAACTGTATTCTAAACTCCAGACGTTAAAGAAACTGTAGTGGAATACAGATACTCAAAAAGAGTATTCTGAACACTATATATAATCTAACTGAACAGAAAGCCCTGTTACTGGTGAGGGTGTTATAAGGCAGATTGTACATGATCATGACAGATATGAAACTCACTGCATTCAATTATTAATAAGGAGATTATACAGAAGGAGAGAAGACAGGAGCCTTTGTTCCTGCACTAGTTCACTCTGACACTAATATTTGTGACTTAATAAAACTGTACAATGATATTATTCTGTATAGTGACAAAATATCACAATTGTTTATGACTCACAACATGAAGCTGGTATCCAACTCTTCAGAAATCTAAATTGATTGAACTATACACATTATCTGACCTACTGTTCTGTATACTGCTGTCTAGACTGGTTAATCTGTTTTCTCTATATTTGTCTGAGCAAGCTGAGCTAAAGCTATGACAATGGTAGAAATATGCAAGCTCCTTTTGGGGTTTGTGATAGATAGATTTCAATATTTAAAGCTTATGTTTTTTAAAACGGCATGTGGACAACAAGTGGCATTTAAAACGGCATGTGGGGAATGAATGGCGTGTAAAGCGGCATGTGGACAACAAGTGGCGTTTAAAACGGCATGTGGGGAATGAATGGCGTGTAAAGCGGCATGTGGGCAATAAATGCCGTTTACAACGGCATGTGGGCAATAAATGCTGTTTAAAACGGCATGTACACAACAAGTGGCGTTTAAAACGGCATGTGGGCAACAAATACAGTTGAAAGCAGCCTGTACAAAAGACAGCAAGCAGCATTACTAGAGATAGTGGTCCAGTGGCTCAGATGGAAAAGCACAGGTCTACGGTGTTGATGGTTGCTAGTTCAAATCCCCAGTGACTACCAATGACATTTGCTGATGTTGGGTCCTTGGGCCTAACACTTCATGAAGAATGTCAGAAGTGCCCTAAATTGTTTGAAAAATGTTGTTTGAGTAATAATAATATATGTTATTGCATAAATTTGTTGAAAGACTTAATTTCATGTATTATATATAGTTTAAATTTCATATATCATCCAGTGGCGCACATTATCTGACCTACTGTTCTGTATACTGCTGTCTAGACTGGTTAATCTGTTTTCTCTATATTTGTCTGAGCAAGCTGAGCTAAAGCTATGACAATGGTAGAAATATGCAAGCTCCTTTTGGGGTTTGTGATAGATAGATTTCAATATTTAAAGCTTATGTTTGGGATTTTCAATGTGTGCTTTTTTTTGCAATGGTGGCAAGCTAAAAACCTAAACAAACGCAATTAAAATAAATTAAATTCAACCATTAACAGTGCTGTCAAACCATTAAAACATTTTATTTTATGTTAATTGCATTTCTGTCACTGTTTCGTACAGTTTATGTGACTTTTACTGCAGTGGAAATAACTGTAGCTTTAACGTTTGGGCTGTGACCTGGAGATACTGCTTTTGTTTTCTCCAACGCCTGCTGTACCTTACATCCCCTACACTGCGCTTGTGAGTCTGTTTATGCTTTAAGTTGAAAAAAATAATCTAAGAATTTTTTGCATATCAGCCAGTTAGTCATACATACTAATTCTCTGGGAGTGAAAGAGAGCGGGTTTAACCAATGAGTGTGTCAAAATGAAGATGGTGTTTTTATAAATAAGACAGAATATAAATATTACAAAGATTGGCTCAGAGACAATAGTAGTTTCAGATGGTGAGGGCTTTGAGAGGAGAAGTGCTTGGACATGCTTCAGCAGTGTGGACACAGACTATTGATCTGCTCAGTGAGGCTCAGGGGCTTCTGATGAGCTTTGGTCTTAATGACATAACAGTCTGTCCTCATGGGTTTTACAACTACACTATTTCTTCTTCTTTATTAGATTGTCAGACTAAATGTTCTGCGGATTATACCAGGGTGTCACTTGAGTTTATGATTGTACAGTATTTACTTTTTTTGTTTTTACATCTTGAACAGGAAATACACAAGTATACTGTTGTTGTTGGAAAAGTCTCAATTACTATTACTTACTACTCATGGTTTACCAACAAACACTTACATTGTAAATTTGTATTCTCAATAAAATATTGGATTTTAAAATGCCAAAATATGATAAAAGCAATACTTGCACACACTCAATATGTTCCTTGCGCTGTGGTTTTGGACAGCCCTCATTAATCTGACTCTTTCTGACATTTTGGTATTGCAGCTTCACATGAGTCTGTTGTCTATTATTCCTCTGGCTGTGTTTATTTTCACAGAAAGATGTGTCTGGATTTGAATCAATATCCTCAAATATTATTTATCTTTTGGCTGCACAAGTTACAATGACTCTCACACATCACTTCTTCATGATGAAATGTATTTGATTGGAGAAAGTGTGCACAATAAACATATACACACCGCAACATGTATGTAAAATCGTCCAAAGTAATTATAGTTTAAGCATTGTTTTGGTTTTTGAAAACCAGAACAATTTTTGGTTTTCAGAGCTTTAATATATACAGATTAAACCTTTCTGGTTCAAAAGTTCATTTCTGTAATTCAACTTGAAATGTGAAACAAGGGGCGACAGTGGCTTATTTGCAAAGGGTTCAGTTCAGTTCAGTTTTAGTTCAGTTTATTTATTTGCCATTTGCAGTAAAAACACCACATTGGAATACATTAGCAAAAAGTCTCCAGTGTGCACAGACAAATACAGACATAAAACAACACTACAAGACAGAAATAAACAAATAAAACAGTAAACAAATGTCACTGTGAAAAGGTGTGATATTGTGATGGTCGCAGATTCAATCCACCCACGGCATAGCTCCTAACCCCTCTTCGCCTGAATCCCCCCCACCACCTCCACCTGCAGGAGGATCAGCGAGGTGCGATGTAGATTGGATGTTAGCTCAATTTGTTACTCCTCATCCCAGGCTTTGTTATGATTTTGATGATTTTGGCTTAAAGTCAATATTTAAAATAATCTCATTTTCTGCAATGTTTTATTTTATTTATTTTTTCAAACTATGAGCCTTAATTATAAACATCATAACAAATACGGTAAGGGCAGGCTCCTTTTGTGGCACCGGCACCTGCCACAGCTGATTAGTGGCATGTACACAACAAATGGCGTTTAAAATGGCATGTAAGTTTAAGTTTTTTTATTTATTTATATACCGCCTTTTCACTGCAGATCTGAGTCTCAAAGCGGTTTACAATTGTTAATTTTTGGGCATTTGTCTCTCACTCCGCACAGAGATGGGAGCGGGGTCGCCAGTACAGGAGGCGCATGCTAGAACTATTGGACATATTTTTAGTGGTAGGGGGAACCGGAGTACCCGAAGGAAACCTACGCAGACACGGGGAGAACATGGAAACTCCACTCAGAAAGGCCCTGGTCTGACCGGGATTCGAACCCAGGACCTTCTTGCTGAGAGGTGAGAGTGCTATCCACTCAGCCACCGTGCCGCCGCCACTTGTGGACAACAAGTGGCGTTTAAAACGGCATGTGGACAACAAGTGGCATTTAAAACGGCATGTGGGGAATGAATGGCGTGTAAAGCGGCATGTGGACAACAAGTGGCGTTTAAAACGGCATGTGGGCAATAAATGCCGTTTACAACGGCATGTGGGCAATAAATGCTGTTTAAAACGGCATGTACACAACAAGTGGCGTTTAAAACGGCATGTGGGCAACAAATACAGTTGAAAGCAGCCTGTACAAAAGACAGCAAGCAGCATTACTAGAGATAGTGGTCCAGTGGCTCAGATGGAAAAGCACAGGTCTACGGTGTTGATGGTTGCTAGTTCAAATCCCCAGTGACTACCAATGACATTTGCTGATGTTGGGTCCTTGGGCCTAACACTTCATGAAGAATGTCAGAAGTGCCCTAAATTGTTTGAAAAATGTTGTTTGAGTAATAATAATATATGTTATTGCATAAATTTGTTGAAAGACTTAATTTCATGTATTATATATAGTTTAAATTCCATATATCATCCAGTGGCGCACTTGGTTTTTAACTGCCTCTCATGCGGAAGATACCTGGTTCAAATCCAGGACAGGTCATACATTTTTCTCTGTCAGATTAAATACAAATTTAATATGTATGACATAATATATATATATATATATATATATATATATATATATATATAAAAGAAAAGAAAAAATCATTTTATTTCTCTCTCTTCTTTAATAAAACCACATCAGAAACATGGAACAATAAGAAAGAGCATTAATACATATATTTTTTAATAAAAGAATGCAAAGTATAAGACACAGCTTAAACGGTCCAAGAACAGAAATGAAGATTTTAACAATATAGAGATGAAACCTCATGTTCCAATTACACAACTTTCTGCTTGTATTTTTCAATCCATCACTCTTCACCATCTTTGGTTGGCTCCATTCTTGATGAAATGTCCTAAAACAACAATAGAATCTTTCGGTTTTTTCTTTGCCAAAACACGAAATAAGTGGCGCAGTCATTAAACATTCGTCTATAGTGCGTAAGATTGGCAGATCGAATCAAAGTACCGTTTTTTTTTTAATGGAAGTTATATAAAAACTGTATATATATATAAAGATATATATAGATATTTATAGATATATCTATGTATAAAGAAATAAACGTCATAAAATGAAAATGTCTTCTCACTCCACAAAATCTGGTGGAGTGAGAGGACAAGTGCCCAAGAATGATAACAATTGTAAACCGCTTTGTGACTCTGGTCTGTGAAAGGCGGTATATAAATGAAGATTACTTACTTACTTAAAAAAGTTTTTGAGTGTTACATCATTTAGTTTTACCCTAACGATGATGCAATATTAATCCTAATGCAAGATTACTATTGGAACAACACATAACCATATGTATGAAATATATATTCATACATATTCAATTTGTATTTAATCTGACAACAAAAAAATAAAGACCAGAGCTGGAATTGAACCAGGTATCTTCTGCATGAGAGACAGTTATAAACCAAATGCGCCACAGGAATATATAGTTCTTCTGAATCTAAACCACATATAATACATGAAATTAAGTCTTTCAACAAATTTTTAATTTAATTTATTATAACTCAAACTACCTTTTTAAAAACAACTTATGGCACTTCTGACATTCTCCATGAAGTGTTATGCCCAAGGACCCAACATCAGCAAATGTCATTGGTAGTCACTGGGGATTTGAACTAGCAACCATCAACAACGTAGGCTTGTGCTTTTCCATCTGAGCCACTGGACCACTATCTCTACTACTCCTGCTTGTTGTCTTTTGTACAGGCTGCTTTCAACTGTATTTGTTTTACACGCTATTTATTCCCCACATGCCGTTTTAAACGCCATTTATTGCCCACATGCCGTTTTAAACGCCATTTGTTGTGTACATGCCACTGATCAGCTGTGGCAGGTGCCGGTGCCACAAAAGGAGCCTGCCCTTTCTCAACAAATAAAGACTTGATATATCTCTCTCTGAATGTAATGAGTGCGCCATAAGTCAGCTTCACATTGTAAGTTGAATGGCAGTAGTAAATAGTAGACTTTTGAACAATACTCAAATTATTCGAGTCTCACTATTGTATCAGGCTTACATTCTGGAAGGCTTAGACTATTGTATCAGGCTTACATTCTGGAAGGCTTAGACTATTGTATCAGGCTTACATTCTGGAAGGCTTAGACTATTGTATCAGGCTTACATTCTGGAAGGCTTAGACTATTGTATCAGGCTTACATTCTGGAAGGCTTAGACCAGGGGTCGGCAACCCGCGGCTCCGGAGCCGCATGCTTTACTGCCCCTTGAGTGGCTCCTGGAGCCTTTTCAAAAATGTCCGAAAATGGAGTGGGAAGGGTATATTTTATTTATAGTTTCAATGTGGTTTCTGTAGGAAGGACAACATTCTTAATGTTTTCCAATGCAGTAAAAATGTGCATAAGAAATATTTAATTTTAACATTTGTGTCAACTGAGATGTGCGTCATATCCTGCGACGCGCGGTTACGCGGCCCCGCGCCGGGCGGCCGCTGTTGTAAACAAACCAGCATGTGCCACATGAGTCCGCATAAATCCCAAAGCTAAAAAGGGAAATACTTGATAAGAACCAGGAACTCAAGGACAAATGGACTGTAACATTTGGCTCTCATTGAGTCAATGAGGAAGGACTGCTTCATGTTTGCTTTGTAATGAGAATATATTGAAGAACAAAAAGAGTCATGTGGAAAATCGGCTGCTGACCCCAGTTTGGAGAGAAACAGTGCGATCGCAGTTATTCTGGAGGATTCATCTCCAAACTTCTACGCCTGAATTTTGTTGCAACACGAGGAACAAAAAAGTGCGAAACACCGTTCGGGACATTCAGCTCCAGCAAACTCCAGCCGTGACGACGTGTGACGTGATCGATATGAACAGAAAGTGCTGTAATGCAGGTATGAGAACTGAGCCAAAAACAGATGTATTTACTGTATTTTCTACAATTGCATGAACGCAACAAAAGGAAAGTTAAACTTAAAGCATATATGGTATAGCAGAGTAGTCACATGGTGCGTCACTCTCTTGCACTACAGTGAAAATGTATATATATATAATAATCATGAATGCATATTATGTATTTGTAGCCTATACTTACTCATTTTGATAGTAGGCTAATACAGCTTACAGCCTGTGTTGCTTTCATATAAACCTTAAAAAAGGCAGTAAAGTTTATGCGGCTCTAGACAGATTTGTTTTTTTTATTTTTGCTCAAATATGGCTCTTTGAACTTTTTGAGTTGCCGACCCCTGGCTTAGACCCCTTAATGGCCTACGTCACGAGTGACGTCACAACTCCAGCTGGAGGCAAAAACAGGAAAAGCCGCTGGCTAAAGACAGTGGAAGCTAGTGAAACCGGTCAAACGTTACAGCTGTAAAATGTCGTCTTGTTGTGTGTTTGGGTGCCAGAATAGGAAGAATAGCGTTAGTGTAAGTAAACTAAAGTTTTATAGGATTCCAGCGGACACTCGTTCTCAGAAAAAACGAAGACATTTGTGGTTGAATGCAGTAAGAAGAAAAGACTGGACAGAGACGATCATCAGAAATGCTCGCGTTTGCAGCGCACACTTCATAACAGGTAAGAGATAAACAATAACACGTTGGTCCAAATTAACTAAATTGTAACTGACCCAACTCGGACACAGCTGGCTCAAAACTACGAAGGAAGATGTCGGGGAAATGTCTTGTCTTTATCAACGCATTAGCTAGCGTGAATATGCTAACCGGGTAAACAAAACAAAACATTGCTGATGGAGAATCTGTCGCGGTTTCTTTGTGATCGTAAAAAATAACCCACATTGGTCACTTAATTTACTTATGTTACATGATATCTCAAGCCTTTAAAAGTATTTAATTGAGCCATAAAATGCCGATTTATTCCCAGTCTACACTAGATCGAAAAACAAAAAACAACCAAATTAAATGTCGGTGCTAGGACCAAACCAGCAATACCAGAGATCCTAAAATACTACTTTGGACACAAATCACGACTTTTATTATAGTGTCTTTTTTTATTTAAATCTTTTTAGGAGAGGCATCTATGGATGCTGAAAGCCCAGACTTCGTCCCATCTGTTTTTACATATAAACAGCAGGCTAGCGTGCCAGTGCAAAAGATCGAGAGGTAAGTTTAAAAATATATATATAAATTCTGTTTTTTGTGTCTTTGTAGTCTCTGTAATCATGGCTTTCTTCTCTTAGGCTTGCAAGAAAAAGAAGAAGAGAAGCCCTGAAAATGGAACAGAATGGCCATAGCTACAGTGAGTAGCATGCAACCATTTATTTACAGAATGTTTTGTGCATGTTGTACTTTCAAATGACACCCATCGTGTGTTTTTCAAGCAAATGAGGTTCTGGTTCCTGATGAGGAGTCTGCTGACATGGACCATGTGCCACTACTACATGACCGTGAGGAAGAAGAGGCAGAGACTGAGCCAGAGCCAATGGTCACACAGAAGACATACAATGCTCTGAGTCAGAAATATGAACAACTGAACAATGACTATTTTAAGTTAAGAACAGAGTTTTATACACTCAAAGAAGAAAACCAAAAACTGAAAGAAGAACTCCACCAATCACACTTCACATTCGCCACAGTTAAAAGTAATGCTGCATATCTGCTCTTTCTGACTGGGCTCACCTGGACAATCTTTAGTTGGATAATGACCAAATTAAAACCTAGTGTGTTACAGCAAGTTCCCGGTCTCGAGTTGGAGGATCATTTACTATTGGTGCTCATGAAACTCAGACTTGGCCTTAGTAACAGAGATCTCGCCTACAGGTTCAATATTTTTGAAAGCCAAGTGTCCAAAATTGTAAGGTTTTGGTTTCCTGTAATGGCATCTGTGCTAAAACCTCTTATTAAATGGCCAAGTAAGGGTGCTACGCTCAAAAGCATGCCAAAAGCTTTCAGGCGGAATTTCAAAAGATGTAGATGCATCATAGACTGTACTGAAATATTTATTGAAAGACCTTCTGATTTGACAGCCCGTGCGCAAACATGGTCAAATTATAAGCATAATAACACCATTAAGTACCTGGTAGGAATAACACCTGCAGGTGCAGTTTCCTTTCTGTCCACTGGCTGGGGGGGCAGAGTGTCAGACAAACAAATAACACTTGAATCAGGGTTTTTAAGTAATTTGGAACCAGGAGATGACATTTTAGCTGACCGAGGATTTTTAATAAGGGATGAGCTTGCTGCATATGGTGCCACTTTGCGTATTCCAAGTTTTACTAAAGGAAAGAGCCAGCTTCCTGCTAGGGAGGTACATAGTTAAAGAAAACTTTCTCATGTCCGCATTCACGTGGAAAGAGTCATTAGTAAATGGAAGAGCTTCAAAGTTTTACATTCTGTGATTCCAATCTCCCAAGTTGACCTGCTAGATGACATGGTAACTGTGTGTGGGGCTCTAACTAATCTTTGTAAATCTGTTGTGCCTAAGAGAGAAAGTGTGTCATCTATGAAAGATTGTGTAATGGTTTAAGTTAAAAAAGCCCTCCTACATTTACTAAAAGCTTTGTGATTATACAATTGTACAACTAAATTGGGTTCAACCTGATTACTCCACTAAAGATTAAAAAGCAGTCATCTGTATCCTGTAGTTTGAGCGAGCTTGCACAAACATTGTGAATATCAATTTGAAATCAATTTCAAATCCTTAGGTTTTTATAAATTGTTTGAATGTTTTCTTAATTGAACAGTGCGTAAAGAGATAACTAGTTTAATGGTTTCTGACATTTTTATTTCTGCAAAATATTTGTTAAAGGCAAATGAGTTTTATTGTGACATCGAAACATTTTACGTGACATTTTCGTATGTACATATTTTCATTTATATTTACATGTCTTTGTATTTATAACCACATGTTCATTAGCTGAAAACTTCAGACCAAATGTCATTTCTCACATTCATTGTGGACAATAAATAAGATTACATTAAAATGTGAATGTTGAACTGCATGTTTATAAAAAAAGAACATCACAAAACATGTTTAACTCTGTCCTAATGTGATTGACCAATGCGAGTTAATTCATCTACACTGAGCGCAATACCAGTTCTTTGGTTTTCTTTTAATTTGCACACAACTATAATGAAAGACGTCTTTACACACCATACAGTCAATCATTTTCCCGAACTCTGGCTTTTTACAGGTGCTACAAAATCTTAATGGTTGAAGTGTAGGATCTTGGCTGCGGGTTAATAGTTCTGGTAAAACATTAGATAAGAAATATTGTTTTGCCATAGGCAAAGCCTGTTGTAAGAGCTGTTCATCTTTTGCGATCCTATTTATTATCAGTTCCTTAGGTGTCCAAACCACAAAATCACAGAAATCGACATTACAAACAAACATGTGGAGTTGAACCTGGTGATAGTACTGGTGTGACTTCTTTAGCTGGAATCTTTGGTCAAGACAGAAATCTTCTTTTAGAGGGGCATTCAGAAGGCCTTCCCGGTACCGATATGGGCACTTGATTTCCAAAACCCTATCCCCACAACATAAACATGAGACTTTCCCATCTGGGGATGAGCCAAGGTGTGGTTCATCAGGCCGTATTACAAAACCGCTCAAACTAACTTTGACATTTGTATGAGTTTTACAGAGCTCGTCCGTGTAAAACTGACGAGCAATTTTCTCTTTCTCTCTTCCCCATATAACAGCAGGAACTTGGATGTTGCGTTCATTATAGTGCATGATTTTAATTAAGGTTGTTCTGTCCACATGATCACCTTTTGATGCACTGTAAAATGTTGTGCTTGTGATTCTGCCTGCTCTGTGTAAATGCCAGGATTGTGATTCCGCTTGTTGTGTTGTAATGGCTGAAAGTCTCTCACACTGCTCAGGGTGGATGCTTCTTTTTATGTTGTGAAAGGCTTCCTCACATCGTTCTGTGATGTCCTGTGACACCTGCTGCCCAAGGGAGGAGTCATACAAGGCGGTCAGTGGTTCTGGCAGCTCAGGGCGATGCTCCTCTAGCTCACACTCAGATGCTGTGTCTGCAGGCCCGGACTGGCCATCGGGAGCATCGGGAGATCTCCCGGTGGCCTGCGTGTCAAAGTGGCCTGGGCCTGCCCTATCATCACGGTCTTTTTTTCTTTTTCTTTTTTTTCTTCTTTCTTTTAATTTAATTTCATCCTCACGGTCTTTGCAAACTCCTACCCTGCCTGGTGGCCTGGTCCAATGAGCAAGGCCCAGGCCAAAGGCAGTGTTGTGCGTGAACGAGTTCAAAAGAACGCGTTCATTGAACACGCTCATTTTTTCGTGAAACGTTGAACACATTTTTTAATAAATAACTTGAACATGAATTAGTTCATATCATGTGTCATGAACGGCAGACAATTTGTTTTCCATTTAAAACTGAGTGAAATCTGTTTTCTCTTTTGAAACGCAACGAGAGAAAGTTCCTCCCTCCTGTATTCTCCGCACTGTTTCCGCCGAAAACTAAAAATTCCTACGGTTTCCACCGTCTGTGAACGCACCCCGACTCAGTGTACTTGCGGTGCGGCGCTATAGAGGGATCCTACGGTCACGTGACTAGCAGCCACGGCAGCCATACTGGAGGACAACCTCGGCGAGTAACAGCCCTGCTAGCTATCTATAACTGGACGTTCAAAACTAGAACTCTCTCGAACTACATGAAAACTGAACAGAGAATTCGAAACTTCAGCAGTTAGTGACCCAAATATATACTCAACCTAAAGTCATGAATCAGATCCTCTGAAAATGCATCCTAAAATGTATTATTAATGTTTATCGTTACATCCAGGTTTACTGCGGTCGCATTAAAACAGTGTTTTTTCATGAAAACGTGAACAGAAAATTCTGAAAACCTCTGTGCACGTGTATTAAGAATGTATATGTATAATGTATTCTCCGATTAACATTTAATGTGTTTATTGTTACACCATGGATCTATGTGTGGCTACACTGCAGTGGAAATAATGAGATTACATTCAAATCAATGGAGCTTTCTGCGTCTACTGTGAGGAGCCGTATATTTTATTAATAAATACTAGTACGGGGCACCCTGGAGCACGGCTCAGTCGTTCACATGTCTGCTGGCCTTCGGTAAGTCAGATACCCTGTGAACCGGGTGAGGTCCTGTGTGAGACCAAATATATAACAGCTATGCGACAAGCTAAGCTACAGTCTATGGAGCAACCCCACGTTGCAGTCAGACAGATATGTTTTATCCTTAAACTTCTGTTTGTTTCGGAATAACACTAAATCCGCCATCAAATTGATTTCACTTAGCAGAAATGAAATGATCCGAGCATATTCGGGCGCTCTGGGGGCTATTAGTTTTTTGTTGTTGCTTATGGTTGTGCCATTTCTCTCTCGTTTCTTTGAGATTTCTTCTGTTTTTGAGCCGTGTGAAGTAAGGACGGCTGGCAGTCGGTAACACAACTTATTTTCCCTGTCTCTCCTTTTGCTGCAGCCAAAAACGGCAAACATTTTGAACATGTTTATGCGGTCCCGGGTGCACGCCACTATCATACAGCGTTTGCTTGTCCTCCAGTATGGCGGATGCCCCGCGAGTTCGAGGCATCGTGACGTCACGTGAGATATCTCTATATGCTAGTGCTATTCATTGGTTGTTGGACTCACATGTGCCGTGATGAAAACACAGGGGTAAGTCAGTGACACAGGGCTGTTTACATTTGACATAAAGTATAGACACACGTTCTGCAGCGCATTACAGTTTGTACTTATGAGCAGAGATGGGACAACTCAGTTCCCATTGAAACCCATGTAAATCTTGTCTGCATTGGAGTCAAAACATCCTGTGCAGTGTACAGGATATAAATATATATATATATATATATATAATTATATATATACCACGTATTGTGATTTCTAGCTCGTAGTGAAAAAAAAAATATTTATTTGAATATCTCGCAAAAAGTAAAATGAACTGAACTTTGAACTAGTTCAGAATTAAAATTGAGAACTTCGAACGTGAACTGTTCACTTTGAGCATGTATGAACTGAACTTGAACTTGTTCAGAAAAGCTGTGAACTGGCACAACACTGGCCAAAGCTTTACTGTCATTGGGCCAGAGCAAAATTAAACAAATGTGACGTCACACGTCGGCTACACAGCCAGGCCAGCCTAGCAGTGCACCCAGTGTAGCTTCCCCGTTTGAAATGAGTGGTCTCTCCAACTGATGGTTCATACACGTTGTTATTTTTCCTTTTATATGAGCTGTAACGATGTGATTTTACCTTACTACTTTTTTAACAATAATTGATTAGCTTGTTATAGTTATACACTAATGAACACTTAGTTCATTGTGTGTGTGTGTGTGTCTTTATTCTCACTAAACTCCATAAACGTTACGTTGCTAAGCAACGTACAACAATCTTTAAACGTCCGAGATTATATAAACAGTCAATATAAAAAGAAATAAAGAAAACAAAAGTTTTGACAGTCAATCTTAAAACTATTAAAAGAACATCAAAATACAATGACAAAAACCCAAATTTAGAACCTTGTTTGGCCTGAATGGATGAAAAGCTCCCGGCCTGAAATGTTGTCCCACTCCGGCCCTGTGTGTCTGTGTCACTATTTTCAAAACTGGTCAGGACAGCAGCTTCTGGGGCAATCAGCTTGAGCTCCAGGATGTCTGCATCTGTAAGTTCTACAAACAAGACAACAAAAATTAGGCAAACAATCATTTGTATTAATTATTCACACTAATTTATAACTCAAAACCTGTAGTACATAAACTAGATGTGAAATTTCTTATTTGGTTTCACAAATTTTCCAGTGGAATGATGAAAAAGCCTGCACACTTAATCCACTTATTGTGATAACGTTTCGATCCAAGTGGATCTTCCTCAGGTCTTCCTCTTGACCTGAGGAAGATCCACTTGGATCGAAACGTTATCACAATAAATAGTCTTTTTGGAGTAAGTGTGCAGGCTTTTTCATAATTCACAGTTCACTGTAGCACCTGGTGATGTGCATATATTTTGACTGTTCGAACACATTTCCCAATTACAATTTAAATAGGTGAGTAAGCAACATGTACTGTACATGAGTAACTGAATATACATTTGCCGATTTCATTTCTTTATAGTGTGGTACATGCCTTTGGCGCTGCAATTCAACTTTCTGACTTTCTGTGGTACTCCTTGTAACTTGCTTCTGGGCCTCTGGAAACTGATCTCCTTAACTCTTGCTGGTTTGACCTCACGTTTTGTTTTTTTCCAGAGGCATTCTCCTGACGTGCATGCTGGCTCCTCCGTTCGTCCCATCCTAACATACAGCTCTACTTTAAGCAGTACTGCTGCTGCATGACTGCAACAAGACCCTAACCTGCAATATATCATTGAAAATGTCAAATATGTTTCTCTTTCCCTAAAAACAACAGAATGTCATATCAACGCATAGCCTAATGGTCCAGACGTTACAGCTGAGCTAGTGTTGCTACACTCGTTAAAGCTAGTGTTACTACAATACAACTAACCTAAAACAAGTATTTGTTAGCTTAAACTTACCCAGCCATGTAAGTGCAGTTTGCTGTCAAAACTGTATTGTTTTCCCGATTTACGATAGCCCAGGCGTCGTACATAGCACTCTTCTTGCCTTGGCGTTGGCTAGGCAAAACTTGGGACCGCAGCACACAAAGATCCGGACGTAAGTTGTTGTAGACAACTGTTTGAACATGACCATTAAGAACATAATTGTAGGCATCTAACGATTTATACGCTTTGAGTTTTTCTTTGCTGTACACACAAGGTGTTTCGATTAGGTACATGTAGATGTCCGGCCACTCCACCCTCGGCAGACCCGTCAAGTCTTCATGCCACTCCCGCAAGGTGTATGGGTCAGCCAGCCTGCTACCATCCGCTAGCGTTAATTTAGTAAAATAGTTGTCCCGGTCCTGCAGAGAAAGTGTCTGTACATAGTCCGACTGATCCGAGACCGAACCACTCTGTTCGAAATCCTCCATTATGAAAAATATCACACCAAACTTGTTAACTCCCGCTTGTCATCATAGCACTCGCTCTAGCTTTTTGCCTCCAGGCTAAGCCCCGCCCACCAAAATACGTCACAATGTTTACAAACAATTAAAGTGTTAAAAACACAATCTTTCTGTGACTATGAACAAATACATTATTTATTATTTGCCAAAGCTTATACAATTTGTTCTTATATTCTCCTTCTCAAATAGCCTTCATGTCCATTCGCTCATGTACTCTATAGCAGCGTAAAGGGTGGTCCAGTGGGCATCGACATATTCTGCAATCAGAGTCTTGACCGGGGCAATGTGCACTCACCCCAGGCCGGGCTCTTGCTCCTGAGCTAATTATATCCTCTTCCCCTTCCTGGCGACATGTGACAGTGAGGAGCAGGAGAAGGTCAGTGCTAATACAGGAGGATATGAGGCGACCTTTGTGTAACGAGAAGGCTTTAAGACACACCTTGTTGATCTCCCAACCCCTCAGAGACGTAATTCAATATATCTGCATTTCTGTTGACTTTACTGTGCGTTAGTGATGCGCGGGTCAGCTTTTTTTACAACCTGACCCGCCCGCCCCAAATTAAAACTCAATCCGGCCCGCCCGACCCAGAGAAGTGCGCATTGATTTCTCAACCCGGCCCGCCCCAAACCCGCAGACATTAAATCTACTGTTTTGTTGTCAAAATCAAAGGACAACTCTTTTTCAGATAAAACAACATACAAATTTTAATTGACTGAATAAATAAAGGTCAATTTACAGAACGGATCGGGACATTTTTAACATTTCCTTAAAGATAACATTTCCATGGGTTCGGAACAAATAACTTTTAATGTCAGGCTTGTTATTGAAAATGTATTTTGCTCACTGGAAGCGCTTGTGGCCGGGATGCATAAAACGGCTTTTGCCACAAGTGATAAACTAGGATATATAACATATTTGATCTTTTCAAAAAGAGAGAATATTGCTATGGAAAGAGAAACTTGGTAATATAACGCTGAACGTCATCATCTGCCTCAAACAGCTCCTCTGTCTTCCCACTCAGCAAAAAGCCGACGCCTTTTCTCTGGCATCCCTGACATTTATAATAAATGCATAAATATAACAATCATAATGAAGATGCTTTCAAATAATTTAGCAAGCTGTAAACTATTTATTTTATAACTCCACACGGCTCCTCCCCTGCCAAACTTCTCTCGCTGCTCTCCATCTCCTCCGCAAACTACTAAATAATGAGGAAAAGGGAATATTCAATCAATCTATTTTGAGATGTTACACATACCATATTAATATAGGCTAAGCCCGCGTAACACCTGTAGCTCGTGTAATTACGCACCTGGTTCAGGAAGCCTCTGCTGTGATGCCCACACCGTCATCAGTCTCCACGCCTCTGTGTGGATTACACGTCTTTCATCGGGCTGGAGCATTTTGAGGCTTTTAAAGCAGGGAGTCAGGAAGGTGGCGATCTTACGGGTGTTTGTCACAATGAATTTTTTGTTTAACAGCCTCCCTGCGCGATTGCAAATGTACTCAAGGTATTCGGGACTCCCACACCGTGGCTCACATAAGCATATTATATACAGACCGATCAGGAGCTTTTTGACCCGGCCCACCCGCACCTGACATGACTCATATTTTTGAGGCATCCAACCTGCCCGAAACCGCGGGACCCACGGGTTTTGGGCCGACCCGCGGATCACTACTGTGCATGAACGGTTCATAAAAGTAGACCTGCAAACAAGGGGTTATAGTGTATGCTCAAATATTTATATTTATATCATTTCTTTGAATACTTAAACTTTGTAAAACCGTGAGTCCCCATTGGTAAAATGTTATGTTTTTGTTGTTGGTCATGAATAGAAAACACCCAAATATAAAGTATGTTTGTTATGTTATAGTCAACGGGTTTTATTCATTCCACCGACAGAATGAGATCACGTTTGTTCACAAAACAGCGGAGAGCACACTGTCAAATAAAATCAATCCGTCTCACTCACAGCATAAACATGATGATACAGAAAAGACTATTCACTGGGAGATAGTTTCTCGGAGCCTGCAGCCAGGGTTCTTGTTTGTAGTGGTGAGTCAAGCTTGCTAGCGTCGGGGTTAGCTGGTCTTTCTTCACCATAGACGCGCGGACAGAACCATAGGAGCGCTGACAGAACCATAGGAGCGCGGACAGAACCATAGGAGCGCGGACAGAACCATAAACGCGCGGACAGAACCATAGGAGCGCAGACAGAACCATAGGAGCACGGACAGAACCATAGAGGCGCGGACAGAACCATGGATGCGCAGACAGAACCATAGGAGCGCGGACAGAACCATAGAGGTGCGGACAGAACCATAGACGTGCGGACAGACGCGCAGACAGAACCATTGACCAACCCCAGCTTGTTGCAAGGGCAGGTTTCCCCCATGTCTCCTACCAAAGCGCAGCCAAAACTCACAAAATTAAAGCTTGGGTACCTAAATTTCCCCTTGCATGAAAAATGCATGTTAGTAAAGTAAAATGTATGTTAGTAAAGTAAAATGCATGTTAGTAAAGTAAAATGCATGTTAGTAAAGTAAAATGTTGTGAACAAATATAACAGAACACACCACGACAGGCATCTTGTTTTTTTATTTTGCATACTTAACAGCCCTGGGAGTCATTATTTGACTTTTTGTGCTGAGAGTGGATTTTTATTCCACACAGTGACACTTTATTGCCAAAATCTTGTTAACTCATTGTATTGATAAATATTTGGGCATGTAACTTTTGACATTGGGCAAGTAAAATATAAATGGTACTTGCCCGAAGCAAGGCCTGATTAAGTAGTACCTACAGATGGTGTCAGCCGCTGCCTCAGACAGTACTCACCGACACACAACACCGACACGTTATAAGAACCTGAACTTGTTTGATGCTGTCAGAAAACCTCAAAGACGGATACAAATTTACTTAGGTTTATATTATAAATGAGATACTGCTAGTATAGAGTCGCCGTCTTTCAGAAAAATGCTACGTGCGAATGAATTGGACAAAACAAGTGACTGTAAAAATATTTGTAAACATCTGGAGAAGTGTCCTGGCTCCACAGTCATTTACTTTCATGGTAATGTTCTGCCACTTATTTTTGTTTACCTTTATTTAAATTATTTTAATAAAGGAAACATACAAACATGATTTTGTTCTCTTTTTATGTGACACAAAGTAATCCAAAAGTAACGTAACTTCTGCTATGAAGTATTGTAAATGATTACTTTTTGTTTTAGAAGTAACTAGTATTTTGCAACTAATTACTTTTTCAAAGTCACTTGCCCAACACTGATAAGAACTAATAAGTGTTTAATAAATACCAATTTAGAGCTAATTAACACTAATTATCACTTAATTGGCTGTTAATTTGTGAGGGCTAAACAAAAATGTGACCCAAATTTCCTTTCAAATGAATCTTGAATCATGAATTTACATTTAAGAAAGTGCATTTTAGATAAGGTGCCCGCAACTACTATACATTTCAACCAATATATCATGGTTATAGCGCCAACTGTCACAAATTCGTTATTCTGACGAATATATTGATCAATCCAACCAATATTGGTTTGAAGAAATAGATTGGTTGACTCTCAACCAAATGATTGGAAAGTCCCTGACCAATGTGTTGGTTTAATATAACCAATATAGGCATAAGCAATTTGATTGGTAATTCCAACTAATGTGTTTTTAGGGTGTATCTGCGGCCTACACCTCATTGAGATTCCCTCTGGTCCATTTCCATCACAGACACAAGTTTAAGTGGAGCAGATCTAATCTGCAGGAGCAGCTGTGTTTATCCAGCGGCAGACAGGGCCAGCTGTTTGGACAGTGAGGTCATACCAAGTGCTGCTGTGTGATATAATAGAATATTGTGATACCATAGTCTATGTGCTACTCCACCGACTCCCACTGATGTCTGCTGCCGTTGTGTCCTTGGGCAAGACACTTAACCCCACACTGCCTGAAGCCCCTGCTGAAAAATCAAGGCTGTGTCACTGACAGAGCAGCTATCCTCCACAGGAGGATAGTCTATGTAGGAAAATAAATTAGAGGAGATAGATCTTGAAGTGTGGTATGGTGGTTATGCTCCAGGCGCAGGGACTACCCTCAAGAACTGAACTTTCACTCTTTAAAAGGCCAAAAGACATGTAGATATTTAAATACAGTTTTTATTGCACTTTGTGCACCTACACATAAATTATGAGTGATGGATTGAATTACATGTCTTACAGTATTATCCTGCATTATAAAGATAGTATAAATCTTTTTCTGAAACAAATTCACGCTGTTTTTTGTACATTAGGTATTGAAACCCTACAAAAAACTGTGGATGACACTCAAGGTTCGTAACGTCTGTTTGCTCTTCTCCTAAGACTGTGCACTCACCCATAGATTCAAAAACAGTGACGCCTTGGCTTTGATTTATAAATCAATGTGTTGGCTTAATGTTGTGTGAACACATTCCGGTCGACATCCTCTGAAGCTATAATGCCTTTGGCAGTTTGCAGCGTTTATTAAGGCAAAGCAATGGCACCTGTTTGAAGTAACGAAGGATCTGTCAATAGCAGCGGCTATAAAGTCTGAAACGACATTTTAATTGGCCGGGTGCTGTATTAGCGAACAGGGTGTTTCCTTGCAGGTATTGCCTCGCTGAAGAACTAATTGGAAATCTTGTTAAGTCATATCAAAGAAGGATAGTAAAAAGGCCCCATCTCAGTATTTCATTTTATTCTTACACAACCAATTGGAATTTCGTTGAGCTACACTGTGATTCAGTTATTACAATCAATGTGTTATTTTTTTTATTTTTTTTTATCCATAAATGTGCTTAACTTACTGAGCAGGATCAATTCTGGTCTTTAGAATCCGTTTTGTTAAGCTGATTGCGGCTGAACCACTATTAAGTTTGCTAATCACATCAAAATCACTTACAAATCAGAGAGCATTTGTGAAGAAAAGGGCTGCACAATATATCGAAAAATATGTGCTGCTAACCCAGTGGTGGGCAAACCCCGGCCCGTGGGCCAGATGCGGCCCTTTAGATGCTTCTATCAGGCCCCTGAGCCCTCCTCAATTTATAAAGATTATGATTAAGATCAAAATGAAACCTGAGAAAAACATTGCAATATCAGACGGGTGTTGGGATCCGGACCTAATTTTCCAATGTGGCCCTCAGGAGGAAAAGTTTGCCCATGTCTGTCAATCAGCCTCTGCCAATCACACTTCCTGCAGCTCTTAACACTCACCACCTCCCCAGGACCTCCTCCGGCTCCGGCTCCGGCTCCGGCTCCCGCTCTAGGCTCCCGCTCCGGCTCCCGCTCCGGCTCCCGCTCCGGCTCCCGCTCCGGCTCCCGCTCCGGCTCCCGCTCCGGCTCCCGCTCCGGCTCCCGCTCCGGCTCCCGCTCTAGGCCCCTGCCCTGGCTCCTGCTCCGCCTACGCCCCATTCACACCATACTATAGCCATCACCAGTGCTTGACCCCGGGGGATCTGAGATCATCTTCAGCTGCAATCGATCTCATCGCTGCAAGTGTCACTGCCGGGGTCAATGCGCCAAATAAATACATCATTTTATTGTATTAATTGTGTCTTTGGTCTCTTCAGAAACACTGCATTTCTGAAATGTGAGACTTTGGCTTTTGAAGATATGGCAGAAGCATGCAATTTTATCTAAATCTCTTATTGTACAACAATTAAATTACAATCTTGTTACACCTGTTGTGGTCAAAATAGCTTTGAGTTAAAATGCAAAAGATGGCTATATTTGTATTTCATATACATTTCATATATGTGTTTCATGCAAATGTTAATAATTTCTTGGTAAAAGAAAATATTGCAATCCATCACAGTCCTTGACACGCCTATCACAAATCACATAACCAACATATGACATAACAGACCTATTTTGACTGAAATTCAGATTACTACAACTTTTGTAAAGCGTACAAAAATTGTTTGTTTGTACTGCCTCACTTTTTCAACATCGCTCTCATCTGATTCAGTTAAATCTGTGCTGTTCTCAGAGAGGAAATTAAGGCATGCACACCCAAAATCTGAACCAATTTGTTTGTGTGATTGATGCTAAACTAAAGTTCAAACTAACGCCAAATTAAACTGCAAATGTGACTTGAGATCAATGAGTGAAGCTTCTCTCACTGCTTTATTGAGAATATTGACGTATGAGTGTTGTGCCCGATTGGTTCCTCACGCTGTCTATGGGCAGGTGCTGTGTCGTGGTTCTGTGCAGGAGCTGCGTGTGGATGCTTTAAGAAAGAAGAAGTTTTACAAACATTTGCCCTTCCCCACAAACATTTTGATTATCTCACATATTGAGATATTGCGGGTTTTTTTAGCAGTATAAATTGCTCCCTGTTTGGATTTGGTGTGTTTTTTGTGTGTGTGTAGCAACTCCTCCTGTCTACACTGTAACAAGTGTTGCTTTAATCAGAAACAAAAAAAATTCTGTAAGAGGTTCCATCGGCCTTTTTGAGTACTATCAACTTTAGCTCTTTATTAAGTAATAAAGATTATTGAATTCAATTTGACAGAAAGCAAAACTATTCCTTTGAAGTGATGGATTTACTTAAAATGTGTGTCCTTTCAAAGCAAAACTAACTTGGAGATGATCAATATACTCAATATTTTTGTGTTCATTCAAAATGAAACTTTCTTCCACCTGGAGAAAGTTTGTTAGTTTAAGTAATCCTTACATTGTGTGCTTTTGTAACTCTGTAACTCTCATGCTGGGGAGTAAATGTGCTTGCAACCCGTTTAGGACTTGTTTTTAAGCAAGCATCATGACCACTCTGTAATATCTGATGTCTGATTTGAACCCAGGGAGTACAGGGGTAGTTTGGCTTGACCCTGTCGATCACGGTTGGTAAAAATAAATACAATGACTTATTTGATCAACTTAGTTTATTCAAAATGTTGCTCAAGTATTTTGCTTTAGGACTTGCTTCACATTCATTCTTAAAATGAATGGTCAAATGTAGAATTTTTAAGAAGTTTATATTTTGCTTGTTGTGTCCTTGGGCAAGACACTTAACCCCACTTTGCCCAAAAGCCCCCACTGAAAGATCAAGGCTATGCTCACACTCAGAGAGCAGCCGTCCTCCTGTGGACTCACCACCTGCAGAGGGTCAGTGAGGGGCTGGTGCTATGAGACTTGGGTGGCATCTCTGATTGCCACCCCCCTGACCCAGAAATGGATTAAAGGGTAGAAAATGGATGGATGGATGGATATTTTGCTCTGCAATGCATTCTGGGTAGCATCACTGCTTCGCCATATTTTGTTTTCAATCAACACAAGATATTTGTTTCAAGCAATAAAATCAGTATTGTACAGGGTGCTATATGATAATATTATACAGTACTTATTTGTTAGCCAAAAATATAGAATAGTAGAAAATTAAGTATGTAGTAATTACTTAAAATATTTTACATCAAAGTTTGGTCTGATTCACTTATTACAGTGTAGAGATCCCTGTGATTGGAGAACCACTGGCCCTCCCACCTCCCAGAAGTGTGTGACTCAGGTGCTGATTGGAGGAGCAGCGGTGCACGTGGCCAATCCAGCTTCCCCACCTGGAGTCTCTCCACTTATGGCCACACTCCACACCTGTTCGGGGCTGCAGCCTGTGTGTGGTTGGTATGCCGTTTAGTCCTTATGAAAGGAGTTGTGGCAATGATGATAAAGACAGAGTCCTTATAGCTTTTATTTGGTCTGTCTCTTTTTAGTGGTCACTTTGTGGTTTTGTATTTGTGACAATTCGCTTTTGTTGAGGCAGCAGTCAGTTTAGGGTTTAGTTTCTCGGTGTATAAGTTTAATGGTTTAGACTAGGTTTTGTTTTGGTTACGTTGAGTTACCCCCTTATGTCCTGTATTGTGTGCCTTTGATTTATGTCTACTTATCATTTACATTCCTGTTATTAAATTATTGCTTTGCCATATAAATATCTTGGTTTTTTACCTCCCTTACTCAGAGCAGAGCTGGGTCGTAACAAGCTGAGACAAGGAAGATTGTAAAAATGTATGAGCTTCTGCCACGTCATCAATGTAGTGTTGTGTCATCAAATTGAACTAAGGCATGAAGCTCCGTCTGCAGTATGAAACAGAAAGACCACTCTCTAACTAAAGCTAGAGGGAATCAATGAAACTACTTCGGGCATGTGTGAATGCCAACTAGCCCTTTGATTATTTTAAAAGCATAATTTAATTTGCATCCGTTGTCCCACATTCGCACTCACACACACTCATTCACGCTGAACTATTGCACATGTTTTTAGTGGTAGGGGAAACCGGAGTACCCGGAGGATTCAGACACAGGGAGAACATGCAAACTCCACTTAGAAAGGCCCTGTTCCAACTGGGATTCGAACCCAGAACCTTCTTGTTGAGAATCAAGAGTGCTAGCCATTCAGCCACCATGGGTGGGTTCTTCAGAAAAATAGAATAATTTACCAATTTGTTTTCTCTTTGGTTGACTGTTTCTTTGCTGAGGTCTTTGAGAAAGATTCCAAAATAAAAGCCCTTATGTTTGTGGTTGTGGACCTGACAAAATGTGTTTACCCAGAGCAATTCTAACGTTGGTAGATTTGGCGAAGCTTGTCCATTGTTTACTTTTAACATACACTCTTCACTGCGGGAAGTAAATGTGTTTTTCAGACATCTTTCCCTGCCATGTTTTTTAAACCTCAAGTAAAGTCTCAAGTGTTTGTGTGATCAAAGGCTTCCCTTTCCAAAATGAAACTCTCCAGCCACCCACACACAGCTGCTCCCCACGTCCTGTCTGCTCGCTAAAGCAGCTCTACTGGACTAAACCTGGTCTAAACCAGGTCTAAACTATATGTCTAAACTAGGTCAATACCAGGTCAAAACATGATCTAAACCAGGTCTAGATCCTATTAGAAGCCTCTCAGTGCAACCCTGTGTGGATCAAATAGTGCTCCAATACCACTTTTATAACCCTAAAGCCTAGCGTACATCGACAGAGAAACTGGGGACAACTAGTTGCAAGGCGGCTTTTGGCAACTGAGAGGAGATGGTGGGAGATGATCAGTTGCCGAAATCAGTCGATGTGCGCACTCTTACAACTGGAGATAAACAGTCGGTCTCCAGTTTCAGTCAGTTGCCCGTGTTCTACTTTTCGGCAACTAGTTGTCCTCAGTTTCGGAGATATCACCCGATGTGCGCGCTCTATGCGCCGCTCCAACAACGTGTGTGTATTGCGTGTATTGCGAGCCCGCAACAGTTTATGTCAGAAAACACACTGTAGTTGAGGCCAGTCGCCGTCGATGTACGCGCTGTTATTCCCGAGACTGGTCTGCGACTGGGAGTTGCCCGTTTTCGTCAAATTGTCGATGTGTGCGGGGCAGCAACTCATATGCGACGGATATAATCAGTTGCCAGTCCGATGTACGCTAGGCTTAAAATCTCCTCTCCATCAATACACGGACTACAGTCTGTTGTTTTAGTCCAGTGGGGAGAGAGTTCCACAGTTTAACCCTCCTAAAGGAGAAGCTAGATCCAAAATATTTTCTGAGATTTGGGAGCACACAGTCCCCACTGATTGAGGCTGTGGTGGAGGCTCTGAGAGCAGACTGACGTTTCAGCATGAGCCCAGAGATCAGAGGCGACTCACAGTTTTGACATTCAAATGCCAATTCTAAAATTGAGAAATTTACAAAACTTTCAAAAGTAAAGGGTATGATATCTCTGTGATATCATACAGAAGCATGGTTTCTTGTCCATGATCTTAAGTATGTGTTTATACAGAGAGGTTACTGGTTTGAGAGTGGAAGTTGTTGTTTGAGAGCATGCTGTGGCAGAATAGGACGGATGTGAAAAGACAATTGCATGCATATATAACACAGCAGCATGGTGTGGTAACTCTTATGATTAAACAAAAAAAGTTAAGATTGGATTTGACCTTCTTAAAAACAAGCTTAACTTTACTTTGAAACTTCAGAAATGTATCCAATATAATACCCAAGTATTTAGTTTCATCCACCTCCTGAATTAGGTTAAATCCTCCAACTCCGGTAGTCCTGACCAAGCCGAGCATCAACATCTGGAGATGGGTTCTTGGGTGCTGTTACTACGGCGACCACTGCTCCTGACGTAAGCCTTAGAGGCATCAGGATGGGTCAAATGCAGATGATGAATTGCCTATACGGAGATCAATAAAGTGCACCTTTACCATATCATTAAGACTAACCTCAAATAGACTGTCCTATCTACCCTCTAGATAGGACTTAAACCACAACAGAGCTGTAATAAATTGTTGTAATTTATGTAACAAGATGCAGTGGTCCACCTTTGTCCAATGAACCTTTTATCTGGTCTAACAGGTAACAGTTGGCCGTTTCTGTGCTGTATTTCTGTCTGAAGCCACATTTCTTCGGATGGCAGCAGTTTGGCAGATGCAGATGTTCTGCTGGTGGAACATCGATGTATGTGATTTTAGATTTGGCCTTTACTTTTCCAGTATATTCTCAAATAGTTGTGCTTCTGAACATGATTACAATGTGCATTTTAGCAGAGTGGCTGGAGATGTATTGAATATTGACAATATAAAAATCAATGAAAACTGAATAAAGCTATGCATGAACACTCTGTGGGCTGTAAATCGTTAAGACAATCGCATTTCTTCTCTGCAGAGGGTCCAGTGATCTGGCGGATGCTGACCTATCCTCCAACACGACGCGCTCTCATCGTGGGCTGTGGGCTTCAGATGTTCCAACAGCTTTCAGGAATCAACACAGTCATGTAAGAAGCAACTTTTTCCATCTTGTTTTGGTTTTATCTTTTGGAGGGCTTGTGTGTGAGTTTTGAAGCTGCTGCCTTGACACTTCACTAATTGCCTTCTCTAAATAACGCTGGCCAGATATGTGGGACCAGATTTGACACTGCAGGCGAGTGGGGCCTGGGGACTTACCGCAACACGCCTATATTAAGCATGGCAACACAACGATTGTGGCTCTGGATCAGACACAGCATTAGCACAACTGACGTGAAGCAGAGATGTGATGCTGATCAAGTTTGACACATGACAAATTTGTGATTCCAAGAACTGCACTCTTTGGTTGGAAATTATCAACTCACAACCGGAAGCGTTACAACAGCATCAGACCTGCAGATTGTTGTACGTGGCTCAAAGTGTATGACATACAGCGCCTTGCGAAAGTATTCGGCCCCCTTGAACTTTTCAACATTTCGCCACATTTGAGGCTTCAAACATAAAGATATAGCATTTTAATTTTTTGTCATGAATCAACAACAAGTGGGACACAATCGTGAAGTGGAACGGAATTTATTGGATAATTTAAACTTTTTTAACAAATAAAAAACTGAAAAGTGGGGCGTGCAATATTATTCTGTCCCTTTACTTTCATTGCAGCAAACTCAGTCCAGAAGTTCAGTGAGGATCTTTGAATGATCCACTGTTGTCCTAAATGACTGATGATGATAAATAGAATGCACCTGTGTGTAATCAAGTCTCCGTATAAATGCACCTGCTCTTTGATAGTCTCAGGGTTCTGTTTAAAGCAGACAGAGAACCATGAAGACAAAGGAACACACCAGGCAGGTCCGAGATACTGTTGTGGAGAAGTTTAAAGCCGGATTTGGATACAAAAAGATTTCCCAAGCTTTAAACATCTCAAGGAGCACTGTGCAAGCAATTATATTGAAATGGAAGGAGTATCAGACCACTGCAAATCTACCAAGACCCGGCCGTCCCTCCAAACTTTCATCTCAAACAAGGAGAAGACTGATCAGAGATGCAGTCAAGAGGCCCATGATCACTCTGGATGAACTACAGATAACTACAGCTGAGGTGGGAGAGTCTGTCAATAGGACAACAATCAGTCGTGCGCTGCACAAATCTGGCCTTTATGGAAGAGTGGCAAGAAGAAAGCCATTTCTCAAAGATATCCATAAAAAGTCTCATTTAAAGTTTGCCACAAGCCACCTGGGAGACACACCAAACATGTGGAAGAAGGTGTTCTGGTCAGATGAAAACAAAATCGAACTTTTTGGCCACAATGCAAAACGATATGTTTGGCGTAAAAGCAACACAGCTCATCACCCTGAACACACCATCCCCACTGTCAAACATGGTGGTGGCAGCATCATGGTTTGAGACAGGGAAGATGGCTAAAATTGATGGGAAGATGGATGGAGCCAAATACAGGACCATTCTGGAAGAAAACTTGTTGGAGTCTGCAAAAGACCTGAGACTGGGACGGAGATTTATCTTCCAACAGGACAATGATCCAAAACATAAAGCCAAATCTACAATGGAATGGTTCACAAATAGAGGTATCCAGGTGTTAGAATGGCCAAGTCAAAGTCCAGACCTGAATCCAATCGAGAATCTGTGGAAAGAGCTGAAGACTGCTGTTCACAAACGCTCTCCAGCCGACCTCAATGAGCTCAAGCTGTTTTGCAAGGAAGAATGGGCAAGAATTTCAGTCTCTCGATGTGCAAAACTGATAAGAGACATACCCCAAGCGACTTGCAGCTGTAATTGCAGCAAAAGGTGGCGCTACAAAGTATTAGCACAAAGGGGCCAAATAATATTGCACGCCCCACTTTTCACTTTTTATTTGTTAAAAAAGTTTAAATTATCCAATAAATTTCGTTCCACTTCACCATTGTGTCCCACTTTCATTTTTATATCTTTATATTTGAAGCCTGAAATGTGGCGAAATGTTGAAAGGTTCAATACTTTCGCAAGGCACTGTATATTACATTCATTACAGGTTATCGCTATTTCCATATAATAATAACTGGATAGGGTATTACTAGCTTATAGCTGTCCCACACACGGGCACAGCGCGCGCCCGTGGTACTGCAGACTAAATTCACGTGGGCTACCCAGAAAAAAGTCCCATAGATCTCCATGCAAACTCGGATTTTAGTGTCCCTTATCATCCTGAACTTTGTTTCTTCTCAAATTATTCGGTTTTCTTTAAACCCACACTTTACTGCCACAAACTCTGCTCGTTTCCTTCCCACTCTGGCTCCGCTCTACTGCTGCTCTGATGAGCAGCTCTGATTGCTCAAAACGCGGCCAAACCCCTCGGTGCACGTGCATGAGGGCCACACACGTGTATTTGGCGCAATGCATCATGGGTGCTCGTCCACTGCGCAGAATCAGGAGGACCAGACGATGCCCAAACATTGACGAGATCTGCTAATCTTTCGGTCCCCGTGAAGTCCTATGCGCTTCTGAGCACAAGCTATTCATTTGAATAGAAACTGTATTGTTGAACAGCACAGACAGCACGGGCCAGAGAACTGTAGAGCAGTAAAATCCACATGTATGTGTTTGTCCTCATGGTGTCTGTGGCTGCTGTGGTCAGACGAGAGTCTCTATTGGCTGTGTGAAGCGGAGAGGCCTGCACACTCTGTTTACTCCGAAGTCACGCTTGATCTAGAGAGATGATGTGAGATTTCCGGTGACCTGTGAATGCTCGGGGGTGAAATCGGTTTGTGTGTAATGTGTGCGGTTTTTCGGCCAATTTTAAAATCGTCTCGTGTGAACCAGGCTTTAACGGACAGAGTCACGCCTATCTCCGCCGTTCTAACAAATGGTCCAAAAAATGTGCTCTACTGGAGCTATCCAAAATGGCCGCGAGTAGTCCCACCCACAAGAAAATTGTGAAGAAACGCATCTGCGCATGCGTCAGCCGGCGCAGCTCCATTCATTTGAACGATATACTTCAAAAATTCACAGCAAGTAAACTAGAGTGGACCAAAAAAATCCACCCCCCTCAGCATTGACACACATGTGGAACGGAGCTTTGGGCCAAGAGCCAACTTTTGGTCCATCCTGTAAAGACGTTTTTGAGAGGTCTGCCAATGCTATATGTTAGCATTGGCTAATTCTTCTTCTGGGTCCACCCCCATCGGCCCGGGGTGGTATTGCAAGCATGTCAGCGCACGTCATTTTGGCCACTTTTGAGCTGGGACCCGCCCCCACTGGGAAATATATATTACTTAGAGCAGCGTCAGTTCTCAACCAATATGTCCTGAGATCATTTTAATAATAATAATAATGCATCGGTTTTATATAGCGCTTTTTTGGACACTCAAAGACGCTTCACATGTGTCATTATTCATTCACTCCATACACGGTGGTGATAAACTACTACTGTAGCCACAGCTGCCCTGGGGCACACTGACAGAAGCGAGGCAACCAGTATGTGCCATCGGCCCCTCCGACCACCACCAACCATTCACACACACACCAGACTCATTCTAGGCAATGGGGGTGAAGTGTCTTGCCTAAGGACACAACGGCAGTTTGGCACTTTACAGCCGCAGCCGCCCCATTTTGTGACAGTTTGTACCATTCCATTTCAGCCTTTGAGACCTGAGCTACTCTCTGAGTCAACTCCAGAAGACTGTTCACATTCAGTCACCCAACCTCTTTATATAGACTGTTCACATTCAGACGCATAACAAATGGGACATGATCTGAGACAAAATGCTCTCAGAACGCTTTCTCTCTTTAGATGGGCTTCAATGCCATGTTATACGGTACATCATTTGAAAGAGCAAAACTATGCAGCACCAGAAATCGCTTTAATGGTAAGAATGCATTGATATTTGATCAATCTACCAATTATTCCTTCTATTAATAAAAAGATGTTTAGAGCTGTGATTATCTTATAATAATTATTAGGAAATTCTAAAGATAATATCCCCAGACAAAACTGGAGACAAAAAATGTTAGACAATTATGCATTTCTTGTTTTATTTTTGGAATCACTGGGTTATCTCACTTAAATGTGTTGCAGTCTGTAAATAGAGCAGTTCACAGTTCATCTTTTACTTTAAAATAGTGGTTGATTATTGAAAGAACTTCTGCTCTACAAAAACAACCCTATCATTTAGTTACAATAATACTTAGTCTATCTGTCTGCAATATCAAGCCTTTCTTACTTCGGGTTCAGTTATTGATTCAAATCAATTCAAACAGCAATCGTCTCAACAGACTTTACAAAGATCAGAGATCAAGATCAGAGTTTGTTTGAGGGTCAACTCTGCGTGTGTCCATGGCTCCAAATACACAGGTCTCCAGTGTCAACACGGCTCCAGTGTGAACACGGCTAATGAAAGACGTGTTATAACGTTGAATGACATTCCAGCAGGGTTTCAAATATTATTGTCAAGTTTTATCTGTTTGCTGATTTTGTTAATATATAGATAGCACCGTTCTGACATACGGTATAACCTTTCAAAAGGTTTCCGGTTCATTTACTTTTTTACGTTATTTGAAAACTGTAATAGCTATTTGCAATAAATTCGCACAAGAACATGACAATGGTTTATTCCTTAATTACCTACAAAACATGTAATCTTGTTTATCAGATCTTATTTAGCATGTTTCATACTTTGGATCAGTGATGAGATTTTCCCATTGTTCTGGATCCAAACTGTTTTACCCCTCGTTTTTGAGAAAACAAACTGATGTGTGCTGTTTCCAGGCAACCAGTATAGTGACAAGAACAGGAAGTGAAGTGTGCCAGCGTGTGTGTTATTGTCCGCATATGTGTGTGTGCGCGTGAATGTGGTTTTAATAAAGAGTAAAGGTGCCTCTGTGGATGAAAAGTTTTGCCTGAACACATAATATTGCACAATATTGTACACGTTACAGAAGAATAATATAGTTGTGAGAATCTATATGAAGGGAAGATAAAGCAACACTCTACTTTTATGTGCTTTCAGAACACTGTTGTGACATCATATTACATATTTATCTGATTGTGAATTAGCCCAATGAAGTTAGGTGATTTGAGCCACTTTTAGTCTGTATTTGAAAGTGCATAGTGATTGTTTGCAATAAAATAAAAGCAAAAACAGATATACAATATAAAGAACAACACCATACTTAACCGCCCCTCTTCTTAATTAAACAGTTATAGTTTATTTTTGTGTTATTCCAAAACACGAAATGTCGAGGAAATGGTGTTTCAAATATGGCTGTTGTCGACACTTTGTAATGAAATTGGCCTTTGATTCAAGAAAAAGGGATTTCTGGGGCTCACTGTGATAATGACATCCTTCCCCGCTGGCACAATGGAACTCATTGTGGAAGAAATCAATTGGAAGCAATAATTTGCTTCGTCTGTTCGTCTGTTGTATGACATCAACAAAGTAAATGATTGAAATTAAGTCAGAAGTTATGGCTGTAGACCTACACAGCATAACATTAAAATTATTGTTAAATATTTGCTTTCGTTCTTGACCTGGTATTGCATAGTTCTTCAGTAATAAATACAGAAAAACATGTCATGCCCGTGTGCAATAGATGACACCCACAGGTGCTGGGGAGAGTGGGGTGAGATGTGAGCGTTTGCAGGTGTGAAGTGACCCCAGGGGCAGAACAATGGGACACAGGTGTTTGGGCTCATAATATCAAAAGATCTCAGCTGGGATTTCAGTAGTGGTCATTACATGCATCTCTGAAAATCTATGTGATGATATTATTTCGGGGTACAGCTGCAAGTTGGTTCATTCTTATAGTTGGTTATTATTATTATTGGCGCCATGGCAGATGCTGAGAAGAACATTTTTGTTTGGTCTAGTACAAAACACTCCCAGACCATTGCATCTTTCGTCATTTTCATCAAGGATTAGAAAATTAGTCAATAGTTCTTTCTACTTATTTTTGTCATCCAGCAGTTAGACATTTTGTCTGTTTGACATAAGATAAGATAAGATAAGATAAGCTTTATTTATCTCACATAGGAGAAATTTACATGTCACATTTGGCATGGACAGAGACACTCAGGTTGTGCAAAAGGAGGAAATGTGCAAACATGTTACATGCAGGATATATGTACAATAAAGTGACAATAATTATGTACAACAAAAGTGACAAGTGTCAATTGGAAACAGTGTCAATAGTAGTGCGGGTTTTCACATAGTGATCATTTAAAGTGACTTATTGTACAGTCTGACAGCGGTGGGGATAAAGGCCCTGCGGTAGCGCTCCTTCCTACACTGAGGGTGCCTCAGTCTTCCACTGAAGGAGCTCCTCAGCTCCTCTACAGTCCTGTGCAGTGGGTGGGAGGTATTGTTCATGATGGAGGTGACTGACTAGCACCCTCCTGTCCCTCACCTCCTCCACAGAGTCCAGGGAGCAGCCCAGAGTGGAGCTGGCCCTCCTGACCAGCTTGTTCAGTCTGTTTCTGTCCCGCTCTGTGCTGCCCGGGGCCCAGCACACGGCAGCGTAGTAAATGGCAGAAGCTACCACAGAGTCATAAAAAGTCCTGAGCAGAGGCCTGCTCACTCCGAAGGACCGCAGCCTCCTCAGAAGAAAGAGGCGACTTTGGCCCTTCTTGTGCAGGGCGTTGGTATTATGGGACCAGTCCAGTTTATTGTTAATGTGAACACCCAGGTACTTGAAGCTGTCCACCAGCTCAATGTCCTCCCCCTGGATGTTCAGCAGCGTGTGGGAAAGTGGTTTTCTCCTGAAGTCGATTACCATCTCCTCGGTCTTACTGGTGTTCAAGCACAAGTGGTTGCGCTCACACCAGTCGACAAAGTCCTTGATAACCGACCGATATTCCAGTTCGTTCCCCTCAGACACACAGCCCACGATGGCGGAGTCGTCGGAGAACTTCTGCAGGTGGCAGCTGTGTGTGTCGTGTGTGAAGTCTGAGGTGTAGATGGTGAAGAGAAACGGTGAGAGGACAGTGCCCTGAGGGGCCCCAGTGCTGCAGACGACCACCTCAGACTCACAGCTGCGCAGCCGCACGTACTGTGGTCGGTCTGAGAGGTAGTTGATGGTCCATGCAGTGAGGCTACTGTCCTCTCCCGCGTCCTCCATCTTCCCCTGCAGCAGTGCCGGCCTGATGGTATTGAAAGCACTGGAGAAGTCGAAAAACATGACCCTCACAGCGCTCCCGGCGGGCTCCAGGTGGGAGAGCGTCCGCTGCAGGAAGTAGATGACGGCCTCCTCTACTCCGATGTTGGGTCTGTAGGCGAACTGCAGCGGGTCCAGGGTGGGGCTGACCACGGAGCGGAGATGGGTGAGGATGAGCCGCTCCATGGTCTTCATCAGGTGGGAGGTCAGTGCGACTGGTCTGTAGTGAGCTGGTTCCTTGGCGTGCGCTGTTTTAGGAACGGGGATCACACAGGAGGTCTTCCACAGGACAGGGACCTTCTCCAGGCTGAGGCTCAGGTTGTACATGTAGCTGAGGACCCCAGAGAGCTGGTCTGCACAGGTCCTCATCAGCCTGGGACTGATCCCGTCCGGTCCTGCGGATTTCCTCAGCTTCAGGCGCTGGAGCTGGCTCCTCACCTGGTCCGGTGTGATGGAGAGGGGGGGGGTCCGGGGTGGGGGCTGGGGATGCGGGGGCAGGAGGGCCCGGGGCAGCCGGAGGCAGTGTCCACTGGGCGGTGTCCATTGGGCTGGGGACGTGTGAAGAGGTGGGGGCGGGAGGGGGGGCAGATGGAGAGGGGGGAGAATCAAACCGGTTGAAGTACTGGTTAAATTCATCCGCCCGGTGCTGGTCTCCATCCGCTGTTCCTCTGGCACTCTGTCCAAAGTATCTACATAACTTAGATAAAACTTTGATTCCCTGGTCCTATTTTGTGGACCACTTGAATGGCGTGTAATCATTTATTTCTATTGCTCCAGGAAATTTGCCTGCATATATGACTCACCCTGTTGCAACATAAACCAGAGTCAATTCCTAGTTTGTGACGTATGCTGTCTTTATAAAACATAAATATCTTTTTCATTCTTGCAGCAAAGAAGGTGGACGGAATAAAAATGAACTCAAGATGGGAGAGGACAAAAATACATGTGAATAAGACAAAAAAATGGATTGTGAGGATTTTATATATTTACATTGAGGCCTAAAACTATAAGAGACAGAATAAGAAAAAACAAATCCAGAAAATCACATTGTATTTTATATAAATCCTTTTCGAATTATGGTGGAAATTAAGTTTTTGGTCAATTACAAAAGTTCATCTCAATATTTTGTTATATTCCCTTTGTTGGCAATGACAGAGCTCAAACATTTACTGTGAGTCTTCACAAGGTTTTCATGCACTGTTTCTGGTATTTTGGCTCATTCTTCCATGCAGATCTCTAGAGCAGTGATGTTTTGCCGAGCCAGTGTGTTTAGGATCATTGTCAGGCTGAAAGACTCAGCCAAGTTTCATCTTCAATGCCCTTGCTGATGGAAAGAAGTTTTCAGTCAAAATCTCACAATTCATTGATCCTCCGTGGCTGCAGCGTTCTGACCCAGGGCAGCTCCGGCCGCTCTGGACAGCGGTTCCCACCTCCAGAGGCTGTGAGCCGCTTTGACTACAACACGGTGAACTGTGCCGCCGTAATGTGGCCATATTCAAGACCATATACGCACAGAACTATTCTCTGCTTGTTGTGTGCGTGTCTTTGCGTAACCTGTGCACGCAATAAATGCACAGCTGAAGCCGTGTCTCCTCGGTGCCTTCTCCCGAAGCGCAACTAAACTCGCTAAATTAAAGCTGGGGTAACTAATTTTTCTCTTCCACCACCAGTTTATGTTGGTTGTTCCCAAAAGTAAAAAGTTGTGAGCAAATCAAACAGATTTAATGACATTCTGCATTTCAGACTGTTTCAAAATGTCCCTCATCCCTGTAACAAACAATAGTTTTTGTCTGAGTCGACTACAGAAAGACAGAATGTTAATCAAGTTATTGACATTTTATGTGGATTTATTGTTGTTATAATAAACAAATACACTAAATATGTACAGTATTAGCTCCCGCTGAAACACCAAGGCTGTGGCACCACTGATGTAGCAGCCATCTTCCTGTGGACTCACCTCCTGCAGAGGATCAGCGAGGGACTGGTGCTATGAGCACTGGGTGGCAGCTCTGATTGCCACCACCCCCCCCCCCCCCCCCCCCCCCCGTCCCAGAAATAGACTAATAAAGGGGTTGAAAATGAATGAATTAATGAATGAATGTACACTATGTTGTCATTTATCTTTCCATTCAAACAACCATTTACAGAAAAATATGGCATAATTTTGCAGATGCATGTAAAGACACACATTTTCTTCTTCTAAATCAAGAGTTCTTTTGACCAGGCTTTGCAGCAAGGTCCACTTTGCCAAATCGTCTCGACAAGCTCCAAGACTAGGCCTATTAGTGCCTCCGATATAAAAAGGTTTCTGGAGGACATTGTAAATCAGGCGGGACGATCCCCAGCTGCTCTCTCTGATTACACCTCTGTCCTGGCACTGAGGAGGCAAGAAACAGGCCCAACGGAACCATGCAAATTCAAACGCAGAAGTGCCACAGACATCGACTGCGTTCTACTGTGACGTTATGTTCTCCGTTTTTTGGCTGTGAACTTGACCGGAGCAGACTGTGGCAAATTTTCTATTGCAAGTCAAGTTGGTTTACTTCGCAGGATTTGGAAAGTGTATTAGCACATTGTCTTTTCATGTGAGCCTTCTGTCAGTCAGTCTGTGACGGTTCGCCCGAGGAGAGATCAGCTTACAATGTCCAAAATAGTAAGTAAGTAGTAGTAAGTAATCTTTATTTATATACCGCCTTTTCTCAAAGCGGTTTACAATATTTTTTTTTATTTTGGGCAATTGTTTCTCAATTGCTCTCAATTGGGAGTGGGGTCGCCAGTACAGGAGGCGCATGCCAGAACTATTGTACATATTTTTAGTGGTAGGGGAAACCGGAGAACCCGGAGGAAACCTACGCAGACACGGGGAGAACATGCAAACTCCACTCAGAAAGGCCCTGGTCTGACCGGGATTCAAACGCAGGACCTTCTTGCTGAGAGGTGAGAGTGCTATCCACTCAGCCACCGTGCCGCCCAAAATAGTGCATTTTTAAGATAAACAAAGAAAGTTTAGCATCCCATTAGGGATGGAGCAAGATTTTTGAAAGGCTTATTGTATTAGTGTATTGTTCTCCACTTGTGTTTCTCCACCCAAGTTTTTGAAACTTTCTAAAACAGGCTGTTACCTCTCAAACTCGCATTTTGTTTCAGCTTTCTGTTTCATTCAACATTTGGGGGACAATTTTTACATTATCTGTAGTTTTGTAATTTGAATTCCTAATGACTATGATGATGGTCATTATTTTGACAATAGTATTAAAACCTTTAGGTGCCAAAGTAGTAGAATCGGTCCTCCAAGATGTTTCCCAACATCTTTTTCTTTTATTTATTTATGTAAAAACCTGGCACGTTAAGGGTTCAGCCATACTATAGGGGATGCAGCCTGGTCATACCACACCATAGTACAATTTACATTTCATACTAAGGTCTGGTGAGCTCCGTTTACAGATAGGAGGGGTTAACTCCTTTTGCAGATTAAAATGATTGGATCTGAGTTCACGTGACGTATGTAATGCGCCCTAGTGAGTCGTTAGCATTTAGTCTAGCCATCTCCTTTGCCGCTAACGGAGCCCGTGGGGAGTAGCGCCACAATCTTTGCCAGCGATTACATTTGCTAAACATTCCTCTTGCCCCGGCTTGAATTTCTTGATAGAACCAGACCGGATTACTTTACTATCACATTCTTCGCCATTGCCAAAATACAACCTGCCCGTTCGGCACAAACTCTTGACGTCACCCACAACTACCTACAACACCCGCCTCCCGCGCTAGCTGATTAGTCAGATGGAATTCAACAGATTGTAATCGCAAAAACAGGGACCAGACCCAGACGTTACATACAGGGAAATGATTATTGAGCGGAGTGTACGGATGGCTAAGGCCAGGCTATAGAGAATGTGCACCAACGTCACAAATTACCCACGATTCATAGTGACTGATAGTTGTGCAGCCATATTGGACTGCAGAAAAACTGACAGCTAGATACACACACAGTATAAAACGCACTATATCATGCCTGAATTTCAGATTCAGATTCAGCTGTTGGACTAAAGGATATCCACACGGAAAGATGTATTGATAAACTTCAAGAAATTGGATGTGATGATCTGTATTTACGGCAACAAGCGATGTTGCAGACCTCACAAGCACTGTACAAATCATCCTTCTACACAGCTTCTAGACTTAAGATTTACAAAAGTCTAGAGGCCTACAAGTATTATGTGACATAAATTATGTCAGGTGCGGACCAACTAATAACTTCAAAAACAACTTCACTCAAGCATAGGCTTTGAAATATATAATTTTATTTAGAAAACATGATAAGATGCTATAAAAAAGCTCTGCCGCTGGGCCGGGTCCGCTGCTCTGCTGCCTATTCCGCTTTGTAGGGAGTTGTTTGTGGTCTTTGCAGTACTCCTGTGTGGAACTGCTTGGATCTGGTTCTCTGCGTGCTCTGGTTCTCTCTGGTCCCGTTCCAACTTGCGTACCTGTTCCCCCACGCCCTTTCCGTGCCGAACTTAGTGAGGAATTATCACTTGATTACAAGCGTTCTCTAGCGTTTGTATGACAGCTGTCAGGTTTCTGCAGTCCAATATGTTTGCACAACCACCTGTCGCTATGAATTGCGGGTAGCGTGAAAAGAAAAGGTTTGTCACAAATCAGTGGTTAGACAGGGCCATCAGGGGTGACATGACGTGACTTTGGGGCTGGCTGACAAAGACAAAAATAAGTACATTGAGTTCAATGGTGAAAATTTCTGGGTAGACCACGAGAATTTAGTCTGGTTTAGTCTGTAGTACCGCGAGAATCCTCGAGCAAATGGGTTCTTCAGCTCCAAGCTAGTAATACCCTATTCAGTTATTATAGTAGATCCATGGCCCCACCAAATGGAAAGCTCATTCCAAGGTGGGGGCTAAAAAATCCTAAAAATAATATACTGCTTACCAGAGAAAGTGGGAACTTTATTTCCATTATACTGTATAATTTTAGTTGGATTAGCCATGTAACATCTTGTAAAGGTTGGGCTGCAGAAAAACAAACAAAATCTGTCTTACAACAAGATACAAGAATTTATTTGCCCTTTGCAGTAAAACCACATTGGAAAAAACTGTTCAATGTTACCCCAGTGTACACTAGGTGTCTTATCACAATTAAAACTCCTTAGCCGCATTCCCACCACCGATGCATGTTCAACAAAATGTCAGCCGCATGAGTTTAGTCAATCTGACGGTGGTGGGTGGGCTTTGATGCTAAAAGCTTAAGCTAGCAGCTTTTTGTATAAAAAACACGTCTCTGTGTCCCAAGAGTTTCCAGAGACGTCATATAATCATAAGGATAATTTAAAATGCGCGGTCAATCAGTGAGGGTCGTACACACCACGCATTACACAGACATGTGCAGTCTGCTGGTTCGCAACTGATGTCAGACTAGGGTTGTTTAGTTTTTAGAATGTAATTTATTGACTACATACAAAAAAAACCAAGGACTTAACCCTTTAAGCGCCAAAGTCGCAATATTGCGACAAGCAACATTGCTCACTTAAACAGGCTGTATCTAAAAATGTGGTGCAGAATCTTTTTAATACTTTTCACCAGGGGTTAGTGGACATGTGTGCCTGTAATATCAGCAACATTTGTGGGTGTGGTTATATTGAAAGTTTTTGAGTAAATTGAGTTCGTAAAACACCTGCGGCGCAGCGGCGCGGAGGCGAAGCAGCAGCGGTAGAGCTGAGAGGAGCGAGAGCAGAGCAGAGGGAGAGAGTGTTTTTTATTTACTCACGAGGTCTTGAGTACCAGAGAAGTACTTGGTCTGGTACTGGCTCACTCAGATTCAGAGGAGGAAGACACGCAGGTGTCCAGTGAAGCAAACACGGACATTATTGGTGACGGGGAGACCGCGCCATATAGTCCACAATCAGCCCATGTACAGCGGCTGCTTGTCCTCCGTGTGGCCGCTGTAGAAGCATTCTGTGAACGCCAAGCAGGGGCCGTGGTGGAGGGGACAGGGGCATCATAACACCGGGCATGTGGGAGAAAGTAGTGGGGGTAGACATCCACGGGGAACACGGGAGACGCGGGAGAAGTCGCGGGAGAGCCGCGGGAAAAAAACACATCGCTAATCGCGTTCACTGCCTTTACCAGCAGCGACGATGAGGATGAATCAATCAATCAATCAATCAAAGTTTATTTGTAGAGCGCCTTTCATGCACAGGGCAACACAAAGCGCTTCACAGTCCACATCACAAATCATCACATAAAACAAACACCAGAATCACAATTAAAACATTAAAATCACACAAAAGATTAAAACACAATTAAAACATTAAAATCACACAAAAGAATAAAACCATTAAAACTTTCAAAATTACACAAGAAATTTAAAAAAATAAATAAATGACCGCAGTGCATTAGAAATGGAGATAAAATCCTTCAGTTGTATGCACAGGCAAACAGAACAGTCTTTAACCTGGATTTGAACATTGACAGAGTAGACGCCTCCCTCACATTTTCAGGGAGATTGTTCCAGATCTTAGCTGCATGGATCTGAAACGCAGCCTCCCCATGTTTGGTTCTCACTCTGGGCACCAGCAGGAGGCCAGTCCCTGTGCTCCTCAGAGTCCGGGCCGGTTCATATGACACCAACATGTCACTAATGTATTCTGGTGCAAGGCCATGGAGAGACTTGTACACAAGCAGAGCTGTTTTAAAATCTATTCTTTGAGCCACAGGAAGCCAGTGCAGAGACCTGAGGACCGGACTAATATGGTCATACTTCCTGGTTCCTGTCAGGACTCTAGCTGCTGCATTTTGGATGTACTGCAGCTGCTTACAGGTCTGTTTGGACAGACCTGTAAGCAGGCCATTGCAGTAGTCTAGCCTGCTGGAGACAAATGCATGGACAAGAATCTCCAAGTCTGCCCTGGACACTATATTTCTAACTTTGGCAATGTTCTTCAGATGGTAAAAAGCTGTTGATGTTATTGATTTTATGTGGCTATTGAAATTTAGGTCTGAGTCCAGTATTACCCCCAAATTTCTGACCTTGTCTGAACGAAGTAGGGAGAGAGACTGAAGTTGACAAATGACGCCCTCTCTTTGTTTCTGGGGACCAAAGACAATGATTTTGGTTTTGTCTGCATTTAGCTGGAGGAAATTATTTTGCATCCAGTCACTGATCTGTTGGATACAGTGAAGGAGCAAATCCAGTGGTCCATGTTCTCCTGCAGTCAGTGAGACATAGATCTGAGTGTCGTCGGCGTAATTGTGGTAGGACACTTTGTTTCTTTGTATTAACTGACCTAACGGCAGCATGTAGAGATTAAATAGGAGAGGTCCCAGGATCGACCCCTGTGGTACTCCACAGGTCAGGGCCACATGATCTGAGACGCAGTCTCCAATCTCCACAAAGTACTTCCTATCCTCCAGGTAAGACCTAAACAGGTCTAGGGCTGTGCCAGTGACACCAACCCAGTCCTCCAGTCTCTGCATGAGGATCTCATGGTCGACAGTGTCGAACGCGGCACTAAGATCTAACATGACCAAAACTGTGACTTTACCTGCATCAGTGTGAAGTCGAATGTCGTTTGTTACCTTCACTAGAGCGGTCTCAGTGCTGTGGTGGGGTCTAAACCCAGACTGGAACATATCAAAAGAATTATTCATTGTTAAAAATTCAGTAAGTTGTTGGGAGGCCACTTTTTCAAGAATTTTTCCAATGAATGGCAGATTCGATATGGGGCGATAATTTTGAAGTCCCGCAGGATCCAGACTGCTCTTTTTCAGGAGAGGTCTTATGACTGCTGTTTTTAGGGCCATAGGAAATGTTCCTGACGACAGAGACATGTTTACTATTTGTGTAGTGAAGGTAACAAACTGCTCAGGACGGACTTCAGAAATTTAGAGGGCAATATATCCAGGCCACATGTGGAGGAGCTCAGACTCATGATTATCTTTTTGACGGTTTCAGTATCCACAGGTGCAAAGTGAGTTAGCTCAAAAAGCTTCTCTGGCTGTTGCATTGTTATACGTGCTGTGGAGGTGATAGTGTTTTTGATTCCTTGTACTTTGTCATCGAAAAACTGTGCGAACTCATTACACCTAGATTTAGAGGAAAATTCTAGGGGCAACTTTACAGGGGGGTTTGTTAATCTACCAACTGTTGAAAACATAACACGAAAATTGTTACTGCACCCTCCAATAATGTCAGAAAAATACATTTCTCTTGTTCTACGTAGAACCCGGTTAAATTCACCCAACTCATCTTTAAAGATTTCATAATCGCCCTGGAAATTGGACTTTCGCCACTTCCGTTCGGCCCTCCGGCACTCTTGCTTCTGTGCCCTGACCGAGTCTGCCTTAGTCCATGGGGCCTTTTTCTTACTGGTAACTATTTTAACCGTCACAGGAGCAATGGCGTCCAGAACAGTCAGAACACTGGTGGTGACAGAGTTATACAATTCATCAACAGTAGAGCATGGAGTTTTCTCAAAATTTAGCATTCCCATGAACAGTTCACTTGTGTTTTCATGTATGTGTCTTCTTCTAACAATTGTAAATTCAGCTGGTGGTTTGCTAGCAAAACACATGTCAAAAAATACACAGAAATGATCTGACAAAGCAACATCAACTACATTAACATTTGATACATTAACCCCCTTTGTAATTAGCAGGTCAAGAGTGTGCCCCCTGCTGTGGGTGGGGCCACTCACGTGCTGAATGAAACCAAAGGTCTCAAATACAGAAGCCAGCTCCTTTGCATTTCTGTCATCAACATTATCAACATGTACATTAAAATCACCTGTAATAACTAAACTATCAAAATCTGTGCACACGAATGAAAGTAGTTCAGTAAAATGGTCAATAAAATCGCAACATGACTGTGGTGGCCTGTACAGGACAATGAAAAGAGTAGAAGATTGCTTTTGTTCCATTTTAAAAGAAATATACTCAAACGATGAAAAATTTCCAAGGGGCATTCTATGGGAGACAAAGTGCTCTCTAAAAACTGCAGCTATGCCTCCCCCCCTTTTGTTTTCTCGTATTTCGGATTCGAATTTAAAATTGGGTGGTGTTGCTTCTATTAGAACTGCATTTCCTGTATTTTGGTCCAGCCATGTTTCAGCCATAAGCATAAAATCAAGATCATAAGAAGTGATAAAATTATTAATTAAAAATGATTTGTTACATAGAGATCTGACATTAAGCATAGCAAGTTTAAAAATAACGTCAGAGTCGATTAATGTGGTTGATTGATTTCTACAGGGAACAGAAATTAGATTTGCAGAGTTGGACCGTCTAACTGCTGTCCTGTTTTGATTTCGTTTTTTAGAATTTAAAAACATTTTTGAGCTGGTGCGAGGAACACACACAGTCTCAATTGGCCTAAAATGTGAAAACCCTTGTTGTTTTTTAGCTCCCAGAGTCAGAAGGGAGTCAGCACAGTTCAGTGTTTGGACTGGTAATGCACTGCCAGACGGACAGGGAGCAGTGTTTGCACCGTTGTACTCACCCGGTGCTGGTGAGCAGGAGGCGGGGGAGTGCGGTGGGGTCCGAGGGGGCTCAGATGTAAACAGTCACGCCCCCCTCGGGGAACGCTGAACAACATGGCGCATGTAGTCCATCAACAGGCTGCTACCGTATCTGTTTGGGTGTAATCCGTCTGGACGATAGGCTTCGTAACGTTTCCAGAAAAGGGCAAAGTTATTCACAAAGACAAAGTTAAAAGAGCTGCATGTAGCCTGGATCCACATATGCAGCGCCACAACACGACTGTAGAGGCAGTCACCTCTGCTTACAGTCGGGATTGGACCAGAAATAAAAACAGATAAATCCGGAGGATTGAAGGAGGTGGAACAGATCCATAAAATGTTTCTTCGTGACTTCTGACTGCTGAAGTTTCATGTCGTTAATTCCCACATGCACGACTACCTTGGAAACGGTATCAGGCAGGGACTGAAGCAGAGGAGGGAGACGTATGAGCAGGTCTGGTACAGTAGCTCCGGGAATACAGCGAGTGACCGCGTTAAAGAAGCGGACGTGTCTCACGATGGAATCTCCAATAATCAGAGTGGTCGGGGCGAAGAGTGGACGTGGACGCGGCCTCGGAGAAGGAGCTCGGTGGACGGAACCAGCGGGTTCACCCGAAGCAGGACCCGAGCCTGAGCGCCGCTGAACACATGGAGAGGAGGAGCGGGGGTGCTGACTCTCAGCTACAGGCGACCCACGCTGTGTGCTCGGGGACGCTGGAGCGGTGAGAGGGGCTGGCTCTGGACGCTGCTGCTGACCCGGTGGAGGTGAGCGGTGGTGATGATGGCTCGCTACCCCAGTCTGAGGCTGCTGCACTGGGGTCAAAGAAGGGGAACAGGCCAACATGGCCGGTGGACCGCTCTTTCGCCTGAGGACTGCTTCCTTTAGGAGCGTTTTCCTCGCAGTGGACTTGGATCCTCGAGCAGTAGAGTACGCTGCAGTGTCCAGGGATTCTGCTGAGGGGGCCGGGATGTCAGTGGAGAGGGCTGCATAGCGGTTTGCCAGACTCAGGACATGGGCCACGGCGCAGGATGGCTCCTCGGAATCCGCAGGCTCGTTATTCGGAACCGGGCGCTTAGGTGTAGAACAGGAGGGTCCGGAGCTGACGGATCTCTCCCACACGACAGTGTCACAATATGCAGCGCTCAGTGACATAAGCCGTGAATGCTGCCCACCAGCGACTTCAAAAAGTTTGGACACTAGAGATTGTTTCTCATTCAACTCTGCGGTGAGACGAAGGACTTCTTTTCGTAGTTCTGCAATGGTGGCACGGTCGCTCTCACGGAGCTCCAAGGTGAGGCGACTAATATTGTGCATGTTTGAGCCAATTTCATTGTCACTTTCCATGTCCTCGTTAGCTTGTGTTAGCCTCTGTGCTACTAGTGGGTTTCAGTCGGGACTAAGCGCTATTTTCTGAAACCACTGAATTAATAAGATAAAACACTCAGATATATTAAAAAACTGAACAATAAAAACGCGCTAAAAAGTTGTTAAAAGTTTACTAAAAAGGTGCACAGAGCAGCCCTGCAGTACTGCTTACCGGACATGCAGTACTGCTTGATTCATACACAGCTGTTCTTGAGCGAAAATAATCCACAAAAGTGGATCAGAAGTGTTGAAGAGCCTGTTGTATGTTGTTGAGACGATCTGACAAGTTCTGAGCCCATTCGTTTCATCTCTCTGTTTCTAAACGGTAAAACCTGGAGCCTCATTTCCACTGAGAAAAATAGTAAGCCCACTACTTCTCTGAAAGGGAAATATTGAAACCAATCTCAAGATTTCATGACTGTAAACTATAAAGAGTGCTGTCTTGATCACTGAAGGTCTTTGAAAATAATACAATTCCATATGGCCGCGAACCAGTGCTAAAACATTATCTATAATCTGGATCAGGGAATTTATTTCTATCCCAAATTCATTTCATACTAAAGATATTTCACATTGACTGTTTATAGTATTCCCTGATCTCAAATAACTCCCAAGCTACAGCTTTTTGAAGTCTTTATACAATAATTAACATTTTCCAAAATGGCCGCCACCTTGATGACGTCACAATATGCAAATTAGATGACGAATCAACTTCCATCCCAAAGTTTGGTTCAAACTGAAGATATTTCTAATTTACAGTATGCCTTTATCTCAAACCATTTTAAAGTTCTACGTCATGGTGCTACGTCCCTTAGGACTTCGCTAGTGGGATATCACTCGTGACCCCCAGGTCACACGCCAGAGAGATCAAAATAATTTGCTCCAATCACCAGCCACCTTCCTCTATAAATGCCCCTGCACAAGGCCGTACCCCCTCTTTCACTCTGGCGCCGATTGAGATCTACATTTCAATTTACCTGAGGAAAGATGTCTTCTGATGCTCGTCCGAGTTCCCCTTCGCCATCCGGCGTCGGACGTCGTCGTTGCTCGACTTGTCGGGTCAAGCTCCAGCGCAAGGACCAGCACTCCAGCTGCTTCATGTGCCTGGGTTCGGGCCATGCGGCGTTGAGCGCCACCTGCGCCTTGTGTCTTGCTCTCCCCAGGGAGGAGAGTGAACGCAGGGCGCGTTCTTCGCCGCTACAGCGCCCCGTCCGGACTCCTCTCAGGACGAGGAGTCTGTGATTGACTGGGCCCCCCTCGACCTTCCACCCGTGCCCGCGGAGTGGGGTGACTGCGAGGACGGAGAGGTGTCGGAGGTCGGCTCTCTCCTCACGCTGGACGAGGTGGTGTCCAACCCGGAGCCGGACCGCTTCCCGCTGGACGGGCCAGGCGGCCATCATGGATGCCCCCCTGCCACCGCAACCGAACTAGAGGGTGGAGGACTTCACCTCTGGTTACGCCACCACTCGAGGGAGGAGGAGAGCGCAGCCCACGTTGTGCCCGCGTATGGACCCGATCGTCCATTACGCGACACGTGAGTGGCCAAAGCCCCTAGCGGCCAAGAGGCCCGCTTTGGGGTACGGCATGTATTGTAACGTGCAGGACTGGTCCTGGACCGGCGGGGTCCCGGACATCGAGGACTCGGTTCGAGCAGCCCTGCACCCCTCCGCATCCGTGTGGCCCGGCACCAGACCTCTCCATCCCTCCGAGCGGGATAGGATGTCTTTGGCGATGCACGATAGATGTTACGCCAATGCGGCTCAGGTCGTCGCGGTGGCTAACAACATGGCCTTCATCACCGGGGCCCTGGATAGGTCTCTCTCTTCTGGCCAGGCGCTCAGTGGAGACACCTTATCCCAGGCGAGGACCACTTCAGCAGCGATCCTGCGCATGTGCCAGGCGCTAGCTGTCGATGGCGGCCGCACGATGGCAGCAGCACAAGTTGGGGCCAGACACCTCTGGCTGGGGCCGGTGAACCTCAGAGAGGCGGAGAAGAGGCAGCTGCTGGACCTGCCCATCTCCCAAACGTCACTCTTCGGTCCGGAGATGCAGACGCTGATAACTAGGCTGGACACCGCAGCTAAGGACTCTGCTAGCCTAGCCCAGCATCTAGCTGCGAGACGCGAGGCCCGCCCACCAGCGCGGAGCCGAGACAGAGGCAGGGAGCGCTCGCCCGGCAGGCGCCCCGGACCATATCCACGCTCCGTGGTTCATCGTTCCCCAGCGACGAGGCCCCCGGGCCCAGACAGGCACACGGGAGGCTTGCGGGACCAACGCACCCACCGACGACCTCCCTATGGCAGAGGAGGTCGGGGTGGGAAGAATTCTTTCAATAAAAGCCGTGCGGCATTTCATCAGTACTCGCTGTCTGAGTCTCATTTGGGGGTATGTAACATGTCAAATGATTTGAATTCTGATTGTGTTACTTCTCGAGCATATAACGTGGCTCCGCTAGGCCTGCAGCCCCCAGAGAAGGGCGTGCAGCGTGCTATGCGGGCCACGGGCTCCGATTCACGGGTTCATGTTTTGCCCTCCCGGAGAGAGGGCAGGCGGAGGGATCTGGTAAGTGATAATGTGTGTGCTCCAGCCGAACGCGTGTTAGCATCTCTGAGCTACAAGGCTAACACGGGGTTTCCCACTCCAGGGGCTTGTCCCCCCCTCCATGAGGCAAGAGCCAAGGGGGGGCACAGCAGCCGTGTCACGTGTGGTGAGCAGAGCTACAAGGCTAACACGGGGTTTCCCACTCCAGGGGCTCGCCCCCCCCTCCATGAGGCAAGAGCCAGGGGGGGGCACAGCAGCCGAGTCACGTGTGGTGAGCAGTCCCGTACTTATGACGTCGGGCCTGCAGAACACGTGACCGCCCTCGGTGCTCACGGTGTGACGCAGGGGCCCCCCCGGCCCTTTCAGCCACCCCCCCTCCATGCTAGGAACACCAGGAGAGGGCGGGGCCATGACGTCTCGTGTTCCAACTCCCGTTCCGCCCCTCACAGATTTCTACAGCATCTGGAGAGAGCAGGGCCTACTGACAGATATTTGGCTGGAGAAAACTCTGCGCAGAGGTTACGCGCTGCAATCTTTCCGAAAGCCACCACCATTCCGAGGCGTACGGGCAGTACGCTCTCAGGTACGGGGATCGACAGAGGCACTACAAGCGGAGGTCTCCTCTCTGCTGAGTCGAGGCGCAGCAGTGGAGGTAGACCCGCAGGACGCCACCAGGGGGCTGTACTCCCCTTACTTCTTAGTGCCAAAGAAATCAGGCGGGGTGCGTCCCATTCTGGATCTGCGCGTGTTAAACGAGTGCATTTCCAAACGGCAGTTTCGGATGCTGTCCACAAGGCAGCTCCTCGAGTGTGTCAGGGAAGGAGACTGGATGACTACCATAGACCTGACAGATGCGTACTTCCACGTGCCCATAGTGCCAGAACACAGGAGGTTTCTGCGCTTCGCAGTGGGAGAGAGGAATTACGAGTACTGCCGTCTACCCTTCGGGTACGCACTCGCGCCTCGGACTTTTTCCAAATGTGTGGAAGCAGCTCTGGAGCCGATCAGACGTGCGGGGGTAAGAATATTAACCTATATAGACGATTGGTTAATACTGGCCCCATCCAGGGAAGTGGCCGTGAGCCACACGCACTGGGTCCTGTCCCACATACAGCGTCTGGGCTTTGTGGTGAACAGGGAGAAGAGCAAGCTGCAGCCAGCCCAACGCATGGTTTATCTCGGTCTGCAGCTAGACTCTGTGATATTCCGTGCTGCATTGTCCGTGGACAGACGGATGAATATTACCCGTCTGGCCCGGGAGGTTCTGGCGGGCCCCAGAGTCCCCGCTCGGCGCCTCAGGTCCCTGCTGGGAATGATGGCGGCGGCTCATGCTGTGGTGCGGCTAGGCCTGCTCCACATGAGAAATTTTCAGAGGTGGTTCTCGCGCCTCAGGCTTCACCCCTCCCGGGACGGGGGGAGGCTGATCTGGGTTCCCCAAGGGGCAGCATCGGACATCAGGTTCTGGCTCACTCCGGGTCTATTGCGGGACGGAGTGACTCTGGCCTGCGCCGTGTCTCACGTCGAGGTGTTCACGGACGCGTCGCTCGAAGGATGGGGCGGGGTCCTCGGCCAGAGCTCTGTAGGAGGCTGCTGGTCGGACTCAACCCGTCACATCAACCTGCTGGAGATGGAGGCAGTGCACAGAGTACTGCTGCACTTTGCCCCTCAGCTGCAGGGGAGACACGTGATGGTGCGCTCAGACAACACCACAGTGGTCTCCTATCTGAACAGGCAGGGGGGCACCAGGTCCCCCGCTCTCCATCGCATGGCGACGGTGACGCTGCTGTGGGCGGCGCTTCCCCTCCTGTCTCTCAGGGCGCGCCACGTCCCGGGGGTCCGGAACGTGGGAGCCGACAGGATGTCCAGGGGGGGCCCACTCCAGGACGAGTGGGGCCTGGCCCCACGGGTAGCTGCGGAGATCTGGCGGAGGTTCGGCCGTCCAGTGGTCGACCTTTTTGCCAGTGCAGAGAACGCACAGTGCCCGTCCTGGTTCGCCTTAAGGGCCGCGGACGAGCCGCCTTTAGGCGTGGACGCTCTGGCTCATTACCCATGGCCAGGCGGCCTGTTGTACGCTTTTTCACCGGTGCGTCTCCTGCCGGTCCTGCTGCGGAGGATCGAACAGGAGAGGAGATCGGTGATCCTGGTGGCTCCGGACAGTCCGCATGCCCGGTGGTTCCCCTTCCTGAGGGGCATGGCGGTGATGGACCCCTGGGCCCTCCCGGACGAGCCGGGGGCTCTAGTCCAGGGGGCAGGAGCCCTGTTTTCACGTCCGATAATCGGCCGCAGGCTCTGGGTTTGGAGGTTGAGAGGCGGAGCCTCGTAGATCTGGGTCTTCCCCCTGCGGTGGTGGAGACCATTCAGGGAGCGAGGGCGCCGTCCACCGTTAGGGCCTACGCCACGAGGTGGAGGCTATTCAGTGTCTGGTGCGATTCCCGTTCCTGGGATCCCAGGTGTTGCCCGCTGGAGGGGGTCCTGGGATTCCTACAGGAGCTCTTCGACAAGGGGAGGGCTGTCGCTACCTTGGCGGTGTTCGCGGCAGCCATTACTTCGGGTCACGACGGATTCGGGGGGTTCACAGCCCGTTCTCACCCGTTGGTTAAACGTTTTCTGCGGGGGGCGCGCAGGAGGAGGCCCCCGCTCCAGAGAACGCCTCCGGTTTGGGACCTCAGGGTGGTCCTTAGGGGGCTGTCGGGTCCGCCTTTTGAACCGGCGGCGGAGGCGAGTCCCGAGTGTATCGCCTTTAAGACGGCCCTCTTACTGGCGTTGGCGTCTGCGAAGAGGGCGGGCGATTTGTGTGCGCTCTCCGTCCATGCGTCGTGCCTGTCCTTTGGAGAGGAAGACGGCATGGTGGAATTGTGGCCCAATCCGGCTTTTCTCCCCAAGGTCATCACGTCGGCCTTTAGGTCGAGGGTCATCAGGATTAGGGCTTTCCACCCGCCGCCGCATGCCTCCCCCGAGGAGGAGCGGCAGCACCTTCTGTGTCCTATCAGAATGCTGAGGCATTACCTGGCCATGACGTCGTCATTCAGGTCGGGTGATCAGCTGTTTGTGTGTCTGGGCCCCAAGAACAGGGGCGCCCCGCTGTCGGCTCAGCGGCTGGCGCATTGGGTCGCCACGGCAGTGCGGCGGGCGTATCAGACGCAGGGTCTGGCCCCCCCGGTGGGTTTCAGGTCGCATTCCACGCGTGGGATGGCGGCCTCTACGGCCCTTCTCAGGGGGGCGTCGGTCGAGGACGTTTGCCGTGCGGCTTCTTGGGCGTCGTCCTCCTCTTTCGTCCGGTCTTATCTTTCGGATGTGTCGGACCGGTCGGTGGCCCATTCCGTGCTGAGTGCAGCGGACTGAGTTAGACCGTTGGGTCCCTCCCCTGAGGGGGGCCTTCGGTCTATTTTCCGCCCTGGTGCAGGAGCTCTTGGGAGAGGCATCCTACAGGTGCGGTACATTTTGTGTGTGTGGTCGGTCTGGTAGTCCACGTCAGGAGCTCTTGGGAGAGGCGTCCTGTGACTACGGATGACCTACGGCTTGTGTTACGTGGGGGTATCCTTGGTAGGAGTGGCCCCAACACGCTTGTTTCTTCTGCCCTGAGTCCTCTCACGTTGTGAGGGTCTTGCTCGGGCGGAGCTCCAATCACCTTCGCTGGCCTGCTGGGAGTACATTTTACGGCCTCCGCGTTGTGTCCCACTAGCGAAGTCCTAAGGGACGTAGCACCATGATGTAGAATTAATAGTTACTTAATGTAACTTAAGTTCTACGAATAGGTGCGTAGTCCCTTAGCTACGAGCCCATCAGGCCAGCCCGGCTTGGCAGAGTTCAAGAGGGGGTACGGCCTTGTGCAGGGGCATTTATAGAGGAAGGTGGCTGGTGATTGGAGCAAATTATTTTGATCTCTCTGGCGCGTGACCTGGGGGTCACGAGTGATATCCCACTAGCGAAGTCCTAAGGGACTACGCACCTATTCGTAGAACTTAAGTTACATTAAGTAACTATTAATTATAGCCTTTTGAAATCTTGAAATCAAAATTGTATATTTTCTTGAAAAAACTCTGGCGCCTAAAGGGTTAATGCATTCTTATTAGTGATAGAAATATAAAAAAGACAAATGCTGTAACATTCATTATTTATGTATGTTACAGTAAAGACCATTTATTGTAAAAGAAAAAAAAAAAAGAAAAACATGTATTCATTAAAAAAACCTCGACATGGTCGTGCACTGTAAATGGCTTCAGTAAAAGCTATTGTTCGTTTACAAAGCTGGTCTTTACATTTGTTGACGCTCCCTAAGCGCTTTTCTCGGCGCTTGCAGTGCATTGGATTCAATGGATTTCTCTGCATTAAAACAGTGCATTGGATTTGAAAAATCAACGTAGAGGTGATCATTTTAGCAAATTACTTTTGTTTAACAAAGTAACTTCCGTGAGCTATTGACTGCAGAAGTCAGAATCTGGGAATATGACGCTACTTTACCAAACTTCTATCATGATGGTGCTGCGGGCACGGCCCACGCTGCCACTTGTCAATATTAAGCCCATGGATGTGATCAAGCCTATGCCCCCTTTCACACTGTTTGGCCGAGGTAGACGCTTAAACTGTGATTACTGTGTGTGCGCGTGTCGCGCATGTGACATGCAATGAGTGAGTGATACATTTAAGGTGGTTCTGATAATACGGGACAAAAGCCGTCCCGTATCCATTCAATACGGGACGCACATAGTTTTTCTATAATACGGGACAATTCCGTAGTTCAAGGGACGGTTGGTAACCCTACGTCAGACAGTAGCGCGAAAGTCCTCCAATGTCCTCAGGAAGTATCTCTCGCCATTAAGGCCGGGACGTTGCAGAGACGCTTTGAAGCAATTAGCCAAAAAAAGTCAGGTTCTGAATAGGAGGATTATGGCGTGACGTTGTTGTTTTTAGTTTTTCTGCGCCGGTCACGTGACCGGGTAGCAATACAGCATAGAAAGCTACCTGGATGCTAGAGAGCTAGCTACTTTTAGACGTTTGGAGAGAGGTTTTACTTAAACAAATGGTCCATTCTTGTTGTGTGGTTGGTTGTACGGCCCGCTGGGGGCAGATTATTTTTTTTCTTATTCTTTCGGAAAAGAAGAGCGAAAAACGGCCGCGATAAAGTGGTTGCCCTTTTATGCTGTTACCTAAGGTAAACTTAGAATGGGAAGCCGGGGGGTGGGGGGATAAAAATGCATAAATAAATTAAAGTTTTGCATCTACTTTCACTGCGCACTTGTTCACTCATTCATTCATTCACGACTGATGATTAATTTCAAACATTGCATTTTGGTTGCTCATTCCGCGGCTTCCTGTTCCACCTTTACCGTAAGTAACAGCAAAAAGGGGCAACCCACTTTTAATGTGTGGCAAAATGCCGGGCCACTTTACCGCGGTGAAAAACGCGAGAAATGGATTTTCACCACGGGCCCTTCTTGAGTGAAGGGTCCCGGGTTTTCTATGAAGTAAGAATAAATGTCTGTGGCCAGTCGCAGCAGATCGGTGCCAAGACAGAGGTGAGTCTGACCAATGTTTCATCTCGTCATCCCAGGTCTCATCTGGGCTTTGAATTTGTTCAGTTTGGTCTCATACACTTATTTTTAGCTTGTCTTTATATCTCCTCTGATCTTCTTGCGTTAAAGTGCTTATATACAGTGCTATTCGCCCATTGAGTCTTTTAAATGTACTCGTTGCATCCATGCTTCAGTATGTGCCGCTCTGTCTTCTTACCACCCGGCGAGGGACGCATGCGCAGGCAGGTGTAAACAAAGATCTTCCTATTTGAAGTGCAAATTCTCTACACACCCCCATCAGTAAAATCACTTCTTCAAAAGAATTCACAACATAATTCTGCATTTACTAACAGCTGCAAAAAGGGAAACTGAAACTACAGCTTTGTGTTGTTTCGTTTGGACAAACAAAGGAGTAGAATCGCTCCTCCGTGTAACGCTCCATCCACACAACATTTGTTGATCCACCGCCATTGTTGTTTACGTTTATTCTCTATCTCTGCCGCCCGCCTGCAGACCCGTACTCGCTCCAAAGTCAACATCACCCCCGTCTTGACAGATTTGGCAGGAATTCTGGACATGGTTTTTTAATTTCCTAAAGTAGTCTTTCACTCGCATCTGACTACATCAGCCCACAGAGACCATGAAAACAAACACAATACGCAATACTTTTGTAAGCAACACAATCTCTGCCTGTACAGCTCACACGCGTTCCAGATATCCCATCTGATCAGACTTATGTCTCTTTCTCTTTCAAAAGGTAGCACCTGCAATACCAAGGAATAGTAATGTTAAAGGCTATAATTAATAACTATTTTGATCCTCGATTAGTTAGCTGAATTTTTTAGGAATTGGACAATAAGAATTCATTGGTGTATCTGGTTTTTGCAAAAAAAAAAAAACATATAGATGTTGTTTAATGTTCTGGCAGTGGACAGCTGAAGTCCTGTTGACACCAGTTGGCTCCACAGATGGTCTCAGACAAATGTCAGACTGAAAATGTCACCATACCACATTATTACTACATGGAATCTGAGTGGCTTTGTCCTGTTACAACGGAAATGCCATGATGTGGAGTGGTTAATAATTTAGGGCATGATGTAGACTTCTTAAACTATGTAAAACCGGCATCAACTATGCGAACACACTAGCTTTAATCATCTGTCAAGCAAGATTGTTCATGTAATCAGCCAATTGTCAAATGGGAAACCCTTGGGGAAAGAAGGGTAGGATTTATTGTTCTGTAATATTTGAATAGTTGAATACTGTTTGAAGTTTAGTCAAATCCTGCAAATGTATTTCTTGCTAATTTATCAAAGAGGTTTAACTCTGTATCTACTTTAATGGCTGTCGAATTAAAAATGGCTCTCATTTGAATCTTGTTCTACCTAAAGACATTTTTGATATCTCCTTGAGAATATAATATTCTTAACTAATTAGGAATTATATTCAAATTACGTTGTGCCACTAATAAGAAGGATTTAACTTCAGATTCAGATTCAGAAGCAAGTAATCTTTATTTATATACCGCCTTTCACAGACCAAAGTCACAAAGCGGTTTATAATTGTTATTTTTGGGCATTTGTCCTCTCACTCCACACACAGATGGGAGCGGGGTCGCCAGTACAGGAGGTGCATGCCAGACCTAATATACATGATTTTAGTGGTAGGGGAAACTGGAGTACCCGGAGGAAACCTATCCAGACACGGGGACTAAGTGCAAACTCCACTCAGAAAGGCCCTGTCCCGACCGGGATTCAAACCCAGGATCTTCTTGCTGAGAGGCGAGAGTGGAAACTTTATTGATCCCAACGGACAATTCATTTGCAGCATAATCTCAAAGCAGAACACACAGACGCTACACAAACACACAGTGAGTCAGGCCTCACAGTTCACACAGCAGCAGGTTACACAATATATGTTAAAAACAACACAATTCCCAAAAGTCAAACACCTCTACCAGAGTTCAACAGTTTTATGGCAGAGGGCACAAAATAATTAAAAAACCGGTTTGTTTTCCGTTCTGGAGTATAAAAACAACGCTCTGAAGCCATCATTACAAAGTCAGCGATCAGAGGATGTTTGGGCTGAGCCAGAATACATTTTGCTTTATTCAGCACCTGTTCCTCCCACAGAGAGTGAAGGGGTGTGAGTTTTCCTCCAGTGATTTTAGAGCAAGTTTTCAAAATACTCTGTAACTTGTTTCTGTCCTTCAGCGTCAGGCTTTGGAACCAACAGAAAAGAAAAGCTAAGAAGGCTTTCAATAAAAGAACAATAAAAATTATTAAGAATTGTCCTGTTTACATTAAAAGAGTTCAATTTCCTCAACAGGTACATTCTCTGCTGCAATCTTTTAATGATAGACTGAGTGTTTATGTCAAACTTCAGTTTGTTTTCTATCGTAGTTCCAAGATATTTGTGATTGTCCACGATTTTGACATTCCCACCGTGGATGATGCTGGTGCCATTGGATGTAACGTGTCTGAAATCAATGATCATGTCCTTGGTCTTTGCAACATTTAAATCCAAGCAATGGTTTTCACACAAATTGTGCGAGTGCAGGACCATGGCCCATCTCTGAGCCGGCAAGCAGTGACACCAGCACTGTGTCGTCTGAAAATTTAAGCAGAAGTCTGTTTTCCTCCGATGATCAACAACTGTTCGTGTAGAAGATAGAGGCGAATACATTTCGCCTCTTCTGTCATTGTAAATGACATTCAATAGGAACAGTTTTGCATCATCAACTCCTTTTTTTGGTTGATATGCAAATTGCAGTGGATCCAGTTGTCCTTCTATTAAAGAGAGATATGAGTCTTTAAAATGTGCTCAAGGCTTTTCATAACCAGTGAGTTAAAGCAACTGGTCTGAAACTCAAATCCTTTGATTTCTTGGATTTGGGAAGAGGAATCTGACAAAGATCAATACATTTTTTGGAATAAAAAACAAAACACACCGCTGAGCTGAGTGGCACAATGGTGCAAAGTGCGACCACAAATCGCATCTGGGCCTTTGGCCTTCCCGACCTTTGTTTTTTTAAGCAGGGCCTCAACCGTATTCTATGAAACCTCAATTTCATTCAAAGGCTCTGACCAATATTTCACATTTTCTTCCTCTCGTGGCAGACGCTTGAACGCAGGGACGAACTGTGGCATTAGATTCACGCAGTTATGATTGGAAGAACCGAGAGGAGGATGAGGCAGTGACTTGTATGCATCACTCACAGTACCGTAACACAAGTCTAGAGTTGTATTCCTCTGGGTAGTGCTGCAAGTCACGACAGTGAATAAAGTCTCCAAGGATAAAATTGGGGGCGTCGGGGCAAATTGTCTAAAGTCTGAGTTACGTCACCAATCAGCTGAGCTGCAGCAGTGGCGTCAGCGTGGGGTGCACGTATACAACTGTAAAAAAACAGCTCACAGAAAGAGGCTGCGTCCTTTAGCCTCTACAGCGCTGCTAAACACAGTAGCATGTTAGCAGAATTGGCTATAACTCCTCTTGCTGTAACTGCATACACAGCAAAACAGCCCAAACGACACAACAGTGAGGAAGAGAAGAGGGAACTAAAGCAAAAAAATGATCAAAGAAGAAATCAAGCCCGGGTGAACATATCTAGCTTACATCGTATCCTCTGAAGAGACCTCTGCCTCGGACTATCTATGCTCGGACTACATTCGGACGCGGAACTAGCGGTAATCTTTCAGTTATATACAGTATTTTGTTAGCAGTGCGTTGCTTTTGTACCATTTCATCAGTGATTGTTGCACAGCTTACAAGAAGTTGCGCTAATGCTATTGTTTGCATACGTATCAGATCGCAAATACAACTAGATGGCTCCGTGGAATGAGAGCGTAGGAGAAATGAGAAGCCTGTGAGCGAGTTGAGGGGTGGTGCTATACATTCAAACTTTGCAGAAACGGGTATAGCTCCTTTAAGCCAAGACTCCGTGAACACAAGAAGACAGGCATTGGTGATCTCCTGTCTCACCGTTGCCCAAGCTTCCAGCTCTTCCAGCTTGTTACGGAGAGATTGCACGTTCCCAAGCAGAATGGATGGGAGCGCGGGCATCCGCTGCCGGTCCTGGAGGCACAAGCGCTTCAGTCTCCGGTGGATACCACCTCGTCTTCCCCTTTTGCGGCGTTCGGGTCGAGCTGCCGTTTTGTGAAGCTCAGGTGGGATGTCTGGCGGTGGATCCGCGGCCCGCTCAGAGAACCGGAGTTGCAGGAGGGACTCCCGCAAGGTGAGTCGCGGAAGGGCTCCAGCCCCACACACACTCGGCTCTATCATTCTGTAGCTTGTACAAAGCACAAAAAAGCAATCCACACAAGATGAGCTGGTAGTTTAAGTAACCACATTGCTGCGAAACTGAGAAGGTGACACACTAGTCACTCTGATAAAAGTTAATGAAACGCCAGACACACTCTGCTCGAGGTAGCTACACTGGTCGCACACTGTGAAGCCTCCCTGGAAGTCGGAAGTAACCCCTAATGCATAAACATGACCGTTTCATTGTTTTAGGCTATTCCCCTGTGTTTTCTTTAGTTTTACAACCTGTTGTGTCATTATCCCACTAAGCAAGCCAAAGTTGTTTCAACGTTGTTGCCCGACGTAGAATATAGGTCACTGGTGGGTGCAGAATGAAAGTTTTCCCAACGTCATCTGGACATCTTTTCCCGACGTTATCCGGGCGTCTTTTTTAACGTTATCTGGACGACTTTTCCTGACGTCACCTCGACCTCCAAATGTGACGTTGATTGCACGTCAATTCAAGGTTGAAATGTGGTACAGAACCGGTCGGGTCCGACGTCTTATATGACCAAAATATTGATGTTTATATGACGTTCGTTTTCAGTCGTTCCCACAAAGCAAGCCGATGTCAAAACAACGTAATTTCAACTTTCAAATTTGACGTATGGCACGTTCATTCAAGGTTGAAATGTGGTACAAAAGCAGTCGGGTCCGCGCACTAACTCCTAAAGACTCTCCCGCTTACGCTGCTTCTATTGACGGAAGTGAGCGGGAGAGAAGTCTTTAGGAGTTAGTGCGCGGACGTAGTGCTCCTCGTATTAATACGCCTCACAATATAGTACCCCTTTTTATACGCTGAGAAAATTGACATGTTACATTTCTGTGTTACTATACTTTGTAGTGTAACACGTCACGTAACTGTATTTAAATAGGGAACACGTGGAAGAGTTTGGTAGCTTCTAATGGGAGCTGATTTGGTACTATACAGTCTGTGGAAGAGGCTGCGTTTGTGCTTTGTTTGCATGACAGAGCACATGGACAAAGTCCAGACAGGTACAAATCAACTAGTCAACCTGGTTCACACGAGACGATTTTAAAATTGTTGGCCGATTTTTTTCTCCGTGTGAGACCCCACACACGGAGATAAAAACTCACGGGTCTAACCACTTTGGTCCTTACAGTGTGTGGTGTGCAGCCACACGGCAAAATCACGCAAACCACACGCATCACACACGAACCGATTTCACCCCCCGAGCATTCACAGGTCACCGGAAATCTCACAACATCTCTCGAGATCAAGCGTGACTTCAGAGCAAACAGAGTGTGCAGGCCTCTCCGCTTCACTTTTGTAGCTTTTATTAACTGTTTTTGGCTCTCACAACACCCCAATTGAGCACATGGGGTTCTAGCTGTAAAAGGCGTTGTCTAGTTGGCAAAGGCGTCTCCCTTTCAGCTGACCAGTGCCAGCCGTTATTATTATAGATCCATGGTTTCAAAAACGCAGGATGACAACACCGGCAATTCAAAATATGGATAATATACAAAATATACTTAACAAATTCCACTTATATGTTAGAAAATTACTTACTTTCTGTCTCCAACTCTTTTTGATGTGGAAAATATATACATCCATTTCAAAAAACTGTGCAGACTTTTTATTTACTATGGAGGGTGATTAGAAGTAAATAAAGCAGGTACAGAGGAAGAATGGACTGAGCGATCAAAGATTGAACGTCATAACAACGTCTATGGGAGGTCATTATATTACGTTCAGAAGTGGAACCTACATTGACGTCTTATAGACGTGAAAAAAGGGTCCTCGACTGACCAACGCGTCATGGACGTGATCTGCAAGTCAAGTGGACTTCGGATGTTCAATAGGTTGTCTGAGACTGGTGTTGGGGACAAGTAATAGATCTGTTACGGCAGCATTGCAAGTTCAAATTCCGAGCATTTCTTTTAATTTGCTTTTTAAACAAACTATGTTTCTGTTTGGTGAGAAACAAATAAACACTCAATATAGGATCATGTATTTTTTAAGAATGAAACATGTATGATTAGTGGGTTGGTGACAAGATTGTTACAAAGCTGGTCTTACCATGTCTGATGTGGTGTCTGAAGTAAAAGGTTTACTGAATCGGCAGCATGGGTTTGAGTTCATGTTGACGCTGTGTATTTGTTTCATATTTCAACAAACAATATTTCTCTGTTTGGTCAAACAATAATCAACACTCAACATAGGATTATGTAGTGGTTAAGAATAAAACTTGTGAACATATACATTTGTTATGCTAACAATCTCCAGTTTCCAACTAGAGGGTAAGAGGGCAGATATGGATGTACGGATTGAACGTCATATCAACGTCTATGGGGGGTCATTGTTTTACGTCCAGATGCGCACCTTACACAGACGTCGTTTGGACGTGAATAAAAGGTCTCGGTCGACCGATGTGATATGGACGTGATCTGGAGGTTGAGATTTGGTTCATGTTGCACCAACATGTTGCAGAGCTGCTTTAAAGACTATTCTCTGATGTATAACATCACACACACGTGTTTGGACGTGCCTCTGAAGTTCCTTGTGTTTATTTTGATCTCACACGCAGCAGGTGGACTTTGCGGACTCCCCACACGTTGATAATGTCTTGTGTGTGATGTTTGTGCCTGCTGCTGTGCGTGCGTCTTTGTTCCTTGCACAATTGTGACGTGGCTCGCTGTTTGCTGTCTGCATTTGAAAAATAGGCTAGTTCCCCCAGGATCCTCCATCCTATCTGCTTGTGTTTCTCTCAGTTCTCACCTTCTGTCCATTTGTTATGGTCTGTCACACCTGAGCATACACTAAACAAATCATACATTTGTATTTCCCTATCCACTACACTAGACAGGGCAATAAGAGTAGCTTGTGTACCATCGTAGCAAACAACTTTGTCATCTGCTGTAGATTGACTTAAAAAGGTTAATTAAACTGTTGTGAGCAAAAACCTCTAGTACAGCATCTGCTCACCAAAGATTTCTCCAGTAGGATTCCTTCTATTAGAAATTTTGAAAAAGAACATGTCCAAATGTTTTCACCACACGTTTTTTAGTGTAGGAAATAGACATAGAGGTTTTTTGAGTTATGAACGAGTTACATGGATTATTATTAGGCCTAGTTCGTTCCAGCTTTAAGAAATCATGCACATCGACTAATGTTTATGAAGTTTAGACTAAATGATAATTGATCGAGTATTAATGTTGTTTTTCCCTATAGCTGATGTTTAATCATTTGAATTTGAGAACTGAATTTTAAAACTGTAGGCTGATAATCCAAACAGTGAATAACTCTGACCCTATGTCCACCCAACTTTCGGGTGCGCACCATGCGTTTTAAAACATAGATGAGGTTTGAATGAGTGTACAGTATGTTTGTGAGTGTGACTGCAGAACTGCAGATGGAAAGTAGCTACAAAAAGCTACAATCTATTGTATTTACACACTGTTCCATCCAAATAAACAAATGCAATAACAAAATATCTCCGGTTTGTGATTTTAGCAGTCCAGAAGCACACATGGCTGAAAATGTCCTTATGAGATAAACTTATTATGATCGGACGTCCTTAAAGTGATAGTCTGTAACTAAATGAATTACAAATTTTAGGAAATGTGTTAAATTGACCTCCTGGCCTTAAATGTTGATATAAAATAAGTCATTTTATTAATTCTAATATTACGGGCAAGTTCCGCCTTCCCTTCTCTTAGCTATAGTTCAGAATCCACGGTGCCGTCGAGGTTAACCAAACGAGTCATGCCAAGGGCTGTCAATCATCGGCGCTGATGCTCGTAGCTGCTCATGCTCAGTTGTTTGTTTTTGCGGAGCCTCCGAATCAAGCCTCTATTAGGCTCTGGAACTACATGAAAACTGAACAAAGAATTCTGAACATCCGCGCTGAGTTACCCATTTATATTCTGAACCTATATCCATAATTAGATCCTCTGCAGATGTGTCCTATAATGTGCAATTCATAATAATAGCACTTCCTGGTTTGCCGCGAACGCTTTTTTTGTGCATAAAAACATCATTTTTTTCATTAAAACGTTCACAAATAATTCTGAAAACCTCCGTGCATGTGTATTAATAATGTATATGTATAATGTGTTCTCTGATTAACATTTCAAAGTGTTGCGGAAACGTAGGCGTAGACCAATCAGAAAGAAAGGGGGAGGAGCTTGCGTAGTTTTTTTCAAATCAAGTACCTCTCTGTCTCTCTTTCTGACAAACTCCAGACAATCACTTTAAGATTGTCAAAAGGGGAAACATTTTCTGTATGAATGCTTCTTGTTTTAACCTGAACAGTGATCAGTGTCCCAGGAGCTTGTCCAAATCTCCAAAGTGGCAGTCCAGCGATGCGTCACAAATGTCACTGCATGAGTCAGCTGCAACATATCAGTATGGATGGGTACAAGTGCTGTCTGGTTCACCTGAACTACACAGGAAAAATATATAAATACAATTTTCATAAACTTGTTTAAATCTGACTTGCAGTGGATTATTCTTAAAACTCTGGTATCATTTATGTTTCATAAATACATGTTTGTGAGAACCAAAAGCGTATTTATTAAAGGAGCTATACCCATTTCTGCAAGGTTTGAATGTTTAGCACCGCCCCTCAACAGGCTTCTCATTTACTCTACGCTCTCATCCTACATCTAGTTTTATTTGCGATCTATATGCAAACATTAGCATTCGCGCAACTTCTTGTAAGCTGTACGACAATCCCTGATGAAATGGTACAAAAGCAATGCACTGCTAAAAAAATATAATACTGAAAGATTATTGCTAGTTCCAGTGTCCGAATGTACACAAGTCTCTCCAGAGGATACAATGTGAGCTAGCTATGTTCACCCTGGCTTGATTTCTTCTTTGATAATTTTTTTTGCTTTAGTTCCCTCTTCTCTTCCTCACTGTTGTGTCGTTTGGACTGTTTTGCTGTGTATGCAGTTACAGCAAGAGGAGTTATAGCCAATTCTGCTAACATGCTACTGTGTTTAGCAGCGCTGTAGAGGCTAGAGGACGCAGCCTCTTTCTGTGAGTGGAGGAGAACAAGCGTCACACAAAGTCTCTACTCAGCACTTTTTACGGCCTGAATTCATACACAAGCTGAATCAATGAGCTCAAGTTTTCAATTAAATTACGGATTATAATACAACTGGTATGTAGTAATAAGCGTTTTTATGAACTCAATACAAAACATCGGGTATAGCATCTATAACAGCATACTGCCTTTCTGTTTCCGTTTTTCTCTCATAAATAGGGTTGCCACGATTTTACTGCAATTTTACAATCATTCACGCTTATTGTCATTATGAAAGAAAATCAACTCGGATTGTTTGAGTTTTTTGCTAGAAAACAATAAATGGATAATTGAAGATCATCATATAATATTTTACATGATTAGATTGTATGTATTATGAAATGAAATCTTTTGCAGCCAAATTCTGGGCTCACAAGCGCCCCCCACCCTCGGGCTGGCCTCACTTGGTGACATTAAAAGCTGTGGTTGAGTGTGATTAAGACCCATATTTCTGAACATTGGTACAACCGTATTGACAATTACAGTATGCAGTTTTTTTGTTCTTTTATTTTTTTACCATGACTTGAACATCCAGCAAAGGAGGATTACCTCAAAGATGTTGTATCATGTTTGAAGTATTGGCAACAACTCCTGCCTCATATTTTGGATTCCCAACGTAATCCCACACTGCTGACTTAAGTCGTGGTTCACACAACTCTGGAGAGCTTGTCCTGCCATCTCCAAATTAGCGATGAGTCTGCGTTGCTCTGTGTGTGCAGCGGCCCATACTGCACTTTGCGCAAGAGTTTTCCATACCAGCGGTAAACCGGGCTATCTATAATCCTTATGGTTAACCCACCACAGGCTTTTATTATAGCGATAGAGCTGAGAGCGGTTTGACTGAGACTGTTGAATATCTTGTATTTGTATTTAAACATGGATAATAAAGGCACCTAAATGTTCAGCTGCACCCAGCCTCAACTCAGGTTCTGTGCTTTCTTTCCTCCCTTGCTGGATTTTTTTGAACAGCAGCAATAATGGAGGATCGAAAGGTTTAATGATGGTCTGCAGCATGGCAGCAGCTAGGTTTTTGTACATTTTATATGAAAATCCTTTTTGTACATTAGATACATTTAAAACCTTGTCATAGTCCTAAAGTAGAGTGGCTGCATAGCTGTATTCATCACTTTTCATTCCGAGTGCATTGAAAGCCCCTGTGCAGACGGTTTTTTGGTCCTTTATCCCTCGCACACATTTTCACTCTGGAGCTGGTGTCTGGAGTGACAGGTGAGGTCCAGCTGTCACAGATAAGTGAAGGTGCTAATGAGAAAAAAAGCACAAACTAAATATAGAACAACTCCAGGCTCATTTATACTCTACATTTACACAGCATGAATACATATGCATGAGCTTTCAATCCATTTCCTGCATTTTATATTTTTTCTTTGGTCTTTAAGTGACAATGGCCCTCATTTATGTAACTTGCATACAGCCAAATCAGATGAGGACCCTCTTCTGTTTCCTTGTTTTTAAATCTGACTTATGTGTGTATTATTATTAACTTACTTACTAACTTACGCCTCAGGGATGTGTGACCCATCTATTGCTTTGAAAATCTGTTGCAGGCCCTGCGCTGTGTAATTACGCATTTGTTTTTCCTCATTCACCTCTGGCAAAGCAATGTGTTTTTTCCTTAGTTTGTGCATAAAGCCCCATAAACGCACCAATGGTTTTACTCACTCAAAACTGTCTCAGCCACTGCCCTGTACTCCACATGTCGCAGAGACAGGATGCAACGCACTTATCTGCAGGATCTCTTTCTGGTAGAGAAAGTTCTGTGCATGGAACGTTTATGTCCGGACTCTTTGATTATTATCCTGGAGGATTTTGATATGGGAAACTTGAGCCAGGAATTATCCAAATACAGACAGTTTATCACATGCCTGACCAGAGAGAACACACTGAATCATTGTTACACCACTGTATGCGGTGCCTATCCGCCTTCTCTGATCACAGCGTTCTCAAAACCAGTCTGATGAGGCTGTGGAGGAGCTACGCATATGCATTGAATACATGGACTAGAACTCTTTCATAGCTGCTACAGAAAGTTTGGACGAATTCACTGACACAGTGACGTCATACATTCCATTCTGTGAGGACAGCCTAATCCCAACCAGGACCAGGGTCATCTACAGTAAGTGTAAAAAATGTGTATAGAGCTGGTTAATGTTCAAGATGAAAGTTTCAGAAAAAGTGAGTTGGTAATAAACTGAAAGCTATGTCAAGCCACAGTAAAGTGGACGTGCATGGCAAATGAAGTCCTGAACATATACTTCAACAATCAATAAGTTCTTTGTATGAGTTTAACCACTGCCTATACACTAAGCCAAATGCATGTTCGGAATGTGACAAGGGTTTAGCTTTGTGGTTCAGCAATTCCATCTGAGAAAATGTCACTCAGAATGCAGAGCACTTAATGATCAGCAAAAACAGACAAATCTTAAGTGTTCAAAAGTCATGTCAAATCACTGACAAGGGTCGCTATGTTTTTTTTTTTTTTAATTTTTTATTAAATCAACATAAAAACACAAGATACACTTACAATTAGTGCTCCATTCCAAAACCCTCCCACCCTCACCCCCATTCACACTCATTCACACTCATTCACACAAACGGGTTGTTTCCTTACCATATTAACATTCTGGTTCCTACAATATATATCAATGCAGTCTGCACGGGATGAAGTCTGTGAGGCACTGCCCTAAACCAGTGCCCTTCGGGAACCACATCCACCGCAATAGGGTTGTGTGTGCTGCTGGTCCACTTTTAGTGGTAACATTTACCAGTTACATTTTGCTTAAATTCAAAAATTATTGTATTAAAAAATAAAATAGAAGAAAAAATAAAAATGTCGCTATGTTTTTGTGTGCATTTACGTATGTGTGAGAGTTGCATTTAATTCTTAGCCACGTCAGAATTTAATGGTTAGGTTAGGGTCCTCATTAGTGTTTTAATGGAGCAAACACTAACAATGTTCTCTTTCATAGTATTCGTTTCGATGTCTCACTTTGGGGAACGCCCCCTCGGTGTTCACAGAAGCCCTTTACCATTACGCCAGCCCTGAGTGGCTGGCAGTGTTGACCTCGCGATGCTGGCACCCACTATAAATGCCACTCGTACGTCACCCACCATTCAATCACCTCTTCTTGCTTCACTAAGCCAAGTTACCGCAACTCCAGTGTACAGTGTCTTGCAAAAGTATTCACCCCCCATTGGCTCTTTACCTATTTTGTTACATTACAGCCTTTAGTTCAATGTTTTTTTTAAATCTGAATTTCATGTGATGGATCAGAAAACAAGTTGGTGGAGTGAATTGAGAAAAATATATACATAAAACTATTTTTCAGAAATAAAAAACTTTGGCATGTGCATATGTATTCACCCCCTTTGTTATGAAGCCCATAAAAAGCTCTGGTGCAACCAATTACCTTCAGAAGTCACATAATTAGTGAAATTATGTCCACCTGTGTGCAGTCTAAGTGTCACATGATCTGTCAGTACATATACACACCTCTTTTGAATGGCCTAAGAGGCTGCAACACCTAAGCAAGAGGCACCACTAACCAAACACTGCCATGAAGACCAAAGAACTCTCCAAACAAGTAAGGGACAGTGTTTTTGAGAAGTACAAGTCAGGGTTAGGTTCTAAAAAAAATATCCAAATCTTTGATGATCCCCAGGACCACCATCATATCTATCATAACCAAATGGAAAGAACATGGCACAACAGCAAACCTGCCAAGAGACGGCCGCCCACCAAAACTCACAGAGACCTAAGGTAACCCCGGAGGAGCTGCAGAGTTCCACTGCAGAGACTGGAGTATCTGTACATAGGACGACAATAAGCCGTACGCTCCATAGAGTTGGGCTTTATGGCAGAGTGGCCAGAAAAAAGCCATTACTTTCAGAAAAACGTTTTGAGTTTCCTTTTCCTTTTCGGCCATCAAGGAAAACGCTAGGTCTGGCGCAAACCCAACACATGACATCACTCAAAGAACACCATCCCCAGGGTGAAACATGGTGGTGGCAGCATCATGCTGTGGGGATGTTTTTCAGCAGCCGGGACTGGGAAACTGGTCAGAGCTGATGGAAAGATGGATGGTGCTAAATACAGAGATATTCTTGATCAAAACCTGCACCACTCAAACACACTGTTAAAGCAACACTTCAGTGGTTTAAGGGGAAACATGTACTAAATGTGTTGGAATGGCCTTGTCAAAGCCCAGACCTCAATCCAATAGAAAATCTGTGGTCAGACTTGAAGATTGCTGTTCACAAGCGCAAACCATCCAACTTTAAGGAGCTGGAGTAGTTTTGCAAGGAGGAATGGGCAAACATCCCAGTGGTAAGATGTGGCAAGCTCATAGAGACTTATCCAAAGCGACTTGGAGCTGTGATTGCCGCAAAAGGTGGCTCTACAAAGTATTGACTTTAGGGGGGTGAATAGTTATGCACATTGACCTTTTCTGTTATTTTGTCCTATTTGTTGTTTGCTTCACAATAATAATAAAAAAGAATACATCTTCAAAGTTGTGGGCATGTTCTGTAAATTAACTGATGCAAATCCTCCATGTTCGAGGTTGTGAGGCAACAAAATACACAAAATGCCATACTTTTGCAAGGTACTGTATCTGACGGCTAATTCAACTGTTCACAGGCAAGAGCTAATCCCTCTTTTTTTTTACGAAAACGTGATGAACTGAAGCAGTCAAAGTCCACCATTCAGACACCTGTAGCCAAAGCACAGGAGGCTTCATGTTGTGCCAGCCTCAGGATCGCCAGAGCCGGTAAGCCGCACACTATCGGGGAACAGTTATTTTTACATTTAGCCAAAGAGATGACACGGATCATCTGTGGGGAGAAAGCTGCCAGAAAGTTAAACTTGGTGCCACTTTCAAATGACACCGTGTCAAGGAGAATAAAAGAGATGGCTGATGATGTTAAAAACACACTGATTGAGTGCATTAAGAACAGTCGATATTTTGCCATACAGCTCGATGAGAGTACAGATGTAGCAGATTTGGCCAATTTATTAGTTTATGTGAGATATGAATATGCTCAGGAGGATATTCTGTTCTGTCAGTCACTTGAAACCAGAACTACGGCAGAGCACATATTCCAGCTACTGAACGCGTTTATCCAAGAGAACGGATTGGACTGGAAAAAAGTGGCTGTGTGTACAGACGGCGCAAGGGCTATGACAGGTTGTAAAAGCGGGGTAGCCACTGGCATCAGAGAGGTGGCACCTGAGATGCACTGGACTCTCTGCAGTGTCCACCGCTGGCAGTGAAGAAGATGCCTGATGACCTAAAGTCTGTGCTGGACTCTGCTGTAAAAACTGTGAACTTCATAAAGTCCAGACCGATGAATGCTCGCTTATTTCATGTGCTCTGCGAGCAGATGGGTAGTGAGCATGTCCAACTCTTGCTTCATGCTGAAGTAAGGTGGCTTTCAAGAGGAAAGGTGCTTTCGAGGCTTTTCGAATTGCACAGAGAGGTCCAGATGTTCTTGCAGGACACACATTTCCCTCTGTCAGACATTTTTGAGGATGCTGTGTGGCTCAGTCAGCTGGCATACTTGTCTGACATTTTTTCATGTTTAAACAAACTGAATTTGGGAGTGCAGGGACTCTATCAATATTTTTGATGTGCAGGACAAAATCAATGCACTGCTGAAAAAGTTAGAATTTTTTAAATTAAAGTCAAGACAGGTGATGTTTTAGCGTTCCCTGCTTTGGGGAGTTTTCTGTCTGATAATGACCTGATGCTTGATGATGGAGTCAGGGAGAACATCGCTGCACACCTCGCATCACTCAGACAACAGTTCTGCAATTTTTTCCTAGTGATTCCTGGAGCTGAAGCTAGAAGCTGGATGAGAAACCCTTTCAACATCAGCACCTCTCACGTGGCCTCAATGGACTTAACTGTTGTTGAGCAGGAGAAATTAATAGAGCTGTCTTGTGACGAAACACAGAAGGCATCGTTCAGAAAGCACACTTTGTTGGACTTTTGGATGAAGCAGTACAGTGAATACCCTGTACTTTCTGACAAGGCAGTGCGTTTTCTCCTTCCTTTTGCAACCACCTATCTGTGTGAGAAAGGCTTCTCTTCACTGGTTGTCATAAAAACAAAGTACAGAAGCAGGGTGGATGCTGAGCCAAACCTGAGTCTGAAGCTGACCTCCATTGACCCAGATATTGCAGGACTGTGTTCACAGAGGCAGGCACACCCATCACATTAGGCTGATGCAAGTTGTCATTAATAGACTGTGTATGTTCAATTACAGCTGTTATTCTTAATTCTTTTTGTTTTATTATTAATCTTATTGTTCTTCCTCTGTGTTTCTGTTTCTTTTTCAGAAAGCAGCCATATAGCTGTGTGTAAAGTTGAGACAGCAAGAACTGTTAGTTGCAGCTAGACATACAGCCTTAGTTTAGTTACTTAATATTTAAGTACAGTACAGTTTCATTTAATCTTTAGGAACAGATTTTCACATTTATTTCAGTACAATGTTCATTTAACTTTTATGTGCAATACATTTTAATTGAATAATTTAAGTACCGTTTTTTTTTATTCTATATTTAAGCGCAGTTTTACTGTTGAAACTGTGTAAAATGTTACAATGGCTGACAATATTAAATATACCTCTTTAGGAATGAAACCTCTGCCTTGTTTTTGATGAATACTTAGGCTTACTACACTACTGTGTAGTGTTGGTCATTTTTGGTGGTACTTGGAGAGGCAAGTATTTTCTGAGGGGATATTTGGTGTAAAAAGTTTGAGAACCACTGCACTAGACTACTGCGGCGTTCACACCAGATCATGCGTTGTGGCGAGTTTACATGCAAAATCAATGTGAATATTTGCTTTATACATGGGTGCGAGTGTTTGCATGTACACCGTGGCACGTATGTTTTTCCGTTGCGGTAAACACGTTTTTGCAGCGCGGTAGAGGCGGTGGGTATGACAACCAATCAGAGAGCAGTAAAGTGGTCACGGGGACACGAGTCGGTTAAAGCAGGAAGACGAAGACACTCAAACAACCAAAACACCCATCAGGCAAGCCTACCACCCACATGGAGCAAGATAAAAAAACGTCATGAAAGAAAGAGCAGCAAGAACCTCAATATTCTACAGTAGAAGTTTGACTCGCGGTTACGCAGCTTGAATTCAAAAAAGTTAATTTAAATGATAATCTTTGGTTAATACAACATAGATCAGAATCAATTAAGGCTTTTGCCCCGCCGCTTTAAGTCGACATATTTGATGTATTAGAATGCAAAACATGTAGACGCGTTTGATCGTTGAACACATTCCACAAAGATGAATGATAAATATCACAAATTAAAAAGATTTACTTGATACTGTTGTTTTTCTCAATATATTTTTGGTGCCCATTTTATAGCGTCTGTGTCTGTGTGTGTGTGTGTGTTAAGCCGTCTCTCGGGGGATAAATTGGACTCAGCAGGCTGCGGCTCTGATCTGAAATAGTGCTTTTACTCCTGCTGCTGCCGACACACGCACTTACTCCACCCCTAACAGAGCCAGACATGAGCCCGCCGCCCCAAGTCCATCATACTTTGATTTTTCACAATCTTCGGAGTAAAAATAGTGGTTATTAAAATCGTTGTGAGTTTGGTTCTGGCTCATGCTATGTTGTCTCTCTTGTTAAAAAGTCAGACTCTCTGAAGACAAGCAAATGTGCCACAGCTTTTGAAGATGTTAGAAGTACATGGTAAAAGTACTTCTGTAATTCAACTAACAATATGAAACCTAGAGTATAATAACAGACTCAACACACTCAATGTGAGCTATATCAAGTCTATCCTATTTACTTTTGAATGCGCTGGAAACGGCAGCAAGTCCTTAGTAGCTCTGAAACAGCTTTTTCCTGCTTGTTTCTACCTGAGATGTTACTGCAGTACAGTGTTCATGGTTTTGCACTGGTCCAGACCAGAGCAGAGACGATTAATGGTCCGAAACAACCAGATCAGGCAAAAATTCGCTGAAGGAATGATAACTTTAAAAAAAAAAATGCTAACAAAGCATTCAGCATCTTACTTTGGACCAGAAGAGAAAATAGTTCGCTTTTTAGAATGATCAATTTTTTGCTACTACTGGACACCTGAATTTTTCCTACAAGGATCAATAAAGTATGTTTATTAGGGCTGTCAAAATTATTTTGTTAACAAATGAACGCATGTGCCGAATGACCCGCCCATGCATCCTATAACAACACTGACGCGAACACATGCGTGTGTGAGATGGCAACAGAGCAGATAGACATTAGTTAGCATTAGCACAACCACTTATAAGCTGTACAGCAATCACTGATGAAGTGGTGCCAAAGAACTGCTAACAAAATATACAGTACAGTAACTGAATAGAAGGCCGCTAGTGTTGGAATAATAGTTAAACTAAATCAGTTTAATATTGTCTCTGTTGCTAAATTAATAACTACTTAGAAAACTCCAGAAAGTTTAGGTCTAAAAAGCACTTGTTTGTCAAAATTAATTCTCTCAAGGTGCAGTTAGGTCAAGGTTATTATTTCTGAGTATTGCTGTATGAAAAGTGAGAAAAAATTGCTATCAACAGGTGCAAGAAGAAGTAATAGAGTCCACTTGAATCTGTGATGTCACTGACCTTAAATGTACAGAATAAGAGATGTACAGGAGTGATCGCGGGGGCTTCTTCTAACGAGGAGGGTGCGAGACGTCCCCGGGGCCGCTCCTAATCTTCAACGCAAAGCGAGGCTTGTTCGCAGACCGTTACATTTGTAATATTGCTTGAAAACTTTTCATTATAACATCTACAATCAGATTTGGTGTCTGTCATTTATATTACTATTTTTAACATTGGTATTGTCTCTTGTTGAACAAACGGGCTGTGGTCGTGCAGCGGCCTTTCTGCTGCGTCCAGAGCAGAGGAAAACTGACAGATTTAGGCGCTAGTTTCACGTCCAAAGTTAGTCCGAGACGGTCCGCACCTGCAGGTCTTTCCATTGGATACGATTTAAGCTAACTTTGTTCACCCGGGCTTGATTTGATAATTTTTTTGCTTTAGTTCCCTCTTCTCCTCCTCACTTTTGCGTCTTTTGGGCTGTTTTGCTGTGTCTGCAGTTACAGCCAGAGAAAGTATAGCCACTTTCAACTGCCTTGCTGCTGTGTTTACCTGCTGCAGACGCTAGAGGAGGGGCGGCCTAGGAGAACGAGCATCAGGCAAAGTTTCTACTCATCACTTTTTATGGCCTGAATTCCTACACAAGCTGAATTAACGAGCTAAATTTTTCAATTTAATTACGGGTTTTAATACAACTTTTTATACAATCTAGAAAAAATACTATCTACCACAGAATGACAGAATGTTAATGCCGTTTTATGTACAGTACATATTTATACAATGTTGTCATTTATCTTTCTATTCAAACAACCATTTACAGAAAAATATGGCATAATTTTGCCGATTGTTCAAAATGCAATTAATTACGATTAATTAATTTTTAAGCTGTAATTAACTCGTAATTTAATCGTTAGACAGCCCTAATCTATATCTATTCATTTGTTATGATTCTAACTGACTACTTAAGTAATATTAATTTGAATAGTGCATTGCACAGACCAAGGTCAAACAAAGCACTTTACAATTTTGATGTACCGTGTTTCCATTCACTCCACACACCGTGATGACAGAAGCAAGGCGGAGAACACAATGACGCAATTAAAGCAAGGGTTGTGGACTTTCTTTTTGTTGCTGGAAACGGAACTGTTCTGGAGGAGCATATGAGAGGAGGAGGCAGCACATGACAGCAGTGCACAATGGCTGATGTCCCAGAGAGAGGAGCACAGCCACCTCCCAGAACAGAACTCAGTTACCATCACAGAGGCAGACATCCGAGAAAGAGTTTCAGGTATGAAAAACTAGACAGCACCTGGCCCTGATATGGTCCATGCCCTTTGGCTAAGGACACTCACATCACTCCATGAGCGTCTAGCAGCACAAATGAACCAGCTGCTGAGAGATGGGACTCACTTAGAATGGCTAACCCAGTAATTAGGGTATTTTTGTACATTCATTTGCCCCGCAACCCCCCTGCATTTTCTGTGTGCCCCTTCTAGGGGCTCCATTTTGAGAACCACTTATGTATTGCAGATTCAGTCTTCCCAGCCTGATGCAGGTCTACAATTTTGTTTCTGGTGTCCTTTGACACCATGGTCATGGCCATAGTGGATTTTGGAGTGTGACTGGTTTAGGCTGTGGACAGGTGTCTTTCAGACTGATAAGGAGTTCAAACAGGTGGCATTAACACAGGTAACGAGTGGAGGACAGAGGAGCCTCTTAAAGAAGGAGGTACAAGTCTGTGATAGCCAGAGATCTTGCTTCTTTGTAGATGACCAAATACTTTTTTTCCACCATAATTAGCAAATAAATTATTTTCTAAATTCAGACAAATACCTTGCAGGAATAGTCAGGTGGCCAAAGGAAGAGATTCAGATCACAGATGTTAAAACTTGAAAGCTACTCACTATGCATGGCGGGTTCCATCCCAAATCTAGCACTCTGAGGCTGTAGGCCGTAGAGAAGGAAGCCAAGGACTAGTGAGTGAGAGCCACTGTCCAGGACAAAACATCCTTACTCCATAACATCCATGAGAATGAGTGGGCAAAGATCCTGTGGGACTTCCAGATATAGACCGACCAAATGGTAATGGCAAACCAACCTGACATAGTGGTGGTAGACAAAGGGCAGAGGACAGCGGTGGTGGTGTACGTGGCAAATACGAAGGAGCTGAAGACAGCCTGGAGGGTAAAGTTGTGCCCGCGGTGATCGGTGCACTCGGGCAGTGGTTACAGCGGATCCCTGGAACCACTTCCGAAATCTCGGTCAAGAAATGTGCAGTGCTAGGAACAGCAAAGATACTGTGCAAAACCCTCAAGCTCCCAGGCCTCTGGTAGAGGACCCAAGCTTAGAGAGGGATAAGCGCCAAGGAGGGTGAAAGGTGTTTGTGTTTAATATATAATTAATTCAATGAAATTTCCCAAAGCAATGTTAATTGACACTTTTGCTTTTGTTACATATGTGATTCATTGTTTTTTATTGACTGTGCTATATGGAAACTGCAATATTTTCTTTGTGCTCCAAACACCAACCAAGCAACCAATAATATTTTATTGTCATTAAACATCACTGAATTAAAAAAAACTCACCAAGCTGGACTAGCTTACTGCATCCCTGGATATGAATGCTGGGTGAAAGTCGTGTTACTTTTGTAGGGTAGTAACTGCAGTCAATGTCCGCGCCACTTCACCATCATTCAAGTTTCTGTATTATTGTCTGGTGCAGACCCACATTGTCCTCCGTAAACACGGTCTGCTCCCTGTAAACCAAGCACACAGCGCTACCTCCAACTTCAGCCGTTAATACCCATCAGAGGTGAGGGCCTCTGACCATCATCATCCATTTTCAGTATCTCATTACAGTCAGACTTATTGTACATGTTTTAACCGGGGCACCCAGAGAAAACCTATGCAGACACATGCAATCTCTAAACTGAAAGAATCAAACCTTCTTGCTGTAAATCACTAGTGCTAACCACTGCAGCACGATGTCACCCATGCCTTGGCTTATGTCACTTTGCAAAACGTAAGTCTATATCATATATTGGTTTCCCATTTAAGGTTTAACTTTGACTTGATATTCTAACTTCTGAGTTTCACCTGTATTTGTCTTCTGCTTTTTAATTTATTCACTTATTTCATTCCAAAAAGATAAAACAGTTCAAACAAGGTTGCTTTTTTCTACATCTCAAAGCCCTCGTATGCAGTCGTAATTTATACAATGTAGGATAACAATTATTTTTCTGGAATACATCATAACCAAATCTGCAGCATCAATGACGTCCATTATCCATAGACCCTCTCACAAAAAGCGAAACATTATCTCATTTGCTGTTGATTAATTTTATTGTTTATGCCTCTGTATTAATATGCAAATCCAGCACCTTTTGTTTCAGAAAGAAAAACAAAGATAACAAAGCTTTTGAGGACACCAAAAGTTAAATGCAAATTGTTCTGTGCTGTTATTCGAGCTTGCCTTTATAAGCGACAGACATTTTGCTGCTATTCATTTGGTGTGGACTGATTGAATACTGATTTATGTGTAGTTTTGTCAGAGACTTCCACGATCCTGGGAAATGCATGCATTATTTTAGATGGGCTGTAGCACAATGTTATGTTTATATTTATGAATGAAAGAATATATACTGAATGCAGCCCATAGTACAGTATTGCTGAACATGGAAGAAGATGATTTGAACATAAGCTTGATGGGTCAATGTCCTTATATGGGCATTTAATCTGATGAGGTTGCCAATGAACCGCAGCAATGGTAGGTGCAAACTAACGTTTTGCTAACTTGGTTGACTTTGAAAGAATCTGTCAGACTGTACAATAAGTCACTTTAAATGATCACTGTGTGAAAACCTGCACTACTATTGACACTGTTTCCAATCGACACTTTTGTTGTACATAATTATTGTCACTTTTATTGCACATATATCCTGCATGTAACATGTTTGCACATTTCCTCCTTTTGCACAATCTGAGTGTTCTATCCATGCCAAATGTGACATGTAAATTTCTCCTCTGTGAGATAAATAAAGCACATCTTATCTGATTGTCAATCCTTACGTGTCTCATATCTGCATTAACAAAGACAACATCAGGTTCATAAACAGTGCTAAACCACAGATTCTTGAAGTCCTACTCACTACGAGTGTGACATGAAAGGTCCATGAGCTTGAGGAGTTAACTTTTCAATGTAAGTTAATAGGAACTAGAGCGAGTCGGAGCAAAACGCTTCCCCATGGGACTGCATTGAGTTAGGCCAGGGGTTAGCATTATCCATCTATAGTCTTTTGGCCGAAGTCGTTCAAAGACATTCTTGGTCGGACAAAAGCTCTCAAAACTACTGTACTCACATAACCTTTGGCGTAAAATGACACAACAAATGCATTAAGTAAAGTGTATATTTTAATAAAATTTAGCTAAAACAAACTGCAATAAATAATCAATCAATCAAAAACTGTATTTGTCCTTGTGGGAGAAAATAAAAGCAGCAGCAATAACTTAAAAAACACACCAGTTCATCTCATCATACGTCAATAAAATAAGTGGGGTTAAAGTGTCGAGGTATGTGCGGGAATTAAAACTTTTTTTCATTTAAGGTGTTTGTGCTCCTCCACCACCTCCACTATAGCTTTCTGTGTATGGTGGTGGTAAAGAAAAAGACTAATCAAGCTTGAAGTGGCTTGAAAGTGGAATTTCAATATCAAAATCTATCGTTTTCCCATATAAGTCTGTTATTTAAAAAATCTGATATATTTTTTTTAGGGTGTACTGCATTTATTTCAGTATTTTAACTTACAATAATAAACTTATATATGATATAAACTCACTACATGAAAAGTGACATATACCGAGGCTTACAATCTAAATATTCTAATTTTCTTAAAAGTTTTATTTGGAGTTCTTACAAGTTGTGAGCCAATTATCAGCAAAGTAACAATAAACTTTTGATTTATCTCATATTGCATGTTATGAGTCTGTCATAACATGCAAGTTGTGTTTCACAGGAAGATATTTATTTCTGGTAGACATTCTTGGCTGATCATACAAGGCGTGGATGCAGAGCTTATGCAGGTGTGTGTATTGTTGACCGCAGCAGCTCAGATCTGGTTCATGATAATTTGTTGTAATTTGCAGCGTGTGAAGTAGCCTGGTGCTAAGAATGCATGTGTAATTAAGAGGCTCAGAGAGGAGATCTATTGAAGTGGGGTAATCGCCTGCTGCAAGTGTTCTGAACAGGAGGAATATAAAAAGCATACAGATGGAATTGGAATTGTCCAAGGGAATAGAAAAAAAATAAAATATATATATTTATCTCAGGCCCGACTTGTTAGAAAAAAAAAACAAAGAGTGAAAGAAAGCCCTGGTATAATAAAAAATAAAAATCACATTTAACATGACTACAGTAGCAACAAATTATTGTTGAAGTTCAGACGTTGTGGCCATCAGAACTCTATAGCAGGAGGGAGGGATAAATGGGCAAAAGATTATCCCATCAAAGCAGCAGAAGAATTAGACTGGATTTTTTACCTGTATATCCAGCAGGATATGTCAAATAGACGAGTGTCAAAATCCAAGATGGCGGCTGCAGCTTGTTATTTTATTGTTTTGAAAATCACACTATAGACGATGATTAACATAACTCACTGTGAGAAACAGCTGAGTGTATTTGTCTGTTTGTTAAAGCCGTTTTTGAAAGTAAATGGTTTTTTTGCAGCTACCTGTCTTATGCGTACTACGTGTCCTCTGTTGTGGGTCTGGTTGGTCACTTTGCTTGCACTTGGAAAAAAAACACAAACCTGAGGTTATAAACATTTGTTTGTTGCAGGTATTACAGCGCTACCATCCTGCAGATGTCTGGGGTGCGAGATGACAGGCTGGCTATCTGGCTGGCCGGATTGACCACTCTGACCAACTTCCTGTTCACCCTGCTCGGGGTGTGGCTTGTGGAGCGGGTTGGTCGGAGGAAGCTCACACTGGGCAGTATCATAGGTACGCAAATCCTGTCTTACAATTCATGCTGTTCATAAAAATCAATTAACTATAAAAGCTAAATATGTAGGTACTAACTTCCTTGTTTTACTATTAGTGTCTATCCAGAGTATGTTTGTTTTTATGGTCGCCTTGACCCCATGTCTGTCAGCTCAGCACAGCACCGTCCATGTAACAAATAAATACATACAAAAACAAGGAGCATTATGGGAGAAGACTGCTTCTCTTACCTTGAGCCTAATCGGGTGCAGCAATAGCCCCATAACCTGTCAGGCCTGGCTTCTCAGATCAGTCGAGCTTTCACATGCACTTGGTGCAACAGTCCTATATTGACACCTACCCTCCAACTGTAATACTATGTTGGGATTCATGAGGATATGTTTACCTCTGTTTGCTGTTTTTTGTGTAAAATAGAACAAAAGTGGGTGAGTAGGTGAGTGGGCAGGTAGCAGCGATGATATGAAATGCAGTTCCAACACTTGACTTGAGTGGTTGATCACATTGACAAAAGCAGCCGACAGCCTCCCTTTTCACTGATTCCTTTTTTTTCCCTCCAACACATCTCAGAGCCTCACCATCCACTGACTTTTTCAAAGGCTTTTCTTTATACAGACGTGATTTGACATGTTAATGAAATCTCCTCCTTATGTGTTATGTAGGATTTTAGACACAACACTCCTGCACGTTTAGTAGGGGTGTGACTGGTAGCTTCAGACATGGGTTCAGTATTTTTATACTTAGACCTTACTTTGTCTTTTCATGTTTTTGAATGTGAAATAATATCCCCAGTAGAAGATATATTAAGAAGCAATTACTAGAAGTAAAATAAAAATCCTCCTGAGTTGAATTTATTTCAGATACCAAAACCAATTTATGGGCAATACTTTTGTTTTAAAAGACAGAAAACCATTCTGAATGTGATGTCATAGTATATACTTTAACCTTGCAATTTCAACTTAATGGTAATTTCTTCAATGTCAAATCTCTCTTTCTCCATCAGGGACTTGCCTGAGCCTGAGTGTGCTCGCTGTGGGCTTCCTGCTCTCAGCTCAGCACAGCCCTCCGGTCACCTTCCACCCTCTGGACCCAGCCATGGCCAACTCGACCTGCATCAAGTACCAGTAAGTGTGAACACAAAGTCTCTAACACTCTTTTGTAGTTGGGAATGGGATGAGAATAAATGATTCATCAAGACCTTTCACTCTGCCTTGCTACACTGGGTTCCAAAAAAGTGTGACCTCTCTGAAGTAACTTACCTGTTAACACGTCGACAAGAACTTTTTATCAGACAACCCAATGTGTAACAAATGTATATGAAGATGTTCTCCAGCGGCATCACTTGTGCTTTGTTTTTTTGTCAAATATGTAAACAAAATCCCATATTCACTAACCCTTTGGAATCTAAACAACTCAATCAATCAAATTGACTAAGTAAAACATTGATGTGTTGATACCAAACTGCAAAAAAATCATAAAGTGAAAGTCAGTTACTTTTTTGTGAAGATGGACCTTTTTTGATGCAAGCGTTAGTTAGACCCACTCCCACGTTCCTGATTGGACGCAGTTAATTCAAATCCTTGATAGACAGCTGAGGAACTCACCATTGGTCTAACTTTTCTCCTTCAGCAATTTTGACTGGTGATGAGGGTTCTAAATATATTTATTATTAAAAACACTTACTGCACTTTTTTTTTTTATTTAGACTTGTGTTTATCAAGATTCCCTTGAGAATCCCCTTACAAAAGATCCCTTTACAAACACCCATCTCTCTCTATTGACCACCCATTACAAACAGCCCTGCAAAGCCCCACTCTCGTGGCCCTAATATACTGTTACTTAGTCCCTAAACCCCAAACTTATGCATGGCCACAAAGGCAGAGGCTTTTTTTGCGGCTTCACCTCTACCACACTCTCCTCAAGTGGAGATCCACAGAGCGACGTGCACAGATGAGAAGTGGATACGGAATGTGTGAAAAGTTCTCCATTTTGCTTTCACAGATGATTCTAGGTGTAGTTTTATGCACACAGGCATTTTTTTCCAAGCAAAAACAAAGAAAAGCTACTCAAGTTGATGTTATTGATTGGGGCTGTTACAATGTCATTATACAAAAGTTATCACAATACACTGGCCGCATTACGATACATATAATCATACCAGTATATTTCCACACAATGTATTCCAGTTTGATCCTTGTGCATCAAAATAGAAATGAAAAGCCATGTCAAGTTTCTAAGTTTCCTAGATACAATATAATATTATATCAAATATAAATCTGACAAAGTCTGTAAAAGTGCACATAGTGATTACCAACTGAAGACAAATAAAAAAAAGCCTCCTCCATAATGCAATACATGTTAAAGTATTTAAATTTGGGTTACATCGAAACACTTCGAACAGGTAACAATACTTGCATCAATTCTTCAGAACAAGCTTTACACTTGAATTAAATGAATTGTATTACAATACCTTTATGATATTTGATCACTTTTGTCTTTTGTGAGCTGTTCCTTTGCCAAAAAAACCCCTAAAGTTTCAAGGCACAAACTCAGTGCTATTTTCAAACTGGACACAATAACCTCATTCTCAATGTGCAAAAACACAGGAATTGCAGCCAAAACTCTGGGGCACCCTTGCCTTAAACTGATTAAAAATACATCAGTATTTAACCACATAACATTACACAAGTTACACAAGACACAATGTTTGAAAGTATTTATGTTCCTTCACATTCTCACTTAATCTGGCAGCGCCCTGTGAGACGTTCAAACTTTAGAAGTTTAATTTGCACGTTCCCATCGTCCCTGTGGTGAAAAGTATTGCCTCCAAAAGACTGTTTGGAAATCCTGGAAATGGAACAATGTTTTGTGAGGAGTTCAAAGCATGGGGAATGTTTGTATAACATAATCATCAGAATCATCATTGTGTAGGCAATTGGTTGACCTTATGTGCTCCTTAGTGTTTGTCTTTCACATGGCATTTCAACTAAATATTCTATTATATGACATTTTCAAAAGCTATTATTTTCAGGTTCCCCCTTTTCAGACTTTTATTTTGTTAATAAAATCACTTTTAATTGACTTTAATTTCAATCTTAAAAAACTTTCATTAATTTAGTGTTTCGTTGAACATCTTTACTCAGTGACATGATATGAAACCTCTTTAACCCTAGCGCTAGTGCTTACACTGCTCACTTTAGCCTGCGCGCTCACTGCTCAGTCTCTAATTAAATATGAATGCCTCTGCATCTGAGTAGGTAAAAATAAACATGTGAAAGTAACACGTTTGCTCAGACTCTCACTCTACGTAGACCTCCCTGATCCTGAAAAAATGCTTTGCATGGTTAGGCATCTGCATGACAGGCCTTAGTCATAGTCTTCAGATCAACAGCAGAATAAAAACACATGCTTAAGAAATCGCTCCCCTGGCTTAAACATTTTTCCATGTGAGGACCATATATACATATAGTTCAAGAAGCTTCATCTTGTCGTCTTAGTAGATCGAGTTTGCAAGATGGGCGCTTCTGATGAAGACAGGTCGATTCAGATTCATTTATTTGCAGAGGTGTGGACTCGAGTCATGTGACTTGGACTCGAGTCAGACTCGAGTCATGATTTTGATGACTTTAGACTCGACTTGACCAAATATAAAAAGACTTGCAACTCGACTTGGACTTTAACATCAATGACTCTGACTTTCACTTGGACTTGCGCCAATTGACTTGCAAAGACTTGCGTAACCCGGGCCATTTTTACCTTTCTCCGCATCTCTCTTTCTATCTATGCCGTCTCTGAAGAAACAAAGCCTCGCGGTAGTTGTAGCGCTCGCGCGAGAGTTCGAACGTGAGTTCCAGGCAGTTCGCGCAGCAACACTTCCCTAAACAAGCGGACTGCATTCACCGGTGGGTGTTTTGTCTAGGGGAGCTGGAAATGAGCGAGCTGCAGGTATTTATCGCGACCTAACGTCATATTTTGTTCTACAAACCGTAATTGATATGCTTTCACTACAGGCGCCTCATACAATTGAATCGACGCAGTTGTCACACTGTGTGCCGTGTTTTAAAGAGGAACTGGTGAGTCAAACTAGCGCTAGCCTGCGCTGCTCTGTTAGCTCTTTCTTATATTTTTCTGTGTGGGCGCCGAGGCCTATTATTATGAGTATGTTTTTGCTGTGCTCCTCCTGCTAAAGTTTGCATACATTAGATAGTTGTTTTGATTATGTGCACTAAGCTAGATTAATATTTGCACTATTGTTTATGGTTCATTGATATGAGAATCAGTGCTTTGACTGATTGAATTAATTTATATGAGACATTTTATTATGTAATGATATATTGGTAATTATGAGATATTACTAATGCTGGCCCAGTTCATACAGGCCAGGTTCCTTCCCCTCCATTGGTCCCTTCAGACCTTTGGAACAATAACCACTACGGACATTAAACTGATTATATAGATACAGGTCCTAGCCCAATACTCATATTCATATATGCTGCACTTGCTACTTCCCATTAAAAACCCCAAAGATAAAAAGTATGTTGACACGGACTGCTCTGATTTTATGTGTGGTCTGTGCATGTGTAACTGAGCCTGCATCTGGCACAACATAGTTTTGATTTACCAGCAGCCAACCACATGGAACAAACTGTTAGTCCATGGGTCAGAGACCAACGAGAATGCACCAGCAAAATGATTCCTAACATTATTTTGTTTGCCTACATAAAGTACGTGGAGACCAACAAGAAACAAATCGCGGTCAAAAAGACTCGAGAGGACTCGAAAGTCAAACCGTAGGACTTGGGACTGACTTGAGATTTGTTGGCCTTTGACTTGGACTCGACTCGGGACTTGCCTGTCTTGACTCGTGACTTGACTCGGGACTTGAGGGCAATGAATTGAGACTGACTTGTGACTTGCTAAACAATGACTTTGTCCCACCTCTGTTTATTTGCCATTTGCAGTAAAACCACATTGGAAAAACTGTGCAAGACTACCCCGGTGTGCACCAGACAGAGAGGACGACACACACCAGAGCTCTTGCCACGGCGCCATCTTTACGGCGCCATGCGACAAACAGTAGAATAAACAGCAGAGAGCAGTAACATACATATCACAAGACAGTTTGGATAAGACACGGACGTTTTTATTATGGAAATAAACTCAAACAACCCTTTGCCAATGTGGGCTGTCAGAGGGGGCTGGGTGAGGGGGGGATGAGCAGGAAAGACTTAGAGGGAGTGAGGAGGGAGGGAGAAGGGAGTAGTGAGGGGGAGAGGAGCGGGGGGCTCCAAAGCTGGGTGATAATGGAAAATGGGGAAAAACTCGATCTAATTAAATATTTCGTTTGAACACACTATTGTTAATCATATTGAATACAGTACAATACATGCATTAAATTAAATTAATTATTTCCATTATCAACCCGACAGACCAGTGTAAGAGTGTAGAGTGGCCACAGGACGCGTCATCAGCCTACGTCAGCAGCCACGGATTGCTATGAAAACATTAGCTTTGTGGTTTCACAGGCGCAGTTGACTGCTTAAACTAAACTTTGCACGAAACTTTGACTCTTAAAACCCACATGTGACAAAACGGAACCATCAACATCTCGCCTCAAATTGGATTAAAAGTGACATTCGTGTCTTAATTTGTTCGTATATTAACTTTTAAAGCCATTCACGGTCCACCATCTTGGTTTCTTCGGCTGCCGTGAGACGCGCATGCGCAGGTTTGCATTACATCATAAACAGCTGAGGCAGTGCATCTCTTCAAGGCAGTGTATCTCGGCGTTACACCGGATCAGAGAGTTCATGTTTGGCAGACAATGTCATTCAGCCTCATCTCCAGTGTCTTATGCCCTTCGAGTGAACGAATTGCGAGGTCTTTAATCAACTGTTCCACGAGCACAACTCTCCTTTGTCCAGTCACTGCACTCTCAACCACAACACGGCTCAACTCCTTGGACATCCCATCAACTTTGGTGGAGAGCAGGTCGTGAATTTTATGAGCCGCCATCGTTCCAACTTTACGGTAGAAAAGGACCGCTCCGGACCCGAAAAGGAGGATCCCCACCACCAGAATTCCAAAGATATATACGTCTTTCGAATCTTCAATAGACAGGACCGACAGACAGAGGGGTCTCCACCAGGTCGAGGCAATTATACATTGGTATCTTACAGTGGTCTGGTATACAAGAATCAAATAACCTACATATGACTTTTCATGTGAGAAACACACACTAAGGAACACATAAAACACAACATGATTTAGAACTTTTTGTATGAATAAAAAACTGAAAATTGTGAAGCGAAAGTATCTGCACCTCCTGAGTACAGGCGCCCTGCCTCCATCTGTGTGTGCAGTGAGAGGACAAATACCCACAACAATAGCAAAGCGCTTTGTGGTTTGGTTTGGACTCTGGTGAAAGACGTAATATAAATAAGGAATACTTACAGTACATACTTATTTGTTTCCCCTGTCCTACTTGCACAACCAATTGCCTACAGATGTGGTGCTGACCTAATGAACCTGTTGACTAAATGTCTGCTGCTCTGTGAGGTCTAAGGTCAAAGGTCAAAAGAAAGTTGGTCCAAGAAACACATGCCGATCCAATTGCGCATTAATGGTGTAATTATTGACTATTTGTTATAAATAAGATGGTCACCATGGCTACGGTCCATCCGGACCAGAACCTCCCGCCATAAGAACAATTTGTTCCCCTCTGCAGTTGGACTCATGAACACTTCATAAACCATCACTGCCCTTGCCCTTATGACCATCACTTTACTGCACTGATATACAATAGACGTTCTATTGTATATAGTAGAAGTTTTTATTATTATTTCTATTTTTACTTCTATGACTTGTTTGCACCCAGAGCCAAAGTCATTCTTTGTGACCTCCTCTTACTCACAATTCCAATACAAATAATTCTTATTCTGATTATTAATTGGAGAAAAGGACGCTTCCAGGTAAAGAGAGGGAAAATAAACTTGCTGCATGGTGTTGGTTATAATGAAATAATGGTTGTTTTAACCAGTCCAGGCCTTTTATACCATGGCGTCATTGATTGTTTACAGTGAATGTAAGTGTGCTCCCCTCCCTGGCCCCGCCCCCTCTGTGTCTGTAGGCTGTGTGAAGCGTGCATGCTGGACCCCGGCTGTGGCTTCTGCTATCGAGAGAACGTCACGGCTCTTCTCTCTTCTTCCTGTGTGCCGGTCAATAAGGCGTCCACGGAGCATGCAGCATGGGGCAGGTGAGTCACCGCACCGCAGGGCAACAGGGCCTTGGCCACCGCAGAGAGTAAGAAACGACAGCTGCTGAGAGTTGCAGGTGTAACTTGAAAATTAGAAGTTCTTATAATGTGAAACTAATGTATGACTTAGACTCATTACTCTGGAAGCACTGGAAATACTGTCTTTACAACATTTTTCAAATATTGTATGTTTTTGTGATTTAAAAAAAATACATTTTTAAATGAGACTCAAAGTGACATATATCTAGCATTTGTTTGTTATTAATAAAAAAGCTTCTTACATGCACAGGAAGCTTTCAACACACCCTATACATTAAGAGTCATGTGGCATAGACGAGAGACTGAGAGACCAAAGCAAGACCATAGAAATGTACATTCAAATAAAAAGCATTGTGTTTTCAAACATCTGCAGAAATGAGAATGTGACCATATCAGATCTTATCCGTTGACATGTCATGTCACAATGTAATATATAAAACAAATATATGATGAAGATGATAAACACGTTTTTCAGTGTATATTGATTTATTTTGTCTCTTTCAGATGCTCAAACACAAGTCGTATGAAGGAGCACACATACTGGGCCTACAACTACTGCCCCACCTCGTACTCCTGGCTGGTTCTGCTGGGCTTGTTGCTCTATTTGGCTGCTTTTGCTCCTGGTAAAATACTAAATATATATATATATAAATTAGGGCTGTCAAAATTATCGCGTTAATTCACGTTAATTACCGTTTTCATTAACGCGTTAAAAATAACATTAAAGCTGCACTAACTGACTTGCCGCGGACTCGCTGGCCTCTCTCTTTCTGCTCCCCTCCCCGCACCCACGAAGCTATCGCCCCCCACACACACCCACTGTTGGGACAAAGCTAACGTCTCCCAATATGGATAAACCATGAATATGGATTTTCACGTGGATGGCGTGACCATAGAATGATAGAACCGGGAAGCGCGGAGGAACGGGACTTTCTTTTGGATGGCTGTCTCGCTGTGTAAGCAGTAACCGGTAAAGTTTCAGGTTAGCTCCTCTGCTTGTTGTGCTAACTCAGCCGTCTATGCTAACAGGGACCTGTATATTTCTCACAAAAGTGGGGGCCAATGGTCCGCTGTGATTGGTCACAATCCGCGACCCGAAAGTTTGCCGAAACACATCTCTTCCTTGTTTGATCAAAACTCGATCTAAAATATAAAGTCACACCAACACAAACCTGCGCTACTTTTTCTTCAAAAGGACGTATATCCCATTGCACTGCATGGGCATGGATAGCATTTTTGTAATGAATACGAAAATAAAGTCAGTTAATGCAGCTTTAACTGCCATTGACGTGTTAACACGTCAATTGTGTTTCCCGCTATTTTCACGTTCCCAGATGTCTGTTGTATCAAATATGTAAGGCTTGAGGCAATATTTTATGGAGCCAGCAGATGGCAGCATTGCTCTATGAATGGTTTGAAAACAGCTAGATGCACAAGTGCCTCTTTTTTCTCAGTTTTCTGGTGATTTCAATAAAACTTACCTCTACTCGACTGGGGATTACAGGGGAACGAAACAAGCTAGAAACAAAATTATTTTTGCTAATGAAAGTACACAGTCCATTCTTTCAGAATCTGGTTTTGGATTTCAGATAGTCATTGTACACAATATTCTGTGGGGCTTGAAAATTCAGTAAAAATCATCAGAAACGGCTGGCAATATGGCAGTACCTGTTCTGAAATAGGCTGGCAGTCAATGAGTTAACGCATGTCCTTATGACCCGCCCATTTATTACAATATCACTCAGAATGCCACGGACACGTGCGTGTGTGATGGTGACAGCGGTAACGTGGTCATATAATACACACATATATATACGCACAGGGGCCATTCTCTGATGTTGTGTGACACGGAGGAGGAGACACGCTGAAATGCAACCAAACTCGCAAAATTAAAGCTGGGGTACCTACATTTTCCCTTTCATTAACAGCTCTTGTTGGTTGTACCCAAAAGTAGAAGGTTGTGAGCAAGTCAAACAGATTTAAGTAAATTTGGTCTGAATAACATTGGGCCTCATTCACGAATAACTTCGTAAGAAACTACTCAACTTTCTTCTCAAGTTGTCCTTAAGTAGATTTCTAAGAAGTCCCCACGTGGGATTCATCAACGCACTCGTAAGCCGCTGAATTGTTCGCAGCTGTTCTCTCAGATTGATGAATCCCATTTCCTCGTAAGTACAGCGCGCGTGCCAGGTGCTTCATTAGCATAGGTACTTAGCATAAGTAACCGCCCACTAATGCCCATATAAGGGGATGCAGGGCCGTGTGCAGACGGCTGAGGAAACAGCAACAGGCCTAAAGCAAAGAGTTACACGGAGCAAAAGAGTCACCCTTTTTTCTTCTTTTACCAGACTGAGAATAAAGTTATAAAATGTTGACTTAAAAGTCGAAATATTATGATAATAAAGTCGAACTAGCAAAATTATGAGATTAATCTAAGAATATGATGAGATTAATCTCAAAATGTTATGAGCTTAATTTAAAAATATATTATGTATTATTTTAAAGATGAATCTCAAAATGTTTTGAGATTAATCTCAAAATATTTTGGACCCTGGGAGGAGATCCAGCGCGGACCAGCGCTGAGACCAATGCAGACCCGAGGAGAGACTGGAGTGACCAGCACACAGAAACCAGCGCGGACCTATAGGAGAGACCGCATAGACTGGAGTGACCTGACTGGAGAGACCGTTGCGCAGAGACCAGCGCGGACCGAAGATAGACCGCATAGACCAGACTTGAGAGACCAGCGCGGACCCGTATGGATCCAGGAGCATGCAGCACGGACCCGTATGGAGAGACCAGTGCAGACCCGTATTTGGGAGAGACCAGTGCAGACCCGTCTAGATCCATGGGAGAGACCAGTGCAGACCAGTATAGATCCATGGGAGAGACCAGTGCAGACCCGTATATGGGAGAGACCAGTGCAGACCCGTATAGATCCATAGGAGAGACCAGCGCAGAGACTCAGCGCGGACCCAGTAACCTCCTGCAGCAGCAGTATATATGCCGTTGTTCTGTGGCCCGTGGATAAAGAAATGCCCCCTATAAATAGGAAGGGGTCACTAATACACGGCAAGATTTCCAATGTATTTGATAAAGCGTTGGCACATTTCATTTCAAAATGAATTAAAAAGTAGGCCAGATCTGCAGTGAAAAAGGCGGTATATAAATAAAGATTACTAATAAAGATTACTACAAATAAATAAATACATACATCGATATGACGGACATATCACTGGAATGTTGTATTTTTATTCAACTTCACCAAAGAGGACAACCCCGGCGTGTGAACATGTCGGCACTGAATGCGTACGAGTGCTCCTGAGGACTCGTAGGATTTGTACTTGCCCAAGAGAAATTCTGGTTACGAGAAATATTCGTGAATGCCACTTTCTTCGTAAAAACCGCGTACTGTAAGTAGGATTTACGTACAAATCTGTTCCTAAGAACCTTTTGTGAATGAGGCCCAATGTGTCATTACATTTGAAAATCTCATTTAACTTCAATTGGAGTGGATTTGAAATAGAATGTAAAAAATGCGATTAATCGTGAGTTAACTCATCTCATTACTATGCGATTAATCAACTAAAAAAAATTTATCGTTTGACAGCCCTAATATAAATATATTATTCAAACCATAGATAAAAGCGTTGGCCTCCTTGAACTTTGAATTGACATGTTGTTAGGTCCACTGGTTCTTCTGATCTGTTTGTCCACATCCCTACATATTATGATTTGTGCTTAAATCATTCAAATAATGTGTATTCGCTTCTCAGCAAGAAGGTCCCTGTGTCTGTGTAGGTTTCCTCCGGTTGATCTGTTTTCCCAACAAATAAAAATATGTACATTAGGTAATATCCTCCTATGGTTCTGAGCAATCAGAGCATCTTGATATTGAGACATGGGGGACCTGGCGCTGCACTGTAGTCACCACTGCTCCTGACGTAGTCGGATGGGGCAAATATAGATTACAAATTGTCCTGCAAGATCCTATAGGGGTCAAGTTCCTGTAGGTGTAAAAGTACAGTGCCTTGCGAAAGTATTCGGCCCCCTTGAACCTTTCAACATTTTGCCACATTTCAGGCTTCAAACATAAAGATATAAAAATTAAATTTTTTGTCAAGAATCAACAACAAGTGGGACACAATCGTGAAGTGGAACGAAATTTATTGGATAATTTAAACGTTTTTAACAAATAAAAAACTGAAAAGTGGGGCGTGCAATATTATTCGGCCCCCTTGCGCTAATACTTTGTAGCGCCACCTTTTGCTGCAATTACAGCTGCAAGTCGCTTGGGGTATGTCTCTATCAGTTTTGCACATCGAGAGACTGGAATTCTTGCCCATTCTTCCTTGCAAAACAGCTCGAGCTCAGTGAGGTTGGATGGAGAGCGTTTGTGAACAGCAATCTTCAGCTCTTTCCACAGATTCTCGATTGGATTCAGGTCTGGACTTTGACTTGGCCATTCCAACACCTGGATACCTCTATTTGTGAACCATTCCATTGTAGATTTGGCTTTATGTGTTGGGTCATTGTCCTGTTGGAAGATAAATCTCCGTCCCAGTCTCAGGTCTTTTGCAGACTCCATCAGGTTTTCTTCCAGAATGGTCCTGTATTTGGCTCCATCCATCTTCCCATCAATTTTAGCCATCTTCCCTGTCCCTGCTGAAGAAAAGCAGGCCCAAAGCATGATGCTGCCACCACCATGTTTGACAGTGGGGATGGTGTGTTCAGGGTGATGAGCTGTGTTGCTTTTACGCCAAACAAATCGTTTTGCATTGTGGCCAAAAAGTTCAATTTTGGCTTCATCTGACCAGAGCACCTTCTTCCACATGTTTGGTGTGTCTCCCAGGTGGCTTGTGGCAAACTTTAAACGAGTCTTTTTATGGATATCTTTGAGAAATGGCTTTCTTCTTGCCACTCTTCCATAAAGGCCAGATTTGTGCAGCGCACGACTGATTGTTGTCCTATGGACAGACTCTCCCACCTCAGCTGTAGTTATCTGCAGTTCATCCAGAGTGATCATGGGCCTCTTGGCTACATCTCTGATCAGTCTTCTCCTTGTTTGAGATGAAAGTTTGGAGGGACGGCCGGGTCTTGGTAGATTTGCAGTGGTCCGATACTCCTTCCATTTCAATATAATTGCTTTCACAGTGCTCCTTGAGATGTTTAAATCTTTTTGTATCCAAATCCGGCTTTAAACTTTAACAACAGTATCTCGGACCTGCCTGGTGTGTTCCTTTGTCTTCATGGTTCTCTCTGCGCTTTAAACAGAACCCTGAGACTATCAAAGAGCAGGTGCATTTATACGGAGACCTGATTACACACAGGTGCATTCTATTTATCATCATCAGTCATTTAGGACAACATTGGATCATTCAAAGATCCTCAATGAACTTCTGGAGTGAGTTTGCTGCACTGAAAGTAAAGGGGCCGAATAATATTGCACGCACCACTTTTCAGTTTTTTATTTGTTAACAAAGTTTAAAAATATCCAATAAATTTCGTTTCACTTCACGATTGTGTCCCACTTGTTGATTCATGACAAAAAAATTATATTTTATTTCTTTATGTTTGAAGCCTGAAATGTGGCGAAATGTTGAAAGGTTCAAGGGGGCTGAATACTTTCGCAAGGCACTGTACATATTATATGTCGGAGATAAAAATGTGGCCCTTTTGAGCAGGTATGGGCCCAATGCCGTGGACCATTAACTCTGAGATCTACCCTCTGTGGGCAAGGAGCACGGGAAATGCCTGTGCAGCCGGGGTCAACTGGACCTTCAACGTGCTGGTGTCCCTGACCTTCCTGCACCTGGCCCAGTACTTCACCTACTACGGTAAGGCCACTGACTTTTTATTAGAGAGGAAAGAGTAGGCAAATACATGCAATAATGATCAATGGAAAACCATGCTTTTATCAGTTATTTGAATATAGCCAAGACAGATCCCCCTTATAGGAATATTTATTTACACAAGTTTACTCCTTGGACACCAGATGAGTGACCTACATACGTAGTGCTAAAGCAGATCAAATTGACAAACCATGTGTCAAACTTGCAACACTCCATTGAAGTTATGTCATTTCGATCAGTCTGTCAATGATGCTCCCAGACATCATTCACGCTGCCTGCTCTCATGCATCACCCAGACACACAATCTCGTGAAACAGCGTCATTCTTCTTACCTAACCCCGGGACCAAGCAGCAGGGAGGACTCTCAAACAGGAAACACATATGGTTTTGAGCAGATCAATCAATGGGACTCCCCATGAGTAACGATCGCTATGAAACCAGACTCACTATATCGAGGAAAATCCATGAATAGCTGTTATAACGTTATTAGCTTTTAGTTCTCCTGGGAAAGTCAAACATTATATAAACAGAACAAAAAATCTAAAGAAATAATCAAAGATGCAAAAGGGGAGTCATAAACTTTCCTTGAAGAAAATGATTGAGACCATGGTAAATCAGGGAAGCCGAAAAACAGTTGCGGCCCTCAACAGAATTAATTTGACCCCTGGGGTACATGAAATAGGGGTATGTCTATATTGACACACTATGTTTTTGATTTGGGGGTTAGAATCTCCAACTTTAGTTTAATGAAATAAGAATTAAGTGTAAGTGTAAAATCTTGGAATTTAGCCAAATAAGAAGAAAGTATAAAGTCTCTTTCTTTAGTATAATAAATCATAAAAAAGCTTCATCTCTGGGATTGTTGAAGTCCAGGCTGAAAACTGCTCCATTTGGCTGTGCATATGACTACATTTTAAATATTGAGTTTAAATACATAATTTGAATTCTGACATTGACTTTTGTTTTTATTTCATTAAAATTATGTTTCATATTTGTGATAAAAGTGTATGATTGCATGTCATGTGACTTGGATATAGTTTTATATCCTTTTTAACCTAAAGCTACAGGTATTACATGGGTTTTATAATGATAATTGGACTGTGGACTGCACCACCTGCAGGAGAATGAGGGGCTGGTGCTATGTGTACTGGGTGCAGCTCTGTCACCCCCCGACCCAGAGATGAATTAAGGGGAAGAAAATGGATGCATGGATGGATTACAATTGGTGGAATTAGGATGACATCAGGATGACAAGCCTTTTTTTTTATTACTTTTGCTCAGAAAAATGTAAATGCTCTGGGTAAAATAAAGAAAAAAATCGGTCAAAATACCAACACAAAAAATACATAATCAGATGCAAAAGATGAGAACTTTCCATAAAGAAAAAGAGGGAGACCATGGTAAAACAGTGAAGCCTAAAAACATGTGCACCCGACCAGAATAAGTTTGAGCCCTGGGGAACACTTCCCCGCCAAAAAGCAGGGGTACTCGTGCCCTGTCTACACTGGCAAGTTCAGATGATTACTGTATTTGGTCAGAATAACATATCATTTCCTCTGAACAGGAGTGTTCTTCCTGTACTCCATAATGGCTCTGCTCGGCTTCATCTTCATCTTGGGCTGCCTCCCTGAAACCAAAGGCCGCCGTCTGGAGGAGATCGAGGCCCTGTTTGAGAACCGGTTGTGCTCTTGCGGGGTTTCGGACTCGGACGAGGCGCGGCAGGTGGAGTACATCCGCGTCAAGGGCTCCAACTACCACCTCTCTGACAACGACGCCTCAGACGTGGAGTAAGGACTTTTGTCAGAGTACAAGCCCTTTCCGCGCCGCCTTAGTTCACTTTCCATTCAGCCAATTTCAGGAATCCCAAACTCTGTCATGTGTTTGATGCAAATGAATGAATGTCTTGCTTTGAGCTCATTACCCTGAATTGAGAGTGAATTAATCCCAAAACTGGATGTTGATGTGAGGAAAGGTATTGCACAAAACACCCTACACAGACGGGGATATTTATGTAGTAGTTGAAAATGTACTGACTGCTTGGGGTGGCTGTAAAATCCTCACTCCTATTCCATGTGATATTTATATTTTTTATCTTTCTTGGTGGAATAGAACTTGAGTGACAAAACGTTGAAAAATGCATAAGAAGTCAATAGGACACACACACACAAAAAATCATTAATTTTCAATATGTATTTTTTATTTTAGGCCAAAATGTTCAACGCAACGGCATCAATCAGTAGCATCTCACAAAACCTTATTTGTCATTAGTCGTTTCCAAATCACAATAACAGCCTCATAACTGACCAGACTTGAGAGAGCCTCATTACTATCAGGATATTAGGTATCATATATTTATTAGGATACAGATTGTAAACCAGATAGAGATTATTTTATTAATGAAGACACACTATGAAATCTTTATTTTTCTCTTTTTAAACTACGTTACAATGCTGCCTTCTTCAAAAGCAGACCCGGAAATTGTTTGTCTTTACAACAAAAGTATTGCTCATTAATTAGTTTTGGTATTTTCTCAGATGAATCAACGTTCTCTTTAATCTCATGACTGTGATTGCAGCTAGAATTTATATCATTTGGAAAAAAAATTTACTCCTCCCTCGGGTAGTGGCATAGGGAGTATTTTTACTGGAGATAATATTTCACATTCTGAAATACAAAGTTTCATAATGGCCAGAAACACTGCGTAATATGTCTTCTTTAAGTTGTGTTAATAATCATAGGATTACTAACATTTTCTCGGTTAATTGGTGATATTTACCACCCCACGTCAATGCAATATATAAAGCCTATCCTGACCCAGCTGATGACTTTGGTGATTTGAGCAAAGTCAGGCCCCTCTCTTTAGGCAAAACCACAAATAAGCAAAGTCAGGCCCCTCTCTTTAGGCAAAACCACAAATAAATCAAACGATTAAACATATTAGTGCCTCTGTATTGTGATGCTGCCTCTGGGCCCTTTACATTGTATGTGTGTGTGTGTGTGTGTGTGTAATCCTGCTGGCCTGTTGTGTTCTTCTGTGCAGTTCACCTCTCACACATTATATTTAAAATATCATTATTATGCATCTTTGTTTGCATCTTCCTTCATAGCCTTATGTACAAAAATGCAGAGCAAAATGTTTGTGATTTTTGCTGTTTAAAGTGACAGTAGGCTTTTGTGAGCGTTTTGTAAAGTTTACACATCAGTTGTATGTAGCAAATGCTGTTTGGACCACACAGCAGCGTATTTTCTGTCATTGCCAACTGGTCGTACTGTCAGGAAATCTAAGAACATTAAAGCTGAGGTACCTAATTTTCAAATTGGAACCAAATATATTTAGATAAAGAGATCCTTTATTCGTCCCACAGCAAGGAAATTTCAGTTATATACATGTTACTAGTTCCTCGTTCTAAAATCACATGCACGTATTGTTGGCCTCTGTAACATATTTTTATCAGATTCGACAGAAAAGTATAACAAAAAACAGGACCACCCTCTTGGGCTCTTTCTAACAAACATGCAAAATGTTTTCTAATAAGATGAAGACAGCATCTGATTTGTTCATAACATTTTAAGACAGAGAAAAAGTATTTTTCGATGAAAGAAAAAAGTGAGGTACCCCAGCTTTATTTCATGCCACAAGAGAATGCAGCGAGGTTGAAAGTCGGCGTTAGATATTCTAAGAGCAAATGTAAATAGTTTATCATTGAGTGTTGCAAATACGTCAACACAAATGCACAAACACCATTGCAAACAGTATTTTATTATTTAATTTACTTTTTCAAATGGTTATATATTCAACAATAATGCAATCAACTTGTGATCATAGAGTTACTAAAATGTACAGATTTATCGCTCTTGTCCAGTCTATTGAAAATTCCTGGTTTATGTTTTATTGTAACAGGAATTAGAACTTTATGTTGTAAATTCAAACTCCTGAAATAGTTTTGTATTCACTTGTGGACTTAATGACGTCTGTTTACTTCTGTCTCCTCTTAGTGGTTTTCTATGTGTTTCTACTGTTGTATAACCTGATTACTATTGTTGGAGCTGTAAACGTTTTTGCTAGACTTTATATTGTATAAAAGGAAAACATATCTTGAACATCTATGAATATATGGGGGAAGAAATAAAGTAGAAATGGATTATTGAAATGTGTTGATTGTTTATTATCAGCAATAAATTATGGATCAGTAAAAGCAAGTATTTATAAAGTATGAAATGGAAAATTGGACCGGTGTGTATACGCTCTGGGTTTGGCTCCGCTCCCATCTGCAACAAAAACATGAGATATGTATCAAACAAAAGTGTTACAGCATTGTAGTATTTATAAGGTGCCCCTCAACATGCAGTTGTAATACAAAGTGACAGACGCGAGCTTTGACATGAAACATGGTTTGGAATTTCTTCTCAACTGGGACAGGGTCAAGACGCTCAAAGTAAAACATTGACCAAAATAAGGGCTGAATCAGGTAGATGGGTGGGTTCACAAGATTACTATTGCAACAACACATCATCAGTAGGGTAAAACTAACCTGTCTCACGACGGTCTAAACCCAGCTCACGTTCCCTATTAGTGGGTGAGGGTTAGTGTGGGACAGTAAGTGTCAATTATAGTATTTGGACTTCAAAAGGTTAAAACTCAAAAACAAAAATGTACTCTCCTAGATTGAAAAAAAAGATTCCAAAGGAGAGATTGACAAATAATTTTTTGGCAAAAAATAAAAAAACAGATCAGCCTCTGATTTATGTCAACTGTGACGCCAGTCACATAAAAGGTCATCAGTGACAAAGCGGCAGATGAACTGCCACAAGATTAACATGGCCAACACAACATCAGTAAATCACTTGATTTAAAAGGGAATCATAAAAATAAAATCAATACAAATCCAAATGACCCTTGAAAAATGTGTAACAAACGAGATGGTTTCAGTCATTTATTTTCTAGAACTTAAACATGAGGAAAAAAAGATGGTCTGGTTTCACATTTAGTTGGTTTACTAAATGAAAGTGATCACTTTGTTTCTACTCTGTGTCAAAAAAAAATAATCTATTATTCAAATGTGGACATCTGAAAATATTTAACAAACATACGCATAGCTCATTCCGTCAAAGGATCGCGCCTGTTACACAAATAAAAAGAGCCACTAAAGGAAACTTGACCAATGTATAAAACAGTTATGTTCTAGAAATTTCTAATGGACAGAAGAGGTATTTGGATAAATGAAAAACCTTATGTCTTCTGATTATTAAAATAAAATGTTTGGCCTTTTGTCACACTTACAGTATATATAATTTCAATTAAACTGCCAAAATGGAAATCAGCGATGGGCCTCTTGCAGGTGGTGGGTCCACAGGATGATCTCCATCATCAAACACATGGTCTTTCACCGAGGGCTTCAGGCAAAGAGAGGTCAAGTGTCTTGCCAAGGGACACAACGACAGCAGACATCAATGGGAGCAGGTGAAAGGGGTCTTAGGAGGATCGCACATGTGACCATTTGGTCTAAAGACCAATGCTTTACCTACTGAGCCACTGTCTTATTTATTGTCTTTATAGAAAAAGTGACCTCTTTCTAGAGCCCTCAGTCACAGACGACACAGTGCACAAAAAAGGAAAAGATTTCACTGTCAAACTCACCTTTACTTCCACTCCAGCCTTGTTGGTTTTCTTCTTTTCCTGCTCACTCACGCTTTCCTACAGTGAAAATCTCCATCCACGATTCTTCTCTGCTCTTTTGTGCTGCCGTGGTTTCTCTCGTTGTCTGATCAGTGTGCATGGCCTGTCCCCTTGTGGACAAAGGCGGAACTGAAGAAGGCTCAACATGTGGAGAATACTGGTTCAGCACCGAGCGCTGTGTTGGAGGTGCTTGTATTAAACTACATTGAATTACAGCGTCACACGTGTCAGCCATATCAAAGCTATCTGTCTGTGTTCCTATTTCACATGTTTCAAGACGTTTTCTCCAGCACTGACATCCTGCAGGACGTAAACTCCACTGGCTGCCATTTTGAGCAGTGAGTTCATCAGGACATTCTCTAACTTCCTCTGTCATTTTCAGTCTGCGTTTCAAAGGTGGACAAAGAGGCAATTTCTGTGAGGTCCACAGAGAGGGTCGGTTACATTCTGCAGATGAGAAAGTCTTCACAAGGGACTCTGCACATGTGTCCCCCTCCTGGGCAGGAAAGGATAAGAAAAAACAGTGGTGACCTTTTGTTCTTGCAATATACACAGAGCAATGACAGTAATAATATAGGACGCACTCAAAACAACATGAACTAGAAAAGTACACAGGTAAAACAGAGTAGTAAAGTTCACTGAGCCATAGCACATTATAACTATTGTACGGCCTGACAGCGGCAGAAAGTACAAATAATCTTAATACAGGGGCTTTGAAATGTCACACAAAGTATACATAGTTTATTTATAATCATTGAATTGCAATGTGTTGTGACATCTTGATGTTTTATTGAAGCTGCAGTATTGAATTATTTTTTTAAACCCACTAGGACCTGTATTGATATTATTGACGTATTTGTTTTTGTTTGGGTTGGACACCAAAACAAAGGAAAACGTATCAATACATATAGTCTTTTCTAGCAATTAAAGCACAAGCCAGAATATGAAAACAAAGCCACATTGAACCAGAGAATATTGTTAAAATGTCCCATCATGCATGTCCCACCAAAAGATAGAACACTTGTTTTTGTAGTTTGTTTCATTAGCATGTTCCTATCACACTACAAACACACAAACCAACTCAAAAAAAGTCATTTTAAATGAGAGTAGTTAGTGAGTTATACAGTGACACTTGAATGATTATAGTATTGTTCAAAAGTCCATTTACTCCTGTAATTCAACTAACATTGTGAAACTAATAATTGACAGACTCACTCATATAAAGTGAGATATATCAAGCCTTTGTTTGTTATAAAGTTGATTATTGTAAAACCTCTCAGAAAGTAGAATTAATTCAAAATGACCATAATCATCAAATGTATAACAAACAAAGGCTGGGCATCTAAGGAGTCTATTGCATATTTTGGTTACACATATAAGATAACTTAGAGAATTAGAAACCTTTCACTTGTAAAAATGTTTTTGCACAAATCCTGTATATACCTGTGAGGAGAGAACATGATGCTTTTACGTGACGGTGGGAGAGGGGGGGTGGGGGTTGGTGTGTTGCCTTAAGTGTTATGGTGTATGTGTTGGTTTTAAATACACGTGAAAATCAGAAATTGTTAAAAAGTATTTATTTATCTAATTGATTGACTGCGGAACCTTCCGCAGTCAACCATTGGTTTTGTATTTCTTTATTCCGTCATTTTTTTTGACACGTTTCACAGCTTTCACATTTTCAACAATTTCCACAAGTTATACATCAAAACGTTCCACATGTTTGGGAGATTATTGCTATTACTTTTGGGACTTCAGCGATTTCCGGTTTTTCCGCAATCGGACAAAAATCTGCATTGAGAATTCTGCAATGCATTTTAATAGGCCCATGCATTTTAATAGGACTTCAGCTCTTTCAGACATTTCTACAGTTTCAATGATTCAACAGTTTCAAGGATTCAACAGTTTCAAGGATTTCAGCAGTTTCAAGATTTCAAGAGTTTCAAGGACTTCAACAGTTTCAAGGACTTCAGCAGTTTCAAGGACTTCAGCAGTTTCAAGGACTTCAGCAGTTTCAAGGACTTCAGTGTAATCATGCAACCTAATAGGGATTTTTCCATGTAAACCAGTATAATGCAACTTAATAGGGATTTTTCCATGTAAACCAGTATAATGCAACTTAATAGGGTTTTTTCATGTAAACCAGTATAATGCAACTTAATAGGGTTTTTTTTCATGTAAACCAGTATAATGCAACTTAATGGGGATTTTTCCATGTAAACCAGTATAATGCAACTTAATAGGGGTTTTTACATGTAAACCAGTATAATGCAACTTAATAGGGTTTTTTCCATGTAAACCAGTATAATGCAACTTAATAGGGTTTTTTCCATGTAAACCAGTATAATGCAACTTAATAGGGTTTTTTCCATGTAAACCAGTACAATGCAACTTAATAGGGATTTTTCCATGTAAACCAGTATAATGCAACTTAATAGGGTTTTTTACATGTAAACCAGTATAATGCAACTTAATGGGGATTTTTCCATGTAAACCAGTATTATGCAACTTAATAGGGATTTTTCCATGTAAACCAGTATAATGCAACTTAATAGGGATTTTTCCTTGTAAACCAGTATAATGCAACTTAATAGGGTTTTTTTCATGTAAACCAGTATAATGCAACTTAATGGGGATTTTTCCATGTAAACCAGTATTATGCAACTTAATAGGGATTTTTCCATGTAAACCAGTATAATGCAACTTAATAGGGTTTTTACATGTAAACCAGTATAATGGAACTTAATAGGGGTTTTTACATGTAAACCAGTATAATGGAACTTAATAGGGGTTTTTACATGTAAACCAGTATAATGCAACTTAATAAGGATTTTTACATGTAAACCACTATAATGTAACCTAATAGGGGTTTTTACATGTAAACCAGTATAAAGCAACTTAATAGGGATTTGTACATGTAAACCAGTATAATGCAACCTAATAGGGATTTTTCCATGTAAACCAGTATAATGCAACTTAATAGAGATTTTTCCATGTAAACCAGTATAATGCAACTTAATAGGGATTTTTCCATGTAAACCAGTATAATGCAACCTAATAGGGATTTTTCCATGTAAACCAGTATAATGCAACCTAATAGGGATTTTTCCATGTAAACCAGTATAATGCAACCTAATAGGTTGCATTATACCACCAGACCAAGACCCAAACGAAGACTCAGACCACCACCAGATAATGACCACAGACCAGGTTTCCTTAGTTACAGGAACCAAATTGTTTCAGCGGTGAGGGGATTTTTCAGTTTCAAGGACACTTTCAATACATTCAGTAGTTTCAAGGATTTCAACTGTTTAAGAATTTAACCAGTTTCAAGGATATCAGGAGGTTCAAGGATTTCAGGAGTTTCCACACTTTCAACAGTTTCCAGGTTTAAAAAAAGTTTCAAGGATTTCAGGAGTTTCAATGTTTCAACAGTTTCAAGGATTTCAGGAGTTTAAAGGTTTCAACAATTTCAAGGACTTCAGGAGTTTCAAATATCTATCAAGTATTTTAACAGTTTCAAGGCCTTTTAAAGGATTTCAAGGATTTTTTTTAGCAGATTTCCACATTAGATCTGTTCCGCAGTCAATCGCAATGGCTTCAGCCATTGCAAGTTTCTAGTTAAACTTAACACTAGATATGATATAAATTAATAATGCAAAGTGAAATATGCACTAATATGGCTTAAAATGTATGACTTACAGTCCAATTTCAAAATATAAAAATGTTCTGCAATGTTTTATTTGGGTGCAATTATCAACATTACAAATATATTTCAGTTTGTCATGAGTCTTTGTCATAAATTAGTTATAAAATGTAACTTGTAATTACATTGTTGATTTTCAAACCAAGCAGACTGTTCACATGTTCAATGGTGGTGTGGTGAAGCTGCAGGATTGTAATAAACATGAATGTGGTACTGTGTGCACACCTACCTCATCACTAGAACTGAAGCATCGTGGGGAATACTGGCCCAGGTCCAAAATACCACTGCTGTTTCCTGGACAAGCTTTGAGAACAGATTACACTTCTATTCACTTCAACATTCATAATCAGGAGAAGACAATCAGTGAACAACAAAAGATCAACTCACAAAAGCTGGCATTGTCACACGATTGGAGCTTGAGAAGAAAACACAAAATGGAAAACGCAGCGTGACACTCTAATTTGTACAGCTCTTCTGCCCATCTTATAACATTAGATTTTTATTTCACAACACACTGTTGTCTTAAAGCTTACCTCACTTGACCACGTGCTGGAAACGATCCTAGTAAGAAACAAAAGTCATTTGCATGTATTCCAGTGTGAAGTGACATGTAAAATACAGAATTATATCACACTGTGGCCTGGAGGGCTGGACTGGACTAACAGTCAAAGACGGACTTTTGAGATGAATCCTTGACTTTAGGTTCTCCTCAACTTGAGCCACTGCGATGACAACAACATGATTCAAACCAAACAGATTTCTATGATTTTTTTCATTATGATAAATTATAGACCAACCGGATTTTCCAGCCTTGAAAATATCCTTGTCTTCTATTGGATCTCCGAGGTCCCTCCCCTCTGCCTCTCTGTAAGACACATAGTCACATGCAGCATTCATCCAGACTGGATCTCTTCTGATCTGAGGCTGGATGTTATCGGCCTCACAGTGGACAGGGAGTGCCGAGCAGGACTTGGGCAGCAAAAGGCGTCTCCAGTTGTTCAAACTTCATCTCTGTGGGCTGAGAAAGAGACTGAAACTGAATGAGCAGAGGAAAAGAAAACATAGTGAACAGGAGCAGGATTTCATATAAGATCAGTTCAAATTGAGTGTATCAGGATTTCTGCAGGGGTGGGCTTCCAATTTGAGGATGAGGTTAAAATATACAGCACTTAACTTCTATTTCCTGTTTAATAGTGTAATTTGACTAACTTCTCAGACCTGCACAGTCATTTTTTGAGTATCACAACAATATAAAGCTTGGGTACCTAACTTGTCGTCTCAAGGTGAATCAGTATTGTATAACATTTTGTGAATAATCAAACACAAAAAGCTTTGTATTCATGTATGTAGAAGCCCTGGGAGTCACTATTGGATGCATTGGCCTGAGAACTGATTGCTGAGGTGAAGCTGAGTGAGGGGGGCCCTCTCTTTTTCACTTACAAAAACAGATCTAAATATGTTTCTTGGTGTTAAGTAAAGACAAGTAATAGAGCCAAACTTAAATGGATTTGACTACTTAGATTGATTGCAATGTGTATGGTATAACAATTGGGTAACCCAGCTTTAAATAACAACTTTTGAAATGTATGACTTTAAAGAGCACAAACCAAAACAGGAATAATGTATAGAGTATTCATAGGCAAAACTCAATTACCTTTCTGGTTTTGTACCAATAATTACAACCCTTGCCATTACTCATGATAAAATAAAAATTGTTATTTTATATTTAAAAAGTTGATGACATCTACCAATATTTATTATTTAAAAAATATTATTTTCACCTTTTGTTCATAGGCAGTGATTCCCAGAACTACTTCCCTAGTAGAAGTCACTTCTATTGTGTGTGTGTGAGTGTGCGTGCATGCGTGTGTGTGTATGTGTGTGTGTGTGCGTGCACCAGATTAAGTTTGGAGCCCCCCGATGCCTGTGGCTCTGCGTGGCTCTCACTGCTTTGAGGTTCATTTACGTGAGTGGCAAACATTCCTGAAGAACAACAGCAACATCATCATGTCTGTGACGCATGCAGGTCACATGGCATTTAGATGGGAGAGTGACCTGCTCCTTGTCCTGAAGATGAGGATGCTGATGATGTGGAGAAAGGGCTGGGGGCATCAGCAGTGTGAGGGACATAATCTGATGCACTGTTGTCTGAGAAACCAGTCTCCAGCACTGGGGACAACTACAGTACACAAAGATATTCTACACGTTATAGGACAATAGTGCAAAGACTTAGGATGGCAACATGAAGGGACTTCAACTTAACTGACCTTGGAAAGATGTTTTCTTTTTCTTGAGAGGTAAAATGCAAGAGACAAGAACATTTTGTCATGAGACACAAATACACACACTATTTGTGACTCAATCAGATATGATTGAAGGATGGAGCAACATGAATTATATTTTCACATCATTATTATGTGCTTGGGAAATGCCCAACTTCAACTGAGCCAAAGGAATGAGATTAACGCTACTATTCATATCAACCCATAGATGTGTTAATAATGCTGCAAAAAAAACTATTCCAAATAAGTGGAATTAATAGAAAATCAGCTATTATATTATAGGTTCAATTCACTTCACTACAAACAAGTATGTATTGTATTTATTTCAACAATTATTAACATTCTCTGTGGGTCGGATAGATTAAGTATCAAGTCTGGATGCTTGTACCTTGTGTTGTTTATGTTTGTTTGATGAGCACTGCTCATGAGCTGCTGTACCTGTAGTCATGACAAGGATGAGTCTGGCTCTCCACCAGGCTGAGCTTTGAGGGTGAGCAGGGGCTCATTGGGAGCACCAGAGGTTCATGGTGTCTCTGTTTGAAAGGTGCGCGACTGCCACTGCTCAGGACAGCTACTTTGGGAGGACCTGCACAGAAAACATGCTATTATAAACAATACCATCTTTAATGTATTACTTACTGTATGTCTAATGTAAAGTTGTCAACAACACATCACCTTTGTTCTCCTTTTTGACAGCAATCTGATTGACAATAAACAGTGTGACCATGTCCATGCTGCTGGAGGACACCTCAGAGGAGTTTGGTAGAGGCAAACCCAGGCTCTTGAGCCTCTGCTGCACTTTCATCTTCTCAAAGAATTCCTGTGGATGAAAAAAGGAGTATTGATAAACACAAGAAAGACGGAACAAGAAAACACAGTATGGCCCAAGCTTTTCTTACTCTCTGTTTCTTGTCCTCTTTGAGCACAAGGCGGCTCCTGCAAAACAAATTAATAAGGCAAGGCAAGGCAAGTTTATTTGTATAGCACAATTCATACACAAGGCAACTCAAAGTGCTGAACAAAACAAGATAGCATAATTGTTGAAATGACGTTGGAGAAAATAGAAAAGCGGTGGCTATAGGTCAGGCAACTGGACCCCAAGGTAAAATCACTGTAGGCAACTATAGTTTCAACCGTTTCGACGCGCCTCCTTGGTTTGGCAGTTTTAGTGGATAGCATAGACTGTAGTGGATAAACGATAACCATGGATAACATGATACATCAATATTTCTTCACAGTGTTGGGTCGTACAGAGTGTTGTATAGTGTTGATGAATTTGACGAGTTTAATGGCATCTGCCAGTGGAAAAAGGAGATCCATGGTTTGGGATCATTGAACAATGTTTTCATTTATGTTTAATGGTGAAATGGTCATTATTATGCTGTGCATTTGCTGTGCACTGAAGTATTCAGAATCTGCAATTATATTTTGAATACTTTGAATGCGCTGGAAAACCGCTGGAAATCCAAAGTAGCTCTGAAACAGTTGTTGTTTAGTGCTTTATCATTTTTATTTTTATCGCTTTTTTCTACCTGAGATGCTGCTACAGTACAGTGTTCACGGTTTTACATTGGTCCAGACCAGAGCAGAGAAGATTCATGGTTCGAACCACTGGAGGAATGCAAACTTTTTTTTAAATGCTAATGAAGCATTCAGCATTTTACTTTGGATGAAAGCAGAGAAAATGGTTCAAACCAAGCGGCTACTCCACCTTGTGACCTGTCCTGCTCCACCCAGTGGCTACTCCATCTCTGCTGCTGTGACCCGTCCTGCTTCACCCAGAGGCTACTCCACCTCTACTGCTGTGACCCGTCCTACTCCACTCAGTGGCTACTCCATCTCTGCTGCTGTGACCCGTACTGCTTCACCCAGAGGCTACTCCACCTCTACTGCTGTGACCCGTCCTACTCCACTCAGTGGCTACTCCACCTCTACTGCTGTGACCCGTCCTACTCCACTCAGTGGCTACTCCACCTCTGCTGCAGTGACCGGTTCTGCTCCACCCAGTGGCAACTCCACCTCTGCTGCTGTGTACCGTCCTGCTCCACCCAGTGGCAACTCCACCTCTGCTGCTGTGTACCGTCCTGCTCCACTCAGTGGCTACTCCACCTCTGCTGCTGTGTACCGTCCTGCTCCACTCAGTGGCTACTCCACCTCTGCTGCAATTTTATTTTTGCTGCTACGGGACACTTGAATTTCTTCTACGGGGATCAATAAAGTCTCTATCTATCTATCTACATTTGTCCACAAGATAGTCCTGTCCTGACCCAGTCCTGGCTCAGAACAACTTAATTTATTAAATTAAGCTGTTAACCTCTTCGTTGGAGGTAATGTTGCATAACTATTAAATAACTGAAAAGGATGAAATATGAAAGACTTTAGTTTAGCGTGAACATATGTTTGGGACAGGAGCTAGTTAGCATAGTGCTGGTGAAGATAGAAAATGTATCTAATCTGTTCAATAGAGTACATTGGATATTTTAAAATGTATAATACAGTACCCAGGTGTATTTGAGTTTATCTTTTTACATTGGATGGGGCAGTTTTGATGTAGCTCCCTATAGTTTTCACCTATAAAATGTTCTTTAGCCTATTTAGCTAACTTTACATGTGCAAAATGCAATTTGTGCGATGGTATGATAAGACCAGACTTGATGGAAGAGCATCTTTCTTAGCTGTTATGACTTTTCCATAAGAAATACTGGCAGTTTACTAGCCACGTTGATGTACCAACAACATGACAAAGGCACTAGCAATTTTACCAAGGGTTCGGGTAGCCAGACCTAAAGTCACTAAGAAATAGAAATAATATGTTAGCTACCTTGAACCGCCAACCCAATTCATATGGCAGATGTTGTTTAAAGGGAATATATCACTACAAAGACACAATACAGGTTAAAAATTCAGAAAACATAGTTAGCTAACGTGTGTCATCTAACTAGCTAACGTGTTATTTAAAAAAACTAACGTGTTATTAAATTAGCTAACATGTGTTGTCTAACTAGCTGAAGTGTGTGATTCACTGTATCAAGGTGAATTAGTTGATTGTTTAGGTTTAAAAATACATGCGCAGCAATTAGTTAGTTAGCTATGTGTACATCAAAATAAAACATTTATCCTATAGTGTTTATAAGTACCGTGAACGTCTCCTCAAACTGACAGACGTGCACGTGCTGCGTACGTTTGGTTGTATCAGTCACGTGACGAGACGAAATGACCTGTCCTCGCCTAGATCCATGGCCCTAGCACACTAGTTTTTATCATGCTGCTATATCTTAAGATCCATATGCACAAAAATGTCCAATATAGAACAACGTAAACTAAACATTAAAAAATATTTTAATTTGTACTCATGTAAAGAACGTGTGGGCGCCTTGCTGCCATGGAAACGCTGCTCGCTGGCTTGACTCAGTTGCTGTTCAACCTCTGTTCTGAGACACGTGCACTTGACTCTCTGGATCTTGTTTGACACTTTTGTAAACGACTTTGTTCACATTTTTACAGAGTTGCCATGCCGATCTGAAGTTCACGTCCTGATCTGACAAGGCTCCCAATCTCTTCGTTGGAGGTAACGTTGCGTAACTGAAAATATGATGAATATTTATGTGAATGCATTATATAAGTAAGACTTTTGTTGCGTGGACATGTTTTGGGACAGGAGCTAGCTAGCATAGCGCTGGTAAAACTAAAACATGATATATATTTTTAAATGTAAAATACTGTGCCCAGGTGCATTTGAGTTTATCTATTTACATTGGATAGGGCAGTGTTGATGTATCACGATAGTTTTCACATCTATGAACATGTTTTTTAGCCTATATAGCTAACTTTAACCGGGCCTAAGCCATCAGTAAACTCAGGTCAATTACTATTTTCCTACATTTGCAAAATTAAATTTGTACGACGATGGTATGGTAAGCCCAGGCCAATTTAACTTGTGCAGGACTAAAAGCTCTCTGTCCGGAAACAGGAGAGGTATTTCAAATCATACTGACAATCTCAAAGTAACTCAATAGTAGTAGTAGTATATATAATACTATAGTAGTAGTAAAACTCAAGTCACAATTTAAAACAATGATATTGCAATCCTATTTTTAACCCAGTAACTAGTAATATATTACATATTACAAGTTTAGTCACTTGTCTAACACCAGTTTGTTCAAAGTGGATCAATAATGTCCTCTTTCAGTATGTCTTCAGAATGGATTATTCTTTCCCTCTGTTCACAGATAGTTGTGTTCCCAATGGAGCTCTCCATGGTACCTGCTCCACTATACATACTGTATATAAACATGAGTAAGTCATTGTCTGAATATTGACTTTTCAGTCTGCCTCTGCAAAGTTGAAGTAGAGAGCAAACTTCTAGTTGACCAATTCTGATTTAGGATTCATTATTTTGAAAGTGGCCTGTGGAGATGAATATGCCCTAAACAGATACTTGATTTGTTCCAAAAGGGAGATAAGAACCAAGAGCAAATATTCACAAGGATTTACGGCAAGATCTCAAAATCATGATCCTTGTGTTGAATTGTGTGTGTACAGGCACAGAGGAGTACGTGGATCATGGAGCAACTCTGAGCAAAAGAAACACATTGTCTTCAGAGGAGAGCACTTAAGTATTAATGTGAGGTCAATACTTGAGCTTGTGCTCTCTAGGTTCACAGTGAGGGAAAGATGGAGTGTGCGATTTACAGACGGATTGTTGCAGCTTCTGTTGTGATAAGAGGGAGAAAGAAGACAGCATTGAAACCTGTTAACATACAAATTAGTTTGTTAGTTAGTTCGTTCTTATTTAAGGACAATAAAAATTTAGACAGACAAACAACATAAATAAAAGTATAAAACACACAAAGCAAGAAAAAAGGACAAAGTACACAAAAGAAAAAACAACAGATTAAACAAAGACTTTTTCACATTCACACAAAAACGAAATATAAGTTATCAAGAATTTGTCCACACCTTTTTTGGTGATTTTTTTTTGTTTCAACAAAACATTCTTCAAGATTGTGTTAGTTCTCGGCATAATTAAGAAAGATTGCAGTATTTAATTCCTTTCAATTCAATTCAGTTTATTCTTGTTTAGCCCTAAATCACAACAGTAGTCCTCTCAGATGACTTTACAAAACCATTGAAAAGATATTTCATTACTAGACTTAAAGATGAAATGTTTCCCGATGAGAAAAATATAAATTTACATTCTCTTTATATTTTGTCTCCAAAGAACCCTATTAATAATTGTCTCCAAAGAACCCTATTAATAATGACAAATTTATCTCTACTTTCTGCAAAAACTTAGAGAATTTACCACTAACTCTAAGATTCTGCTTAACTTTTAACTTGCTGCACCATTGAAAGTTTGTTGGTTCTGTGACTGTGTGGTTTGGTGACATCACAGACAAAGAAAGGAGAGCTCTAAACATGGTGCTCTCCTCTGCAAAGAGGACTGTGAGCTGTGAGCTTCCTGTTCTGGAGGTTCTTTATAAATCCAGACTTTTAAACCGAGCACTTAGAATAATCAATGACTCTTCTGGCCACCCTGGAAAAGCCATGTTCCAGCTTCTTCCTTCTGGCAGAAGACATTGTTTGCTTAGATGCAGGACATCTCGTTATGCTAAAAGCTTCTTTCCACAAACTGTTTTAGTCGATCAATTTCACAGTGAAAATTGTTTACTGTTTTATTTGTTTTATTTCTGTACTTTTATTGTTGTTTTATGTATGTACTTGTCTTGTGCACACTGGGGACTTCTAAAAATGTATTCCAATGTGATATTACTGCCAATGGCAAATACATGAATCTGAATCTGAATCAGAAAGGTCTCAGCTCAAAGTTAATGTTTACATTATTTAGAATTGAATTAATGTTAACACAAACGTTTCTTCAGTTCTTATTAAAGTCATAATTTTTATCTTTCATTTTTTTTTGTTAAATAAGAGAAGTTGGAGGATGCCTCTGTTTTGTAGTGCAGTCTAACTTGTTCCCAGCAGATGGCATCCACACATTTAATGAGTGCTCCTCTGATTCCAAAATCAGTTGATTAGACAGGGCCACAAGGAAACAGTCTACAGCTCCACCCCACATTCACTCTAAAACCTTTTACGTTTGGAAAAAAAAAACAGTACAGCGAGCAATACGCCTCGATATAAGGCATGTCTTCTCACTCCACACAGAGATGGGAGTGGGATGTGTTAGTGGCAAGGGAAATCAGACCCTCTTGATGCGAAGCACATAATACATTTTGAAAGAATAATAACCATAGACTGTAAATATTAATAACCTACAAATAAAATCATATTATTGTGAAGGGTTGACCGGAAGTACAGAATGGCTTGCTTTCCGCTGTGCAGTGTGGCTGTCACAGACACAGATGAGGATGTAGCGGTGCCTGGGAGCAGCTCTTTTCGCATCTATGCCGCGTCAGGGCTCGTTATAGTCGGCTTGAGGGGATGGCTGTTTCCCGGTCCATCAGCACAAACAACTAAGAGGCCGTAAACATGTCGCACATCCTCGATGCTGCGACCAAAGGGAGATGGGAGCGCACCACCGCAGCCAAGAGAGCCGTGTTCATCGCAGCGGCCGCCTACGGACTCAAGACCCTGTACCCCATCATCTGCAGACGGATAAAGAAGCGCAGTGAGCCGCTGTCTGATGGAGCGAATGGAGCGCTCTCGAACGGCTCTGTCTGCTCACGGAACACGCACAGCAACAAGAAGGCATCCCCGGGAGTCAACGCAGAGTTTTTTAATCAGATCCTCGAGCTTGGAAAGATCCTGTTTCCCAAGCTATTATCAAAAGAATTGGCTTTACTATCGCTGCATTCTGTGGCACTTATATCCAGGACGTTTCTGTCTATTTACGTGGCCAGTTTAGACGGGAAAATAGTCAAAACTATAGTGGAAAAGAAGCCTAAGCGTTTCATCTGGCAGCTGATCAAATGGCTCCTCATCGCCATCCCGGCCACGTTCGTCAACAGCGCCATCCGCTACCTGGAGTGCAAACTGGCCCTGGCCTTCCGCACCCGGCTGGTGGACCATGCCTACCGCACCTACTTCACCGAGCAGACCTACTACCGCGTCAGCAACATGGACGGCAGGCGAGTGCTCCCTTGTCATCGTAATTAAACTGGAAGCTCTCTACCCAACTTTCTTTTGTTTCATAAATGATTCATAACAAACGAGTCATGTGTACGAAACACTTTGTAAACAAACCAGACCACTGCAGGTTGTATTTATGTCATCAGAAAACAAAGCCATACCCACTGAGTCAATGTTTCACGTTTTTAGCTTTGGACTGATTGGCTGAGTGAGGGTTAGTGGGTGGTCCTTTCATTTTCACCTTACTGTCTGAAAAAGATGATCTAATGGTGTGACAGGGGCCAAAATATACGTATATGTGGAGAGTAGGTATAGAACTGTGTGACATAGTAGTTATAGTAGTATTACATTTTATGGTGTGCTTTGTTAGGTTCCCCAGCTTAAAATACCACAGCCTTTTTGGACAACAAACAGATTTTTACCTCAAAATAAATAATACTTAATTTGGGGGAACACAGTTTTAGTTCTTCTGATATACAGTAGTTTAAAATGTAGCAAAAATATGTTCAAGAACTTCAAACGTTGTCTTGTTATTTACTATAATTATACTATGCTCAAATTAGTATCTAGCTTCAATACTAGATCAGTTTTGATTGATATCTGATTTCCGATGACAGGCTGGCGAACCCGGACCAGTCTCTCACAGAGGATGTCATGATGTTCTCCCAGTCTGTGGCCCATCTCTACTCCAACCTGACCAAGCCGATCCTGGACGTGGTGCTGACCTCTTACACGCTCATACAGACGGCCAGGTCTCGAGGGGCAAATGCGTCCGGGCCCACGCTCCTGGCCGGGCTTGTGGTGTTTGCAACTGCCAAAGTTCTCCGGGCCTGCTCCCCGAAGTTTGGGAAGCTGGTGGCAGAGGAGGCACACAGGAAAGGCTACCTGCGCTATGTCCACTCCAGGATTATCGCCAATGCAGAGGAGATAGCGTTCTACCGGGGACATAAGGTTTGTTTGTGAGTGCTTGTAATAAGCTTGTAAGTGATGAGAAATATGCACAAAATATACCTTGTCAAACTTTTAACTTCTTTTAGTGTTCCAACATTGTATTTCATATATCTATTTTGTTAATGGAGGGATAGGCATCAACCAGTAGAACAACAGGCATGTAAAGTAACTTTAATTTATATTTCTATTGGTCATCGCTTGATAATTATGGTTATTAAAATGAACCCAGTTGATTGATTAAATTAATAAAAGGGGATATTTGTGACCCAAACTGGACTCACATCATTTGAATTGAATGAAAACAATATTTTGGCATAAATACACTGAAATATTTAGGGATTCATAAAAAAATTATGTGAAATTAAGCTGGATTCTTGTTTGAAACCGCAACATCCAACAATCATGTTCTCTTTTACCTATAAGAGCTGAGTGAGGACTGATGTTCTACTTCTCAAAGCGAATGAAATGACCTTTTGCCGTTTCTTAATCAAGGTTGTTCAAGGTGTGTCTATTGATAGGAGCTCAAAAGTATGTAATATCTAAGTATGTAATAACTAAGTAATAATATCTTACACATTAATAAGCAAGCCTAAACCCACAGTTTTTCTTTAGTTCAAGCATTTATTTGTAATGAATCCATTATTTTTTCTCATACATTTTGTACGAATTTTACAACAGAAAACACACACCATATATTCACACACCCACACAGCACACACAAGGAAACAAAGGGTACAGAGAATATTGTAGTTAATGCATTTTTTTCATAGTAGAAGAATAGCAAACTCTTGAAACAACTAAACAACCAAAAACTTGTATAAAAAAATGGATTTCACATTTTCTATCCTGACAATTTCAAAAAGGAATAGATAGAGTGTGGCTTCTATATGCACACACACACACACACACACACACACAATTCGATTTTTGCCAAGATGGTGCTGCCCTCGTACTTATATCTGTGTGCGGTTGTGTGTCTGTGCGGCGGTGCAGGTGGAGATGGCGCAGCTGCAGAAGTGCTATGGTGCGCTGGCTGAGCAGATGCACTTGATCCTGTCCAAACGTCTGTGGTACATCATGATCGAGCAGTTCCTCATGAAGTACGTGTGGAGCAGCTGTGGCCTGGTCATGGTGGCCGTGCCCATCATCACCGCCACGGGCTTCGCAGACAACGGTGAGAGCACTGACCGTGAGCAGGTCGCATATGGGAGACCCAGATGGAAAAATAAAGATATACACATCCATATTTAGCAAACGTGACTTTTTTGAGCTTTTAAAGGAGCAGTATGTACAAATCTGTCCAAAATTGGGACTGTAACCTCTCCGTCTCTCCCTAACTCAGATATGCAGATGAATCCAGCTGGGACCATAATAATAACTGAATAGACAAAAGTTTTGTTAACAATAAATCTATAAACAACACCTTTTTCACAAAGATAGAAACTCTTTTTATGCCTTGTTTTGTCATAACAAGAACTTTTTAGTTATGCGGCCACATGTTACCAGTGAGATTAGCTTGACGCGGCCTGTTCGGGCAACCTGGATCACAGAATTTCTGATTGGTAAAACGGTGGAGGCCAGTACATCAAAATGAAAACAAAAACAAGATTTAGGGGCTGTAAAACTTATTTTGAAATTTAAATATCTTGTCTGAACCACTGTTATCAGTTAAAGAAGTGTTGGAAAAGAGCTTCTTTTAGGAATGCCTTTTGACAGATTAGAGTAATTTGATCATGACTAGACATGAAAATCATACATATTGCTAATTTAACTTTTATTTTTGGCAGCTGCATGTTAATGAGCGTCTGACGTTGGTAGTAGTTTTTTTTTAATGCCACAGCAGCTTCCTCTCTTTACCACATGTGAAACCTGCCTCCTCCACTGACTGAGTTCAAAACACACCAACATTGTATAGCAAGGCAAGTTTATGTGTAAATGAATAATAATCACTATACACTAAAAAAGATTAAAGGGAAAATTCCTCAGTTGTATGCAGAAGACAGAACTGTTTTTTGCCAGTCACTCTGCTCCTCAGAGCTTGAGTTGGTTCATTTGGCACTAACATGTTTCAGAGGTGCTTTGGTGCGAGGCCATGGAGAGACTTGTAACAAGAAGAGCTGTGTCTATTCTGAGCCACAGGAAGCCAGTGCAGGGACCTTAGGACTGGACTAAAGCATGGAAAAGAATCTCAAAGTCTCCTTTAGACACTATGTTTTTTATACTGGCAATGTTTTGTAGATGGAAAAAGCTGCTGATGTTACGAAGTTGATGTGGCCATCCATCCATCCATCCATTTTCTACCCTTTAATCCATTTCTGGGTCAGGGGGGTGGCAGTCAGAGATGCCACCCAAGTCTCATAGCACCAGCCCCTCACTGACCCTCTGCAGGTGGTGAGTCCACAGGAGGACGGCTGCTCTCTGAGTGTGAGCATAGCCTTGATCTTTCAGTGGGAGCTTTGGGCAAAGTGGGGTTAAGTGTCTTGCCCAAGGACACAACGACAGCAGTTATCAGTGGGAGTCGGTGGAGAAGGTGCAGAGGTGGGAATTGAACCCACGACCTTCTGGGCTTAAGGCCGACCTTCTGGGCTTGATGTGGCCGTTAAAATTTAAGTCTGAGTCCAGTGTTTCCCCTGGATTTTAGAGCTTTAGAGATTTTATTGCTAGAGTCCTTTTTGACTTGAACTCTGTGTTTGGTAAAGCTAGCGTGGATGGGCAGCCTCAGGTGATGGTGAGCGAGCGCACTGAGGCCTTCACAACAGCCCGGAACCTCCTGGCCTCTGGAGCCGACGCCATCGAGAGGATCATGTCTTCCTACAAAGAGGTGCGCACTAAAGTCTGTTCCATTGCCACTGTTACAGTCAACACAGGTTCATTTACCACGTATCATGGATATGCCATACAGTTTTGAATACATATTGTGAAAATCATCTTCTTGTCAGCCATGTGATAATTGTCTCCCTTATTATTCTCTAATACTTGCATCATTGTGCATTTTTGATCATCTTTATGCTACTGCACAAAAGCTGGGGCACCGAACTTTCTCCCCACTTATTCAATACCATTTAAATGTAGTATTCTTTTGTGTCAACAGAATGAGCATTTTACAAGTGCTTTAATTTAAAAGTAAATATACTGTCTGAACCAAGCCTACCCCAACATGCTGTATAGACAAAACCTTTTGAGTTACTATTTGACTCTTAGCAAGATTGGTACTCTATTTTACACATTTCTGTCTAAAAAAGTGGTCCGAAGATGTGAGTTAAAAAATGTGAAAACTAGGGATAGAACCAAACTGTTCTGAGGCTGAGGAACCATCATTGGAATGGCTGAACGCTGCCTTAGATGTGAGGAGCTCAGTAACACAGGAGGAGCTCGGAGTCAGTGGCGCGTATTAGCATATTAGCGGAACTCGCCTATATTTGTGCATTGTCTGGTCCTCCCGGTTCTGCGCAGTTGATGAGCTCCCATGATGTGTTACGCCAAATACCCGTGTGTGGCTGTCATGCACGTGCACAAAGGGGCTCGGCCGCGCTCTGACCAATCAGAACTGCTGATCAGAGCGGAGCTAGAGCGGAGCTAGAGCAGGAGCCAGACGAGCAGAGTTTGTGGCACTAAAGTGTGGATTTAAAGAAAACCGAAGGATTTAAAAAGAAAAAAAGTTCAGGATGACAAGGGACACTAAAATCCCCACAAAAGCCGACCTTTATGAAAGCTGTAGGTTCTCTGTCAGCTGAGGTCGAGCTGTTTTAGTTTAACATTGAGTTCTATGGGGAAAATGTCTGGGTAGCCCACGTGACTTTAGTCTGGTTTAGTCTGCAGTACCGCGAGAATCCCGCGACATGGGTCCTTCAGCTCCTAGCAAGTACTACCCTATCCAGTTATCATAATAGAATGCTCGGAGTAGAGCCACTGTTTCTCCATATTGAGAGGAGCCAGTTGAGGTGGCCTCGCCTCCCTGCAGTAGGTGTTCCGGCTCTGTCCCATGAAGAGGAGACCACAGGGAAGACCCAGGACACAGTCTCTCATTTGGCCTGGGAACGGCTTAAGATTCCCTCGGGAGAGCTGTGGAAGTTGTCTGCATGGCTCGGATGCTGTTATTACAACAATATCACGCATTTCGTTTTAACAGCATTTTCCACCACAGTATTCCATGCTTTATTTGACTTGATTGTAAATGTAGGAACATTATTGGAGATAATTTCCCAAAGATTGAGTGGTAAATGGAATACTAGTTATTTAATATAATTGTACAAAATATTCTCTTCATATTGTTTTATACATTTTTGCTCTGACTAAACCAATGTACCAAGCTGTAAATCTTTTATTGGATAGGATTCACATCGCTGGAATAGTTCAGTAGCTCCAGGATATGACTTTGAACAGTAGCAAGTCTCCACACGCTGCTGTAGAGTGAGAGAACAAACACTGGCTGACATGTCTCCATGACATGATCCAGCTCATAGCTGGTCATTTACAATCTGGTTAAAGTTGTGTTTTTTACAATTCAAAGTACTAATTCAATCCAAAGTGTCCCAGCAATCTCTGTGTGAAGTCAACTGAAGGAATCACAAAGATTTAGTCTTAAAGTTCACATATTCTGCTTCCTGTCCTGTTGTAACCTTGCCGTGTATCTAGAGCAGCTATTTGTAATAAAAACAACCATTTGACCTTGTAGGCCGTGTGACTGTGATCATTTGAATGTCACCTCAGGGAAGTTCTCGAGAGAACAGCGTACAGTGTTTGTGGATGTTTCTTCAGAAGTATCTCAGTACAAAGTACACATGTGCATTATGTCATTGACAGGGTTAGCAGATGGTGTTTGTTGGAAACATTGTATTAGTCTGATAATTGCTGTGCTGTTAATGTAAAAATTTTAGGGCTGTCAAACGATTAAATTTTTTTAGTTGATTAAATCACATAGTAATGGTGAGTTAACTCACATTAATAGCATTTTTAACATTCTATTTCAAATCCACTCCATTTTAAGTTAAATGAGATTATCAAATGTAAAGACACATTGTCATTCAGACCAAATGTACTTCAATCTGTTTGATTTTCTCACAACCTCGTACTTTTGGGCACAACCAACATGAACTGTTAATGGACGGGAAAATTTACGTACCCCAGCTTTGATTTAGCGAGTTTAGTGGCGTTTCAGGAGGAGACACGGACACGCTCTAAAACATTTGTAAGTTGTTTGGTGGATTGACACCTTATTAAGTATGATTATATTAATAAAGGATTCTATTGATTACCTTTGATTAAATGATGAATCTATTACTGTTTTTTTGGGTTGTTAACTGCATATTTTATTTTTATTTTAGGTATAATATGATATATATACAGAAGTCTGTAGTTTTATCATACTGAGGAATATTCCAATCCAAGCAACAGCATCTCCATTATAACAAGCATGGATCTCATCACGCTGTACACCTAAATAACTTTAGATTTTTTCTAAATCTACTGATGTAAGCTTTTTTGTGGATAAAAAGTCCAATTTGTCAGATGTGCTTTCATGAATGACCTGTGAAATAGCTGTTTATTGTGCAGCTCCCCTTCCCCTCCATCTTTGCTGTCATATCACTAGGTCAGACAGTACTGGTGTGTGTGTATGTGTGTGTATGAGTGTGTGTAAAGTGTGTGCGTGTGTGTGTGTGTGTGTGTGTGTGTGTGTGTGGACAGTGTTGTGAAGTGACCAGTGGCTCTTGAGGCTTAGGCGCTCTGTGAATAATCCTCCATCTGTTGATCTTTAGTGCTGCACTTCTGTCAATGCTCTCACTTCATTCATTCTTAGCTCAGATTTGCATAAAGCTATGCATTAAACAATATAATAATTGTATATGCTAATACAAAATAAGTGCAAGTAAGACAAAATATCACAGCTTTCCCTCGTTTTTTAGTAAGTTGTGTTATGTTGTTTTGTGTGTGTGTTTGACAAGGGGGGGAGCAGATTGGTCTTGACAATAAATATAATCGAATAAATTATTTCCCACAATATTCACATGTTTCACATAGTTAATTGTGAATCTTAGTTGTCAGAATTAATTTCTAGTTTAAAGTACAAGCTCCGTTCCCCACTTCTTGCCATGGAAATTAGTTTGCTTGGAATTTGCATCTGATGTGCTCACTGTGTTTCTATGGTTGTGTGTGTGTGTGTGTATATAAATGTAAATATATATATTTTTTGTATATACTATTTCTTTTATTTATGTTTAAAAAAAAAAACATGTACAAAACCCATGTCTAGCTACAAAAACGGATTTTTCAGGTGGAGCAAATGAGGAATTTTGAAGTCACATTCTGTTCTCCAATATTGGTGGAAGTGTGTAGCCATGTCCACCCTGACATTTTCAAAGAAGAATAGGCAGAATGTCCGCTATGCACGCATATACACATATACACTCACACACACGTGTTTCACAGGACCAGCCGCTCTAGTGTGTTCATGAGGTTGGACATCAGAGCCATCGGCCTCAAGTCGCTGAGGTTTTTAGCAAAGGGTGTCTTTGGCTCCTCCAAAGAGGTTGCACACTCACCCCTTGTGACACTCTTTCTCCCATATGCAGAAAGATGCTGCTCCACATGGTGTTTAAGCTGTAACAACAGACTGTGACACATTGCACAGTTTAGAGAGAGGAAAAAAGCAGTTTCAACAAGTTGTGTTTGATAAATATAATAGCATTGTGTAAACAAGGTTGAACCGTTGAAAAGCATAAAACATGTTCCCTGCTGTAAGCTAGAAAGTGTTTGGGGTTAAATTATTACTCCAGTCTTCATTTAAGTCGATAACTAACTTTAAAACTACACAAAATACGACTACAGTATATGTAATAAAATAAGTCTAATTAGTCCCTTGCCTTCAAAACAGTTTGGTTCTTTCACTGGTTTTTACATGAATAGAATTTTTGTTTTGCTCTGTCACACTTTAGATGAGATTTTTCAAACAGAAAACTGACAAAGCGAGGACCACCCTCTCTCAGCCAAGCAGCTTGCAGCACGAAATGTAAAATAGGGACCATGCAAAATATGTTTTCAAAAGATTTTGGATGGCATGTCTCAATAGACCTTACTGTGACATTCCATGAACGATAGAGGCATTTTAATTATAAGTGAGTGTCTTGGTTTTTGTATTTTTGATACATTGACGATCCCCACACCAGGTCCTGGAAGTGTGTGATCAAAGCGTACATAGTGTTCAATGACTGCACTCATAATCAGGAAATCAATCCATTCATGCATGAATAATGGCCCGGTTTCTAATCTCAGAGTATTATTACTACTAATCGATTAGACTGGGATCAAGTTCTGTGCTGTTGAGTGCATCAAAATGGGATATATGATCAGGTAAAAAGAGAAAGTGATGACTTTTCTTGAATCCTGTCGGCAGCCAAAAAAACATCACCTGAGACATCAGGTGATGTCCATGAACCATTGCCACACGGGGCTGTGTTGTAATTAGGGGTGGGAACCTAAGGGTTCCTCAAGATACGATACACGATGCAAAGCTCACGATAACGATATTATCACGATAACAATATTATCACGATAACGATATTATCACAATAACGATATTATCACGATAACGATTTTATCACAAAATGACAATTATCAATTAATTGGTCAGAAATATACAATATGCCAATTTATGGCATAAATAAAAGAAAAAATACACTTTTTCATGATAACTGGAATGGAGATGCATAATGTAGCCATATATTAAGTATTGATACCAATAAAAAAGAAAAAATTGTAAAAAATAAAAAAGATTTTTTTTTTTTCTAAATTGAATTGCGGGAGAAAGTATCGTCACACCCCTAGTTGTAATGGTTCATGAAATATGGAGTTCTTTTAATCAGGAAGTAATATGTATACAGCTATGTGAGTTTTAATTGTATCATTGTTGAAAAATACCGTACAAAATAGTGCAGAGCCCTACGGTCAGAAATAGGCTTCTTTTAAAAGTGAAATACAATTTGCCAACATCACCTATAAGCATTAGAACTTATGATTGGATCGATTGCATAACAATTGAGGCAAACGTGGTGTGCCTTTCTTCTGAATTTAGAACAAAAAGAGGTATGGGAAGGCCCAGGCTATATGAAGAAAGCATATTTCTCTTAACCAGGCCAGGCTCTCACGTTTGTCTCTCTTGTTTGTTTGACATGACTCTTCTCTGTCCTGCAGGTCACAGAGCTTGCGGGGTACACGGCCAGAGTACACAACATGTTTGCTGTGTTTGAGGACGTGCAAAAGGGCATTTACAAACGTTCGTCGCTCACAGAAACTGGCGGGCCGGAGAAGAAGACCAAGCCTGGCATGCACATTGACGGGCCTCTGGAGATCAAGGGTAGGATCAGAAGAATGCTATGCAAAAACACAAGTGCAAATGTACAATACTAGTACTAATGCATATCAAAATGTATGCACTTGATTTGAGCCCGGAAGTTGATTCAAGTCTTTCTTATATCGATGGAATATCTAATGCATAAATGAATGGTAGTCCAATGCTGAAGCCTGTCATAATACATAGTACACCTGCATAATAATACATTGTATAGGTTGGGTACCAAACTTTTGATAAATAATACATGTAAAAGTAAAATGATGTGATTAAATTTGTCTTTATGTTTTTTGAGCTGAGGGAGGGTGGTCCTTCTTTTTTGACTTTTTTGGTCTAGAAAAGATTTGACAAAGGTTAAAAATGCATCCATGTGTTAAGAGCTTTGAATGAGTTTGGATTTCATAACATGGAAGTTAAGCATGTTACCCCAGCTTTAAATGTAAAATATTGCAAAGAAAATTTTGGAACTTTTTGTAAAGACGCCCTAAAGCAGGCGTCTTTACAAAAAGTTAGAAAAATAAAAAGTAAAAATAAGAGAAAAGCAGAATAAACCACTGAGGATATAATCTCATGGCACTAGACTTTGACCCATTCCTGATAATCTCTTATTTGAAGCTCCATAAATACGTACATATATTCTAATCCTTGGTTTTATACACCAATAAATCCCTACTTTCTCCTTTTGTATTATCAGGGGAAGTCATTGACGTGGACCAAGGCATTGTGTGTGAGAATGTGCCCATCATTACCCCAAATGGAGATGTGGTCGTGTCCTGTTTAAACTTTCAGGTGAGAAAAAGCATGCATCACCGTAGGCGTTACAGCACGAAAGAGTTGTTGCGCAGCATACGCACACAATTGTTTTCCATCTTCACCAATTGTGATATTTACACTAGTAGTTTTATACGGGCGTACGACAGACGTGTTGACGTGAGGCTGCGCCTAAATTGCTTGTATATGATCATAAGCAGGAGGGCTGGCAGGGTTGACAGTGATTCTGGATATTGCTCTTTTCTTTCATAAAGTCTCGCGTCCGACCAGAGCAGCCCACAGAGACCATGAGGACATACACATACATGTGATTTTTGTTTCTCTACATCAGGTCTCTGGCCCTTACTCTCCTCTACACTTCTCCATAGACGGCGTGTACACAGCCAAGTAATGTTACATGCATATGCTTCCATACTGTGAAAATGTTCCAACTCTATATTCAGGCTTGACATTATTTCCCATTAAAAGGCGAGAAACCAACAATATAAGCTAAATTATACAATGTGCCTCCTCTCGGCCTCTCTCATTCAGCTTGTCCCACAACCTCCGCACAGCTCCTCTGCCACCCTATGCCAGCCAAACTCCCCACAACCAATTTTCTTTTCAAGCTCATGCAATTCTCCCCTTCACTTCCTCAACACCATTCTGTGCTCCAAGTGCCACTCTCAGTCTCTAATCATGCATCCTTGATGAGGCCTAGGGGTGCCAATGTTATGTCATGCCAAGGATTTCCTTGTGTCACGTCTAGTCTCTCAAAGTTGAAGCAGTTTTTATTTGTTACAATATATTATTTTTATGCAGCAGGGAAAATAGAGGATTTCAGTATTTGCTATGAATAAACTTATGGGCGGAGTGGTATTAAATCATTGAGTAAAGGAGGAACCTGTTTGTGCATTGGTGATAGTTCTCACAAATTGGTTTTCTCTATTCCACATTCTTTGTTTTCCACATTTGTTTGTTGCCTGAGAAATAATCACGTATTTGTGAAGCCTGCTTTACGCTTATGAATGAATTTTCCCCTCAATATATCATTTGAACGAGAGTAAATGCATGATAAATGTTTCTTCCAGGTGGAGGAGGGAATGCACCTGCTGATCACCGGCCCAAACGGCTGTGGGAAAAGCTCACTGTTCCGGATCCTGAGCGGTCTGTGGCCCGTGTACGGAGGCCGCCTGCACAAGCCCTCCCCTCAGCACATGTTCTACATCCCCCAGAGGTACCGCACCAAGCCACAATGCATCAATGCAGTTCAATTCAATGACCTAAGGCTTTCACTTATTTAAAGAAGAAATGTTATACTCTATTATTAGACTTTTTACTTTGTTTGTGCCAAGATAAGATAAGAATTCCTTTATTCGTCCCACAGTGGGGAAATTTCGAAAAGTATATAATATTAGAATGGATACAACTCAAAACATTCATAACTGTTTTACTGGATACTGAAATTTCCCTTGAGTTCATGGGACATTTCTTGCAAGTTGCAGCAGTTTAAACGCATACCTCACACATTTCTCACACCCTAATTATTCACCCCTAAAAATGTGAATCTGTTTTATTTTACAGCTTTTAGATACCCAAAGGAAACTAAAAAAAAAATGTTAGCTTTAAATCTGATTCTACTACAGATTCAGATTCATTTATTACTTTGTCTCCTGAGGGAGAAATGTGTCTTGGAGCAGGGGGGGTCAGTAGCACCCACAGATACAGACATAAGAAATAAAAAAAGTACAAGTGTTAAAATGTGACCTTTTTCCATACATTGCATATTACAGTCATGATGCCACACCAGAGCGATAAGGAAACCTCTGCGGGGCGGATTCTCACTTCATCAACAGTGTGTAACTTTAACCATTGTAACAGGAGCGCCGCGTGTGAAACTAGAGCTCAGACCAAAGTGAAATATTTACCTTCTGACCAATAACACGCCAATGAGCTGCTCAATATGTTTGTAAAGTAGTCTTAATGTTAAGTTTTCAGCAAAGACATAAAGCACTTTGATACAGTATGAGACTGCTGCTTACAGCCTACATCTACTGTAGTTCGATCAAAAATAGTCTGTGACTAATGCTACAGATTAACGGTTCAAAAGCCTCACTTTCAAACCACAAACAATTACAAAACCTTGCTCAGCTCAAAGCAGCAAATAGTGACTCAATGGGCTCTTTCTTACAATCATGCAAAAAAAGTTTTTTACGTTTTTAAACGGCATGTTCTGGTATCATTGATACTTACCTTTTGCTTTAACAAAAAAAAATAAAAAATCTAGCGAGTGCACTTTGGGAGAAGACTCGGAGGAGACTGAGGCTCCATAGTCCAGCTTCAGAGGTGTATTTATTGCATCATGCACAGGTTATGCAAAGACACGCACACAACAAGCAGAGATTAGTCCTGTGCGCGTGACCTTACGGCGGCGCCATTTGACATGTTGTTGCCAAAGCGACAGCCGCTAGAGGTGGGGACCTCTGTCCAGTGTGGCCGCAGCTGCCCCGGGTCAAAACTTTGTGGCCACGGAAGATGCAGACTCCCGTTCAGTTCATACAGCAAACTACAGCAAGTGCCCCGCGGTCATGCACATATTCTTTATAAACTTGAATTCCCAGAGGACCTACATGCTCTGTCACCATCTCACACACTCTCATGTCCGCGGCAGAGTGTTATTATGGGATGCATGGGCGGATCATTCCGTACATGTGTCAATGCGTTAATTGTTTTAACGCGATTAATGACATTTTTTTATTAACGTGCGGTAACGCGATAATTTTGACAGCCCTAGTTTTTAGATATCAGGAATATACATCAGGAACTTCTGGCACAAACGTGTAACTCGGCTCCCTCTGTCTAAAAGCTCCTGTCTCAGTCCTTTGTCATTGTACCATAAAATACTGCTCATGAATTTGGGCAATTTCAATCGCATTCAATAGTTTTTGAAATGGTAATGTAGATAGCTTTTTTTTTTTCAGAAAAAAAATTATGGATGTTTTACAATATATTTAGTACAAAATAGGATTATCATGACTATGATGATTATTATGCATTATGATGATAATCCCCCAACCCAGAAATGGATTAATAAAGGGGTAGAAAATGACCAGAAATAGACATAATGCATAATATTTTCTTCTGCTATATGCAAAATGATGCAAAGGGCTTGTGTGAGGTCGAGGAACTACTCCTTAGTTGGAATACTTTAGAAGTGACTTGACAGGATCTCTCACCTCCAGACAACGGTTGATCCTACAACCCCTGGATCTTGAATGTAATCTAACCCAGGTCTACAGAAGACTGCCTCCTACTGAGCAGTGAATATTTTATACTTGGTTTGAGGAGCAGCTGGCAGCAGTAACACAATGCAACACAACTGACGCCACAAAGAGGACAGCAGCGGGTAAACGCATGTCTCTGAAAGCATTTGTTCAGTGATTGTATTTGGATCTGCTCCAGCCTTTGTCTTTGTCTTCAGCGACCAAAGCACCTAATGAAATGAATGTTGGACAAAAGAGATCTCTAGGGCAAATGTGATGTGTGCTTGTACTTCATGTCGGATGTGTATTTACAATGGAAGACTTGGAGATACTCAAATTACTGGTGTTTTGTAACTTAATAGAATACGGCATGTGACTTCTTTGAACTTTTTGGATGATCAAGTACTCTGGTTCGAAAAATAGTCTGAACACCACTGAACATATCAACTATATCAAACACAATCTCTATTTCAGTTACGGTATGTGGTCTAATACACCAGCACCTCTTTTCAACAATAAACTCTGGATCATCTAGACCAGGGGTGTCAAACTTATATTGGTCAGGGGCCGAATGAAAAAGGAAAGGGCTGGTCAGGGGCCAAAAGAATAAGTGGGTTTCATTTATTATACTTTTTTATAATATGAACTTGTTTCACATTATTTGGATTGGATATTCTTTTCTAATTAAGATGAGTTCAGTTACTATGGACTGACCCAAAACTGGACCAAATATTGAAGGTATTTAGGAAGATGTTCTACTTCCGGGTGTATCATCAAGACTATTGGTCCTCCCAACTGTCAATCATTCTGGTGATTTGTGCTTGTCAAATAAGACCAGAGACTTTTGTTCAAAAAGTGTGAAGGGCAATTCTTTCCTAAGAAAATTGGGGAATCCTCCTTCATATCTTTAATGTAGAAGACTCGTTAAAAGCATAACATAACAATACTAACTTCTACTTACATGTTGGCTTAACATTTCTTATGGAATTCAATTTTTTGGTTGTTTTCTTGAGAAAATTAGTTATGGATAACATGCCATTGTCGCCTATTACCATCAAAACTGCTATTTAATATAATAATTCAAAATCATCTCAGGGTCCACTGGAAATGGTCTCCCGGGCCGGATCTGGCCCCCGGGCCTTGACTTTGACACCTGCGATCTAGACAGTAGTGTGATGCCTGCTTCTTGTTGCTTGTGTGTGGCACAGGCCCTACATGTCCATGGGCTCTCTGAGGGACCAGGTCATTTACCCGGACTCTCTGGAGGACATGACAGCCCGCAGCCTCACGGATAAAGACCTGGAGGCCATCTTGGACATCGTCAACCTCAATCAAATTGTTACCAGAGAAGGAGGTGAGACTGGTTGTTGTTGTTGCAGTTGCTTTGTGAAGGACTAAAACTGCCAAATGTATTGAATAAATACATTTACACATTGACAATTAATCAATACAAATGCTGAAATGAAAAGATAATGCCTTATTATGTTATGTTTACATTAAAGCTTTCGCTTTTATTTCACGCCCTACTTAGATATTTTCTGTCTACTTTTTTGGCTTTATTTTGTAGATTTTGTCTTTGTTTTTAATATGTTACATATTATTATATTTTGTTTACATTATTTAACTTCATTTTTTGAGCCTGCATTATTCTTTTCTTGAATTCTGACCAAATGCAAATTTGCGTCCGTTTTCTCCGGATGCTCCAGTTTCCCCTACCACTAAACACATGTAGTACAATAGAGCTCTAGGCCGCTGCATCTGTGCGGGTTGCCATCTTGCCAATGCTGACAAATGTCTCGTCTCAGGCTGGGACGTGGAGTTGGACTGGAAGGATGTGCTGTCTGGAGGAGAGAAGCAGAGGATGGGGATGGCCCGTATGTTTTATCACAAGTATGTGCAGAGTCAGTATTATGGTTCGATTATCCAGATACAACTGTAAAAGAGGGAATAATGTGCAATATGGATGTTTTACTGTGTTATTTTTGCGTCTCATTTAAAAAACAGTATTCTAATATTCATGCTCCTTCACGCTCAGGCCTAAGTATGCCTTACTGGACGAGTGCACCAGTGCCGTCAGCATCGACGTGGAGGGGAAGATCTTTCAGGTGGCCAAAGACGCCGGCATCTCCCTGTTGTCCATTACACACAGGCCGTCGCTGTGGTAAGAAGCACCTCACATATTGCATGAGGCGTATACTGTTGAAACCAGTGGGGGCGGGTCCCGGCTCATAAGTGGCCAAAATGACGTGCGCTGACATACTTGCAATACCAACCCGGGCTGATGGGGCTGGACCCGGAATAAGAATTGGCCAATGCTAACATATAGTATCTGCTTACCTCTCGAAAACGTATGATGGTCTAAAAGTTGGCTCTTGGCCCAAAGCTCCGTTCCACATGTGTGTCAATGCTGAGGGGAGTGAATTTATTTGGACCACTCTAGTTTAGTTGCTGTGAATTTTTGAAGGCCCTCGTTCAAATGATGCATTTTTTCACAATTTTCTTGTGGGCGGGACCACATGCGGCCATTTTGGATAGCTCCAGTAGAGAACGGCTGATATAGGCGTGGCTACGTCCGTTAATATTTACAGTCTATGGTTGAAACTAGGAAAATTAGATTATTGTTCAAAAGGGAATTTGTTTCTCTAATTCAACTCTCAAATGTGAAAGGAATCAAATCTAGACTCATTACATGTAAAGTGACCATATTAGGAGTAGACTGATTGCGTGCTGATTTCACCCATAGTGTTGGCCTAATGCAGAAGAAGCAGATTTAAACATAAGCTATCTGAAGCCAATTTCTTTGTAATGACTTTTGTGACAACAGTGCTAGCTTTGCGCTTAACAGTGGCAGACAGAAACTTCAGCCTGGGTTTGAATCCCGGTCGGAACAGGGCTTTTCTGAGTGGAGTTTGCATGTTCTCCCCATGTCTGTGCAGGTTTCCTCCGGGTACTCCGGTTTCCCCTACCACTAAAAACATGTACAATAGGTCTGGCATGCGCCTCCTGTACTGGCGATCTCGCTCCCATCTCTGTGTTGAGTGAGAGACAAATGCCCACAATTGTGAAAGGCGGTATATAAATAAAAATTACTTGCTCACTTACTTACAAATGTGCCAATACATATGCCATATTACATGTACCATCCATTTTCAAAATGGATGGTAATATGACCATAACATAGTTAACAAATAAAGGTTTAATATACCTCACTTTGCATGTAATTAATTTGTCCTATATTAGTTTCACATTGTAAGTCAAAATAAAGAAGTAAATGAACAATATTCAAATTTTCTGAGTTGTATCTGTAAGATCAAAACCCAATGCCCCCTCTCACACAGGAAGTACCACACCCACCTGCTGCAGTTCGATGGGGAGGGCGGCTGGCGCTTTGAGCAGCTGGACACGGCCACCCGCCTCTCCCTCACTGAGGAGAAGCAGCGCCTGGAGTCCCAGCTAGCCGGCATCCCCGAAATGCAGCTCCGCCTCAACGAACTCTGCAAGATCCTGGGGGACGACTCGGTGCTCAAAACCACACAGGAATGAACAAAAGGGACCTTGTTTAATCTGCTGAAATTCCCCATCCCATTTTTCTCCTCGCTCTAATTAATAGAACCTGAAATGTGATTATCATGTGAGTAACGATGGATGATATATTTTTTTTCAGCTAGCACTTTATTCAGTTTTTAGTTTGAGATTGTGAGAAACCACTAGTAATTTACAGTATTTCTAATTTGTAGGGTTTTATAAGTACATTAGTAGCCTACATAGCATTTTTATTTATATTGTGGCCCAGGTGAAAAATAAGCCCCGCCAAGCAATCTGATTTGACCCACAGGACATCATCCAAATGCAAAAAAATAATATTACTATTGTCTCTTGTTTACGAGTTTTGTGTTGGCTTGGATTGGTGTACATGCAGGTCAGTATTGAGTTAAAAGTGGAGTCACAATGTGCATCCGGCCTGGAAACCATACTTACAATCTGAATAATTAAGTTATCAACAGCCATATTACTTTGTAGGCGCACAGGGCTTGACACACACCGACATTGCTGCATCTCCATTTACTTCCTATGAAGCTTGTGGAAAATGCGAAATACGTTGGTCAGGGTCGTCAGACAAAAGCAGTGCACATGAAAACCCAGTTCTTGAGCAAGTGTTGGCCACATGTAAGCAGGTGATGCCAGCTGAGATAGTTGAGAACATTTCAACTTTTGTTGCTGTTGCCAGATACGAATGAAGGCATTTGTTAATATTATCAAAATATAAACCTCAGGATCACAAAGAACTCTAAAAACCATTGATTTTTGAAAGCCCAAAAATGGTGAGTGTGACACAAATGAGGTAGTTACTGAGGTAGAGGAGATATTCTTTCAATGTAGGCCAGTAGCAGCCATGCCATTTTGAGCAAAAGTTCCCATCCTCAAACTGCATTAAGGCTCTTCCCGGTTGGGTTTCATTGAGCTAGAAAGTTAGTATTGTCCATCTATATACAGTCTATGGTTGTACTTCAGAAGTTCTATAAACTCTCATAATCCCTTCCAATTAAACAGTCAGATCTTCATCAGACACACGCTCCTCCCTCAACCATGACAGAGTCTCCTGAGCTATCGCCACTGTAGCACTCTTTGTGTGTCTGCTTTTTCCCCGGGCGCCATTTGTCGCTCCCCGTGTGTCAAGACCATTACATCTGATTCCTGGCTCTAGCAGATCATAGATAATTTAATACTGTATGAATAACTTGCCGCTTTTGTACATTACTTATGACCATTTATGCCACACCAGGGACAGATGACTTAAATCCAAATCGTCGTAAACTCTACCTATGATGCATGTTTTGGTGGTGTGTGCGACTTTAGCATTAGGCCTAGACAGCTTTCCACTATGGCACTGATTTAGTCACGCGGGTCTGCCTCCACAGCTACACTTTTCCGGCTTCATGAACAAGTACAATGCGCTGAAGAGCTTTAGTTCAAAGCAGGGGTCTCGGGGGTGGGGTCTGCTCTGTCAGGGACGAACCACTTTGGAGCAATGTTACATCACAGCAACTTACAAGAGAGCTGGAATTATGATGTTTCTAAATGAATGTCTGATGAATTTTAGAAGCAATAACATCCGAGAGAAGACTGGAAAGCTTGAGAATATATACTGTATGTATTTTTAGCTCTATGGACGTTTGCAGATTTTACTAATGGTTTGTTTCATATTATACTTAAAACTTGCGCTATAGCTTTTCTAGACCAGTACCTAAAACTAGTACATACACCCAATAGTATGTAAACTAGTATTTATATTGACGTATGTAATACAGTTGGGGTTCCACAACAAAAGTTTTCTATATTGAACAATGTAAACCTCCACGTAACATTGTGGTGCATCAAAAAAATATATTCAAATATTACTAAATTCATTCCAACTTTTTAATAGTACTGGATCATAATTAATTTAATTTTACAAGCGTAGCATTTAAAAAAAAAAAAAAGTAAATTCTTGGTGGTATACCCTGATGGTATACCACTGACATGCATTTGTCATTTAGAACGATTGTCTTGCAGAAGTTTTTTATTGCTTGGCAAATACAATCTTGTGCTTGTGGAGATAGGTAGCCTGTTATCGGATTTTAACATTTTAGACAAAGCATTCTCCAAAACGGCCTTTACATGAATGGTTTTTATTAGAGTTATGCGCAGTCAGACTTCCAGAACTATTTAGAAAAGTTTAATGCGACTAATGGGATAAATATGATAAATAATTACCATGGGTTAAAACAACCCATGAATTAGCACCCATGACTGGAGCAGCAAGTACACATTTGCACCGACTGTCGGATCAGAGATGCTGTTCTGTGTTGACTCAACACACTGAGGTCTGCTGTGGTCAGTCTGCTGCTTAATGATCTCTGAAGCCTTTTGAACGCTCGCATTAGCAGGACATGACCCAGCACATCTGCCACTAATCCAAACATGTCTAGGGTCCAGCCCGAGGTTTCTGGAGTGAATTTTTCTTATGTTAAAGTGAAGGTCAAGTTAAGATAGAAAAACATTTCTCAAAAGCAATTAATTCAAATCCTTGATAGACAGCTGAGGACCCTCTCCATTGGTCTAACTATTCCCCAGCAAATCTTAATGGTGATGGTAATGTCAAGTCAATATATTTATCAGGAAAAATACCTTCCACTGATACTTTTAGGTTATATGATTAAAATGGATATGAGATGACATTGCTTGGCCTGAATTGTTCAGTGTGCAGTGGTGAGCTTTGCATAGATCATCTCAATGCAATATTCTGAAAAAGGTAGTAACCTCTTTACAGAGACCTACTGGAAAAAAACGTTTGGAAACATTTTTTTCCCCCGAACAGGACCATGTTGTCTCCCATAAACATACTGATCGTTTGTAAATGTGAGCTTTGGTATACAGTACCACATCTTCACATCTAAAGGATGGTTCGGTAAAAGTGTACGGACTTTTCTTAAATTCACCTTTCAAAATTATAAACGCGGCAGGGAAATGATACTGTGAAATAATATGTGAGAAAACTTTGTACTTCAATACTTTGGGGTCCTCACGCCCAACACATCAGTAATACCACAATTTTTTGACAATTTATTTGGCACGCTTCTACTGTACTCGGCCATGTGTAAGATCAAGGACAATCAGAGTCAGCACACAATTTTCATTTGTTTTGTCTGTAAAAAAGTTTACTTTTTTCAACTCTCATGCTCTGCTTTGCAAACCAGGGCTGCAGCCAGTCTCTGTAGAAAGCCACTTCACGTCATTAGGATGCAAATCACGATGGGCCAAGATGAGGGTTGCTAAGTGACAAGAAAAGTCAAGCTCGAAACATATGTTGTAAACGATTAGCTTTTAACCATTTTACAGCCTTGTTTTCTCAGCATTACCAACCTGGAGTTGTTTTTAGATCTATAAGATCTACCCTTCAAAATCAGGAACTTCTGGCACAAAAATGTAACTGCTCCTTTCGTCTACAAGCTCCTGTCTCAGTCCTGTAATAGTGTGATGTAATTCTACCACTATGAAAACACACAGCAGGTTTCTGCCTTTAAAACAAAAGTAATGCCCAAGAACATGTTTTGGCCATTTCTCAGGTGAAATTACGTCCAGTGTTTTCAGCAAAACAAATTCTCTGGTGGTAGCATAGGGAGTTGCAGGCAGATAGCATTGATAGCTCTTATCAATACAATATAGTTCATACTTATACTACTATTATTTTACTCTCTAAAACATGAAACTACAACTTTAAAAGTATCTTCATCAGTTTTACCAGTTTTTATTATTTTCAAATCTATAGATGTTCATGTTATTTTGATAATTGTACGCCACATGAAGAGGTGGAAACATTATTAGAAGCTTTAAACCAGCTTGTTTCGGATTCACACTCAGATTTCTTGTTTTTAGAGTTAAGTTTCAGTCAAACGACCCTGGACTCAAAGGCAGACAGCCATCCATCTCTCTCCAACAATGCTTTAATAATTGATCAGCAAGTAATGAATCTTTGTATGATAAGTATAAGATACTGCCGGGTGTTGGATGACTTTTAATGTCAATCTTCTGTCAACTTCAGCGAACCTTCAGAAACTCTCCTTTTTTTACAATACTTGTTCTTGAATTTTCATCGGCATAATTTGAACATGTGACTTCTTGCACGTATGGCTTCTCAGTGCGACCATGTTGAATACAATAATGAAATCCGTACTAATTTCTTCTTCTTTATTGTTTTGTTGGTAAGAGATTGATTGTGTCCATAATGTATGATAGAGTATCTTTTGATTTCTTGGATGAATACTTGTGGTCAGGTCATATTTTTATTGTTTCATGTACTGAGCTGTAATTGAAATAAATTGTAGATGTTCACTTGCTTTATTTTTACATGTTAGAAAATATCAAGGCAACCCATCTTAATTTTTATTTTATTTTATTTAATTCTTGTATTGTTTGAGCATGTGTAGTTCTGGCGTTACTTCATCGAAATGCTGTTTAGTTGAAATCATGTGAGGTCACTATACTTTGAAAGATGTATTTTCTTGTAAATAAACAAAAGTGCAGCCTCAAATCATCTCTGTATAGTTTTTGATTCGATAGTAATCCGCTATTTTGATGTCCAGTGATTGTGCCTTAAAGGAGACGTATTATGCAAATGTATAAACCACTACTATACTATACTATTTCTCTTCTTTTCTCCATGTTACAGTATCGTTCCTCATCAGTCACAACCGACCTGGAGTTGTTTTTAGATCCATCCACTCTAAAATCTCAGGAACTTCAGTCACAAACATTTAACTCCACACATTCTTTCTAATAGCTACGACATCACACGCAGAGTAGTTTTTTGCCTATGTATTGGTCATAAATTAGTTTTAGTTTCTCAGGCGAAAGGACGTTCTTTACCAACGCCAAACAGTAGCTGCAATTGGCAATTTTCAAATTTGGATAATAAAACCTAATTCAACTCCTTCCTCTATATATAGCTAACCTTTAATGATTAGGACAGAATTCAAAGAGAAATCATATGCAAAGTCTGAAGTGCTGGATTGTAACTTATTGTGGGTGTCTTCTTATAAACCTCTATTATCACCTCTCTGGGTTTCTTGAATGTGATTTTTAATGCTAATATATGTTAGTGCTTGTTTTTGGCAAAGACGTGTGAAGCACTTTACAAATAAAAAGCTGCTATTTTGATCGACACTGTCTCTTATCTATTGATGTCCTGCAAGAAAAACATTGCAGATAATTTTGTGTAAAAATGATTGATTTTAAATATATCGTGACAATAAATTATTGGGAGTTGGGAAAAAAATTATTTAGATATTTATTTTTGTCCATATCGCCCACCCCTACTGCAAATATCAGCACATTTCCTTATACAGTTACATTCTGTAACTCTGTCTTTTCGCCAGCAGAGGGCAGCAGGTACCAAACTTCTTCCGAGCCTTACTACTGACCTGCCCTTATGTAATGAAAATAAATAAAACATGGCATTCACAAAGCAGGGCACTTTGTCTCTACTTTATATGTAGAAATGACGTCATGTTTCCAGAAAGGGCACGTCAGGCTACGTCTACAGGAATCTAAATGATCTCCTCCTTTACTTTCAATCAGCAATGTCCTGTTTTATTATATTGTTTTATGACTGTTTTACTGTACTTTTTGTTCTGTGTAAATGCATAACTAGGGACAGATAAATACAAATTCAAAAAACACTTCGGAAGTGGAGAATCACATGAGGGCTCCCCTTGAACAGAAAAAAACCCCACCACAAAATACAAAATACCAAAGGAACAAAACTGAAACAAAAGAGTTACAGTGAGGACATGTCATTTTTCAAAGCATTGTGCCATTGAAATAAATCATTAAAACTGAACACATAAATATACAATCTATTTTTGGATTATGTAGAGAATGATAATGAAATAGAATGGTTGAAAATGAAAAATGAGACTTTGATGTTTGACAAATATAGGGCTTCTACATTATTCTGGCAATCGATTATTCTTTGGGTTAACATGAAACATAAGCTTTCATATAGGTTCTGCAATTGGGGGCAGTCTTAGTTTTATTTATTATTTGTTTTAAACGAGATCTTTAAAGCACTATTCCCAGCACTTGTGTGTTACAGTCTATAGAGCAGTTAAAAATGTATTAATTACATTCTAAAATAGCTGTTGTTGATTAAAAACACAGTCCTCATTTCATTTAAATCATCAATGACATTAATGTAGGTGCATATAAATAATAATAACAACAACAACGACTTTTATAGACGTAATAATAATAATAGTAATAATAATACAAATAATAATAATGATGACCATATTTTTAAAACTCCTTAAAATACCTTTTTTTTTTTACCATGTCACTTTTTTAACTTAGCTGTAATAAGTTGTAATTGAAAATATTTGTAGATGGAATGATATCAATAATAATAATAATAATAATAATAATAATAATAATTATAATAGCAATAATAATAAAAGTAATAATAATAATAATAATGTTGATGATGATATTAACAGTGATACGAGTATACTACACGTGCATGTCCAGAGCCCTGTCCTAGTCAATGTCTTTGTACACTCTGCAGACTGTAGTGATAAAAACGCTCCAACCTCGTCCCCTCTCATTTCTGCACCGTAATGTTTCTCGTTCACATTTGCGCTGCTCTGTCACCGGAGTCACGTGATCTGTCTCCAGCACGCTCTGGTTGGCACGGCTCTGGGGGAGGAGCAGGCTGGGATAGTGGCTCATAGCGCACTGCTCTCTGCGCCTAGTGTCAGCACCGGGACGGGATGACCCTACACTGATGCCTGCGGACCACAGACCACCCCGAACCGCCATGGAACCCCTTTAAACCCACGCTTTGAACCTGCTGGTGGGACTGTCTGCTGCGCGGCCCACCGTAGACGCGCTTTAGCCGGGGCGGACTGGAGGCGGGGCCCGCTGCGCTCCCGTGTTCTGTGCGCCGTTGTCTCGTAATAGGATAAAGAAGAAGGGGAAAGCGAGCTATTTTTACGTGCACGGTGTTGGAATCAGCAGCAGCAGCAGCAGCAAGGCGCTTGGAGACGTGGTGCGTGTGCCGGCGTGACCATGGGCAGTTCACCAGACGAGAGCTCCGTGCGTGTGGCCCTGAGGTAAGGCTGGGATGGGATGCTTGGGGTGCACCTGCTCCATAGTCACGCTGCTGTGTCCTCTCCACAAGAGCTGCAGAGCCATACCGCGCACAATGCACTCTTTAGCGCTGAGACTGTTACAACCACGTGGCTAGTCTGCTTACAGGGACCATTGGAAAACACAGTCAGTTTGAAATGAGATAGTTATGTGTATCATAGTAGGGAAATGTCAGTTTTGCATGCACTTAACAGATCAGAAGGAATTGAAGGAGCACTCAAAACAAAATACATGAGATAAATAAATGTACATTTTTATAACAAAGTCAGTTAGTCATTGTTTACATTGGTTTTGCTTAGCCACAATCCTCTTCCTTAGGAGTCTCCAACCTATTGCTCTGGAGCTTCCAGTAGTCACAAGCTTACTACTATTGTAAATGCCTACTGGTTATGTTTACTCATACATTATAAGTAAACTATTGTTATTCTTATTTCCGTTCTCGGCATATGCATATTGAAATCCCCTATTGAACAGTATTAAGACAAAGTGACAAACCATTTGACTTATTCAGCTGTATTTTATTTATTAATTTTTTAACAATAACTGACCAAATGTTGCTTGTCCTGTGCTACTTTCACTTATTGGTCAGTAATTAACTTGGTAATAGTATGGCAGTAAGCAAAGAGCAATGTTGTAATGTCCAAATTATGACTTTTATTTTAGATAGTAGATTATTCTGAACATAATGACTTAATGCTGGGACTTAACCAAAACAGGACCATATAAAACAAAAGCTTGTTATTGCAAACCAGAGCCGCTCCAGACAATCTCATGGTTGACATCTGTGATGTACCCCATTTCCACAGACCCCCATTGGCCAAAACTGCTCTCTGGAATCACAAGCCAGAAAGACAATGTAACTTACTACATCTTAAAGCTGGGGTACCTAACTTCCAAACCACAACAATGGAACCATAACATAGTATTTTTAGGAATAAAAGTGCTTTAGAAATGCAATTAGATGGATTGATCTTTAGATTAGCTTTTTCAGACAGGAAAGTGAAAGAGAGAGGACCACCCTCATTCCTCCAACCAGCTCAAAGCCCAAAGTGTCACATAAGGACTCACAGGGCTTTCTTACCAGTATACAAACTATAACATGTTTTCTAATCAGATGAAGGCTCTCTGTGTTGGGACAAACAACATGTATTATTCATGCAACAAAAAGTTAGGTACCCCAGCTTTAAGACATGTTAAGTTATAATTGCATTAGGTGTTGTTACAACATTATCCGTATATTAAATCCATGTCTAGCCATTTTGTGAGCTTTAGAAGACCGCAGCCTGGAGTGCTTGCCTCAGCTTCTTTGGATAATTCCTGCTGTGCTTGTGCAGGAGTGGAGGCATCCCTCACTATAGATATAACCAAGGATTATCCCCAGGTGTAAGTACTGGGACTGCTATGAGGCTGTGGCGCACCACACTCATGCAAAAATGTACAATAACAATTATTAATCAAACATGTTTATTTCAGAACATGTTTAACACAAATTCATTGCACTAAATAACAGCTTTGCACTAAATAACAGCTTTGTTCATTTTTTGTTTTGAGGTGGGGGGGGGGGTTAAGGCGTTGGATAAAGCAGCCACTTATAAACTCATCACAGACAATACGATTCAGATATTGTAGAAGAGATAAGATAAGATGAGATTTGCTTTATTTATCTCACATAGGAGAAATTTACATTACAATTTACAAAAAGTACCACATACACAGACAGGCTCAAACACTCAATCAACTCTCACCCAAAAGCAGCCAATAGTGACACCCAGGGATCTTTCTTTCATGTAATTAAAAGTTATCATGTTTTCTATGAAGATGAAGAAATGTTCAAGACTCTTTCTGTCGGGACAAGCCACATGTTTTAAATGTACTCCAGCTTTTAGCACTTTATTCTGGATTAGATTCTGAATTTAGTGCTAATTTCTTCGGACATTACTCAGCCATACATTTGAAATCTTTGGTCATATCGCCCAACTCTATGTGTTTCTCCAGTGATTGAGCAGGGTGTAGTGAGATTATCATTGAGTCAATACATCTTGTCATTGATACAAAACTGCGACACTGTCAAACACTATGGGAAGTTTTGCATGTTACGTCCCCTTTAACCGTCACACAATGCAATATTTGTCTGAAAAACGATTGGAGAGCTTGTTGAAATCCCTCAATACACATGAACAGACCCATGCGGCTGTTCAAAGCAGGACATTTGAACTGGAGCAATGAGGACAAAGACACTTCCTCTCACATTTCTCCCCTGCCCCACTCTCGTACCTGTGCATTCAGACGTCGACCCTATTTGTAAAGCAGGTTTAGTTTTTAGTTTTTTTTATCTTTATGATGCATTACACTGGGTAACAAAAAAATATTTTCTGAAAATAGTCCAGGGTTTTCCAGCTGAACTAATTTTGATGCTCTGAGTCCGAAAATGACCTTGGTTTTGCTCAATCAGGTCAGGATTTTTTGCTACAGAAATATTTTTTTAAATCGATTTTGCGTAAAAAACAAATTTCTGCGGATCATCAGCTGAGAAACCCTTGACGTTTTTTCCGTTTTCCTCAAGAAAAAAAAGTCAACGTATCCAATGTCATTCAGTTTTTATTTACTCCATCAAATTTGATGAGCAGAATTCATAATAACGTAGACGTACATAATCCGTAACACTATGGCTGTATCTCAAAAAGTTGACCTGATAGAGCAAAATGCATGTGATATTCGGACTCAGAACACCAACATCAGTCTAAATCAGTTGAGAAACCCCTGACCATTTTTTTGCTGTCAACTTGTGTTATGTTCGCTCCTGTGTGTTTGTTTGTGTGCCATGCTGTGTACTGAGTTTGACCATTCATAAAATATTTTGAGATGTTTTGTATTATGCAAAGAGTTCATATCCAGTATGTTAGTGATCCGATAATGCAAATTGTTAATTGAAATTGGAAAAAGCACCCACAAAAGTGAAATTTTTGTGTCTGTGTAAGTTTCTTTGGACTTAAATTCACACAGGACCAGTTCATTTGAAGCTATCTAATCCTCATACCTTTTGACACATTTGTGGAACAAGTTACTATACCATGCTTGAAATAATAAATGTTGTTCCTTTTGTTTTATTTATTCAAATCGACATAAAACCGATTTATATTTTCTCACATTGAGCAAAAGGCTGAAAGGAGTAGCTCACTTCCATTTTTGTCTAAAATATTATCTCCACAGGGAAAAAGGTTTAGACTCGCATGTTACTGAGGAGAAAACAGTTGAAAGGGCTGTTTAATTGATGGAATTTGAATTGAGCCAAAATCCTATCAAATGGTCAATGATAAGATTAGGTCAACAGTGAAATCTGTGAATCATGTGGTTTAGAGCTCGGCCTATACATACAATAATTTGTTGTTGTTCAATAATTGATCAAACTTCATAAATAACTTTTAGGCTAAATATTACTGCTAATATTTTACTAGTTCGTGTCAACAGGGAACACTTATCAACCACACTGTAAATATGCCAGTATCATCTATACAGCTTATTTTTTCAAACAGTTTTTTTATGATGATGGAGAAATGACTGAATGAGTGCGTAGTGTATTTGTGACTGCGACTGTGGGACAACAGATGCAAATTAGCTACTTAACTACAATCTGGTGTATTTACAGATCCTGCTGTTCATGAATACGTACTGTTCCATCCAAATAAACAAATACATTGAAGAACTGGGAATATGCTGCTCAGATTTCTAGATGTTTGAAGGAAAAAAATAGAATATTGTTCAAAAGGATTTTATTAATTCAACTTAAAAAGTGAAACCAATTTATGATGACTTGACCATCCAAAACATCCAGCCTTTTGATAATAAGTTGTATAGGCCTGTAATAACATAATGCATTGTCACCTAAACAGTTTAGTTTAGGTGATTTCTTTTTGAACAGGGAAATCTAAATTGTGCTTTTTGTAGTATAGAATGACAATGTTTTTGTTGTTCCGGTCTGACTGCGCGATAACAATGGCCTCAATTATTCAGAGTGGAGTGTAGGGTGACGGCACATGTAAATTAGGTGGACACGATGAAAGCTCTTGAGGAGGGGGATCGTGTTGCTGCTCCCAAAGGCTCGTCTTCTTCGAAAGTTGCTCTCTTTCATTCATTATTAACCTGTGTTTTTATTGCTCTTTGTAATCCTTTCCCGACAACAACTGACGATAACTTACTTGCAAATAAACTTTAGTATTTTTTCTCATGAGAACATAAGCTGCATTTATTGGGTCTAAAGGTTGATTTACAGTAGGACTGCACAATTATAACCAATTGTATGGAAATAGCAATTTTTGTGGTTGCAATAATCACAATTATTTAAGTAGCAAAAATTGCATTTATTTAAATTGCAAATAATCACAATAATTTGAGTTCTTTGCAAACAACAAAGAAACTTATGATAAGCACAAAATCCCTTGAATTTGGGTATTTCTCTTGATTTTGAAGATTTCTCAATGGAACAAGTATAATTTCGTATTATTGTGGGCAGATGTTGAGAGCTGGTTGGCTGAGTGAGGCTGGTCCTCTATTTTTCATTTTTCCTTCTGAAAAAACTGATCTAAAGATGTGACAGTGGCAAATAGTACATGATAGAACCAAACTGTTTTGGAATCAGTTAGTTACATTTATCACATAGTTCCATAGTTTGTGGTTGGAAAGTTCCCTATATCCAAGAGTATGTCAGTTACTTTTCAACCTGTGAAGAGCAGGTAATGTTTGTTTATATAGCGCATTTTACAGACCAAGGTCACCCAAAGCGCTTTACAATGTTCAGAGTTCAGATATTGTTCCAATCATTCCACACACGGTGATGACAGAAGCGAGTCACCGAACACACTGGAGCATCAGCTCCAATCAACACCATCCATTCACTCTCTCATTTACATTCATACCTATTGTACATGTTTTTAGTGGTAGGGGAAACCGGAGCACCCGGAGGAAACTTACGCAGACACAGGGAGAACATGCAAACTCCACTCAGAAAGGCCCTGTTCCGACCAGGATTCGAACCCAGGACCTTCTTGCTGAGAAGCGAGACTGCTATCCACTCAGCCACCGTGCCGCCCGGAGAGCCTGAAACCTTTTGAAAACAAGGCATCATCAGACCCACCCACGCTCACTACCCCAGCTTCCTGATTGGACGATTGTATTCAAATCCTTGTGACCCCTCATTGGTTTAAGTATTCTCCTCCAGCAAATCTGATCGTGGTTTTGATATAGATGGGATTGTTTTATTATTGTCGGAAAAATAATTACTGTTCATGATAACGGATTGTCAGAAATATTCTAAAAATTGTAATCACTTGAAGTTGCTGATTTCACCTTTATAATTAATTACACTAATTTTTCATGACCTGCAAGAGAACCTTTATTATTCCCAATGGACTATAATCAATATTTTAACAAAGTAGGTTAACGGAATCATTCATGTATTGATCCGGACATCTGTAGTTGGGTTTAAATCATTCGGCTTTACTTGAAGGCCACTGGAAAACCACTCACTCACTCAACCTTCTCCTCAGGACAGTCTGTTCTATGGGACGCCTCTGATGGCTTAATAATTAACTTTTTGTTCCACTGTTTTTATCAAAATGCCGCACAATCGCCCTCTCTTACAGATGGCCTGTTACATAAGAGATCTGGAAATTCTTGTTAAAAACAGATGGTCTTCAAACCACTAAAATAATATCTATTTATGAGACCAACATTTGGTTAAGTAAAATGTAAGACCTTTTAAATACTTTTTTTCATTCCAAGTAAAATGTTGGTCTATGGTCTATGAAAAGATGAGGCAAAACCAGGAATGTGTTGATTTTAGGAATTTGGATGCAGCCTTTAACCACTATTATTTTGTATCAAGTTAAATATACTAAAAGAAGCTATGAGAACTACTGAGGTCATTATTAGCTTTATTAGATCTTGTTTCGGTAGTGAAAAATGTATTATTGTCTTCAGGGAGTTTTGAAAAATAACTTGTGCTGGTAAAAAACAGGTAATAAAAGATACTTTGAGTTGTTTGTAGTTTTTACACTTATTGTCTTCCTCCTCTTGCTCGTTGTTGATTATAGCATTCTCTGACAGAATAGATAGACCTTTTTGTTATCGGTTAAGTCTCATTCTTCTATGTTTACACAAATCCTACTGCGGCCCTCATCTCATATTTCCCCTATTGTGTGTATCAATCAGTCACTTTATTTACTCCTGAGGGGGCAATTGAAATGATCTAAAGAATCTAAAATACAAAAATATTATGTATTGTGGCCCATATTTACTCTTTCTATAGAGTGGGAGACAGACCTTCTTCAACTTTTAAATAGATTTGTCTGCACCATATGGCCTCTGGACCTCCGAGACAGAAGTGAACTAAATAATCATATTGTGTGAAATCACATGAGAAAACCCCTGTGTGTTTTGGTCTCAGGTGCAAATCTCTCAAAGCACAGAGTAAAACACTTTTGACGTCTGACAGTTTAATCACACTATTTAGTTTGCTCCAGGCCTGTTGTATTTGTACTTTTATGTGACGTACAGTTTCCTGTCCTAAATCATCCTAAATCATGGAGAGCTTTCACCTGCTCAGCCCAGGACTTAAAACAGCCACAGTGGGAGAAAGGGGGGAGAGAAAGGAGAGAGGGAGGTTGAGAGAGAGGTGAGAAAGGGGAGAAGAAAGGAGGAAAAATGGGAGAGGAGGAGAGAGAAAAGGAAGGAGAGAGCAGGAGTGGGGAGGTGAGGAGGTGATGAGGAGACGTTTCATCAGCAGAGCACAGGGCGGGGTCCGGGATTACCAGCAGCTTTAGGCTCACAGGCCACGACAGGAGATCACCACACGACTCTCCTTACATCTGTCATTCATATTTTCTCAACTCACATTTGAGACGTGTCATAATCTCACGTAAACTCCACTTGTAACATGTGTGAAGGCTTTGAAAGGTCGTGTCGATGTGACAAATGTGAGAGCAGTGCCCCAGGTTGGCTTTTTGCATGTTGTAAATGACTGATAACATTTTCTGATACCCCACCAATACTTGTGAAGGGAAAGAAAATAGCTTTTACTTTTTTGCTAACTAACTGCTGCTTCATTTCAGCCACTTATTGCATTCATTAAGTCCAATCAGAATATCATCCAACAAACATGCACAATAGAAAAAGACAAACCAAAAATAAGGCAATCACCATCCATTTTTTGGTTGCATTTTACCCATAGCAGTAGGTACTTAACTAGTGTTGCATAATTATTGTGCAAATTCTTCATAATTCTTAATCAGGACGACCATTCTTGCTTAAATGAAATTTGGAAGAAATTAATAGTAAGTGCAGACACTGATTTGCCATTAAAACAAAAATAACAATTGGAAAGGCTTAACATTTGCTCTCTGCTCTAGTGAAAAGCAGAATATGTTTTAGGGCCATACAAATACATGTTTACCCAAGTATTTTATTCTATCTGTGCTCATTTTGTTTTAATTAACTGTTTTGAATGTCATTGTGGCCCATCTTAACTTTTACTACAAATATGTAATTTTTTTCAAAAATCATTTTGGTTTCTCCCGCTGTAATACTCTTGCATACCCGTGTACCCCCGGTTGGGAAACACTGCCTTAGACAAGAAAAGACATAGATCACACCCCAGTTCTCCTCTCTCCAGCCCCTCTAAAGAACATAATGAGAGAGAGTTTCCACGGCGATGAACAGAACAGATGAAACAATATAAGCGTTGTGTTTTGAAGTTGAAAAGTGATTTATTATACCGGCAGATCAAAGAGTACGGGGGCTACACTCTCATGAACAAAAGTGCAGCTTGACAGACCCGTCTCCTGTGATTCTAGGTAAAACAAACAAGAGGAGTTTCTTTTATATGTTGAAAAGAAGCAATGACAATAATGACTTGAACATAATCCGTTATTGACATTGAAATATCATTGGTGAAAGTTCTATTTATAGCGGTTTACTGTGTTTTTATTGTAAATATTTGGACTAGCTGACACTGGAGATTAGTCGACATAACAGGTGTGGTCGGACTGACAAAAAGCATTGGGAAAGGATGACTGGAGAGCAATGGTGACTCACTGGGAGGTACACTTTTATAATTGGTGATTAGATCTTTTGTTATTGGAGAAAGATCATTAGAAAACAGAAGGATAACTATTTAGATAACAGTGTGTCGGTTTCACCATTTAGTGCTGGGCCATTTCACTGCTATCTCTGGTTTGTGAAAACTTAATTCTCCGTGCCTTGTAAAGATGCATGCAGAAATAACAATAATAGTAATTAGTAATAGTAATTTGATTCCTTAGGCGCCTTTGTTGACACTCAAGGTCGCCTCACATACAAGTAAAAAGTGCATTTTAAAACAGTTACAATCCAAAGTGTAAAAAAGCATGAACAGAGGATGATTTGTTATGGTGTAAGTGAATATGTTTGTCAGTGGATATAAAACACAACCAAGAGTCATAATCATTTACATTATTCATTAATTTGCAGAAATAGTTACATTCATCGTTTTTGTCTACTGTACATACACATACAGCCACATGTATAGATATATATTTATATGAAGTCACTGTGTGTCAATACATTAAAAAGTATATTTACAACTTAATTTATAAAAAATTATAATAATATTAATAATAAATAATCAGCTGGAAATGGAAGGGGAAGAAACTGAAAGTTAGGTTCCCCAGCTTTAAATGGCTTGAATATTTATGTAAATGTCACATCTGTGTAGGCTGTCAGTCAGTCTTAAGTCCCGCCCCTATGACCTCATGGCTTAATGCCCTGGAGTCCAAAGGGCTTTTGCCTGAGTCATTCTGTGACTGCGTGTGTTTGTGTGTGTGTGTGTGTGTATGTGTGTGTGTGTGTGTGTATGTGTGTGTGTGTGTGTGTGTGTGTGTGTGTGTGTGTGTGTGTGTGTGTGTGTTTGTGTGTGTGTCCGCTGCAGACACGGACACATATTCATGAACCGACTAGAGCAGAGTGACACACAAAGCTTTACGCACTGGGGGCTGTCTGCCAGCTGCGCCCTCTCTACTTCATGAAATGTGGTGGTTCGGTTTTCAAATTATTTACATAGTTCACAAATCCTATAAAGGACACAACATGAAATGTACCATTAATGAGCATCACCAGTTTCTTGTTGGTCTCACAGCTGAAAAAAGATGATTGCATGTCTGCTCCTCTAAGTGTGGGAAAATATCACACAACCCTAACACTAAGTTCTCATGTCAAAAACACCTGGCATTAAGGCATTGGATCTGAAAACATATTTGGCCACTGCTTAAAAAGTATTTATTTTATTTTGTTCATAATTAAATGTTGGTATTTTTGTACATCCAACTCTCTATTTTGCACACTTGGAATAGGAAAAAAACACATGGTTCATTGAGAGCATTGTTTGGATAGTGACTATATGGACTTTATAGATAAACAAAAGGACTGTATATTACTGAATCTTAAAACAATTACCCTGATCTCCAGCTTCATACAGTATTTTGAGCTTGTGCTGTAACAGTGGTGGCTGTTTACATTAGCGCTCTATCATCTCTGCACACGTGTTGTTGGACATGTCAGTGAGGCCCCGTCCTGTGCCGTTTTCCTGTTCGCTGAGCCCTGATCCAGAAGTGGCCAGTCAGCGTGGCAAACATAACTCTTTAATTAACACATAAGCTTCTGAAATCATAGCACTTTCTATACAGCGACTTGGCTTCCTACAGCTTTGCCATCTTTTACTGCTATCGATTTCTGTTATCAATGTTAGCAGTCCTCTATCTCAGTGGTAATACCAGAGTTCAAAGGGCATGGCATGAAGATGCAAGGTCAGAGGGGCGGGACTTAAGACTGACTGACAGCCCCAACAGATGTACAGTACATTTGCATGAAGATTTCAGACCACCAAAAATAGAACTATGGAATACAAACCAATACATCTAGTCTAACACTCTCTAAACAGTTTGGTACTAACTATATTAAAATGTACATCTATCTATCTATCAATCAATCATTCTATCTACCTATCTATCTATCTATCTATCTATCTATCTAGCAACATAATGTAAACAAATACAAAGAAAAAACATTTTATCCTATGTAGCTCAGAAATATGACCTGTGACATTTAGGATGTGCAGGAATTATATACTATAATTGACTAATTACTATGAGTAAAGATGAAGCCAAAAGCTTATATTTGATCATGCCAGAGTAGTGCTTATCTGTAGTGGGATGAAACAGGGATCAAACTTGTAATTACCCATGGATCTGGACTGAATCATTACCAGACCAAGACTGGTGGTGGTTGTGGAAGTGTCTGTCATCAGTGCTTCCTGCAGTCATTGTGGTCTCATTAACCTGATCTCGAACCTGTAATATCATGCTTTTTAGATTACACTTCATCGGGTTTCCTGCTTTAAAAATAGCTGAGACTAGTCCAAAACCCAGTCTTGTTTACTCACTTAAACGTGCATCCAGTTTTGCGCTTAGTTTTTCTTTTTGAACGGTTTGATTCTTTGACTTTGATGTTGAGGAATAATCAACTTTGTAGAGTCCTCTGAGAATTGCTTTTGTGATTTAGGGTTATACAGAAATACATTGAATTGGTTGAAATGCTTTGATTTCTGTTGGCACAAACAAAAAGTATCATTTATGGAGAATAAAGTCTGGTACCCCGGAATAAGTTTGGTACCCCAGCTTTAATGGCTTAAGAATAGTAACTGCATCAAACTAAAATGTGATAAATTGTGGTAATTTTTCCTTTATTCACCACTGTCATAGCAGCCCTTTCGAGCCATTCACACGCAGATAAACATGTTTTTGTCCTACATGTACTTCCCCTTAGCCCCTAGCCAACAAGTTTAAAGTTTCACACAGTGGATCATCGCATTGTGCCGTGGCCTAGTTGGAGAAATGGCATTTTACAAGTTGCACCATGTAATTTAAGCAGCCTAAACGCGCTCATTTTTTGTCTAGATGTGGTCGCTTATTGCCAAAATTGCTTCACATAACAAATCCGCAAAGCAAAGTGGTTATCTCGTTGCTTTTCCGTTTTGTTTTTAGCTCTGAATTATAGAGGCCATGGATGTCAGAGGCGATCCTAGACTGAAGTGGCACTCCTTGGAGGGAGGGATTTTTCACTGTCCTTTAGGTCCAGCTTTATTTACTCCCTTACATAACGGCTGTTTGCATGTCATCTCCTGCTGCGGGCCAACATTAGAGCTAAATCAACAAGAGAGGTACTATGCGAAGGCTTTTCACGCAGTCATACTTGCCCCAGGACACACGTGGTCATGGAAGTAGCTTTAAACAACATATTGCTTCATTCATAGTTTGTGTGCATTCAGGGCGATATTTACGATAAAGTATGATGATGTTTTGGATTGTTTTGAAAAATCCAAAACATATTTTCCGTAAACCCTCTTGCAATATTTGGATTTTAGTCGTGCTCATTTCGCTGTATTTGACCATGGTGCCAATCGAGGTATAGTGAAAGTAACTGGGGTTTCAGAGAACATGCTTTTCCGATTGTAATGTAAAACTATATCCTGCACTATAAATAACTGTTGTATTCTGCATAATGTAAGGTGACGTTACCCACAATAATGAAGCAGTGTTAGTCTCAATAATGGGTGATTAGATTATTTTGATTTTCTTTTGAAAAAAAGGCTTTGAACAAAACAATGGTATTGAGGTCTTTGTGTGTATCCATTTGATCAGTGAAACCCAAGAACTGCTGCCTGCTCTGTTACACAGAAAATACACAGCGTATGCACACACACACACACATACACGCACACACGCACACACGCACACACGCACACACACACACACACACACGCACTCAAACACACAGTTAAATTATTACATAATCATAATCATTATTTAATTCTGAAAATAAAATAAAATAAATCCCATCAATATTGCAAAAGAAAAGTACATATATACAGTATACTTGTACTGACATACTGTAGTATGTCATGTGTACTGTATCTGCAATATGCTTAGTATACGTTTATTTCAGAGTTTGCTGAATTTCTATTGTGTATAAATAAGTGATGAACTTCTAAAATCGGTCGTTTATCTTGTCAGTTCATGTGAAAACGGTCAATAGCGTTTTTGTTTACAACATAAAAATACATACACTAAATATTTTCCCCTCAAAACAAGTCTTTTCTATTTTTAATTGAAACATGATTCCATTTAGTCATTCTCATCACAAGCTAAAGTGTTTTCCTGTCGCCTGATGGCTGCTCATGATGTGTTTGTAAATGACAGCTCTTAACCCTGTTCTTTATTCAAAGACTCATACTTCTGGTTGAGCGTGTCCTGTTGTGTTGTTAGGGTGAGCGCTCCGAACACTGCTAATTACATGTGCGGTTTATTTACATTGTGCAGTAAAAGCTCTGCTGTCTGCATTGACCTGGACTGTTGATCATAATCGCTCCTGAGACGAAGCGTATGGAGCTGTTCTTCAGCAGGGGGCGTGTTCATGGGCAGCTCTGACTCACATCAGCATGTGGTGGTTCTGACAAAGGCTGCAATTCACCCACTGGCATGAAGTGCACTGGCAACTACTGGCATTTCATGTTTTAGAATTTGAAATATTTTCTTGAACATGCACAAAGAATAAAACAGAATGATCTCGGCATCAAAATAATTGAATTGAACACATTTCTTAGGGGCTGGTGCTATGAGACTTGGGTGGCATCTCTGACTGCCACCCCCCTGACCCAGAAATGGATTAAGGGGTAGATAATGGATGGATGGATGGACATTTCTTTTGTTTAACTGTTTGCTCCTTTCTCCATCAAAGTCGAGATTGATCAACAACTATTTGTCTGTGAATTATGGGATTGTTGGGCATAATACATTATTGGATGTTAAGCTGAGAAAAAATACCTTTAAAATGAGGTATGGTCACATGAGGCCATGGAATCATATCGATCCAATAGGATGAAGTTAGAGCCAATTTTTGAAAAAACTCAAACATTTGGTCCTATGTCTATATTTCTAGCCACTCACACTATTTTAGTAAAGTTAACCACTGTGTTTGAATGAGACCCTCTATGTAAATTATTGTAATGTAAATTTGACTTAAACCGTTGTGATTATGGAACTAAACTGCAAATTCGGCAAACTTTTGAGCACATTATGACTGATTTTCCAATGGGACAAGCAAAATGATCTTGTTTTAAAAAGATACAAGAAACGTCTCCCTTGGAATGAGAAAATATTGCTACATTTCTTGAAATAAGACTCAATGGCTCTGTCCAATTGGCAAATCTTGTTTTAAGAATGTACACAAATTAAGATAAACACTCGCTAAAGCCTCATCACCTCATGTTTTAACATTTTTTGCAGCATAATCATATTCTCCCATGCTCAAGCTGCTCTAAAGAAGGCTAAATAAGAATACAATACAATACAATACAATTTATTCTTGTATAGCCCTAGGTCACAACAGAAGTCATCTCAGAGGACTTAACAAAACCATTGAAATCACCAACACAGGTCAGAGAATCAACAGTTAAAACACATGAAGAATACAGTATAAAGCACACACAGAAGAAAATGAAAAGATAAAGAAGGCTTTATCTGTCCAAGAAAAAACATTTAATTGTAATCCTTGAACCTTCACCATTAGCTCTGTGGAGTCCAGGGCAGTGTGGTTTGGAGACCGGTCTGGGTGTCTGCCTCCGGCCTCAGACGGCTGAATCACACATGCACACTATTTATACTTGTATCATCTGTTACAATGACAGGGAAATCTCATGACTTAAGTCCAGACAAAGTGTTCCTGTACAATGTGCCTTGCTGGCATGATGTATTATCAGATTAATACGTCCTCCTTAGAATGATATTGAATTTCCCTGTATATGAGATCAGCTGAGAGGGTAATCTAATCCAGGAAGTGAGATCGGCCAAGTCACAGGGTGCCTTTGACTTTTGGTATTGGCTGTGTCTCTGTCTTAAATTATTGGTGTGGTAGGGTAATTAGTTATTTCAAACTTCTGAAAAAACAATCAACAAGATACATAAATAAAACAAGATATAGAAATACATTTTGAAAAGGACTTGGACGCTCATTTTGACACTTTTTAAAATATATTTTTGAACTGATTCATTTGAACATGTTTTAACATAATACGTTGTAAAGATCTCCATAAAATGACAGACACATTGATTTTTTAAGTGGTTCTAAATTTAGGCACATATATTTATAATTGTGTAATTGCTTCCTCTTCTACTGTAATTACGATGACCATCTCCGTCATAGAAGTACAGTATGTTTGTTACTGACAGAGAGTCTCAATCCCCTATCATACCTCGTGTGACTTTTGATTCACTTACTAATTGCAAGTTATTTACTTCATGGGTTCATTGTGATTAAATGTATGTAAGAGCAAGGTGTGGATAGATTTGTAGTTATGCTGCTTTTATTTATTTATTTATTGTTTATTTGGTTGGGACAGTGCATATTAATGAACGCACTTCTCCGGATTGTAGCCTTGGGATAATTTACATCCATTGTCCCACACTCGCACTCACAAACACACACTCATTCAACCTGAAACCGGAATACAGGGAGAACATGCAAACTCCACACATAAAGGACCTTCTTGCTGTGATGCACAAACGCTAACTGCTAATGTAACTAATGTACTTACTATTAGTTATTAAAAATATCATACATTTTGCTATTATCATAAAATAAAAGCACATTCACTGTGTAAAAATATACTTATATTGTCTCTCTGTCTGAAGTTAAACCTCTGACTTTAGAGAAAATGATATACACTATTCATTATTTATTAAGGAAATTGTGTTTGTATAGCAAAGTTTACCCATAAGGCAACCCAAAGTGCTTAATAAAACATGATAAAAACGATTGCACAAGGCATTAACATCATAAATAATCACAGTACAGGGTGAGGCCGTCCCTGAGCACACTGTCCCACGGAGCGCATGTGAGGATGTGCACACCCGGATGCATGGTGGCTGCACGGCCTGCCCAAAACCCAATTAATTAACTTCTGCTTGTACTAGGACTGTGTTTTTCATATGTAGCAACAAGCAAGTGCTAATGCGTCTTCAGGGTACACACTCGGAAGCGTTGCACGGTGCAGTTAAATCTTGCTACATTGGTCGTTGCACTCGCCTGTGTCCTGGCATCTCTGTGGCTTCTCTGTGGTGTGTTTTGGCAAACTCGGACATACGTGAAATATAAATGCATCAATAGGGTTTTTTTTATTAATTGGGCTGAGCAATAATTAAGTGACCAAAAGTTTTTCAATGTGATTAGGTCATATCAAATCATATTTCATTTTATGGAATTAAAATTGATGTATTGTATCATGCAGGCTGTGAAAGATACCCAGTCCTACCCCAAACAAAGACATATGTTTTTTCTTTAGGGAACAATTTGATGCCAGATTTGACCAGTTTCACGTGTGACAAGCTCCTGTTTGTTTGGGTGAATCTATCCGTTAAGTGTGTGTGGCGTAAATCATGTCTTGTGTTTCTGCTGCCGCCTCTTTAATGCTGTAATGATCACATGAGCCGCCCACAAAGCCTCTCTGTCTGGGATATGTGTATGATTCAAAAGGTACAAATGAACTTTGAATCACTTGTACTTGTGTGTTTACCGACTGCAGACATGCCATCCATCTTCTAAGCAGTTGTGTTATTCATGTGGAGCGTGTAGGCTTATAATATGCCCCTACATTTACTATAGTTGGCTTTTTTCTGATGGAATGACACTTGTTTAAAATGTAAATGATAGTTTTACACTGATACAGCCAGCGTCTGTGAAGAAATGCTATTTATGAAATTTACAGGAAGTAGTGTAGCTAGAACTGATGACATCATGGGAGGGAGATTCACAGTTCATCTCAAGTTTGACATAATTTACAAAATAATGAGTATTGTGTTTTACACTTGAACAATTGACTGCACTAAATCAAATCAAAAACTTCTAATTCAGTTTTCCCAAATATATTTTCTCCAACATCGGAAGAGTTGTGGCCCAGTTCATTACACGACTATTTCTGTCAATATTTGCAACCAGGTAGTGAAATAATTAAAATTGTGAAAAAAATTGTGAAATCTTCATAATCTTGTATTTTATGAAAACGGAAGGTAAATCACGCTGCAATTTTGTGTATATTGTTTTTTCGCTCTGTATTGGGATTGTTTCAGGGCTGACACCAGTATTCCGGTATAGAATTACTTATAATTACTACTAAAAGTACATTTTGAATAATACAAACTCCAACAATTGTACAGTATTGAATGAATGAATGAATGAAGCCTTGATTATGGACTCGGGGTCCATCATAGACACAACAAAGACAAAACAAGTTAAAAAGACAAATACCAGTGTTTCCACATCCTCGACTGATAATGGGCTGCACTACAACAAATATCAACCTTTGAGACAGCCCTGTTCGGCCAAAGAAGCTGCACATGAGTGTCCGCTGTGTGGCCTGAAAGGTGTTCATTCTTGCAGAATGTATTGCTGCCTGGTAAAAGTACGGTTTGGACTGAGGTAACCCAAACTAAACTAGTCAGACCCTTTGTCTACACTTTGCTTATACAACAAGTGGGAATTTTTAGATTTCTGCCTTTTGGGACCTTTTGGCCACCAAAAATTTGACCCGCTTTCTCAAAATGTATACTTATTTGCATGATTTGTAAAACTTGATTCTAATAGTTTTTCATGTCCTTTTGTAAAAAACTATTAAATAAAAACAAAAAATAAAGTAAAAAATATATATAATTATTTTTTAATCTGTGATACATGTATGATTTGGTAGCATGGCCCATGTATTTTGGCACAAATGAACAGACCCCCGCTTACTAGCCTGAGGATCTGCTATGGCTGCACTTTGTGGCTGTGATGTAGAAGCAGGCACCAGTCTGCGCTGGAACAAAATTGATCTATTTATAATTGTCTGAGAAGTTCACTCAACAATTTATTGTCTTGTTTTTGCAGAGCTAACATCCTGTCGTTTATGTCATACAATAATTATTTTTCCAAATTTGAAAATCAATAAAACACAATGTTGTAGCTGAATGATCATTCTGTGGTTATGGCCGAACCCAAACCTACAAATCCATGGCCCGTTGTAAATGTATCGCTTTAATCCTGCCTTTGCAGAACCTTCTTATTTTCTTTCATTTTTCTCAAAAGTGAAACTGTAGCGGATTAACCCACAAAGGAATGAAAGGACAAAGGTTTCTTCTGGCTTTGGAGCCCATGTGACTGTAAAACTCAGCTTTGACTTTGTAAACAATCTCAACTTCTACGTCTCCACACATACATACACTTGGAATACACCTTTTGTATTAGATACTGCTTTCACCTTTTTATTTTCAATGGATTTGTAGAGACACAGACAGACACAAACACAGAGTTTGGGCTGCTTACTGAAAGCAAATTTACCAAATAATCTATAGTGTTTGTCCCAACAGAAAGAGTCCTGCGAGAATTAACACATCAGATCACAACACAGACTTATCTTGTTAGAAAACATGTTATCTTTTGCATACATGTAAGAAAGTGAGTCACTATAAACTACAACGCCACTACCTAACGAACCTACCTGTCTTATGAGCATGGGTTTTATTACATAGTTAGGTTCCCCAGCTCTAAAATTAAGGATTTATTCATGTAATCTTGTTAACACGTTGTCATTATCAAGCTTTTACCCTAAACTATAAAAGTTGCTCTACTGTTTAAATCTCCCTTTCCCTTGTTATCGTTGAGCTTGTGTTATTTGAGAAGGTGGATTAGTGCTCTTAAGCCCTGTGGTGCTGACAGGAATCCCACATCCACCCAGCAAGGTGTTTTGACTTTAACCCTCAAGATGAGGGTTAAAGTGAAATGTAATCAATGTTTAATCAACTGAAGAAGAGAGTTTATGTGATGGGACAACGGTTCAGACAAAGACGAAAGTGCCAATCCATAACGCAATTTATGGCTTTTAAATTGCGCAATATTGACTTGGATTAAACTGGAAGCCAGTGCAGTGTTATCAGGACTGGAGTGATGTGGTCATGGCGCATTGTGTCTTTGAACGGCAACATTTTGGTTAGAATTAGGGCTGAAAGAACTAATCGATTAATCGACAACTAATCGATTATTGAAATAGTCGACAACTATTTTAGTAATCGATTAATCGTTTTCTGGTTCACACGGACTCAAACAGAGCAAAAATGACATGAAAATTTAGTATTTTTGATTAAAATCGACTTTGTTTTTATAATTTCATGAATATCTGTCTGTCTCATCCAATCAGAGCAGAAATAGCACAAAGAGCCTGTTACAAACATTTACTTTAAGTTTACGCCATCAATACATCCTCGAGTGTTGCCACTTTAGCTTTTTGTGATGAAAAAATAATTTTTTTCTACACAATTCACAGCCAAGCGATTACTCGATTAATCGTAAAAATAATCGATAGATTAATCGATTACAAAATAATCGTTAGTTGCAGCTCTAGTTAGAATAAAAACCCTTACACGCAGATCCAGAGTTTGAGGTGCGATTTACGCATGTGCGGTGTGCACACAACTTTCTCCGTCGCGGCAGTGCAATATATTTTTTTAAATCAGCAAGTACTTGAATCGAAGTACTTATCAAAGTACTTACACACAGCGCCGCAAATGGCGAAGTGGCACGCTCTGTGCCAAAACAATTTCCAAGTGGTAACTTTTTGTTACTTACGTGGCAATAAAAATGATTCTGATTTAGTACTGACTGAGCTGAAAAAGGGACTTTTTACTTTGACAATTATTGTGATATCAAGAGCTTTGAATATGAAAGTGTCTTTCATTACAGTTGATTACGTTTCAACCCCGGCCTAAGGACTAAGGCACATATTGTATCAATGTTTGAGTGTCTGGATCTTATTTATGGCTTCAGTACATCATTGAACACCAATATGCATGTGCTGATAATAAACTGTTATTTCTGAGTGTTAGAAAAGCCCATTTCCTCTGTACGTATGTCCAGAGTCAGAGTGAAAGCTGTGAAGGCCAGAGGCTTTGCTCCAGGCCTAGATGTGCTATGACGGGATAAGGTCAAGTATAAGGCAAAAAAACACAGGCCTTTAGATCTGATAGAAGTGACTCTGTCTTAAAGGGACACGCACAGTCACGCGCATAGACACACATACATACACAAACACACTTGCACACACACACACACACCAATCAACCAACTTGCAAACTTCCAGTGCGTTGTGGATTGTCTGAGGTGGTATTTTGGCAGTTGAGTGGATTACAGTGCACACTTGTAAGCACTGACTGGGGCTGTCCTGTTACATAAAAGGCGTCATTATAGAAACACAGCAGCTCTGTGTGAGAGGACTTAACCTTTGTCTCCAGCGTTTCTCCACTGGACATTTAATTCTTCTGTGTGCATGTCTCGTTTTCTTATTCTTGTCATGTCTTTGCTCTTTGCCCCCTCTGCATCCTAGAGGACACAGAGGCTGTTATAACTAAACAAACATTGCAGCTCTGTTGACAAGTACTGAAAAAGTCTCTATTTGTTGGCAAAACAAGTGCAGGAAATTATATTTGATTACAGTTAGCTACAGTTAGCAGTTAGCCACCGTAAACTCAAGCTTGAAATTCTTGAAATACTGGCTGCTGCAATCTATAGAAATATAAGAAAAAAGATAAAATTCCCTTATTCTGGGGTACCTAACTTTTTGTTTAATGAATAATACATGTTTTTGCCCTAAAATAAAGTATTGTAAAAGTTACATTTTGTGAGCACATCAGACCACAACAGTCTGTCTTTATCTTAAAATAAAACATCCATCAATCCATTTTCTTCCCCTTAATCCATTTCTGGGTCGGGGGGGTGGCAGCCAGAGCTGCACCCAGTACACAGAGCACCAGCCCCTCACTGATCCTCCTGCAGGTGGTGAGTCCACAGGAGCTGAGATCTTTCAGTGGGAGCTTCAGGCAAAGTGGGGTTAAGTGTCTTGCCCAAGGACACAACAACAGCAGTCATCAGTGGGAGTTGTGAAGTAGGTCTCATGGTGGGCTTGAACCCTCGACCTTCAGGCTCTAAGGCCAATTCTCTACCAACTGAGCCACTGTCGCCAAGACATGTCATCTTTTTTTATTCTAAAAGAGCCTGTGAGTCACTATTTGATGCTTCGGGCTGAGAGTGAGGGTGATGTGACAGAGGCCAATAATACATTCAGTGAAAACTATAAAGAACGTTTTGAGAACGAGAAACTCGTCACATGTTTTCTATTACATAATTCTAGTTTGTGTTGTTTGAAAGTAAGGTATCCAAGCTTTAAAGTTTCTGTTTTATACAAACAGGTGATTTTCATGCAATGCAATGGCCTCAGTGTGTGCGCGCGTCTCTGTCTGTGGGCCTGAACAGGCTTTTGCAAAGAGCGCCTCAGCGGGGCGGCTGCGGCTGTAAAGTGCCAAACTGTTGTTGTGTCCTCGGGCAGAACACTTCACACAATCTGCATTGTCTAGTATGAGTTTGTTGTGTGCGTGAATACATAATGGTGGTGGTCTGATGGCGCAGATTGGCAGCTGTGCGTCCTGCAGTGATTATAGTTTACCACTGAATGTAAAAAGTTCAGTCTTTTTATGTTAAAGGCTTAGAATATTCTTTTAATAAGACAAAAGTGCCTTGTCTCAAGAGGTGATTGGAATCAGGAAGCAGGGTGACAAGGGTAAGGATTATCTTTATACTTTTTGTCTCATTAAAAGAACCTTTACCACTGTTGTATAGGAGTGAATGTGAATGTCAAGAAAAGCGCTATTTAAAAACTATTGATAATACTACAATTATTACTAAAGTCTGTGTATCTAGTGTATATATTTTTGTATAGTAATAGTAATTGGGCACGTCAATCCAATCCAGCTTTATTTGTAAATACATTACAAGAGAAAAGCCTAACGAAAATGGTTAAGAGAAACATTTAGCACGGACCTGACTAAAGAGCATTGAAGTCTAGTTTCAAAATGTTGTGACGCTTCGAAAGGGCTCTATAATGTGAATATTGAGTGTTGTTGTCATAGCATCAGGAGCATTCTTTAGTCTGTCAATTGTGACTGTGGATGACTATAATTGTGACCTGTCAAGTTTTGGGAGGTGGTCCAAAGTGCTGAGGCAGATGCACTGCACTGAACTGTCTCATTATCAAATTACCCATCTCCCCAGACGACCTCATGTCTACTTACACACATTATCCTCTCAGTGTACTCTTAAAGGAATAGCATCTATGGGAGTGTAGTAGGTATTTTCCAATTTTTCTGATAAAAATATTACCAAGTGGCTTTTGGATTTAATTTATAAATTGAAATACAGGATGTAGTTGTTCTCCTGGGAGAATAAGATTCAAAATGAGGTATAACAGACCATGAAATGGGAGCTTTGGTTAAGTTACAAGGCTTCATTGGGATAATATATAATACTGTAATAATATATAATCAGCATATCAATAATTCATAATGAGATACTGTTTGCCCGAATGATCAAAAGGGTGGGAATTATTGTGTTTTGGGTTTATTGTTTAGTTCCTGAGAAGATTATCTTTAAAATGACATCTCTCAGAGGACTTCACCTGTATGTATAGATTTTATCACCCTATAGTCTATTGAGCTTCAGGCATTTTTTACTCTATGTCCCTCTGGATAAAAAAGATGGGACAACCCTGGTCTAGACAAACAAGTGATTTTCCACTTGTTTGAGCGTCTATTGTCCATCTGAGCCGTCCCTTCTGACACTGACAGGCTTTCTGCTCCTCTCCAGGTGAAAAAAGACCATTAAAATCACACAGATCTGGTTCCACACTACAGTGGCAGCTTTCTTTTACAACTCCAAACTTTTGTAGCATTAAAAACAGGAAGAAGTTTTCCGTTAGGATTTAAAAGAATAAAGCGAGTGAATAGAAAGTTCATTCAGATCTGGATCGGTCCCTCTCACACTTATATCAGCGCTTCTGAGACTCCAGGTGTATTGACTTTTCTTACAGGCCAAACCACAATTAAGCGTGGGCGATGTGCCAAAAGAGAAAATCTTCATCACAACTTTCCTTGAGCCATGCTACTGCACATTAATGTGTAACTAAAGTTTCTGATTCACTGGAAGGTAACACATTATCTCACAGAGATTGATTACACACATTATCTTGGCCAGTAACGTTGATAATGATGAGACCCAAGGGCGTAGGTTTGCGTGGGGACCATGGGGACATGTCCCCACCAATATATGGTGAGGACTAAAAAGTCCCCACCAAAATGACATGATGTCCCGTGACCCGGACGGTCCGGGACACATGTCTTCCGTTTGTGCACACGTCGCGCCTCCTCCTCGCCTCCAGAGCAACAGCAGCAGCAGCAGCACGTGACCCGTTCCGTTCTCTGCAGTGATTGGCTGTCTTCTTCAGCGCCAAACTGAAGCACTGAGCAACTGTTTAATTTTTTTAAGTTAGCCAGCGTGAAGCAAGTGTTTTTTTTCGTTCCCTGAGCGTTGTAGCACGTGAGTAATCAGAGGAAAGTACTGTAGATCTATTACCATTCAAAGTACTTACGTTATTTCTAATCTGTCAGCGCACTGTTTAATGTTCCGAGGAGCTCACACGGCACAGAGACAGAACAGAACTGGCTCCAATAAAGAAACAGGTTGGTTGAAAGGCTGAAAAAATACTTATTGTGCTCTTACTATCCGAAATGTATAAGTGGGTGTGTTGTGTGAATCAGGATAAACTAGGGATGAAAATATTCCACGGATCCACGATTTACAACCTTTATCTGCTGATAATGTAATTTCTGTGAAATGTGTGACAGCGGGCACTTGCTGTTATTTGCTCTAAGCACATTCAAGCAATGCACTCGAATGTGCACGTTCTGGTGCAGCTGCTGCCGCTTTGTAATGACAGCCGCGGCGCTCAGTGAAAGCACAGCTCTAACATGGTACCGAGCTCGGACCATATGCAGACAGAACCATGTTGCAAGTGCGGGTCTCCCTCGTATCTCCCCCGTTTCTCCCCTGTGTCTCTGACATGTCTCTCCCCTGACTCTTCCCAAAGCGCAACCAGCGCTCCCGAAATTAAAGCTCGGATACGTAAATTTTCCATTGCGTTAACGATGCATGCTGGTTGTGCGCAAAACACACCACAACAGGTCATTTAAGTTTTTATTTTGCATACTTGAGAGCCCTGTGAGTCATTACTTGCCTTTTTGGGTTGAGAGTGGAATAAAAAAAAGAAAATATAGAAAAATCCACACTGTTACTTATTGCCAAACTCTTGTTAACTCATTGTATTGAGAAATACTATGTAACTTTTGACATTGGCCAAGTTATATAAATGATTCTGCAGTTCATGTATATGAATGTCTGTTTTTGATTGTCTATACCTTCTTATATAATTTAGAAAAAATGCCACCTCCACAAATAAGATAAAAGATATCAGGAGCTTTTTTAACAGTTGGAAAGTAAGTAAGAGAAAGCACAAGTAATAGCAAATTATGAATTGTGATGATTAATCTTCTGTTAACATACATAACTGCTTCTCATTCAGTCTACAGCTGAGTTTAGTATAGAAGGCAACACACTATTGCAAATATAGTGTGTGATTACACAACAAATTCTGGGGGAGAAACTCTGGACCCCGTGTCAATGGGTGTAGACTCAGGTCGTAGTGAATGTCCCCACCAAGATTGGAACCAAACCTACACCATTGATGAGACCACTTTGTCATTTCATGATTTAGAATGTGAAACACAAAAGTCAGTAGAATATAGAGTATATGGTGAAACATGGTATCAGGAGAAAATATAATTGTCTCCTGTTTACGATTCTTTTCATTAATGGTCCTTTCTCAACTTATTATCTAGTTTTGATAGTAGTTTTAGTAATGATTAACCTCTCATTTTTAATGTTTATGGCAAATCACTCATTCAATCAAATGTATTCATTTCAATTCAATGTATTCTTGTATAGCCCTAAATCACAACAGCAGTCATCACAAAACCATTGAAATCACCAACACAGATCATGAGAATCAACACAACAGAAAAATATAGAACACATATGTATTGGTCCATAGGGAGAGACCAATGTCCATGAATGTTGATAAATAATAATAACAATAAAAAATTGTCCATACATGAAGAATATTAAAGTGTCCTGGATCATCCCCACAGTCCTTGTTAGACACTAACTGTCCAACAGACCCACCTGCATCGGCAAGAAAAAACTCTAAACCCAGTGGGAGAAAAGTGAGAAACCTCGGGGAGACCCACATTGAGAGAGGGATCCACTCCGACACGGACGGACGGGCTAATGATCCAGGACCTAAGCTACAGAACGTGAAACTAGGCCACGCAGCGGTTGTAGAACGTGGACAGGTCTGGTGCAAGACTGAAGCACTCCCAGGCGGGTCGGGCAGGGCAGTCCGCAGGTGTAGATGGAGGAGACCAAGTTCAGAGGTCCCGTCGTCGCGCCATGAAACAGACAATGGGACAACGGGTGACTAGTAATGAAGAGACTACAGTCAAAATCCTAATAATTCTAAACAGATAAAGTAGGAAGGAGGAGAGGATAGTGCTCAAGTTACCATACTTCTCCCAGCAAACTGACTCCCTATGCAGCTTGACTGACAGTCTGAGGAGTTTAGCCTTCCTTGAGTCTTACCTTCCTAGCCATATGCTAAACTAAAGAGGACTGTTTTAAACCTAGCCTTGAATGTAGAGACCGTATCTGCTTCCTTAACATGGATGGGAAGCTGAGTCCACAGTAAAGGAGCTTCGTAGCTAAATGCTCTGCCGCCGACGGTGCTTTTTGAGACTTTAGAAACCACGTCTGGCGTTTTGCAAGCGCAGTGCTCGGTTTGGTATTGGTATATACTGTAGAACAATCTGTACAGAAGCAATTCAAAAAGCGTTACATTTTGAATTCAACAAAACAAAATAACGTTTAAAACACCATACTTACTAATACTAATAGTAATCACACAATTATATTATTCTATAAAAATGGGCAATAAAATCAGCCATGAGCTCAGGGAAAGAAACATGTTTTCAACCTGGATTTGAACAAGCTGAAGCGGTATGCATCATGTTTGAAATATCTTTTTATGAATTCATTTTCCCATTTCCTCTTCAGATGAACAGTGTCCCTCTTAAGGGCAAAGCATCATGGGAGGAAGTTATGTGGCTATGTTTGTGCTAGTTTGGCATATTTTGAGTAAACAGAGTGATGTTAATGAAAAGCAGGGCGGGTCTGTTTGTGCACATGTGTGTGTGTGCGTGGGTGTGTGCGTGTGGGTGTCTGTTTGTGTGTGAACAGTGAGCGCTCTGTGATGGAGGTGCTGCCCCTGGGGGACAGTCCTGGCACTGCATTGCCCTTTACAAACATGCTCACACAGACACTGCCTGCTATAGTACTCTTCAGTACTCCCCTCTCCATTTTAGCAGAAGTAGAGCTAGAAATTATTTTTTCAGAGGAGTTTATATTGCGATTGATTTTTAAATAATTGCTCCTCAAGAAAGCCGGTTTTAAATGTTCGACAAAGACACATTGACTTTGTATGACTACAAGAGCAAGTTTAATGCAACATTATTGGTCATTACCAAAAATCCCATCACATCACATGAACCAGAGTTAGAGCCATTTCATTAAAAAACAAATGTTGATCAAAATGTTTTGGAACTTTATATTTTTTCCCTGAAATCTGTTTATATACAGTATGTTATTTTTTGTTCCTGGAAAATATTGAAAGCTACAGTATCAAAACTGTATCGGACATAAATCTGGAGCATCTTTAATATTTTCTGTTGTCAAGTAAAAACTGCATAGACCGTGATTGGTCGGTCTGTTCTTCATATCACTGTGATTGTTGGTATGAATATGTTTTTGTATGTTGTGTCTTGCAGGATCCGTCCTCAGCTGGCCAAAGAGAAGATTGAGGGCTGTCACATCTGCACGTATGTGATGCCCGGGGAGCCGCAGGTGTTTCTGGGCAAAGACAAGGCCTTCACATACGACCATGTGTTTGATATGGACACGCAGCAGGACTCCATCTACAACCACTGCACCGAGAGCCTGATCGAGGGCTGCCTGGAGGGCTACAACGCCACCATCTTCGCCTATGGGCAGGTCTGATCAGTCTAAAGCTGTTTGAAATAGATAGATAGATAAATAGATACTTCATTGATCGCAGTAGGAGAAATTCAGGTGTCAATCAATGATGAAATGGTACAAAAGCAATGCACTGCTAACAATACAGTATAACTGGAAGATTACCGCTAGTTTCGCATCTAAATGTAGTCCGAGGCGGTCCCGCTCCCGCAGGTCTTTCCAGCCTGGATACGATGTAAGCTAGCGTTACGTATATGTTCACCCGGGCTTGATTTCTTCTTTGATAATTTTTTCGCTTTAGTTCCCTCTTCTTTTTCTCACTGTCGCATCGTTTGGGCTGTTTTGCTGTGTCTGCAGTTACAGCCAGAGGAGTTCTAGCCACTTTCTCCCTCCACGCTGCTGTGTTTACCTGCACTGAAGACACTAGTGGAGGCGCGGCCTGTTCGTAACACACCGCGTTCTGTGATTGGAGGAGAGCTAGTTTCTACTCAGCACTTTTTACAGCCTGAATTCATACACAAGCTGAATCAATGATCTCAAGTTTTCAATTAAATTATGGATTTTAAAACAACGTGTTTATAGTAATACACATTTTTATGAAGTCATTAGAGAATAATGCGGGTAGAGCTTCTTTAAAGACATCCTTTATTTGCCCCACACTGAGGAAATGTCAGTGTTGCATCACTGGTCACAAAATAGAAGGAATGAGGAGCATGCACAACACAAGAGAATAACTCTATACCAAATTAAAATAAAATAAATTATCTTACTTAGCATAAGCTTCTTTCTAAAGTCTATAATATTAAAAAAATAATCATGTGTGTTTTCACTTCCCAAAAAAAATTAAATAAATGTTTTCTGTGGTGGTGAAGTAACAAAACGTGGAGAACTTAAATTGTATATATTTATTGTTCCATGTACGTATATTGTGTGTGCTACTTGTGTGCTCTTACTTAAGTCACTGTATCTAAAAAAATAATAACACTTGCTCTTATCTTATTATTGATCTCTGCCAAAATGTTATCTAAGCACGGAGTGGTTTCCAATTACTTAGCGTGACCTATTTCCTTATCAAAATAATTGCACATTTATTCGACTGTTAATCTTGCTGCTTCAAGTTTGAGGAGATTTATGACAGAGATAAGGATTGATGAAGTTACTCAAATATATTAGATGGATGATAGAACCGTGCGGCCTGGATCTGTCAGCTCACATGCCCAGGCCTGCACACTGCCCTGGTTACTCACGTCTGATGGACTCTCACAAGGGAGTTTTACAGCAGCTAATGAGTTGCTTCACTTCTTACTAAGCGCACAACGTTTTCCCGATTCTATATGCAACGTGATGAAGGACAGCCTTGGCGCAGGAAGGGAAAAGCATTAAAATGTCAATGGGTTTGATTACACCGTACAGTTACGGTGTAATGGTGAGCAACATGAGTTTGCACACACACACAGAGCCTCTTGATTTGTTGTATATGAACCGTCTCTGTTGGCATGAACTTGGCTAAGCAGCTTGAAAACTATTATCCTTGTTATATGTCCTTGAGCAAAGCACTTCACGCCCTTAGGCTGTGTGTACAAAGGATGTGTGTGAGTTAGGGCTGTAACAAGTTTAACAAGTTTAAAAAGAGCTCCCTATACCACCAAAGTTGATTTTCTTTTCTTTTTTTTTCTGCTGCAAACACGGGCATGTGATTTTAAAGGATGTGATATCACCTGAGAAATTTCCCAAATTACTTTTTGTTGGGTAGAAGGCAGAAAACTTCTTCGAGTGTGATGTCAGAGAGGTACAATACAATTACATAACAATTTATTCTTCCATCCATCCATCCATCCATTTTCTTCCCCTTAATCCATTTCTCACTTAGCACCAGCCCCTCACTGATCCTCCTGCATGTGGTGAGTCCACAGGGGCCTTGATTATTAAGCAGGGGCTTCAGGCACCGTGGGGTTAAGTGTATTGCCCAAGTTTGTGTAAGCCCTCAGTCGTACAGGGATTAGTCAAAGCAAAGGAAGGTTTCTCACCCATCATCTGTACTTCTTAGCAAGTTTTCCCGACGTTTCGTCCTCAACCTGGGGACTTCTTCAGGGAATGAATTTTCAGACCGCGCGTTGGAGATTTATAACCTATGGGTGTGGTTAGCCACACCCTAATCCTGATACTAACTCGTAAACAATCTACGGTCTGCTTGATGTAGAAGGGAGCAGGTCTAACGACCCTGCTGAGGCTAACGACCCTAACTCCTTAGCATGTCACAGACCTATTGTCTGCTGGGATGCTCAAGTGGAGTGCAGGTCTCACCCCTCCTAACTCATTAGCATGTCACTGACCTTGTCCCAAGTTAGGACGTTGTTTTTAGGATGTCGTCATAGATACGAGGCAAAACAAATCTTAACCCTCCTCCTCTGTTAAGAGAAGGTTTTTGTTTCCTCACAAAAATGGCTTCTTTCACCCCTCTCTCAAACCAATTCTTCTCCCGAGCCAGAATTTTAACCTCTGTGTCATCCACCATGTGGTTGGAGGCCTTGAGGTGGAGATGAACAGCCGACTGTGGCCCACTAGAGTTTTCTCTACGATGTTGGTAAAGTCGTTTCTGTAGAGTTTGTTTGGTTTCACCAATATAGTGGTCAGTGCACTCCTCTTCACTACATTTAATTGAATACACCACATTGCTCTGTTTGTGTCTGGGTGTTTTGTCTTTGGGATGCACTAATTTCTGTCTTAACGTGTTGAAAGGTTTGAAATACACAGGGATTTTGTGTTGCCTAAAGATTCTTTGTAGTTTCTCTGAAACTCCCGCCACATACGGTAAGGACACCCCTCTCCTCCTACTTTCTTCTGTCTGTAGGACTGTGTCTCTGGCCTTTCTCGTCCTTTAGGCTTTAGTAAAAGACCACTTGGGGTAGCCACATCTGGAAAGATCTGTTCAGAGAGCACTTTCCAGATGTGGCTACCCCAAGTGGTCTTTTACTAAAGCCCAAAGGACGAGAAAGGCCAGAGACACAGTCCTACAGACAGAAGAAAGTATATACACGCACAGGGCCATTCTCTGATGTTGTGTGACACACGGAGGAGAGGAGGAGACACGCTGAAATGCAACCAAACTCGCAAAATTAAAGCTGGGGTACCTACATTTTCCCTTTCATTAACAGCTCTTGTTGGTTGTACCCAAAAGTAGAAGGTTGTGAGCAAATCAAACAGATTGAAGTACATTTGGTCTGAATAACAATGTGTCATTGCATTTGAAAATCTCATTTAACTTCAATTGGAGTGGATTTGAAATAGAATGTTAAAAATGCGATTAATCGTGAGTTAACTCACCATTACTATGCGATTAATCAACTAAAAAAAATTAATCGTTTGACAGCCCTAATATATATATTATATATATATATATATATATATATATATATATATATATATATATATATATATATATATATATATTATACAATTACTAATTGCTTTGTTTTCATTGTGCTGAGGAAATACCTACCTTTATATTGCTTAGAAAATGTATTTAAAATGAGCTCAGACAAAACATTCTTGAGTATTAAGTTGCAAACCATCATTGGGTATTGACTTCCATTCATGAGTTGTCCACAATCTTGGAAAGGGTTTGTGGGCCGAGCGTGAATACAAGCACCTGGAGGAAACCTACTCAGACCATTTTCAGTGGACGAATCCTCTGAATTGGTTGAACTATTCTCCTCCAACAAATCTAATCTGGAGATGGTTATGCTTTTATTTTATTTTTTATATACAATATTTGTTTATTTGCTTAAAAGTAATATAGTAAATTGTCATTAAGTCTATAAAAGGTATTCTTTAAACAATGAAATACATCACCTTTACCTCTGCCACCCCTTGCCATGTCCTCTTTGATAAAGTACACACACACACACACACACACACACACACACACACACGTTCTGACCTCTTTCAGAACGTCCAGTGGGAGCTCAGGCGGAGGGTGAATTTGAACCCACACTTGCATTCCTGTGTTGACTGCCATGGAGACCACATAGTCCCAGGCCAGAGAGGGGAGGGGCCAGAGGGGGGTCTGGTCCATTAGTGCAGACTCTAAGCTCTGCAACGTGTAGAGCAAGTGTAAAAGCCTCGGTCCACAGCCACCCAGGGAAACAGCTTCCAATGAACTTACAAAGTACATATCATCTCAGTTATAACTAAAAACATGGGTTAGTTTTAGGAACTATTACAAAATGATACAGGTGACAAAAATAACAATAAAAGCGTTTATTACTGAGCTGATCCTTGCTTGCACCTCACAGTCCTAAAAGTGACTTACAGGACCCAGACATATATTCCATTAAACTTCTAATAGGCATTTAATTTGGTTGTTTGGCTGACATCTCTTTGAAAACTATAACGTTTGCGTCAAAGCACACAAAAGGCAAATAGCATTGTGTACATATTTTTTTTTTTTTTAAAGGTCTCTTTAAAGTTTGGTCACACATTTTGGCACAAATAAAAAAAAAAAATCTGATGGTCAAAAGTCATGTTCAAAGCGATGTAAAAGTAAACCATAAAAAGTATTTATGGCATGTCATGGTTTAAAGCTGCACTAACTGACTTTATTTTTGTATTCATTACGAAAATGCTATCCATGTCCGTGTAGTGCATTGGGATATACGTCCTTTTGAAGAAAAAGTAGCGCAGATTTGTGCTGGCGTGACATTATATTTTAGATCGAGTTTTGATGAAACAAGGAAGAGAATGTGTTTCGGGTCGCAGATTGTGACCAATCACAGCGGACCACTAGCCCCCACTTTCGTAAGAAATCTACAGGTCCGTTAGCATAGACGGCTGAGTTAGCACAACAAGCCGAGGAGCTAACCTGAAGCTTCCTCGTCTTCGTCACCGGTTACTGCTTACACAGCGAGACAGCCATCCAAAAGAAAGTCTCGTTCCTCCGCGCTTCCCGGCTCTATCGTTCTATGGTCACGGCATCCACGTGCAAATCCATATCCATGGTTTATCCATATTGGAAGACGCTAGCTTCGTCAACAACACTGTGTGTGTGTGGGGGGCGATAGCTTCGTGGGTGCGGGGAGGGGAGCAGAAAGAGCGAGGCCAGCGAGTCCGCGGCTTCAAAATCCCAAAGTCAGTTAGTGCAGCTTTAAGTATAAATCATGATCTTGCATTTTCATTTTTCATTCCTAAATCTGGGCAGAAATGGCTGTAGTGTGCTTTTTTTTTTACAAAGCTTTTTATGGACATATGTATCTACAACTTCATTCACTTAATTTAATAGCTGTAAATAGGAGTTGGAAAAATATAAACATTTAAAAAATAACAAACAAAAATACTGATTGTGTGTACTGACATAATTGCACGTCACACCCAGTGTTCTGGCCGACTGACTGTGATATAATCTGTCTTAACTTCACACAATGCGGTGTTCAGACTCTCTCACCAAGGAGCAGGTCATTAGAAGTGCTGAAGTGTGACTGAGCTCGCGCTTTGACCCCTGAGGTCTTTACTCTGCGCTGGGCGTATCAGTGACACTAATGATCAAACCATATGCACCATTCCGTTACCCAAATAAGAATTGGGTTTAAGGGTGGGTATCATCTTACTACTTTTCATCATTTCACATTGTTACTTTTTGAACAGGGATCAGATCAATTCAAACATTAAACAATATGAAGTAATAATTATTATAATGAAATAAAAATGGAAAATAAAAACCCCCACAGCAAGAGGAAGGATTAAAAAAAGAAATATTATATGATCAGTAAACGTGTATGTATTTACTTATTTTCCTCTCTTTATATTATTTATATTTTACCATTTTAAATTTAGTACATCATTTGTAATTTAAATGTTTAGATAATCCTAATTCAGAGATAAATTTAAGATTTAAATAATACTTTTTTTGTTTGCAATTTGATAAACCACTGCAGAATTACTTATAAAGGAGAATTTGTAATTTTCATCATTCATTTTTTTACAGGAGTTGACTTAGTGATTGTGAGTCGGGGGTTAATCTTTGTCCATGAGCTCATCCTTATTGGGCTTCATTGAGAGAGTGTGTTAGCATTGTCCATCTACAGCAGGGGACTCCAACCTGTAGCTTGGTAGCTAGCAGTAGCTCGCCAGCCCCTTTCAGGTAGCTCCCCAGGATTTAGAATTTAACACATGCTCTTGAATGAATCATTTTGAGTCATTACATATCTATTAAAAGTATAAATATAGGGATGTACAGTATTGTGGTTTATTTTTAATGTCTTTCCATGTTTTGTTGTAATTATTGCATAGATTTTTATTATGACTGCAAAAAGGAGTAGCTCCCTGCCTCTTCTGTTGTGTAAAAGTAGCTCTCCGATTGAAAAAGGTTGGAGACCCCCGATAAGTTGAATCCTAATCGTCCTGCTGAGATTCAAGAATCTCCTTCTCAGGGGGGTCCTGGCTTCAGAGGTGGGAGAGGTTTCTAACTACAGTGCCTTGCGAAAGTATTCGGCCCCCTTGAACCTTTCAACATTTCGCCACATTTCAGGCTTCAAACATAAAGATATAAAATTTAAATTTTTTGTCATGAATCAACAACAAGTGGAACACAATGGTGAAGCGGAACAAAATTTATTGGATAATTTAAACTTTTTTAACAAATAAAAAACTGAAAAGTGGGGCGTGCAATATTATTCGGCCCCTTTACTTTCAGTGCAGCAAACTCAGTCCAGAAGTTCAGTGAGGATCTTTGAATGATCCAACGTTGTCCTAAATGACTGATGATGATAAATAGAATGCACCTGTGTGTAATCAAGTCTCCGTATAAATGCACCTGCTCTTTGATAGTCTCAGGGTTCTGTTTAAAGCGCAGAGAGAACCATGAAGACAAAGGAACACACCAGGCAGGTCCGAGATACTGTTGTGGAGAAGTTTAAAGCCGGATTTGGATACAAAAAGATTTCCCAAGCTTTAAACATTTCAAGGAGCACTGTGCAAGCAATTATATTGAAATGGAAGGAGTATCAGACCACTGCAAATCTACCAAGACCCGGCCGTCCCTCCAAACTTTCATCGCAAACAAGGAGAAGACTGATCAGAGATGCAGCCAAGAGGCCCATGATCACTCTGGATGAACTGCAGATAACTACAGCTGAGGTGGGAGAGTCTGTCCATAGGACAACAATCAGTCGTGCACTGCACAAATCTGGCCTTTATGGAAGAGTGGCAGGAAGAAAGCCATTTCTCAAAGATATCCATAAAAAGTCTCGTTTAAAGTTTGCCACAAGCCACCTGGGAGACACACCAAACATGTGGAAAAAGGTGCTCTGGTCAGATGAAACCAAAATCGAACTTTTTGGCCACAATGCTAAACGATATGTTTGGCGTAAAAGCAACACAGCTCATCACCCTGAACACACCATCCCCACTGTCAAACATGGTGGTGGCAGCATCATGGTTTGGGCCTGCTTTTCTTCAGCAGCGACAGGGAAGATGGCTAAATACGATGGGAAGATGGATGGAGCCAAATACAGGACCATTCTGGAAGAAAACCAGTTGGAGTCTGCAAAAGACCTGAGACTGGGACGGAGATTTATCTTCCAACAGGACAATGATCCAAAACATAAAGCCAAATCTACAATGGAATGGTTCACAAATAGACGTATCCAGGTGTTAGAATGGCCAAGTCAAAGTCCAGACCTGAATCCAATCGAGAATCTGTGGAAAGAGCTGAAGACTGCTGTTCACAAACGCTCTCCATCCAACCTCACTGAGCTCAAGCTGTTTTGCAAGGAAGAATGGGCAAGAATTCCAGTCTCTCGATGTGCAAAACTGATAGAGACATACCCCTTGCAGCAAAAGGTGGCGCTACAAAGTATTAGCGCAAGGGGGCCGAATAATTTTGCACGCCCCACTTTTCAGTTTTTTATTTGTTAAAAAAGTTTAAATTATCCAATAAATTTTGTTCCACTTCACGATTGTGTCCCACTTGTTGATTCTTGACAAAAAATTACATTTTTATATCTTTATGTTTGAAGCCTGAAATGTGGCGAAATGTTGAAAGGTTCAAGGGGGCCGAATACTTTCGCAAGGCACTGTATGTTGAGGCCAATGCTTCCTTTGAACTTCTATCACGTCTTTCTTTCAAACTTTGTATCTTCCAGCTTGTTTTGGGCCTATGCTACTTCTAGTCTGTAATGTGTGTCGCCTAACCTCCAGTTCTCTTCCCTGTGTGCAGACGGGCTCGGGGAAGACCTACACCATGGGCACTGGCTTCGATGTCAATATCAGCGAGGAGGAGCTGGGGATCATTCCTCGGGCCGTCAACCACCTGTTCAGAGGCATAGAGCAGCGCAAACAGCAGGCCAGCGAGCAGGGCCGGCCCGTGCCCGAGTTCAAGATCAATGCACAGTTCCTGGAGGTGTGCACCACTCAGTATTCCCTGTAACACACTGAACGCTAAACAAATAACTATGTAATGTAATTATGTAACTATGTCCTCGCTCTCCGGTTCTGTCACTACTTTTCACATGTATTGTTGGCCTTTGTCGCATCTTTTGATCAGTTTTTTCAGACAGAAAAGTGAGAAAGAGTGCACCACCTTCACTCAATCAGCTCTCTTTTTTTGTCTCTGTTGGGACAAAACCACATTTATTTTTCAAATTGAAAAAGTCAGCTGTAAGTCTCTACTGATCTCACAATTACATTCCCATTCATTAGGATAAAACATCATTATGGAGGTGAGGTTACGCTTCAGGTCTTATGGGTCTCGTATTAAGAAATCTTGAAATAATCTTGAACGCAAACATGTCTTTTACAGTGTCATTTCTTAAATTTGCTCGAATTGACCTGTTTTCTTGTTTTTGACACAAATGTATTATGGCATTCTTTTGAAATCAAACCATTTTATAAAAGGATTTTGGAATACATTTTGATCACCAGATTTTTTTTTTGCAGTGTGCATTTATATTTAGCTTGTAGTGTGCTCAGCTTTCTGATAACCATCCATAACATTCTAATGTAGACTGCAACTATAATACATTATTACAATATGGTTCTATTTATGATTCTAATTTGTAAATAAAGAGAACTAAACAAAATCTGCCAAAAATGCGCTCCCAACCAAAGCAATAGCCTTTTCACAAATGGTAAATCTCTTCATCTTAAGGACTCTTTAGTGTTTCAGCTGTGGTCAGGAGGGCTCCAGGGGTCAGTGCGGTGTGAAGCTGTTCATGTTCACAGATGACCCCAAAGCCATTAAAGTGTCATTATCCTGCGTGTCGCCCAGACATTATTTTTAACAGCAATAAGTGTGCGTCCACAGCTGTCCCCAGCAGCTGAGGGGAACAGACCAGAAAACTAACAAAAGCTTTAATGATGATGCCTCTTCTGTCCAAACATCAACTCCAGCAAAAAACAGTTTTAAAGCTGGGAAACCAAGCTTTATATGTTTGTCCCAACGGGAAGTAAACGTTTTTAAGCATAGAACATGTTATGTTTTGCATACTTATAAGAAAGAGCCATGAGAGCCTCTCTTTTTCACTTTTCGGTCTGAAAAAGTTGATCTAAAGATGTGACAGAGACCAAGAATACATGCAGAACGACGATCTAGATTGAAGGATTTTGTTACATCCATTTCTTTGAAAGTTAGGACCCCATCTCGTTTGCTCACTAAAAGTTATTTTTATAAAAATGTGTGAATGGAAAATGAAAAATGTGATTGGAAAATTGTATAAACAATTAATCCAACTGTAGTCTCCAGCTCTACAAACAGCGTGGCAAAATTAGCATTGAATCTGTTTTTAGATGCATTATTTGTTTTCCACAGCTTTAGAACAAGTTTTTCACACAAAATAGTAAAGTCAGAATAATCACCCTCTTCCATCAGCACTCAGCCCAAAGGGTCATATGTTGATTCATTGGACTCGGTCATAACGTTTGTAAAGATATCATATTTCTAATAAGAAGTTCTGGTCTGATTTGTTCACAGATCAGATTCACATTTTGTGTACCAAAATAACAAAAAAGGTCAATGTGCATAACTATTCACCCCCCTAAAGTCAATACTTTGTAGAGCCACCTTTTGCCTCAATCACAGCTCCAAGTCGCTTTGGATAATCAATCAATCAATCAATCTTTATTTATAGGGCGCTTTTCCTGCACAGGGCAACACAAAGCGCCTCACAGTCCACACCACACAATGCACAAATCATCACCATTAAAATACAATTAAAAACACATATGTAATTAAAAAGCATTAAAATCACATAAGTAATTTAAAAACATAAGAATCACACAAGTAATTAAAAACAATAAAATAGTTAAAAACACAAAAAGTTACAACAATAAATAACAAGGTGTGTTAAAAAGATAAAATTCTCTAGTTGTATGCACAGGAAAAAAGAAAAGTCTTTAACATGGATTTGAACATTGACAGAGAGGCAGCCAGTCTCACATCCTCAGGAAGACCGTTCCAGACTCCAGCTGCATAAATCTGAAAAGCAGCCTCCCCCTGTCTAGTCCTGACTCTGGGCACTAACAAGAGTCCCGTCCCTGCGCTCCTCAGAGTCCGGGCTGGTTCATATGGGACTAGCATATCATGGATGTACTTTGGTGCAAGGCCATGGAGAGACTTGTACACCAGGAGAGCTGCTTTAAAGTCTATCCTCTGGGCCACGGGAAGCCAGTGCAGAGACCTGAGGACCGGACTAATGTGGTCGTACTTCCTGGTTCTAGTCAGGACTCGGGCTGCAGCATTTTGAATATACTGCAGCTGTTTTACTGCATGTTTGGAGATACCTGTGAGCAGGCCATTGCAGTAATCCAGCCTACTGGAAACAAAAGAATGGATGAGAATCTCCAAGTCTGCCCTGGACACAATATTTTTAATTTTGGCAATATTTTTCAGATGATAAAAAGCTGCTGATGTTACCGATCCAATGTGGCTATTGAAGTTTAAGTCAGAGTCCATTATTACTCCCAGATTTCTGACCTTATTTAAAGGCCTTAGGGAGAGAGACTGAAGGTGACAAATGACGGTCTCTCTTTGTTTCTCGGGACCAAAGACAATCATTTCGGTTTTGTCCGCATTTAGCTGGAGAAAATTGCATTGCATCCACTCACTGATCCGCTGGATACAGTGAAGGAGTGAGTCCACCGGTCCATGCTCTCCTGCAGTCAGTGAGACATAGATCTGAGTGTCATCAGCGTAATTGTGGTAGGACACTTTCATACTTTGAATTAACTGACCTAATGGCAGCATGTAAATATTGAACAGGAGAGGTCCCAGAATCGACCCCTGTGGCACTCCGCAGGTCAGGGCCATATTATCTGAGACATAGTCTCCAATCTCCACACAATACTTCCTTTCTTCTAGATAGGACCTAAACCAGCTTAGGGCAGTACCAGCAACACCAACCCAGTCCTCCAGTCTCTGCATGAGAATCTCATGGTCAACGGTGTCGAAAGCGGCACTCAGATCTAACATGACTAAAACAGAGACTTTTCCTGCATCAGTGTTAAGCCGAATATCATTTGTTACCTTGACTAGAGCGGTCTCAGTACTGTGGTGTGGTCTAAAGCCAGACTGAAACATGTCAAATGAGTCATTAGATATTAAAAATTCAGTAAGTTGTTGGTAGGCAACTTTTTCAAGAATTTTTCCCATGAATGGCAGATTTGAGATGGGACGGTAATTTTCAAGTACCGCAGCATCCAAACTGCTCTTTTTTAGGAGGGGCCTGATGACTGCCTTTTTCAGGGCCATTGGAAATGTTCCAGATAAAAAAGACATGTTTACTATTTGTGTCAATGAGGGTAATAGACTACACATAACAGACTTCAGGAATCTAGGAGGTAGTACATCCAGACTGCAGGTAGAGGAACTAAGACCTGTGATTATCTTTTTAACAGTTTCATCATTGACAGGTGCAAATTGAGCTAGCTCACAAAGCCTCACTGGATGTTGCATTGTTACTTGTGTTGTAGAGGTGATGGTATTTCTGATACCCTGAACCTTGTCTCTGAAGAACTGTGCAAACTCATTACACCTGGATTTGGAGTAGTGTTCTAATGGCAACTCAACAGGGGGGTTCGTTAATCTATTGATTGTTGAAAATAGAACACGCAGATTATTGCTGCAGCCTTCAATAGTTTCAGAAAAGTATAATTCTCTTGTTCTACGTAGTACTCTGTTAAACTCACACAACTTATCTTTTAAGAGTTTATAATCACCCTGGAGGTTGGACTTTCTCCACTTTCTCTCTGCTCTCCGGCACTCTTGCTTCTGTGCCCTGACCGGGCCTGCTTTTATCCATGGGGCTTTTTGCTTATTTGTGACCATTTTTACCTTCACAGGGGCAATGGCGTCCAGAACATTCAACACACTAGAGGTGACAGAGTTAAACAGTTCATCTACAGTAGAACATGATGTGTTCTCAAAATGGATCATTCCCATAAATAGTTCACCCGTGTTTTCATTTAAGTGTCTACTTCTAACAATTTCATATTTAGCGGGTGGTCTGGTAGCAAAATACATGTTAAAAAATACACAGAAATGATCCGACAGAGCAACATCAACTACATTAACTTTTGAAATATTCACCCCTTTCGTGATAAGCAGGTCCAGGGTGTGTCCTCTGCTATGGGTGGGGCCACTCACATGCTGAGTGAGGCCAAAGGATTCAAGTATGGAACTCAACTCTTTTGCGTATCTGTCATTAACATTATCCACATGAATATTAAAATCGCCTATAATGACTAAACCATCAAAATCTGTGCACACAACTGAAAGCAACTCAGTGAAATGATCAGTGAAACTATGGCATGACTGTGGCGGCTTGTACACAACAATAATAAGAATGGAAGAAGATTTCTTTTGTTCTATTTTAAAAGAAACATACTCAAATGATGAAAATTTCCCAAGAGACACTCTATGGGAGACAATACGATCTTTAAAAACTGCTGCTATGCCCCCCCCCTTTTATTTTCTCGTGTTTCATATTCAAATTTGAAATTTGGTGGTGAGGCTTCTATTAAAACTGCATCTCCTGTATTATGGTCAAGCCATGTTTCAGTCATAAACATAAAATCAAGATCATACGAACAGATAAAATTATTAATTAAAAATGATTTGTTGCATAGTGATCTGACATTAAGTAGAGCAAGGTTAAAATTAATATCAGTGTCAGTGGGTTTAGTTGATTGATTACAAAGAACTGGAATTAGATTTCCAGAGTTGGACCGTTTAACTGCTGTCCTTCTTTTAAATTTGTGTTTATTCAAGTTAAAACACATTTCTGAGCTGGTGCGAGGAACACACACAGTCTCTATTGGTTTAAAAAGTGAACTCTGTTGTACTTTGTTAAGTTCCAGATGCATAACTGAGTCAGCACAGTTCAGTGGCAGGACTGTCGTTACACTGCCAGACGGACAGGGGTCAGTGTTTGCACCACAGTACTCACCCGGAGCTGGTAAGGAGGAGGAGGGGGGTGGTGGGGGCCGAGAAGCCTCAGATGTAAACAGTCACGCCCCCCTCGGGGAGCACTGAACAACATGGCGTAGGAAGTCCGTCAACAAACTGGTGCCGTATTTGTTCGGGTGCAGACCATCTGGACGATAGGCCACGTGACGCTTCCAGAACAGGCCAAAGTTGTTCACAAAAATAAAGTTAAAAGTGTTGCATGTAGACTGGAGCCACATGTTGAGCGCCACAACGCGACTGTAGAGGCAGTCACCCCGGTTTACAGTCGGGACTGGACCAGAGATAAAAACACACAACCCGAAGGACTGGAGGAGGCGGAACAGATCCATAAAGTGCTTCTTTGTGACCTCGGACTGCTGCAGCTTCATGTCGTTGATCCCCACATGCACGATTACCTTGGATATGGTATCAGGCAGGGAGTGAAGCAGAGGAGGGAGACGGATGAGCAGGTCTGGTACAGTGGCTCCGGGAAAACACTGAGTGACCGCGTTAAAAAAGCGGACGTGCCTCACGATGGAATCTCCAACAATCAAAGTAGTTGGGGCGAAGAGTGGACGCGGCCGCGGAGAGGGCGCTCGGTGTCCATGGCCAGAACCAGCGGGCTCATCCAGGGATGGGTCCGAACCAGGGCGCTGCTGAACACATGGAGAGGAGTGGGGGTGTTGATTCCCAGCTCCGGGCAACCCACGCTGTGTGCACGGAGACGCTGGAGCAGCGAGAGGAGCAGGCTCGGATCGCTGCTGCTGACCCGGTGGAGGTAAGTGGTGGTGATGCACTGGGGTCAGAGAAGGGGAATGATCACTCTTTCGTCTGAGGACAGCTTCCTTTAAGAGTGTCTTTCTCGCAGTGGACCTGGATCCACGGACAGCAGTAGAGTTTGCTGCAGAGTCCAGGGGTTCTGCTGAGGGGGCTGGGATGTCAGCGGAGAGGGCTGCATAGCGGTTTGAAAGGCTCAGGACATGGGCCACGGCGCTGGATGGCTCCTCGCATAAGTCTCTATGAGCTTGCCACATCTTACCACTGGGATGTTTGCCCATTCCTCCTTGCATAACTGCTCCAGCTCCTTCAAGTTGGATGGTTTGCGCTTGTGAACAGCAATCTTTAAGACTGACCACAGATTTTCTATTGGATTGAGGTCTGGGCTTTGACTAGGTCACTCCAACACATTTACATGTTTCCCCTTAAACCACTGAAGTGTTGCTTTAACAGTGTGTTTGGAGTCATTGTCCTGCTGGAAGGTGAACCTCCGTCCTAGCCTCAAATCACGCACAGAGTGGTGCAGGTTTTGCTCAAGAATATCCCTGTATTTAGCACCATCCATCTTTCCCTCAGCTCTGACCAGTTTCCCAGTCCCGGCTTCTGAAAAACATCCCCGCAGCATGATGCTGCCACCACCATGTTTCACTGTGGGGATGGTGTTCTTTGGGTGATGTGATGCGTTGGGTTTGCGCCAGACATAGCGTTTTCCTGGATGGCCGAAAAGTTACATTTTAGTCTCATCAGACCAGAGCACCTTCCTCCATACATTTTGGGAGTCTCCCACATGCCTTTTCGCAAACTCAAAACGTGCCATTTTGTTTTTTGCTGAAAGTAATGGCTTTTTTCTGGCCACTCTGCCATAAAGCCCAACTCTATGGAGCGTACGGCTAAAGCCTAGTGTATACTTGCGCGGCATGGCTTACTTTAGCGGTTGCGGTGGACCTTCGCAAGCACAATTGTGTTAATACTCCTTGCGGAGTTTTGAGGAGAATGTTGTAATCCCACAACCAACCACATGATGGCGATCTCACAGTAGTTGCTTGAGATACCAAAGCGGTCTCATTTACGCTGCTACTTTCTCCTCTTCAGAACAAAAACATGAACAAACCGAGCTGTTTGAGATCATTACATGTGTTTCTACTGTAGGTTTATGTGATAGTTCTATGGAATCATTATTTCTTAACTCATTTAACTGTGATGTTGTGAATAAAGACACAGTTCTTGTTGGAAACATAGTTATTATTAAATTGTATTCAGCATAAACAGCAAAACAATAAAAGTGGTAAATATCTGAGGCAAACATGAACAATTTATAAGTGCAGGAGGAATGGAACAGACGCAATAAGCTACGAGTGCAGATCCAAACAAAGACAGGAACAGTGCAAAAGAAACGACTGCACAGTTTATAAGTTATATCTATGTTAGATATTCAACAGAACTCTAATCCACAGTCTCTGCGTATATCAGGCTCTGTCATGAGCCCAAACTACTTTTCCTTTGTTTCCTTCGAAGCACAAACCTCTCTGCTCCATAGTGCCTCGTCCATGTTCCCTGCAGCCACTCCGTGCTTCCTTCCAAAACACACACACGGACCAATCACAGCGGAGCTTCCTTGCGGCGAGCCTTACGTAGTTAGAACATTTCGAGGGTACGTAAGGACCTTGTGGTGAACAACGCGTTGCGCAAGTGACGTCACCTTCGTAAGCTCCGCGCCGCGCGAGTATACACAAGGCTTTATTGTCGTCCTATGTACAGATACTCCCGTCTCTGCAGTGGAACTCTGCAACTCCTCCGGGGTTACCTTAGGTCTCTGTGCTGCCTCTCTGATTAATGCCCTCCTTGCCCGGTCCGTGAGTTTTGGTGGGCGGCCGTCTCTTGGCAGGTTTGCTGTTGTGCCATGTTCTTTCCATTTGGTTATAATAGATGTGATGGTGCTCCTGGGGATCATCAAAAATTTGGATATTTTTTTATAACCTAACCCTGACTGTACTTCTCAATAACATTGTTCCAGTACTTGTTTGGAGAGTTCTTTGGTCTTCATGGCAGTGTTTGGTTAGTGGTGCCTCTTGCTTAGGTGTTGCAGCCTCTGAGGCCTTTCAAAAATGGTGTGTATATGTACTGACAGATCATGTGACACTTAGACTGCACACAGGTGGACATCATTTCACTATTTATGTGACTTCTGAAGGTAATTGGTTGCACCAGAGATTTTTATGGGCTTCATAACAAAGGGGGTGCATACTTTTGCAAGGCACTGTACATCCTTGCTTGATATTGGTTCTTTAGAACTGTCAAGTTATCGTGAGAAGATGCCCACCACGGCACCAGATGTTCTGACCAACATAATGTGTTGTTTGCAGCTGTACAATGAAGAGGTCCTGGATCTCTTTGACACGACTCGAGACCTGGAGACACGCAAACAGAAATCCAACATCAAGATCCACGAGGATGCGAGCGGAGGCATCTACACCGTGGGATTGACCACACGCTCCGTGACCTCCGCAGCAGAGGTGCACTAACACTCACACAAACACTTGTTTTCACATTAGTGTTAGCGCTGTACAGTAGATCCAGGACTTAGGCTTCAGATCCAGGACTGAGGCTTCAGATCCAGGACTGAGGCTGTAGATCCAGGACTGAGGCTGTAGATCCAGGACTGAGGCTTCAGATCCAGGACTGAGGCTGTAGATCCAGGACTGAGGCTGTAGATCCAGGACTGAGGCTTCAGATCCAGGACTGAGGCTGTAGATCCAGGACTGAGGCTGTAGATCCTGGACTGAGGCTTCAGATCCAGGACTGAGGCTGTAGATCCAGGACTGAGGCTGTAGATCCAGGACTGAGGCTGTAGATCCAGGACTGAGGCTGTAGATCCAGGACTGAAGCTGTAGATCCAGGACTGAGGCTGTAGATCCAGGACTGAGGCTTCAGATCCAGGACTGAGGCTGTAGATCCAGGACTGAGGCTGTAGATCCAGGACTGAGGCTTCAGATCCAGGACTGAGACTATAATTCCAGGACTGAGGCTCCTTTCTCTTGTTCCTTGTTCCTCTCTTGTGTCCCGTCAGATGATACAGTGCCTGAAGTTAGGAGCTCTGTCCAGAACCACGGCGAGCACTCAGATGAACGTCCAGAGCTCCCGGTCACACGCCATCTTCACCATCCACCTGTGCCAAGTGCGCGTCTGCTCCCCTGAAAACAACAACGTAAGCACCACATAAGTTTTTTGGCCATTATTTGGTTCTGGTCCATCTGAAGTTGTTAAAAGGTGCAACTGTTTGGATGGGTTCCTCTACCTAAGCAGGTCAAGAGAATTACTATATCAACTTATCATTCAATAAAGGACAATATATTTTTGAAGTCAAAATGTATTGTCTTAACACGTTCTTTATCAGAATTGAAGCTTTCAGACACTTTTAATTAAATCTTGCTTAAGTCTTCCCTTTTATTTCTTTCCTTTAGATGACAAAAATTAGTTCCAATAGTGGTTTGCTGGGATTCTTCTGCTCTCTAGCACCACATGAATAAAGATTACTGACTTATTGTAATTATGTCAATGGCATAGCATCCTTCAAAAAGTAAATTTGTTTTTCTGTTTGAGCCAAATTTGCAGATGATCATGAACTGTGTTGATTTTGTTTAACAATAGTAATGTGGATAAATGTTATAATATCAATACATGGTTTTCAAACACATACAACTACTAATTTGCATCATGTCTGTTCCATATTTTTCACATTTCAAAAACAGGAGAAAAAAGTAAATATCTAAAACAATAGACTATGACTGTTTCTAAAAAGATTATATGATGTTTGATCAAAAAAACAATTTGGTTGGAATATTTTTGCTTTATTTAGTCCTAGTCATCTTCTACTATTGTCATTTTTTGTATGATTCACATTCTTCAATAATTGTCTCTTTTTCAACTCTCTTCTGTATTTTTTGTTTTTAGATGTGTTGTACTTTGTTGCATTCCACCACTTTAAAATTACACACAATATGTTCTCCAGGATAATGAGACGGACAACAGATTAGCGAACGACTCGGACATAAATGAGTTTGAGACGCTGACGGCGAAGTTTCACTTTGTGGACCTGGCCGGGTCTGAGCGCCTGAAGAGGACCGGAGCCACAGGGGACCGGGCTAAAGAGGGCATCTCCATCAACTGTGGACTGGTGAGAACGCTTCTCAACCCGCTGTGTGCGGACGGGCGCTATGGAATAGACATGTGGGATAGACTATTATCATTGTAACAATATTTTAGTCTAATTAACTTTAATATCAAGTCTCTGACAACTAAATTTGGATAAAATCATATCAAATACAAGTCAGCATCTGTTACCTGTGAGATTTGTATGTGTATTTTTGTTGCTTCAGAAGTTTAGATCTCTATTATTCAAAATGTTTATACTAGGGATGTAAATCGGCGACCGTTTAACCGGTGGTTGACCGTCACAGCGTTAACCGGTCAAAGCTGTCGGTTAAAAAAGAGAAAAAGGGGAGAGGGGAGGTCTCTTAATAACGCTATTTTAAGCCCTATTTGCACGGTGTGACGAGCGGGTCTGTATCTAGCTGTGTGCGTATTATAAACTCCGGGACGACTCTCACGCTGCACGAGCCACATATGCACACACGCGCGCGCACACACACACACTTTCCCCCTCTCCATACGTAACATCCACACGCATCATCTCTCCCCTCTGTTACCGTCAAAGTTGCACACTGGCGCGGGTCAGAACTACATTGGAGCTTACATTTACACACACACACATATACACACACACACACACACACACACACACACACACACATACACACACACATACCGGTCTGTCGCGCTCCTCTGTGTCACGGAGCCCAAAGGATTCGCGCAAATACGCGGCTCCAGTCAAACCACATGGAACATGTTTGTGTTTATGGTCCTCGGGATCAGCTCCACACACATCACTTGTATTTAAACTTTTGTGAAGACCTGTGAGACGCGGCTCGTCACTCGCTGCTCTGACCATGTGAATGAGCCGTTGTTTGCTGCTAGAAAGTTTTGGTATTAACCCGCAGCACAGCAGAATGGGAAGATTAAAAAAGCAGTTCTCTGTGCGCAAAGGTGCCGGAGCTGTTGCGGGTTTTGGCGCCGCTGTCTCAACTCTGATCCAGTAGAACGCAGAGCTGCACTTATGAAAAGTACGCGGCTCGAAATGGCTGTTATTTCAAAGAACGTGGACTATTTTAAACTACGCGGTTAACCGGTTTCAACCGGTTAATGAGGCTCGGTGGTCGGTCATGAAAATTCATAGTTTTTTACATCCCTAGTTTATACCAATATTGTAAGTATTTCACCTCTATATATCGGTTATAGGTCTCCTTGACTATGTGTTATTACGAATAGGTTGACACTATATCCTTTACTTTGTTTTTAGCAATTCTGAACAAAAAGACATGTCTCGTTTGTCCATACACAGAAAGAGTCCTGTAAAAGTAAAAAGGTTGTGAACAAATGAGACCACAATAAGTATATCTGTAAGAAAGAGCCCTGAGAGTCACTATTTGACATTTGGTGGTCCTCGCTTTATCTCTTTTCTGTCTAATTAAAGCTGATCTAAAGATGTGACAGAGGCCAAAAATGAAAAACAGAATCAAATGTTTTGAGAGTTCATAGATAGGTATTATTACTTGTTTTGTGGTTTGTGAGTGAGCCCCAGCTTTAAATGTATAGGCCCAGATTATATTGAGTTGAGGGCAACATTTTTCAAACAAAAGTATTGCCCATAAATTAGTTTTTGTAATTTCTCAGGTAAAATTATGTTCTTTAAACCACATGGATTTGTTCATTAGGATTTTAATGTCCAAAAATATAATAATAATGGGATTAATGGGATTTATACATAACATTAAATATTACTTATTTAGGCTATGCTCATGCTTCCACATTTTTTCCTACAATGTTTCTTTCTTTCTTTCTCAGCTCGCTCTGGGGAACGTCATCAGTGCTTTGGGAGACCGCAGTAAACGCTCCAGCCACGTGCCGTACCGAGACTCCAAACTCACCCGGCTTTTGCAAGACTCATTAGGAGGCAACAGGTCAGTCAGGCCCCTCATCACAAACACACACTCAATGAAGCCCAATGGGGAAGTGCTCATGAACAAAGATTTTTCTCCTACTTGTCTATCCTTTTGATTAACTGTATATTGAAAAGTAAACTCCTCTTGCTCTGTAACTGTTTTTGGCTTAAAAATCCATGGTTTAGTGCTCTCAGGGATCCTGGTGTTCATATTGAGATAATGTTTTCGTCAATCCAAGTGTGAGCCCGAACAGCTGACCAATCAGGAGCCTTCTGTAGCTGAATACGACTTAAGCTAGCGAGAAGCACCACTCCTGATTGGTGCTTGGTCGGCCATTGTGTTGTGGAATTTCTCTACAGACCGAGAGCATAAACAATGAAAACAACCAAGAGCTGAATACAATCAAAGTATGAGTTTATCCATCAGTAAATGTAAACATACAAAAAAGGACCACGTCACCAATACCACCTCTGAAGCCGACTCCCTGAATGAGGAAGTTACTAGACATTAAATAGACAAGAGTAAACAAACACATATCAACACTAGATATTAAATTAATTTAATTCATGATTGATAATTGTAGCTCAAGGCTTCTCTTTATGTTTTCTTACTCTGATACAGCTCTGATAAATGCAATTATCTGTTTTGACCTGGAGCATGCTGTCCTTTCACACAGATATTGAAGAAAACATGTTTCCCATCTATCATCAGGCATTACTACAACAGAACAACAGATATATTCTGCCTTTGGATCGAGAGTTGAGAATTAGTTAATTATCAGATTTCTATAACAGTTGGTACTAACAATATTTGCATAAATGCGTTCCCGCTTGCCTGTTTGAGCTCGCTGTAATTGGCATTGGGCTTACACGATGGCGTCGTCTGTCCACTCCTGATATTCAGTCTATGGTCATCACTCATCACCGCTGTGCAACAAATAAATCTTCGTTTGATGTTGTTCACAGTCAAACTGTTATGATCGCCTGCATCAGTCCCTCGGATAGGGACTTTATGGAGACCCTGAATACGCTGAAGTACGCCAACAGGGCGCGGAACATCAAGAACAAGGTGGTGGTGAACCAGGACCGGGCGAGTCAGCAGATCAGCGCTCTCAGGACAGAGATCGCACGGCTGCAGATGGAGCTCATGGAGTATAAGACGGTCAGTGACAATGTCCAGTATGAGGAAAGCATTCCACATTTTCACTCATTTAATGATTGAGAACCAGGCCCTCTTTAGGCATAGGATCTTCTCAGACCAGTAGCCAGTGGCAGGGAGTGGCTGTGGCTGAACGTTTGTGGTTTTGAATGAATTTGAAATTTTTCCTTCAAAAAAAAAAAAAAACCGTCTCCCCTAATTCTACTCCACAAACATGCAAGGTTAAATGAAAACCTTTAATTGTTAGTGATTTCAAAATATTAGTTCTGTACTAATAAGAGGTTGAGATGTTGAGGTAATGACAGGGCCATCGTTCAGGATTTGACTGCTATTATCTATGTAGCTCTGTTCATGGTTCCAAACACTTTCTACTATGTCCAGGGGAAGCGCATGGTGGGGCAGGACGGGCTGGAGGGCATGAACGACCTGGTCCATGAAAACTCCATGCTCCAGACAGAGAACAGCAATCTGAGGCTCAGGGTGAAGGCCATGCAGGAGACCATCGACCACCAGAGGGCGCGCCTCACCCAGCTGCTCAGTGACCAGGCCAACACCGCCCTCGCCAGAGCAGGTCAGACACGTGCAAGTTCAAACTTAAAGGATTCTGCAAAATCGTTTGGATCATGTTAACATGTAACGTCATGTTAAAATGTGTCCCTTATTTAAAACAGAGCTGGAGTTATTTTTATATCCATCCATGCTAATATCACAAAGTTCTTCATTCTCAATCCTCTACGATCCTGTGTAGTTCTTCAGGCTGTGTTTGCAGACACATTTGGGAAATAAACTAAACCAGTTCTCCCCCTCCCTGTGGGGGTAGCATAGGGATAGGGCAGGCCCATAGGATTGTTTCACCTTCATACTTGTTTCACCTTAAATTTCCTACAATGACAAGAGTCCCTCTTGTATGTTTTGTCCTTTTTTGTGTGTGTCAATGTTGGACCATGAGTCCGTAATAAAAGCTTCATTCATTCATTCATTCATATCCTTTTAATTGCCAAAAATAATTGTTAATATTTCTGCTTCAAAGGTGAAGGGAGCGAAGAAATAGGAAATATGATCCAGAACTACATCAAAGAAATTGAAGAACTGAGGTAAGCGAGAGTGAAGGAATTATTTGGCCTTTTCAAGTAAGTAAGTAAGTAAGTTTTTATTTATATACCGCCTTTTCACTGCAGATCTGAGTCTCAAAGCGGTTTACAATTGTTAATTTTGGGCATTTGTCTCTCACTCCACACAGAGATGGGAGCGGGGTCGCCAGTACAGGAAGCGCATGCCAGAACTATTGGACATATTTTTAGTGGTAGGGGAAACCGGAGTACCCGGAGGAAACCTACGCAGACACGGGGAGAACATGCAAACTCCACTCAGAAAGGCCCTGGTCCGACCGGGATTCGAACCCAGGACCTTCTTGCTGAGAGGCGAGAGTGCTATCCACTCAGCCACCGTGCCGCCCGGCACGGTGGCTTTTCAAGACGTCTGCAACATTAAAGCTACCAAACTTTCAAACCACAAGAAACAGATTTTGATCAAATCAATCTAAGGCCATGCATGTGGAAACTAGTCCTAGCTCTCACTAGTTCCCACATACATGGCCTTTTTTGTCACATCTTTAGATCAGCTTTACAAAACAAAGTGACGAAGGGACCAGCCTCATGTCAGCCAATCAGCTCTCAGTCCAAAGCATTTAATAATAATGTTTTCTGATAAGATATCGACAACATGTTGCGCTCTGATTTATATATACAAACAAGTTTTACAAAAGCCAAAATCCATTATTTGCGCTTTTTGTTTCCTGTGGCCCTGAAACATTATTTCAGCAGATTTAAAGTCAAGCAAGTCCTGCAGTTTAAGTTATAATTTTTACATTATTTTAATTCTATGAACAGTAGATTAAAATGTTACTGATGTAAACCTGGAACATATCCAGGTTTACATCAAAATGACTACTAAACAGGATTGAAAGAATCACCTAGGCGATTGTTCCTCCTAATATAACTCCATGACATAATGGCTTGTTGTATTATTTTGCAGGCTGCCTTTTAGGAGTCATAAAACAGTATCGTATGCAAGAGAACCCAGGGTGAGGTTAAACTGTAGATGCTGTTGATTTCAGAGATAAACTCCTGGAGAGCGAATCCATGAATGAAAACCTGAGGAAGAACTTGTCCCGAGCCTCCACGCGCTCCTCTCTATACGGGACGGGCTCCTTCTCCTGCGCTCTGCTCGCCCCCGAGAAGGAGGCCAACGACGTCATCGAGATGGCCAAGAGGGACCTGGAGAAACTCAAGAAGATGGAGAAAAAGAAGAAGAAGAGGTATGTTTGATTAGTTATTATATGAGAATCTTTGGTCCATGGTGTAACTCATGTACAATTGTATTCGTAGTAATTTAGTTCAAAACACTTATATTTGAATTATATTTGAATAGCTACTCTGAAGCTGAAGCTACTCTTATATCCAAAGAGTAGCTTCACACACATGATTTTAAAGACCTTATGCCGGGTTTGATTTATTTAGAAATACAGTTTTAATCAATCTATCAATCAATCAAATTTTATTTATAAAGCGCTTTTCATACAAAAAGTGTAACAAAGTGCTTTACAGTTTAGTTAAAAACAATCCAACATGCCCAGCCCTAAACCCTCCTCCCCACAGACCCCCCCAAAACCACATTTATAATTATATATACAACCACATGCGTATACACACACACACATATACACACACACACACACAGACACACACATACAAGTATAAAGTCATATCAGGTAAAATAGGTAAAACAATAAAAAGAAATGGGGCTGGGAGCAGATGTAACCGGCTGAAGAAGCGCCATCCAAGGAGCCATCTGCACCAGGAGCAGAGAGCCAGCTGCAGCCACAGGGAACGACACAGGACCCAGAGGAGAGAGGGGCCCCAGACCCCACCAGGCCCAGGACTCAGACCCCATAGGACCCAGAGGAGAGAGGAGGCCCCAGACCCCCACCGGATCCAAGAGCCAGTCCCCCGAAGCCACAGCAGACCCCAGCTCTCAGTGCAGAGGGCTCCTCCAGAGGAAACACTGGGGACACTAAAACAATACAATAATACAATAGAAAGTAGAACAATAAAATGTGACAATAAAAGAAAAATGGCAGCTGCCTAATATTGATAATAAAAATAGTAAATGGGTAGATACAATAAATAATTAAAAATAGTAAATGATAAAAATAAATAAAAATAGAATGTGTCTAAAAACATAAATAGATGTACTAAAAAGCAATAATAAAGAATAAATACTAATCAAAAGCTACTCTAAAAAGGTGCGTCTTGAGCCTACTCTTAAATATATGAACGTAGTGCTGGAAAGATGCCTCGCCGTGAGTGTGTGTCCTGACTTTGGGAATGGTTAGGAGTCTGCTGCCGGAGGAGCGCAGGGGCCGGGAAGGTTCATAGGATAAAAGAAAATCTGAAAGATAAGAAGGCCCAAGACCATTAAGACATTTAAAAACCATTAAAAGAACCTTAAAATTGATCCTGAAACACACGGGGAGCCAATGCAGCGATTTTAAAACCGGTGTAATGTGGTCCCGCCCCCTGGTCTTAGTCAGGACACGTGCGGCCGAGTTTTGAAGTAATTGTAAACCTGAAATGTTCTTTTTGGGAAGACCAGAGAGCAGGGCATTACAGATAAAAAGCATGATAAAAGCATGCATCAGCGTCTCCGTGTTGGCCCGAGAGAGAATGGGGCGGACTCTGGTGATGTTCTTTAAATGATAAAAACCTATTTTTGTGATGTTCTTTATGTGAGGAGTAAAAGTCAGCTCAGAGTCAAAGATTACGCCCAGGTTTCTCACTTGTGATGATGGATTAAAAGAGTGTGATTGGAGTTTCGGTAAAAGTTTCTCTCTCTGGGCCTCAGGACCGATGACTAAAACCTCAGTTTTGTCCTGGTTAAGCTGGAGAAAGTTTTTCAGGTCTAAAATGCAGTTAAAAAGAGCATCCATTGGCCTGGTGTCATCAGGAGACATGGAGATGTACAGCTGTGTATCATCTGCATAACTGTGGAAGTCAATTCCATGTCTCCTGATGACACCGCAGGGAGCATGTACAGGTTAAAAAGGACTGGACCTAAAATGGAACCCTGGGGCACACCACATGTGATTTTATGGACCTGAGAGGAGCAGGTATCCAAACTCACCATGAAGGATCTGTCTGTTAAATAAGAAGTGAACCATTTGTGGACAGCACCAGAGAGGCCGAGGTGTTGTAGGCGTGATAAAAGAATGGTGTGGTCTACTGTATCAAAGGCAGCGCTAAGATCCAGTAGAACCAACACGGTCACCTTTTTAGAATCATAATTTAGTCTAAAATCATTTAAAATCTTTAAAAGAGCAGTCTCTGTGCTGTGGTTCGCCTTAAATCCTGATTGAAATTTCTCTAAAATTTGCTGCTGATCTAAAAAGGCATTGAGCTGGGTAAAAACAAGTTTTTCTAAAATTTTGCTTAAAAATGGTAAGTTGGATACCGGTCTGTAGTTGTTAAAATCATTAAAATCCAAATTGCTCTTATTCAGAAGGGGTCTCACCACAGCCGCTTTGAAGGCTGCAGGAAAGACCCCAGTCTGAAGAGAGCAATTCACCAGGTTTAAAAGCTCCTCTCTAAAAGATTCATAAAATGAATGAGTGGGGACTGGATCTAAAAGACATGTGGTGGGCCTCACTGAGGAGAAAACTTTATCAAGCATCTCAGCATCAACCAGGACTAAACTGTCCAGTGTTTCCTCTGGCGAAGACAAACAATCAGATGTGTTAAAAACAGTAGTGTGGTTGGATAAAATGTTACATCTGATTGTATTTATCTTCCCCATGAAATGGACTGCAAAATCCTCACAGAGGGAGTCTGTGGGGGTTAAAAGAGACTTGCTAAAATCAGGGTTTAAAATGGTGTCGATGGTTGAAAAGAGGATTTTTGGATTATTTTTGTTCTGGCTGATTAGCTTTGCAAAGTAATTGTTCCTGTTTTTCCTGATTGTGTTGTTGTAAATTTGCTGTTGGTTTTTATATATTTCGTGATTGATTGTCGTTTTATTTTTCCTCCACCTTCGCTCTGCCATTCTGCACTCTCTTTTCATACTCCTTGCTTCCTCATTTTTCCAAGGGGATATAGATTTTTGTTGAATGGATACAATTTTTAATGGAGCAACCTGATCCAGTGTAGTTCTTAGTCTACTGTTAAAATCATTTGCCATAAAATCACAGGGGGCAGGTAAAACCAACTGAGGGGTGTTATTTAGAATGTCAATAAAATTTGCAGCCACTTCAGGGGTTACACGTTGTTTCTTCACAGTTCTCACAGAGGTCTCCTGTTTAACAAAACCAGTGATTTTAAAAAACACACAATAGTGGTCAGAGATAGCCAAGTCAACAACAGAGGACACACCCGCACTCAGGCCATAAGTAATGACCAGGTCGAGGGTGTGCCCTCTGTTGTGCGTCGGCTGTGTGACATGTTGAGTAAAATCCATGTAGTTTAAAATTCTTACAAACTCGCAGGTAAAATGGTCTGATGGGTTGTCAAAGGGACCAATGTTGGAGTCCAGCGGGGCAGGAATGATGTGGGATGGAGTGATGGGTTGTCAGAGGTGCCGGGGACGGGATTGGACTGAGTGGGTAATGTTTGAAATCAGGTACCGGGTGCCGAGTTTATTGATATGGAGTCCATCGGGTGTGAAGAAGGGGTGGTGGTTCCAGAACAGATTAAAATTGTCAATAAAACCAAAGTTGTGCTGCTGTGAAGAGTTTTGAAGCCAAGTGTTGAGTGATAGTATCCTGCTAAAACGTTCCACGCCCCGGTTCAACGTGGGCAGAGGGCCAGAGATAAAAAAGCTTTTTCCGGTTTTTGATAAAAGGAGTTTGGTGATTTCAGATTGGCGGAGTGCAGCATCATTTGTACCAACATGTATTATGATCCGGGTTATTGTGGGGGGTGCTGTCTGTAGAAGTGTGGGTAGTTTAGTGATGATGGTGGGGACAGTGGCTCCGGGAAAGCAGTGCGTGATGGCATTGAAGAACTTACAGTGTTTGATGATAGAATCTCCCACCAGGAGTGTAGTTGGTGCAAACAGAGGCCGTGGAGGGGGGGGTGTGACTGGAGTAGGGCCCGGGGGAGAGCAGGGGACAGGAGAGCGTTGGGATGCGCCCGGAGCAGAGCTGCCACGAGCCCCGTGAGCTGCAGTGGAGCAGGAGGAGGGAGCCGGAGACCGTACCGGCGCCCCTGCAGCGGGGTTGGTGGTGGTGGTAGTGCGAGCGGTTGTGGGAGGGCCATGCACCGGGCGGAGAGGTCCTCCAGCAGGCGAGACAGCCTCCGCGGGGGAGCTCCGCGCTGAGATAAAGCGCAGAGACCCCCCCGTTGGGCGAGGCAGCAACTACGGGAGGACTCTGCGCCGTGGCACGGCGCAGAGGTCCCCCCGCGAGCGATGCGGCGTCTACGGGAGGACTCCACGCCGTGCCAGGGCGCAGAGGTCCCCCCGCGGCCACCTCAACGTAGGACCTGCTTTGTGTCTCGCCTCTGGGGATTCCCTCCGCGTCAGAGCACACAGACCCTCCCACAGCAGGGACAGCACTCCCGGGGGTATCCGGTGCCGCGTTGGGGCACAGAGATCCCCACGGGGCTTCCCGCAGTTGGTCCTGCTTGACACCCGGAGAGCCCCGCGCTGTTTGAGAGCGTGGGAAGTTCCCCGAGCGTCTGCGCACAGCCTCCTCCACCAACCTGCGGCGCGAGGACGCTGTGGATGTCGTGTGGCCTCCAGGCCTCTGCTCCACGTCGCTCTGGGTATGGGCAGCGGGCTCCGGGACTGAAGAGGAGGGAAGAGCACCGGGAGGGACAGGAGGAACAGCTGCAACCGGGGAGCGTGAGGTAAGCACCGGGGTAGAGCATGATGAGGGGTGAGGACAGGCGATTGGATCCCAGAGTGCAGTGTCGTGGAGCTGTGAGTGTCTGAGTACGGAGAGTGAGATTTGCTGTGACTGTTTGAATGATATGTCCATGAAATGTTCCAGAAGTTTCTCTTTATGTATGAGTTCGGTGGATAGTTCTTTGACAGTGCGCTGAAGTTCCTCGGGGGTCATGGTGTTAACAGGTTTGGATGGGAGGATTGAAGCAAGTTGTGATTTGTATATTTGTTTATATGAGTTCGCGGGGGGAGCATCGGTGTCCATGGTGATGTGTGTGGGCAGGCTGGTTACCGGTGAAAGGCTGATAAACAGTCCAGTTCAAAAGTGACAGTAATCCTTTTTGATACAGTCTGTTAAAATCCGCTTAATCCGTCGAGCAGGGCAAATAAAAACAGTAAAAGAAACTTCGTTTAAAAATAAATCATAAAAAACGTGCAGCTCAAAAAAGGCTCCAAACAAATGCGTCCGCCATCTTGCGCATGCGTGTTATGCATGTCCTCATCTCCATACCATTTGTAATATAAAATACCATTTTATATTAGAAGAGAACTACTAAAGGTTTCAAAATCAGTTGTTGTTTTTTTTGTCTGATCCCCCCAAATCGAAATAACCCCATAGCAACGCCCTTAGAAACGAAGAAACTTCACAGCCCTTGGTGACGTCAGAGTGGGTACGTTTCAACGCTGTAAGTTGTTTACAATTTGGTATTCGTTCTTTTTTTGCGGATATTCAAGATGACAAGGTCGTGTACAGCAAGTATGAGATTACTACTAGATTGTAACTCTTCATTGGCACTGAGATAGTCCAGTGGTTGTGTTGATGGACTGCCAATCCAGATACTGGGGTTCAAATTCCACCTTGGACACATTTTCACTCTCAAAACGGCAGTTTATGTGTAGTGAGCAATTGTCACCTGTAGAGGGCAGTATTGTGTTGGGCATCAGTGGAGAGAAGAGAGAAAAGGCAGTCCTGTGGCATAGATCCATGGTTTTCAATGCATGGGCGTAACCCGCTATGACGTCACACACAGGTTAGAGCATAGACAACTTAAATTCATGAAAAACACGTTCTTTTAATAAAATATAGGATTTTTTTTGCCGGAATCTATTTTAGATCGACATTGTCATGCAATTTTGATATCCACAATTTTTTTTTTTTAAACCCGGCATAAGGTCTTTAAAGTTCTAAATTCAGGCATATCTATTCTTCTGCTTTCTCTTTATCTGTAATTATGGAGAACTATATCATGGATTATTTTTGTACATTAGGTATCATATTTTTTTCACACGCTTTCAACATTGTTTGTGCAGTTTTAAAGTTAATTCACTGGTACTTACTAACCACATACAATAGGTTCTCAAATAATCAACCTAATCGCTGAAAAAAAGACACTTTATTTTATATGCATACAGGTAAGTTTTAAGTACATGTAGTGTGTGTGGAAGTAAAGGGCCTGGAACTTAATTTTTGTATTTATTCATTTCATGTTTGAATGTTTATGCCCCTTTTTTTTTTTTTTTGAAAGACCATAACAAAATTGAGCACGATTTTGTTTTTCTTTTTCTTTTAAACAAAAACCTGTGAGCCTCCGACCTACTGCATGTATGTTATATTTTATTGGCTGGTGTGTGAAATAATATTTGATGAAGTATTGTGTTATATTTTCCATTGACATTAGCCCTCACCAGTTTTCACCAGATCCTCTATCAAACTGCATATTACAGTGGACCATATCCTGAAGCATCTTAAGTCACTCACATGTTGCTTGTCACTGGTCCCCCTCTGTCTCCCCCCTCACCCCCCACCTCCAGACTGCGGTGCCATGACGACGGCCCTCAGCGGGACATGGGCCACCCCAGGTTTGCACAGCCCTCCGACCAAGAGGGCTCCATCCATTTATAAAGCTCATCCAGACACTCCAGAGCAGGGCTGTTATTGTGCAGAAATATTGTATTTATGGGAAAGTAACATTTAAAGCTGGGGTATTTAACTTCTATTGTTTTATTAACAACAGTAGCTCAGTTGGTAGAGCATTGGCCTTAAGGCCAGAAGGTCGTGGGTTCAATTCCCACCTCTGCACCTTCTCCATCGACTCCCACTGATGACTGCTGTCGTTGTGTCCTTGGGCAAGACACTTAACCCCAATTTGCCCAAAGCCCCCACTGAAAGATCAAGGCTATGCTCACACTCAGAGAGCAGCCATCCTCCTGTGGACTCACCACCTGCAGAGGGTCAGTGAGGGGCTGGTGCTATGAGACTTGGGTGGCATCTCTGATTGCCACCCCCCTGACCCAGAAATGGATTAAAGGGTAGAAAATGGATGGATGGATGGATGTTTTATTAAAAAACCTTCCACCCCCATACTATACGAGGTGAAACTTGGAAAATTACAATATTGTTCAAAAGTGTGTTTATTTCTGTGTTGAAAATAAACCATGCCTGGGTCATTCAGACCTTTTTAGAGCCTAAACTAGGGTCTAACCATCAACATTCAGCTTGAAAACCAATTAACCAAGGATTTGGAAAGAATATTTTGTCGGGTTAATTTGACCCGAGGATAACATAGGGTTAAAAGGTAAAACCAATATAGGACATAGACATATTACATGCAAGGGACAAGTGTTTGTGATTATTTAGATGATTATGGCTACAGTTCAATTTCAAAATGTTATAAAAAATGAATAAATGTTTTTTACAAGCTGTGAGTCTATTATATTAGCCTCACTAACATCGTAAACTGTCCCACCACATGATTTTGTCTTTATCTAGAACTTCCCCGTCCTCATAACCTACCTACATATATGTTGGAAGAGTCTTGTACAATGTTTTGAGCAAATCAGAAACATGTCGTCTTTATCTTTCCTGAAAATATGTTATCTTTTCCAAACTTGTAAGAAAGAGCCCTGTGAGTCACAATTTGACGCTTTGGGCTGAGAGCTGAACTCATTCTCTTTTTTTCTCTGAAAAAGCTGATGTAAAGATGTGACAGAGGCCATATGACAACACAAGCTTGTGAAAACTACTGATATTTTTCTGGTTGAAAATGAGGAACCCCGGCTTTAGATGAGACAATAAATTAGAACAGTTCAGGTACAACAACAAACAGTGATTCTGGCTCAATTATTGTAAAAGTTTGGCCCCCCCCTGCTCTGTAGGGACACCACTAACATGTTTCTTTCCTGACCTCAGACTAACATGCTTTTTTCTGCACAGGTGATTCGCAGAAGTTAAAGGTCCTGACTTTTCCCCTGTTTCTCTTCTTAATATTCTCTAAATAATGCACATTTTAAACACACCTTTTCTCATATTGATTTATTTTTACAGTCATCTGACCTTATTATAATCATTTTCATTGAGCATCTATGTTGATACAACCAACTTGTATTTGTCCCACAGTGGGGATTGATAAACTAGAAATCTAAAATATATTTCAAATTGGATTATTATCGAGAACCGTTCAGTTATTCAGAATCATACAGTTTCATGAGAACATATTTATGAGATTATAATTTTGAAGGATTTAAAGAGGCCTGAAAACACAAGTCATTTCATCAATCAATTCATGTATTTATTTCAAACCTGCACAATTTCTCATGTAAACATATGCATGGTTTGAAAAGGGGTTTGGCAGAAGCAAATTCTTATGTACGTATATCCAACCCCCTCTCACACAATCTCCACAACACAACCACAATGCAAAAATACAAAACACAGATCTACAGTATATCCCCACAAACTGCCCCCACCAATAAAGTAAGCACAGGTTGTTGTGTGGTATCAATAATCAAATCATTCCCAGCCTTTTGTGTTCCATTACCCATAGATTGTTGGTGATTAAAGACTGATCCTCTTCTTTCACGCATGTGCTCCCCAGTGTTACCACAAGGATGGGACCAAATAATCAGATCATTTATATTTGTGTATTTATAGTGCCGTCAAAGAGGAGGTCCCAGATAATGACCAGGAGGGGCCCAACGAGGACGGAGAGGTAACCCTGTCATAAGTGCTTTTAGGGATTTTAGAGTTTGGAGACCACTAGTGTATTCATGATTATTGAGCATGGAGACTAGAATCCATTTTTGAATCCTGCCCTTGTCTCCGCTGTCGTCAGGAGGCCAGTGATCATGAGGAGAACGAGGACGCAGACGCAGAAGACGAGGAGTTTGAAATGGCAGCGGAGGAATCGTCAGAAGATTCAGACTCAGAGGAACTGGAGGAGAAAGGTAACAGTTCACTACACTCTGTGGTCTTCTCTGGGATTTAAGTGCATGTGTTTGGACTGGGAGTCTGCAGCAGAGTTTTACGACATATCTGACAAATATTATTATTGCTTTAGTGGCAAGTGCAAAGATGTGCAGTTGTTGTATGTCTAAAAATCATGCATTTCTGTTCATGCGTTTCTTTAATGCATAAACAACAAGACAAAAACATACATTGGAAATAAAGTTGTATAAGAATGTATTGTTATAGGCCAAAATCAGCCAATATTTGACAAGCTCCAGAATCCAACACACATTTTATACAGTAAGCTCATCCTGACGTTTTTAGTATCTCTCTATAACGTTCCAGGGTTCCATCTTTTGTCTTGTGTCACATCATATTTATGAATAAACCCTAACATAGGATATAATGGTATAACATATATCATCTATTGCAGATACTAAAAAAGTTGTATCGCCTTTCCCTAATTATCACTGGTCAAATCCTGTGTTGTGTATCAGAAAACGTGCAGGCCGACTTGGCGAACATCACCTGCGAGATCGCCATCAAGCAGAAGCTGATCGACGAGCTGGAGAACAGCCAGCGGCGTCTGCACACACTCAAGCAGCAGTACGAGCAGAAGCTCACCATGCTACACAACAAGATCCGAGACACACAGCTGGAGCGGGACAAAGTACTGCACAACATGGGTGAGTGAGGACACACGCACACACACACACGTATACACGAACACATATATACACACACACACACATAAATAAGAATAAAGTAAGCCATATGTCCTGTATGTCTCTTCTTCACAGTAACTGACAGCGCTGCCTTTCAAAGTATGTATCAAAGGATGGCGACTTTAATAATGATTTACTAATGATTTTAAAAGTTGTCAGCTAATTTAGTCATCAATTAATCATTTCTTTAACCCTTTTTCACACACAGACAGACACACACACACTCTCAGGCACTCTGACACATGAACACACACACACACACAGGTCCAAGGTTATAATAATGTTAAAAACCATAAACCTTTCAGTATCCAAACAAGTGTAATCAAAACAATAATGAAATCTAAATTGCAGTTTTACTTACCACAATTAGCAAATTGTAACAGCTGCAATCATTTAGATTACATGACAAAGCAGTGTAGATAAAGACACACATCTCATTTCGTGTGGCTGGGTCAGAAAAGCGGAAAAAGATCCACTCAGCAGTAGTAGTATAGTTCCAAGATATATATTTTAAAATCTTGTTTTAATTTATTTTTTCAAAAATGAGTCAACATACATGAAGACAAATACACAGACAAACAGGTCCAGGGCAGAAACTACATGGTCTTCATAAATATCATGCAGACCACATGTGACATTTCAGGCCTAATCCTAACATTACATTGGCTTGTGTTATATTTTAACAAAGCCCTGTGTTAAGAGCAAAGAAATAAAACAATAGAGCTTAGAATTAAACACACACTGCAAATGTCAAACATAGGCCAAAAACAGCTGAAATAAGGCAGTATTTATCTTAATTAGAGTGCATTTCTTGTCTGACTAGTTTTATGCACAGTGGGGTTTTAAAAGAGAATTTGTCATTTAATTTCTTGAAATTAATTTTCTATGAAATTATCTTCAAATAATAAAACACAAGTTTAAACAGTTTTTTCCCCTTACATTTGAATTCCGCTGTAAACTTTGAACATCATACTTGCTGAACACAGAATTAACGCATCCAACCATAATCACATTGGTTATCTGAGTTTTTTTTTTTTTTTTTTCAAATAGTGCAGCCCTAATCTAAAAGGGACCTGAATACGTTTTAGTCTTCATTCACACTAATGCATCACTAACTCGGTCCTCACCGGGTTTTATATCATGTTTAATCTTTTATGCCTCCTTTTCTAACGGAATAGGTTGCAATATTTTTAAACAAAATGCCACAAGAAACAGTCCAAACTAATCTTTGATTCCCGCTGTAGGATCTGTGGAGTCATGCACGGAGGAGAAAGCCAAGAAAATCAAGACTGAATATGAGCGGAAGCTGAGCTCCATGAACAAAGAGCTCCAGAAGCTGCAGTCGGCGCAGAAGCAGCACGCCCGACTGCTCAAGAACCAGTCCCAGTACGAGAAGCAGCTCAAGAAACTCCAGCAGGACGTCACTGAGATGAAGAAGACCAAGGTAGAGGCATTTTTGCACAATTGGAGCTTAGTAATGCACCCACACCTTGTAGTTCTGGAAATCAGTGTATATTGAAAAATATGTAAATATTTTTTTTTCCCATCCCACAGATATGTATATATAAAAAAGTAAAAATCTATGTTGTGGATAATGAACACAACACTGTAAAGTTTTTAATAATTTTTTAGCATCCCTATTTTCTTTTGGACTTAACACTCCTCAGTTTTGAAAAAGTGTAATTATATATTTTGGGCGGCACGGTGGCTGAGTGGATAGCACTCTCGCCTCTCAGCAAGAAGGTCCTGGGTTCGAATCCCGGTTGGACCAGGGCCTTTCTGAGTGGAGTTTGCATGTTCTCCCCGTGTCTGTGTAGGTTTCCTCCGGGTGCTCCGGTTTCCCCTACCACTAAAAATATGTACAATAGGTCTGGCATGTGCCTCCTGTACTGGCACCCCTGCTCCCAAAAATAACAATTGTAAACCGCTTTGAGACTCCGATGTGCAGTGAAAAGGCGGTATATAAATAAAGATTACTTACTATTACTTACTACTATATTTTTACACACTTGTAAGAAAGAGCCCTTGTAGTCACTATTTGATGCGTTGGCCTTGAGCTGATTGGCTGAGTGAGGTTAGTCCTCTCTCTTTCACGCTTCTGTCTGAAAGAGCTGATCTAAACAGGTGACAAAGGCCAAAAAATAACGCATGTGAAAGCTACTGGTAGAAACAAATCCAAACAGATACATTTCGTGCTGTTTTAAAGCTCCCTTCATAACAGGGTGTTCATGATGCTTGAAATGGAACTATGTTATAAAATCCATCTTGTCCTTTTCTCTCAAGACAGCTGATTTGTCCACAACATGCCGCACATTGTATGAAAAGTGGGACTGCTGAGGCTGTAATGTGGTCTTGTATCCTGCAGGTGTCACTGATGCGTCAGATGAAGGAGCAGCAGGAGAGGAGCCGAGCCTCCGAAACCCGAAGGAACAGAGAGATCGCAACTCTGAAGAAAGACCAGCGCCGATCTGAGGTCTGCCACTCAGTCATGTGAATGTTGAATCACATGTTTATAACTTAAAACAGCATTCTTTATGTAACTCAATTGAATCAAATATAAATCTCATCACATGATAAAGTACTGTTCTGTGGCTAAATTTGTTTTACTGTTTTACTTGTAGCATCAACTGCGGCAGTTAGAAGCGCAAAAGAGGCAACAAGAATTGGTATTGCGAAGAAAAAATGAAGAGGTAAGACCAGTGATGGAAAGTACAAAAGTGAAAATGGTATTCTGTTTAAGTAGATTTTGTTACTAGACAAAGTACTCAATAAACAATTCTCCATAACACTGTAACTATTTACTGATGAAACATTACTTTTGAAACTAATATATGACAGACTCATTACACGCAACATGAGATATCACAAGCATTTATCTGTTATAATGTTGATAATTGGCTCACAGGTTGTAAAAATTTGATTAAGAAAATTGTTCTGTGTTCCTTATTTACCTCCAAATTGAATATCTTTTTCAGCACAAGATGAGCACTAATCAGTTTTAACTTAGCATTCTGAAGTCATGTACACTAACTGACAGTTTTACATAATTTACCCCTGTGTCATAGGTGAGCGCTCTGAGGCGACAAGTGAGGCCCATGTCCGGTAAAATGAGCAGAAAAACCCCAGAGGAGCCTTCACACCGGCTGCCCACGAGCAGAACACACACCAGCACCGCGGCTCACACCAACGGAGCCAGGTAAGTCCCGCACTGATCCGTAAGAACCATACACCTGCCACTTCATTTCAATTCAATTCAGTTCAATGTATTTTTTTCATAGCCCTAAATCACAACAGTGGCTATTTCGGAATATCAGAAATTCAACAGGCAAATGTCTATAAATGTCAATAGATGTCCATACATTTTGTTTTATGTGAAATGTCCTGGATCATGACCGCTGTCCATAGACCCTCATGCATCAGTAAGGAAAACAAAAAAAACAGTCTGTAGCATTAGTGTGGGTCTAACGCTCCTCTGTCTGTCTGAAGGAGGTCCCCAGTGCGCACCGCCAACCTCTACCTCACCCGCACGGCCCGCGCCAAGTGGCAGTCTCTGGAGCGCCGCGTCACCGACATCATCATGCAGAAAATGACCATCTCCAACATGGAAACAGACATGAACCGGCTCCTTAAGGTAACAGCTTTTTACAGTGAAATGTTGAATTTACTTGTTCTATTTCATGCAACAAGTGATATCTGCAACTTCAATTGGATTTGGTATTTGAAAATAATTATTTTTTGACTGTATGACCCATTAGTATTATTTTAATGAAGTCACATTACAGAATTTTGAATATTATTATTATTGAATTACATAAAATAAAATTAACTTTTGAACAATATTCTAATTTTAAGAGCTTTACCTAGAATGGAACACAATGAAATGAATAATAACACAATGGGCTGATTACATTTCAGTTAGTATTTCTTCTAATATTTTTTTTAATGATGTCAGAATGTGCAATGTGACGGGTCATATACCCTCATGCTGGTAACATGTGCAGATATATACATACAACTAGATATTTCTTGCAGTAGAATATACAGTTAACTATTTTGGCTTCTCTTTTATGCTATAGTCAGAGATTTTATACTTAATTTTTGCATCTTTATAATGCTAAAGATGGAGATTTTAGACTTGCTCCTTTAGTATTCTAATGAGATTTTATTTAATTTTAGTGTTAAGTTATTGTTCACTTATATTGCGCTGTGTGCTCCTTATTCTACGACACTGAAAGTTCCCCACTACGGGATGAGTAAAGGGGTAGGATCTCTTAAATAATCAAACGTTTCCCTCTGCAGCAAAGAGAGGAGCTGACGCGACGTCGGGAGCGTGCGCTGAGGAAGAAGGACAAGATGAGCTCAGACGGAGCAGACGCAGACCGCAGCCTGGCGTCCCTGAGCGAGGAGCTGGAGTCTCTGGCGGCCAACATCGACTACATCAACGACAGCATCGCGGACTGCCAGGCCAACATCATGCAGATGGAGGAGGCTAAGGTGCGCCTCAGACTGCTCTTGTTTCACACTGCATCAACATCTTACAGCATTTATCTCTTTGGTCACATGTCTGCACTGATCCCCACTGACCACAATGTTACGGACTCAATACTTTTGTCTGAATTTAGCTGGAGTAAGTTGTGTTGCATCTGATTCTGTTGGACGCAGTGAAGGAGTGAATCCACTGGTCCATGTTCTCCTGCAGTCAGTGAGACATAGATCTGAGTGTTGTCTGTGTAGTTGTGATAGGACACGTTGTTACTGTGTATGAACTGACCTAGCAGCAGTATGTAGAGATTGAACAGCAGAGGTCCTAGGATCGACCCCTGTGGCACTTATTTAATATTAATTACACTAAATATACTCTTTTTTTTTCAATATACTTGTTAGTAATTTTTTGGGACAATAACATTCACCTATAATTGTCATAATTGTCGATAGCCATAGCAGGAACATGTTTCTCATGTTTTTATAATAAGTTATTGGTTGTTGTTTTTCAGGATGAGGGTGACACCGGGGACGTGACAGCAGTGATCAGCTCCTGCAGTCTAACTGAGGCACGCTTTCTCCTGGACCACTTCATGAACATGGCCATCAACAAGGTACCAGAGAAGTGTTCTCTCCTCATACGTCCACTTTCTTTCCTTCACCTTGCGCTGGGTCTGAGCAGTCTGTGATGTGTCTTCATTCTGTCAGCAGTAAACTCTTTCACTATTTCAAAATCAGAATCAGAACATAATTGCATACATTTTCTTTGGTACTATGGTCTGGTATTAGTTTTATTGGAGTCCTCAAGAGCCATTTTGTGCCCAGTACAAGTACAATTCAATTTTAAGTTCCTTATTCAGATTGTGTCTGTTCTTTTATTTATTTTTTCCTTAACAAAATGAACAAAATAACTTTACTTTTCAAACAATATTAATAAATGGAGCGTTAAAGTGCCATCACAAACCTTTATTTCTTCCCATCAATTTTCATTTCAAGTACTTTAAATTGATTTTTGATGAACCCTTACATCCTTTCTTGACTCCATGTGTTCAAATCAAATCTATGTTGTCGTGAAAGCATGGTAGGGCTTGTGTACAGAGTATGTTTTTGACCTGCGTCCCCTGGGGGTGGTGGGGGCGTGCAGGGCTTGCAGGCGGCGCAGAAAGAGTCCCAGCTCAAAGTGATGGAGGGTCGGCTGAAGCAGACGGAGATCAACAGTGCCACTCAGAACCAGCTGCTGTTCCACATGCTGAAGGAGAAGGCCGAGATCAACCCAGAGCTGGACGCACTGCTGGGGAGCGCTCTCCAAGGTACGCAAAGAAGCATACTACCAAAGTACTACAAAAGTTCCAATACACACGTAAACAATACTATTAACCAGTTAGAAGGAATACTGTCTGCGTCCACACTTGTAATCACCATCCAAAAGCTGAGGCTGGCGCTACTTTATCTGGACAAAGATTACAAAACGTTGGCCTAGATTTGGGATATGTAGTGTAGTGGATATGTATTTATTATTACGCTATACAACCGTGCATACAGTAGTAGAATAGAATAGAATAGAATGATATCTGGAGCATAGTCTGCTTTATCTATACATTTCAATTGTCCTGGTTTGCATGGGGAATAAAGGATTGATGAGAAATGTGTTTGGAATCATGTTACAACGTTTTCCCTCATCAAAAACAGACTGAGAGTTATATTTCGTTCCACTCACGCTAATATCCGGGAATTCTGACTCAAACCTGTGTCTACGCAGCATCTGTCTAAATACCCCTTTTTGAAATGAAATTGGTCTACCCTAACTACCTATGTACTGATGTCAAGAAATAGTACTTCACTAGTATTGTTATTTTGTCAACATCAAACATGGCATTCTGCATTTGAAGACATGAGTGTGTGAAGACAATATACTTTAACTGGGGAAATTCTCAAAACTTCTCAGGGCATTTAGACAGAAGGGGTTGGGGGGACGTGTTTGTGCCAACTTCAAGTCTGTCTTTGATGAGGAACATCGCACAAGGGCACGGCAACTGAAAAGCTTGTAGTAGTATTTAAAGCTGGGGTACCTAACTTTCAAACCACAACGGAACTTTCCTCACTCTAAAACAGCTTGGCACTAGCACTACTTTTCACATGCATGTATTTTTCGGCCTTTGTTATACATCTGTAGATCATCTTGATAGAGGACCACCTTCGCTGAGCCAATCAGCTCTCAGCTCTTTTTCTTATAAGTATGTAAAAGTATGTTTTCTAATAAGACAACAGCATGTTGTGGTGTCATTTGTTCACAACATTATATATTTACCAGACTCAGACTTCTGTTGGGACAAACTGTATGAACTATTTATGGAACACAAAGTTAGGTACCTCAGCTTTAATCCCTCAATATGTATTCTCAACTATTTTATCTTGAACATGAAATGCTCCTGACACCAAGTTATTCAGAAAGCTCATTTGGAGAGAGGTACCCAGGATTAGTTGCGTAAGCTTCAGAGTCCAGGCCTCAGAAACCAAAGGACAAGTGTGAACGCAGCAGAAAGCATGAACACACATTAAAAACAGTTCATTCACTATGTTTGCTTACATTCATTTTACAGGCTATTACATCATCCATACTAAAATCCTTCTGAAATAGTACAAATTCACAATGACGATAATTGCGCCATGCCTGTAAAATGAGCGTGGCGGCTTTCTCACAGAGTTTGACTTTGATTTTGTTTTTGTTTCTGTTGTGGTGAATTCAGAGTTAGGTTTCATTGTACCTGGTGAGTATGAGGCTGTCCATGTGTGTGTGTGAAGCTGTGGACCAGGCACACTACATCGTAGAGCTACTGGTTACGCTGTAGTGTGCATCCGCCACAGTCTTCAATACTAATCCAGCTGTAGCCATTGCTTGCATGAAGTCATTGTTTACCCATGCAAGATGCCCCGCCCACCATGTTTATACTTATTGCTGTAACTACGAACAGGGTTTTGTGTCCCTTTGAGCCACTAGTGTCAAGTTGGGGGTTTTGTATATCAGCAAAAAGCAGTTATTTACTGAGGACTTGGTAAATGTACAGCATACATGCATCGTCATTATTACTGCTGCTGATCTTGTTCTGTTTTAATATATATTCTCTATAATATATTGATAAAAACTAGGGCTGTCACAATTATCGCGTTAACGCACATTATCAATCAATCAATCAATCAATCTTTATTTATAGGGCGCTTTTCCTGCACAGGGCAACACAAAGCGCCTCACAGTCCACACCACACAATGCACAAATCATCACCATTAAAATACAATTAAAAACACATATGTAATTAAAAAGCATTAAAATCACATAAGTAATTTAAAAACATAAAAATCACACAAGTAATTAAAAACAATAAAATAGTTAAAAACACAAAAAGTTACAACAATAAATAACAAGGTGTGTTAAAAAGATAAAATTCTCTAGTTGTATGCACGGGAAAAAAGAAAAGTCTTTAACATGGATTTGAACATTGACAGAGAGGCAGCCAGTCTCACATCCTCAGGAAGACCGTTCCAGACTCCAGCTGCATAAATCTGAAAAGCAGCCTCCCCCTGTCTAGTCCTGACTCTGGGCACTAACAGGAGTCCCGTCCCTGCGCTCCTCAGAGTCCGGGCTGGTTCATATGGGACTAGCATATCATGGATGTACTTTGGTGCAAGGCCATGGAGAGACTTGTACACCAGGAGAGCTGCTTTAAAGTCTATCCTCTGGGCCACGGGAAGCCAGTGCAGAGACCTGAGGACCGGACTAATGTGGTCGTACTTCCTGGTTCTAGTCAGGACTCGGGCTGCAGCATTTTGAATATACTGCAGCTGTTTTACTGCATGTTTGGAGATACCTGTGAGCAGGCCATTGCAGTAATCCAGCCTACTGGAAACAAAAGAATGGATTAAGAATCTCCAAGTCTGCCCTGGACACAATATTTTTAATTTTGGCAATATTTTTCAGATGATAAAAAGCTGCTGATGTTACCGATCCAATGTGGCTATTGAAGTTTAAGTCAGAGTCCATTATTACTCCCAGATTTCTGACCTTATTTAAGGGCCTTAGGGAGAGAGACTGAAGGTGACAAATGACGGTCTCTCTTTGTTTCTCGGGACCAAAGACAATCATTTCGGTTTTGTCCGCATTTAGCTGGAGAAAATTGCATTGCATCCACTCACTGATCCGCTGGATACAGCGAAGGAGTGAGTCCACCGGCCCATGCTCTCCTGCAGTCAGTGAGACATAGATCTGAGTGTCATCAGCGTAATTGTGGTAGGACACTTTCATACTTTGAATTAACTGACCTAATGGCAGCATGTAAATATTGAACAGGAGAGGTCCCAGAATCGACCCCTGTGGCACTCCGCAGGTCAGGGCCATATTATCTGAGACATAGTTTCCAATCTCCACACTTCCACAATCTCCATTAAAGGCGCTATACCCGTTTCTGCAATGTTTGAATGTTTAGCACCGCCCCCAACTCGCTCACAGGCTTCTCATTTCCCCTACGCTCTCATAACACGGAGCCACCTAGTTTTATTTGCGATCTGATACATATGCTAACATTAGCATTAGCACAACTTCTTGTAAGCTGTACAACAATCACTGATGAAATGGCACTAAAGCAACGCACTGCTAACACAATATATAAGTAAAAGAATACCGCTAGTTTCGCGTCCGAATGTATTAATTTAAAACCTTAGAATATATTCTAATATTTAATTTTTAATTTGATATTAGAATATATTCTCAAAGCAGCAGCAGCAATTCTTCCGTTCTTGATAACAGAACTCTCAAACCAATAATGACCGAAGCCCCAATGCAATCTCTGTTTGTGATTCAGGTGTGTAAAATACTGCCATTACTCTGCAAGTACAAAACGCTATCAGCGCTTGTCACTACACACTTGTCTGTGTAGAGAAGCTAGCGGAGCTAGCCACGCTCAATAAACAACTACATATCTATCAATCAACACCATTAAACGTCAATCGGACAATACAGTATACATATACATCTTTAAAACACATGCACGGATGATTTCAGAATTTGCTGTTAACGTTTTCATGACAAAAATACTGTTTCAATGTGACAAAAAGCGATTGCGAAAAACCCGGAAGTTACCATGAAACAGCTAGCTAGCTTAGCTGTTACCTGCCTAGCACGTCCCGGTGAAACCTTTGGGAGCTAACTATTTTATTTGCAGTCATTTAATACATTTCGAATTACAAGGGTTGTCTAATATTTGTTCACATTTTTTTATTCAATTATTTTGTTCCTCATTTTTTATTTTAGAATTATATTCGAATTTTGAAGTCGAAACCCTGGTGTTAAGCAGCGCTGTAGAGGCTAGAGGACGCAGGCTGTTCGCTGCTCGTTCTGTGAGCGGAGGAGAAAGAGCGGCCCGCTCAGACTCTACTCAGCACTTTTCACTGCTTGTAATTCTTACACAGCTGAATCAATTACCTCAAGTTTTCAATTAAATGATGTATTATGATACAACTTGTATGTAGTAAAAAGCATTTTTATGAACTACTTAGAAAAAAAATCGGGTATAGCTTCTTTAATCGAGTTTAAAAAATTAATGCTTGTACTGAGTGACCTGCCCATGCATCCCATAATATCACTCAGAATGCCGCGGACACATGCGTGTGATGGCGACAGAGCAGGTAGGTCCTCTGTCTGGGATTTCAAGTTTATAAAGAATACGCGCGTGACCCGGGGCAGCTGCAGCTGCTCTTTACAGCGGTTGCCACCGCCAGCTGCTGTGACCCGCTAACAACAACACGGCGAACGGCGCCGCTGTAACATGATCATATCCAAGACCATACGCACGATAAATACAGCGCTGAAGCTGCACTATGGAGCCTCAGGAAGTGTCCGTGTCTCCTCCCGCTTCGCAACTTAAGCTTGTTAAATTAAAGCTGGTTCCACAGCCTTTATGAGACAGCGACAAATAAGAAAGAGGAGGCTCTAGCTGAAGCGGGATATGTCGAGCTGAAAAAATAGTGTCTTCTACAGAAAGACAGAATGTTAATAATGTTAATGCCATTTTATGTGGATTTTTTGTTATAATAAACAAATACAGTACATATGTACACTATGTCATCATTCATCTTTCCATTCAAACAACCATTTACAGAAAAATATGGCATCATTTGCCGATAATTCGAAATGCGATTACGATTAATTTATTTTTAAGATGCAGCCAGCGTAAGTTCAATTTGGTAGACGTCAGCCAAAGGTAACCCCTCCAGGCCGGTTCTCATCCCCAGCCTATCGCACGGCAAACGCCCCCTTCCAATCACCGGTCCAGCCAGGCAAGCTGCTTAAAAGCGGAGGAACTCCCATTCTCGGCCTCTTGAAGCTGCAGCAAAGAGCGAAGCCTTGCAAAGAGTCGTTCTGGAGGAATCGCTTTGTTCTACTCTCACTTACTTCGTGCGTGTCCCTGCTGTCCTCTGTCCTGCTGCGTGTCGTCTGCTCCTCCTCCACGTCGCTGCACCTGCTGCGGGTCTCGTGCTGTGGTCCGTGGGTCTTTGCCGCTCTCCTCCTTTGCAGGCTCTTTCTGCGGGTTCGCCGCTGCTCGTCTCGTCGCGGCCTGCTGCTGCATACGGCCGGTCTGGACCGGTGCGGTGGGAGCCGTGCGCATCCCTGCCTCCTCGTGCCATACGGTGTGGTCCCGTCGTGTTGTCCCTTATCTTCTGGCGTCGCGGGTAAGTATGAGATCTGCGGACGGTTTATTCCCCTCGCATTGTCCTACAGGCTCAGTTGGCCCCGCGCTTGTACCGCAGGCTCAGTTGGCCCCGTGCATTCGTGGGCAAGCATCAGTTTAAAGCCCTCGCATTGGTCTGCAGGCTCTCTTTAACCAAGCTCCGTTTAAATCCTTCACTCTGACTGCAAGCTCCGTTTAATCCCTCAAATTGGACTGCGAGCTCTCAGTTTAATCCCTCACGGAACTGCTTATATCTGGAACTGCTTACGTATTATGGAACTGCTTACGTATTGTGGAACTGCTTACGTATTATGGAACTGCTTATGTATTACGGAACTGCTTATGTATTACGGAACTGCTTATGTATTATGGAACTGCTTTTATGCTCATACCTGGAACTGATTATATGGTACTGCTTATACCTGGAACCGCTTATACAGTGCATGGAACTGCATATATTGGTTCTGCTTATATCTGGACCTGCTTATATATGGACCTGCTTATATATGGATCTGCTTATATACGGAACTGCTTATACATGGATCTGCTAATATATGGAACTGCCAATATATGGAACTGCTAATATATGGAACTGCTAATATATGGATCTGCTAATATATGGAACTGCTAATATATGGATCTGCTAATATATGGAACTGCCAATATATGGAACTGCTAATATATGGAACTGCCAATATATGGAACTGCTAATATATGGAACTGCTAATATATGGATCTGCTAATATATGGAACTGCTAATATATGGATCTGCTAATATATGGATCTGCTAATATATGGAACTGCTAATATATGGAACTGCTAATATATGGAACTGCTAATATATGGAACTGCTAATATATGGAACTGCTAATATATGGAACTGCTAATATATGGAACTGCTAATATATGGAACTGCTAATATATTGGAACTGCTCATATTGGAACTGCTCATATTGGAACTGCTCATATTGGAACTGCTCATATTGGAACTGCTCATATTGGCTCATATTGGAACTGCTCATATTGGAACTGCTCATGCAATATATGGAACTGCATATGTTGGTACTGCTTATATCTGGAACTGTATATATATGGAACTGCTTGTATATGGAACTGCTTGTATATGGAACTGCTTGTATATGGAACTGCTTGTATATGGAACTGCTTGTATATGGAACTGCTTGTATATGGAACTGCTTGTATATGGAACTGCTTATAGATGGAACTGCTTGTATATGGAACTGCTTGTATATGGAACTGCTTGTATATGGAACTGCTTGTATATGGAACTGCTTGTATATGGAACTGCTTATAGATGGAACTGCTTATAGATGGAACTGCTTGTATATGGAACTGCTTATATCTGGCTCCGTCTCCTCCCTCAACGACGCTGTCTGCCCGGACGCGGGGTGCCGCTCCGACCTGGCATTCGGGTCCCGTCTGCTGAGCCGCTGGGACGGTGTATCTTTTTTTTTACAGTGACGTCATCCCGTCCTCAGATGCCCTGCGGTTCTTCACGGACGCAGCCCCGTCCGTGGGTTTTGGGGGTCTCTTCCAGGTCCAGTGGTTCGCCGGGCCCTGGCCCGACGCCTTCCCTCAAAGCATCTCCTCCGCGCTCCCGATAAACCTTCCAATGTCATCCGTCTGTTTCAGAGCCCAACTCAAGTCCGTACTGCTGCTTGTAACCTGTCTCCCCATCTCTACACAGCCCACTCCTTCGGATAGGCGCCGCCACGCGCGCCGCGTCCCTTGGGCTCCCCCTATTCCGCCCTCCAGCAGCTGGGCCGCTGGTCATCATCGGCCCTCTCCTCATACATCAGGCCTGACACTTCGACCATCCTGGCAGCCCAGCGCCTCTTTGCATCTCCATAAAACACTTGCAAACTTCCTGGTGGCGGCAGCAGCTGAGTATCCGCAAGCATGGTCGCAGCAGCTGAGTATCCGCAAGCATGGTCGCAGCAGCTGAGTATCCGCAAGCATGGTCGCAGCAGCTGAGTATCCGCAAGCAATGGTCGCAGCAGCTGAGTATCCGCAAGCAATGGTCGCCCGCAGAGACTGTTCGGCAGAGACTGTTCGGCAGAGACTGTTCGGCAGAGACTGTTCGGCAGAGACTGTTCGGCAGAGACTGTTCGGCAGAGACTGTTCGGCAGAGACTGTTCGGCAGAGACTGTTCGGCAGAGACTGTTCGGCAGAGACTGTTCGGCAGAGACTGTTCGGCAGAGACTGTTCGGCAGAGACTGCTCGGCAGAGACTGCTCGGCAGAGACTGCTCGGCAGAGACTGCTCGGCAGAGACTGCTCGGCAGAGACTGCTCGGCAGAGACTGCTCGGCAGAGACTGCTCGGCAGAGACTGCTCGGCAGAGGATCTGCAAGTTTGGTCACAATAGATAGCGGTCACAGCATATAGTGATAGCGGTCACAGTATATAGCAAAAAATGGTAGCGCGCGATGGTCGCGACTCGTCAGCATATAGCGATAGCGGTCACAGTATATAGCGATAGCGGTCACAGTATATAGCGATAGCGGTCACAGTATATAGCGATAGCGGTCACAGTATATAGCGATAGCGGTCACAGCATAGAGTAGTCTCGACGTCTGTCCCCTTCAAACCAGCCTGCAAAACTCCATCAACTCACAACCTTTTTGGGGATTGGCATGCTCCATCGCAGAGCCCCTCCGATCTGAAGGCCGCACCGGGGCCTAGGGCGCCAAACCTCCTCCCAATAAATACTCAAAAGCTTCTTGTTTCACGTCTCTCCAAATTGAAATGCAGCCAGCGTAAGTTCAATTTGGTAGACGTCAGCCAAAGGTAACCCCTCCAGGCCGGTTCTCATCCCCAGCCTATCGCACGGCAAACGCCCCCTTCCAATCACCGGTCCAGCCAGGCAAGCTGCTTAAAAGCGGAGGAACTCCCATTCTCGGCCTCTTGAAGCTGCAGCCACCGCCTCCCCTCCTCCTCCTCTTCACCCTGCTTCATTCTGCCTTCAATCTGCTTCCCGCTGCCAAATGCCGCCACCAGTGCCTAGGTCCCGGGGGATTGGCATGCTCCATCGCAGAGCCCCTCCGATCTGAAGGCCGCACCGGGGCCTAGGGCGCCAAACCTCCTCCCAATAAATACTCAAAAGCTTCTTGTTTCACGTCTCTCCAAATTGAACTGTAATTAACCCCTAATAAAAACCCATTAGCCAATATGATATTATGTTACAAAATGACACAATTTCTTTTCGATATTTACAATACAAAAAACTTAAACTTCCCTTCTTATTTGTGTAAAGGTTTATAATATTAATGGAACTATGTTAACTATTTATAATCACTTAAATAGATAATAAACGGTGTAGATTTGTTTCAAGGTTCAGATTTGTTAAATTTTTTTTTGTTGTTTGTTTTATGTTTTATGCTTTACACAATAAAATGTGTAATTTTTAAAAATTCAAAACTGAGTTATGTGAGTTATTAAATCAACATCCAACCAAATTCTAATAGTTTGAAATATTTGTATTTAATTGGTATTTTTGTATTTATTTATTTATTTATTTGTTCCTTTCACGAAAATGCTTTGTTCACAATCTTAGTTAAAAAATATCTCTTTATAATTAAGTTATTTTCCTGAATGTGAAGTCTTCACATCATTTATACATTTTCTGTGTAAAATGTAGGCCACAGAACACCACTGTTAAATGAGATGTTTAAAGATTGATCCAAAAGGTTTTAATGAACTCTGAATAGAAACTGTCTCTGTATCTGGATGTTAGCTCTGGTCATTATAGTGAGTCCATAGCTTCAGCTCCCTTTAACTGGTAATCCCTGTTTGCTGCCCACACCTCAACTAAACCATATTGTAATATACTGTGTATACTTTATTTGTGTTAAATATCCTCTGTGTACTAGTTAAAGGAGCTACATTATCTGCTGATATCATGACGTCTAATGGTTTGTTTTTGGGGCAGAAAATGGAGATGACAGTAGCAGCGACGAGTCCACCCCAAGTCCAGCTAATGAGGGCAAGTAAGTACAAGCACTTTACAGCTCCTCTGCTGTTTGAGAATACTCTTTATTCTTGAACACAACTTAAACAGACTCTTTCTTTTAGTACTCTTGCAGCGGATTTAATGAAGTTGTGCGGTGAAACTAAGCCAAGGAAGGTAAGAAAACTCCCAAATATCAAGGAACACTCAGATAATAGACCTTTTCTGAACAAAAGTTTAAATTGAAGCTATTTTCATATATTATGGACCTGATGTCCATAATATTTATGTTACAATTTTCAAGCAGATTATCCAATCAAAGAGCAGAATGGGTTTTTCGTTTGGGTTGCCAGTTTTTTAATTTAGCTAGTCTTTTCTTCTTTTTATAATAACAAAATGTACATACAAATTTACCATAAAAAAATGGTACCACACATATTTAAATGAAAGTGGTACAGAAATAAGTAGGCATACGTAATACACAATATACAAAAGTTTGTACTGTTTCTAGCTAAAGCAGATGGTTTACATCAGTAATTGGTGTTTATGAGTAAAGAGTGTGCCACAGGCAGGCCGACTCTGGCAACAAAAGTGTAATTGTACATACTTTATAAGACCACGTCCAGTGCACATTACACAAGGTCCATTTGAATAAATATGTTTCCATTTACAAATCATTGCGTGCCACCTTGTTGCAGGCACGGCGGCGGACTACCACTCAAATGGAGCTACTTTATGCTAGCACGGGGGACGGCTTCTGTGATTTGCCCACCGGAGACTTCCCCGGACCACTTCTGCCTCTGACCGAGATGGTGGAGGGGGCCACGGACCCCCATACTCAGGCAACAGGCCAGACCCCCGACAGAGAGCAGCAGGTGTCCCAGTGTGGAGCCTCAAACAGGAGCGCTGCCATGTGAGTCCAGCACTATCATTTACTCATTCCACTTGGTCCCATTGAACTGGACTGTGGTGCAGTGTGGGCTAATGACTTTTGAGAGCTCTGGACTTACCACATAAGTGCATACTGGTTTAGCAATCGCCTCAAAATATTCTGTTTTTGTTTAATAACCACAGATGCAAAATATAGACTTCAAACAAACTTTCCACTATGAGGATGATAGATGCGTTGGTACTGCCGACATACAGTATATGAAAAACATGACATGGTGTGGCCTTCTTCCCACTTATACGTATCGATTTTTGACTCATCATGAGACTTACTGTGGCTTGTGTTTCAATACCTTTGGTCCTGAATGTTTTATATGTCCACAGTGGAGGGTGCAGGTCTCCCACAGGCGCAGACAGAAGGCAGGTGGAGCGCTCTCCCATGAGTCGCCGTAGGGTCCAGGAGAAAGTGTCCATAACACCTCTAAGTGTGGCTCAACATGCGGCCAACAACGGTGGAACTGAGAGCAAGGGCAAAGACCACAGAGCACTGTGAGTTCAACCTGCTGCACGTTCAGTTCACAAATGGTGCTCTTTGCTTGAGTCAAACTTAGCGTTTGCTGCTTTTCAGGTCGGACGAGTCTCCCGTGTTTGAAGGACACAGGTGCGCATCATTTCTCTGAGATTTTCATTTTAAATTCCATTTTGATTTTCATTATAAACTCCATTTTAAATTCGGCCCACAAGAAAACAAATTGAGACCCCTAAAATGATTTTCAATTATTATTATTTTTCACATGCAGAATTATACATTTTCTTAAGAAAACAACCAAATTTAATTTATTTAAACATTTTAATCCAACACATCATAATAATATTATGGATGTAACATGACCGACCACCGAGCCTCATTAACCGGTTGAAACCGGTTAACCGCATAGTTTGAAATATTCCACGTTCTTTGAAATAACAGCCATTCAGAGCCGCTTACTGTTCATAAGAGCAGCTGAGCGTTCTACTGGATCAGAGCCGAGACAGCGGCGCCAAAATCCGCAACAGCTTCGGCACCTTTACGCACAGAAAACTGCTTTTTAAATCTTCCTATTCTTCTGTGCTGCGGGTTAAAGCTTTTTAGCCTCAAAAGACGGCTGGTTCACATGGTCAGAGCAGCGAGTGACAAGCCACGTCTCGCAGGTCTCCGCTAAAGTTTAAATACAAGTGATGTCTGTGGAGCTGATGCCAAGGACCAGCAGCACAAACATGTTTTCCCATGTGGTTTGACTGAAGCCGCATATTCGCGAGGATCCTTTGGGCTGTGTAACACAGACGAGCGGGACAGACCGGTATGTGTGTGTGTGTGTGTGTAAATGTATGCTTCAATGTAGGTCTGACCTGCACCAGTGTGCAACTTTGGCGGACTAGTCACAGAGGGGAGAGATGATGCGTGTGGGTGTTACGTATGAATGGAAGGGGGGGAAAGTGTGTGTGTGTGCATATGTGGCGCGTGCGGCATGAAAGTCGGCCCGGAGTTCACTAATACATTGGCGCACACAGCTAGAGACTGACCTGCTCGTCACACCGTGCAAATAGGGCTTAAAATAGTGGGTTTTTTTCCCTTTTCTTTTTTTAACCGACAGCTTTCACCGGTTAAAGCTGTGACGGTCAACCACCGGTTAAACGGTCACTGATTTACTTCCCTAAATAATACTCAAGTCAAAAAAAGGATATGGAAACAGGAAAACAAAGCAGACAGAGGCACACAACAAGAAAGACAAAGTGGAACAATAGAATACAACGCGTGAAGTTTAAAACTAGCAGTTGGAGGCAGTTCAGTAAAAGTTGGAGGCAGTTCAGTAAAAGGGGATACTGATGGTGCTAGCCTTATTATTATCAACATAACAAATAAAGGCTTGACAAATCTCATTCCGTGTTTAATGAGTCTGTCAGACATTAGATTCACATTGTAAGTAGAATTACAGAATGAAATGGTCTGAGTTTCCCCTGTGTATGTGTTGGCTCAGCTCCCTCCACGTTACAACAGTATAGTCTAATGACGGTACATTTGTGTTACAGAGGCGTGGTGAACCCGTTCCCCTCTCAGAAGAACCCCCGCGGAGCCAAACTGCAGTGTGTGTACGTGGCAGAGGGTCACACTAAACCAGTGCTCTGTGTGGACGCCACTGACGACCTGCTGTTCACCGGATCCAAAGGTAAGACTCACAAGGGGGCGCTAGGAATATCTGATGAGCTATCAGTAAAAACAAATGGTCATTAAATGGTCAAATGTTCTGTCCGACTGCTCAAATAGCCATAATGAGAAAGTGTGTTGTTTTTGCGGTGCATCCATATTTACGATACTTTGAGGGATTTTAGTTTTGTGAGGCTGCATAGTCAGGGACCATGGGTAATATTTCAAATGACATCTACATCTCATATACAGTAAGTGTCGTCAGACAATAAGTCAACATTTACACATATTGTTTGACCTGTTCTGAACAAAGCTTAAAGTGGAGTTAATGAAAATGCAAAGGATATGATGTCAATGAGATTTATGTTTACAAATGATCCAATCAGAGAGCACAATGAGACTCATTTGGTTTTTGCTGGTCTTGATGGTCTATCAGAAAATAGCACAACACATCTGTTTGAATGAAAGCAGATACAAAGGTAAGTTGTCATATGTAAAACACACACTGTGTACTGTTTCTAGCTAAACCCCAGCAGGTGGTTTGCATCAGCTATCAGCGCTCAGGAGCTGATTAGAGAGTGTCACAGGCAGGAACAAAAAAACAAAAAACAAAAACAACATTGTCATCACAACATATGATGTCTGTATCTTTTTAGAAGCTTTTGCATACTTCTAACAAAGGCTGAGAGCTGATGGTCCTCTCTTTTTCACTTTTCTGTCTGAAAAAAGTTGATTTAAGATACGTTAGAGGCCAAATCAATTAATAAATGTGAAACCTTGTGATAGAGCCAAAATGGGGCTGACAGTTAGTAATTTTGTTCTGTTTTTTACAGATCGAACGTGCAAAGTGTGGAACCTGGTGACGGGACAGGAGATCATGTCTTTGGGAGAGCACCCCAGCAGTGTTGTTTCTCTCAAGTAAGTATGGACACATTTGTAGTCTAATTATTAAATTATTATTATTATTTTATGATAATTTTATTGTGTTTTTGCATACAGATACTCCTCAAGCATGGTCTTCACGGTGTCCACGTCCTTCATCAAAGTGTGGGACATTAGAGACTCGGCCAAGTGTATCCGCACGCTCACGTAAGGACATTTTTACAGATTTGTACATGCTGTTTTTGAATTTAGTTTTAAGACAAATTATTATTTGATGATAGAGACAGTGGCTCTGTTTTAACAGAGGGCCGGTGTTCTTTAAAGTTATAGTTATTCTTCAAATTGATGAAAAGACGTTTTTCGGATACAAGCGCCGGTTAGACCCTGAACTGGACGCAATGAATTCAAATCCCTGATTGACAGCTGAGGCCTCTTCCCCATTGGTGAGAGAAAACTAGGGCAAAAGAAAAAGACAATTCTCTGCTCTTTTACAATTGTCCTAAAATCATTAGTACACATTCATTTGTTGTTTGTTGTAGTGTGTTCACCTATATTTGTCTCACAAGGGGGAGTTTTCAGAGTTGTATCATCAGTCACAGAATGAGTAGCACACAGCACAATATAAATGAACAATAACTCTATACAAAATAAAATAAAATAAAATCTCTAACTCAAAAGCATGAAGAAGAAACAAGTATAGCATCTTAATCTTTAGCATAATGATCACAAATTTCTGACTTTAGCATAATAAAGAATTATAAAATCCCTACCTTTGGCATAATAAAGCCTAGTGTATACTCGCGCGGCGCGGAGCTTACGGAGGTGACGTGACGTCACTTGCGCAACGCGTTGGTCACCGCAAGGCCCTTACGTTGCCTGCCGCGCAGCATCAACATTTTCTAACTACGTAAGGGTCGCCGCAAGGAATCTCTGCTGTGATTGGTCCGTGTGTGTGTATTGGAAGGAAGCATGAAGCGGCTGCAGCAGGGACATGGACGAGGCACTATGGAGCAGAGAGATTTGTGCTTTGAAGGAAACAAAGGAAAAGTAGTTTGGGCTCATGGCAGAGTCTGATATACAGGAGACTGTGGACTAGAGTTCTGTTGCATATCTAACATATATATAACTTATAAACTGTGCAGTCGTTTCTTTTGCACTGTTCCTGTCTTTGTATGAATCGTAGCTTATGGCGTCTGTTGCATTCCTCCTGCACTTATAAATTGTTCATGTTTGCCTCAGATATTTACCACTTATTGTTTTGCTGTTTGTGCTGAATACAATTTAATAATAACTGTTTCCAACAAGAACTGTGTCTTTATTCACAACATCACAGTTAAATGAGTTAAGAAATAATGAGTCCATAGAACTATCACATAAACCTACAGTAGAAACACATGTAATGATCTCAAACAGCTCAGTTTGTTCATGTTTTTGTTCTGAAGAGGAGAAAGTAGCAGCGTAAATGAGAGCGCTTTGTTATCTCAAGCAACTCCTGTGAGATCGCCATCATGTGGTTGGTTGTGGGATTACAACATTCTCCTCCAAACTCCGCAAGGAGTATAAATTAAATTGTGCTTGCAAAGGTCCGCGCAAGTATAAACGAGGCTTAAGAAGCAAGTATAAAGTACTGTGCATTCTAGTGCAAGTAGTATATAGTTGTATGTTTACATCTGTTTCATGTTAGCAGCCTGAGAGTATATGGGACAGAGTGACTAAGTAGAGCAACAGTGGACACATGTTCTATATACCCAAGTGGAATACAAATCAGGTCTGGTCCATTGGACTTGGGGTCTGGATGTTACTGGGCCTCAGCTCCATCTTGGCCTGTATAGATTGTGTTGTAATTGCTGTTCGGCACGCTGTAATTGCGGGCGGCACGGTGGCTGCGTGGATAGCACTCTGGCGTCTCAGCAAGAAGGTCCTGAAGGTTCGAATCCCGGTTGGAACAGGGCCTTTCTGAGTGGAGTTTGCATGTTCTCCCCGTGTCTGCGTAGGTTTCCTCCGGGTGCTCCGGTTTTCCCTACCACTAAAAACATGTACAATAGGTATGAATGTAATTGAGTGAGTGAATGGTTGGTGTTGATTGGGGCTGATGCGCCAGTGTGTTCGGCGACTCGCTTCCGTCGTCACCGTGTGTGGAATGATTGGAACAATATTTGAACTCTGAACATTGTAAAATGCACTATATAAATCAGTGGTGTCAAACCGGTCCTCAAAGGGCCGGTGTGGCTGCAGGTTTTAGTTCCAACCTTACCAGGAGAACACCAGACTCCACCCATTTCCTCAGGTGAGACCATTTTTCACCTTAAGATTTGAGGAAATGGGTGGAGTCTGGTGTTCTCCTGGTAAGGTTGGAACTAAAACCTGCAGCCACACCGGCCCTTTCTGGAACCGGTTTGACACCCCTGATATAAATAAACATGACTTACTTACTTACTACTTACTGTTGTGCCGGCAGGTCTTCGGGCCAGGTCAGTTCAGGAGACAGCTGTGCCTCTCTGCGCTCCCTGTCCATCCCTCCTGGAGAGAGCCAAATCCACCAGATCGCCCTGAACCTGGCTGGCACCTTCCTCTACGCTGCTGCTGCCAATGCGGTCCGCATGTGGGACCTTCGCAAGTACGTACACCCTGCTGCTCCTTCACACAACACCAGAATACAAGAATACAAACCTGTTGTGTGTGTGTGTGTTTATATGTGTGTGTCGCTGGTGTTGTTAGATTTGCGTCCACTGGGAAGCTCACGGGACATCTGGGGCCGGTCATGTGTCTAACTGTGGAGAGACTGGGGAATGGACAAGACGTGGTGCTCACTGGCTCCAAGGATCACCACATCAAGGTAGCTCAGAATACATTACACTTGTATCGTATTAAAACTGGTGAACCACAGCAAGTCTTTTTTCAGTAACATTTTGTGAGCAATTCAGGCCACAAGATGCTTTCTGTCTTGTTTCTGACAAGTCCTTCATAAACGGAGAGTCAGAGTGGTCGTCTTCTTTCTCTTTTCTGTCTGAAATAGGATTATATAGTTTCAAAATCAGATTCTCCAGCTTCAGGAATATTTTACTAAATATTGTTTTTAATATTATATTTGAGAGCGCTATTTCCTGGTTGTTAAAACAGTTTTCATGTATCCATAAAAGTAATTAAGCAAAGTAAAGTATTATGATTAAGAGTTTAGTCACCAGCAGGCCAAAGTGGTGCCTTTGTGTGTGTTAATGAAAATAATAAGGAAAAGACATAGTAAAAACATTTCAATAATTCTCATGCCTCGTGTACGTTTGCATACGCAAAAATCATTACATTTCTAAACACAAATAAAACAGAATTCATGCTCCATGACTAAAAATGGGACATGATCAACAGATAAACAAATGTTTAACACAACAGTTGAATGATAATATTTGAATTTACTTAATTCAGGATAAAATGCACTGCCCACTGCTGTTGGGACAAGAGAAATTTGTAGCGTCTTGTTTTGTATTTTATGGCTCTAAAACGTATGTTCGATGGTAAGAGATTGAATTCAGAAAGTGGCATGTTTTACCCACTCTGATGGTAAAGCTGCCCATTCTAATTGAGAAAAAGCCTCCAGTTCTTGTAAATTCCTGGGTCACCTTGCATGAACTGCATGATTGAGATCTCCCCAGAGCAGTTTAATGAAGTCATCATTAGAAAACAAAAACTCTTCACATAATCACTAATCTACAAAAGATGGCAAAAGCAGTAACATTTCTGGCTGGGTGTAAACAAAACAGATAAAACATAAGGCATGTGTTGAACTGTGTGTGGCAGATGTTCGAGGTGGCGGAGGGGGCGCAGGGCAGCATCACGCCTGGCCACACCTTTGACCCCTCTCACCAGGACTCTGTGGAGGCTCTGACCGTGAGCGGAGACGTGTTCTACAGCAGCTCCAGAGACCACTCCATCCACAAGTGGGACATGAGCCGCAAACGCCTGCTGCAGGTCAGAATACACTCACTGAACTACTCGAGCATTCTCTTCTAAATATTTCATCTGCTATAAAGACAGTGTTATTTTTTCTCATTTTAAGAGTTCAGTAAATAACACTTTCCACTTTTTCACTGGCTTTTTCACTTTAGATAGATAGATAGATAGATACTTTATTGATCCCTGTAGGAGAACTTCAGGTGTCCTGCTGAAACACATCCATCCATACAAACATAGAAAATACATAATTCTAAACGTTACTAACAATTGTAATGAAGTCAAAATGTGTTTCTATTTTTGAGAAACATTTGGAGTGTACCATGCCTTCTACATAGATAACTAAAACATCCTGTTGCTGTAGCCATTATCCATCCATCCATTTTCTTCCCCTTAATCCATTTCTGGGTCGGGGGGTGGGGGGTGGGTGGTATGAGTCATATTGGCATAATTCTTTAGTGAAAGAAGGACACAGTTTCAGAAAGAGCTGATCTAAAAAGCCCAAAAAAGGCCCAAAAAATCCATGCATGAAAACTGATTTGAGTGGTTTGAAATGTAAGAGGGGTCCAGGTCCGACTCCTGGGCCAAGAACAGATTCATGTGTGGTCTCATGTGTCCACAGTCGGTCAGTGGGCCGTCAGACTGGGCTGGAGCTCTGGGGCTGGTGCCTGGAACCTCGGTGCTGCTGAGTGGCTGCAGAGGAGGACTGCTGCGCCTGTGGCACGCTCACTCACTAGCGCCTCTTGGAGAGCTCCAGGGACATGACAGTCCTATCAACGGACTGGCTACCAACAGCAGCCAGGTGTTCACCGCCTCAGAGTGAGTCACTTTGGAAATGTGGAATGTTCTCTGTTTGTTTAAACATTAATATCATGATGGTTTCAACATACAGATAAACGAGACCAAATTAGATGATTCTAGATTTAAAAAAAAAAACATTCATTCCGGTTATGAAAATGCATTGGAGCAAGACAATATGGTAGAAAATACATAAATGTTTTCCTTGATATTTAAATCACCTAATAATAAAAATGGTTTCTGAAACTTCAATGGAAGAATAGTTAACCCTTAAAGTTGATTCACTTGTGTTTAATTTAGAAAATAATACATATATGTTTAATGTATATCCTGTAGTATCATCTATATGAAGTATTTTAAAAATTATATATAAAACAGTTGTTAGGGAAGTTTCTACCCAATGAAGGAGAAAACTCAAAGGTCTTTGTCTGATCAAAAGCGTAAGTTTATTGTTAACATACGTACGGAGAGTCAGCACATACACAAGGCAGCATGTACTAGCTCTGGGGGCCAGAGCCCCGAGCTTCCTGTATACAAGACACACACGAAAGCCAGTCCCGCCCACAACAGATGGGAGGGGGGCCACCGGTGCAGGAGGCGCATAGGGATGCAAACAGACTGCAGGATGTAGGAAGTGCACACATACAGACCGATACATATGCAAGAGGTGAAAGGGGGCAAGAGTGATCGCCATTGTCTGTAGGTGTCGGGGGGGGCCCGGCTCCTTCCTGGCAGCAGGGACATATGGATAGAAGCAGGCATACAGATTCAAGATACGAAAGACACAAGGGTGTGACAGACAGCAGGGGGCCCTCACAAAGCTCAGCATGGCGTCAGAAGGGCGTCTCTGCATTGATAAAAGGCCTTTGACGTCCGTGTATTTGCTGCGGCTGGTTTTATGTAATTACTCCAAAAACTGTCACCACACTCCCCTCTTTTGATAATTCAAAACCATTTTTGCATTAATCAGTTAAATACCAGAGGCATCGTAATCACACCACCTTCAAGCTTGAAACACTTAAATTATTGCTGTCCAAAGTGGACAAGAAAAGAAACATGCTTGTCAATAAAAGAAAGAGCACATTATAATAACACAATGGTTCGGACAGCGATAAGAGAAGACAATATTAACATAATAAACACGGTCAGCACGGAAAGTAGTGTCAGTGTGGCCAGCATAACAGTCCAAGGGCCCATGCCGGTCTTAGCCGGGCTACGTTCGGTAGTCTTTTCCGCGGGAATACTCACGAGCAGTGCCGTCTCGCAGTCAGTGGCACCGCTCCCTATGAGCGTGTGTGGAGCGTTAGTGGTCATGGCGATGTTTGGTCTTGGAGCGGCAAGACTCTATTTGCGTTGAAGCCTTGGCCTCAGCACTCGGTTGGGCAGAGTGCTCGGGATTTGGGGTGTGGCCTTGGGGTCCGGGGGGCTGGGGGAGTTGGGCAAAGGGGGGTTGCCTCGGCAACGCTGGGATCCTCTGGGTGTTATTGTTGGCCTGCTTCACCGATGGTGGCCGCACGCCGGCCAACCTCTTCAGCGTAGGGAGCCGCGGATGGGCCTGGTCCGTCCGCGCCCTCGGTGTCCTCGTCTATGGCCCTCAGTGGCAGCCCGCACGACAGTGGTTGGCGTGGATCCAAGTTGTCCTCTCCGCGACCTTAACGGCAGTGTCCGTCACCAGGAGGGCGAGGAATGGGCCGAGCCAGCGCTTGGACCGCCAATGCTTTCGTCTCGTTTCCTTCATCAGGACCCAGTCGCCTGCGCAGCCTGTGGCAGGGCGCTCCTGACCTGGGCAGAAATAGAGGACAAAAGTGCATTAATTTCCTACAATAGGACAGCATGTCGTCATCACACAAAGAGGTGCTTGGCAGATCTCTGTTCGGGGGTCCCGCGCCCAACGTGGGGCTAGCGGCAGAGCTTTGAGTGCCATTCTCTCGCTCGCACGTGCCTCCGGACCAGGGGGCGTAACTGCAGTGTTTACGTATATCAATGCCCAGAAATTCACCCACTTCCTCAATGACTTTTGCTACAAAGTGACTCACCACCGCGTTGCTCGTGGCGTGTATGCCTGCAAATACTTCAGTCCATTTGGACCAGAGATCCGCCAGACCCAGACAGTATTACTTACCTTGGCATGGTGTGAGTTCAACAAAGTCCCTTTGGACATGTTGAAATGGGCGCAGGGGCGGAGGATGAGCAGCCTGTTGGATACTTTTGGGACTTACCTGGGTTGTGCGCGGGGCATATAGCGCATGTTTGGCTGAATCTCTGTGCAAATGCCGTAAACCCCTTTGTATACCAATTTTGTGTGATTAAATCACACATCATCCCTCCTTTTGAGGCATGGTCTCGACCATGTGCTAAAATTGCAAACTGTCTGAAGAAATGCCGTGGTAAGCACGGTTTGCTGTCTGGTCCCAGCCACACACACCATGCCGTCGTTGAGCCCCATTCCCCTCCCACAGCAGCGTCTCTGCTGGAGTAGAAAATATCAACGTCTTGAGTGAGGTAGTGTGTGTGTGTGTGTAGAGGTGCGTATGCCGCTGCCTTGTCCGCACGCCGATTCCCTGCAGAGATGGGATCAGTGGCATTAGTGTGGGCCTGGCATTTGCATACAGCGATCTCTAAGGGCAACATTACAGCTTTCAGCAGACGTTCAACCTGTGTGGAATTAAGAATTGGTTTACCATCAGATTTCATAAAATTGCGGTGTTTCCACAGTGCTTCCCAGTCGTGCACCACAGAGAAACCATAGCGCGTATCACAGAATATGTTAACAGTTTTGCCCGCTGCCAGCTCACAAGCCCCGGTGGGCGCGACCAGCTCAGCGGTTTGTGCTGAGTGGTAGTGGGGCAAACTACCAGAGTCTATAGTATCAAAATCAGAACACACAGCATAGCCGACTCGGTTCTTCCCAGTGTTGTCACGTGACGCGGCTCCGTCTGTATAAAAAAAAATCAAGTCAGGATTAGTCAGAGGCACCTCTTTCAGGTCTGGCCTGGGAGTGCATCTCTGCTCTATTGTGGCGATACAGCAGTGTGCCTCCCCTTCCTCTGGCGTGGGCAGCAGCGAGGAGGGGTTCAGCTGTGTGCATCCCTTCACCGTAGTTCAAAGAGCACCGTGTTGTACCCCAGCCAACGAGCCGCAGAAAGGCGAGAGGCCCTCTGCTCTAACAGGATCAGGGAAACAGCATGGGGCACAAGCAAAGTTAGTTCAGTGTATCCCACAAGGTCACGTGATGCTAGGGCCGCTTTCTCAGCGGCAGCCACAGCCCGCAGGCAGCGAGGCAACCCTGCTGCCACGGGATCGAGTTTTGCTGAGAAGTAAGCAGTGGGTCTCAGTGGCCCTCCGTGAGGCTGCAAAAGTACCGACCATGTTCCACAGTCTTGAATTGGCCGGGTTGGGTCAGGGAGACCTAGTGTGTGTGTGTAGATTTACTGTTCGTTCTTTTGCTCCCGGATCGTCCTCAATTCATATTGTGGGCTTTTGTGCCAAAGTGGAGGCTCATTTCCTCCTGATCCATACTACTGTCATCCCTGGAGCAGGGGTAGTTTATCTCTCATCTGAAAAAGAAATATCAGAACACAAAAAAAAACACAAAAAATGCCCACTTTCGCTTGTCAATCTTTTTCCCAATTGGGCAAAACATAACTGCATTGACAGGTGGTGTGTGGCATCAGGGCGGAGGCTGTAGCCAAATACAGAACAACAAAATGTATGTTTCTAATTTTATACTCCCCTAAATGTGAGTTTACGAACCAAAGTTGTCCTCCGCCCAATGACCGCTCACTGCGGTTGGACCGAATCACTGTCAGGGCAAACAGCAGAGGGAGGAACTCCCAATATCTTCAGCGAGGTATTTCATCTCCGAGTACTTTCCGCAGAGTACTTTTCTCAGAGTACTCATCCCAGAGTACTCTCACTTTTACACCTGTTCAATAAAGGTCGTTATCTTTGAATCTCTAGTACTTACACCGTATGCTGTTGACAAAAAAGAATTATTCCATGATCACATTAAAACTTACAGACACATTTGTTATTCCATGATTCCGTTCAGCATTCCTCATTTCACTCCACACTCACATCACAGTCACATCACAGTCACATCACAGGCCGATTCCCCACGTTAGTATTGGTCCAGAGTTTGTTAAGGTCAACGTAGTGTACTTTGACATGACACACAAACATATAACATACACAAAACATATAACACACAAACATGTAACACACACAGAAGGCCTGTACTTTTAACTTTGTTATATTTTTCCATGTCCAATTCCAATTGTCTCATGAGCTATTTCTTATTGTTGCAACTTTCAGAGCCTGCAGAGCTTTAAAAGAGTTTTCCTAAAAGGATCCATTTCCAACTTTAGTGTTTACCACGTGGTCTATACTTCGGGCTTATCACAGATTGTGTCCCCTATATCTCTAATGAGCTCTTGTCACCTAAAAAAATGTTTACTTTCCTTATTTTTTTCTTTTTCAATAAAGCCAGGTCGGATTCATTAAAAATGTAAATTAGTCTCAAACTTTAATACTTCACCTTTGTTTCACGATAAAAATGTTTTTGTTACTCATTAAGTAGCACAGATAGTGGTGCCTATCTCAATAAACGTACTCCGTTAGCCTATCTTCCCTACACTGCATGAATTTTCAAACTCCAAGTTATTGTCTGGGAACGACCGGAGAGAGCAGCTTAGGTCGTTCGCGTGGTTGACCTCCAAGTTTTTTGCGGGCGTCACTATTCACTTGTTGTGGCTAATAACTTAGCAATCTCAGGGTTTGGTGTCAATTTCCAGTGGTAGTTAACTTTTGGGACCGGTGCCTCCTTTTATTTATCTATTTTTAATTGAGTCTGCACATAAGGTCTCGGCCTAGTAGGTTAACCGGGGACAATGGGGAATATAGAAAAGAATGTTTAAGCTGGTTGCCCTGAGAATCAAAACACGTTAGCGGTGACGTAAATTGCTCTTTAGTCGTCTCTCCGACGCTGCTAATTAGAATATGAAGCGGCCGCTCATTTTAGGGGAGACAGAAAGGCTGTCACTTTTAGCACAGAATTTGTTGCCCCGGAGTCATCCAGAATTTTAACTTGTACACCACAGATTGTTAGCGTATATTACGGGCATGAATTATCTCTAAAAAGTGCCAATTGCAATTTGTTGTTGTTCAACTTACATGAGCGGTCGCTTTGGTGACGAATGTGAACCCAGGTTTGGTCAGTCGCTCGTGTTTCCTCCGTGCCCGCCTCTGCCGTCCTCTGGCCCCGTGTGAGCCTCTGTCTTTAACGCCTCCTCCGGTAACAGTCCTTCGACCCATGTCGAGCACACAGTCTTTCCGCCGGGCTGTGGAAGTTTTTCAAAGTCCGCAGGAGGCCCAGGTAGCCCAAAGCGTTAGCATGTGGTCCATGAGGGTTGGTGAATGACCCAAGCGTGCCGGTCACAATGGCTTCTTCTGTTTGCGGTGCGGGAACAACTTTCAAGCGGGTTTCCGCGGGTGCGTTTGGTATATCACGCTGCCCCCTCCGTGGAGAACAGTCACGGGATTTGGAGCAGTTTCTCTCTGTGCTCCAGAGCAGTTGTCGGTGTCTCACATATTTGCTTCCCCCACTTCTTCTGTGGTTTCCTGAGCGTGTGTCTGTTTCCGCCTCTTCTTCTTCTGCGGTTTGGGCCCACTTCTCGCGGGGTCTCAGCTGGTGCGGGCGCCGCCTGTGGTTGGGGCGTGGGGCTGGTGCTTTGAGGCAGAGGACAGAGCGCGGAGGAAAGGCGCCGACAGACCTGGATAAGGGAGAGGGAAAAGAGACAACAGTAGTCTGCTTCATTTTTTAAAAACCCAACGCCTTGTTTGGGCGCGTACTTAGCATGGAGTTCTGCTCCTAGTGTGAAAGGGTTAGTAGGTGAGAGAGGGCGTGTGTGTGCGCCTGTGTGTTCTCCGCTTTGGTGAAAGGCGGAGGAGCTATTGTTTTTACATATTTCTTTCTCTAACCTCTTTTGCCGTGATATTCTTAAAACCAAGTATATTTTTTTTTTCTTCCCTTCTTCTTCTAAATTATCACGCAGATGACCTGCACCATAGGCAAGCACTTCATAGCTTGCATCTGTAGATTGATTTTTACCCATTTTCTCGTACGAACAATGGGCCTAACCCGCTTAGTCTCTCCCTGCTCTTACCCACTTTGGGGCGCTCCGTTCCCCCCCCCGCTGGTTCAACCAGCGAGCGCGCGTTCTTGAAAACGGAGCGGTTCTGGCTGAAGACACTCAGAGATTCCAGGGTCGCTTACAATGCGATACTAACGCGCAGCCGCTAGCTTCAATCTAGAACAAAAAGCCCCCCAAAAAATCCCGCACACAGACTATGCTGTGGCAATGAATGAAATACCCCAAAAATACATAAATAAACAAATCCCCGTGTACACTTAAGGGCTGCCCTGGGCTCGTTACGCAGATGAAAAGACAAGACTCACCAGATTAGGTTCTTTTTGGTCTTGTGTGGCAAAAGGATTCCTTCCGTGCGCGGGACGAGCGCGCCCTCCTTTGTCTCCAAAAAGGAACAGAGGCTGGTGATCCAGGTCGGCCAAACAAAGCCGCTCGTCCCCGCCGAAAGTATCCATGCCAAGACATGTCAGCAACGCCAAATTGTTAGGGAAGTTTCTACCCAATGAAGGAGAAAACTCAAAGGTCTTTGTCTGATCAAAAGCGTAAGTTTATTGTTAACATACGTACGGAGAGTCAGCACATACACAAGGCAGCATGTACTAGCTCTGGGGGCCAGAGCCCCGAGCTTCCTGTATACAAGACACACACGAAAGCCAGTCCCGCCCACAACAGATGGGAGGGGGGCCACCGGTGCAGGAGGCGCATAGGGATGCAAACAGACTGCAGGATGTAGGAAGTGCACACATACAGACCGATACATATGCAAGAGGTGAAAGGGGGCAAGAGTGATAGCCATTGTCTGTAGGTGTCGGGGGGGGCCCGGCTCCTTCCTGGCAGCAGGGACATATGGATAGGAGCAGGCATACCGATTCAAGATACGAAAGACACAAGGGTGTGACAGACAGCAGGGGGCCCTCACAAAGCTCAGCATGGCGTCAGAAGGGCGTCTCTGCATTGATAAAAGGCCTTTGACGTCCGTGTATTTGCTGCGGCTGGTTTTATGTAATTACTCCAAAAACTGTCACCACACAGTCTCCTCTACTTGGAAGATTTTCTGAAGAAGAAGAATAGTTAGAGCTGAGGGGCCTCAGTCTATTAGGGGTTTGAAGTGTTTGCGTCCAATCAGGGACTAATTTGTAGTTTACCTAACAAATATATATTTTTAAGTCCATAATTTGCCCTTTTTAATTCAAATGCAACTAGCAACTGTACATATTGTTCAATGTATGTTAATGTCAACCTATTTATGTGACATTTCTCCTTAAACTTTAATCGCTGTAGGAGTTGATAATTTTTACAAAATCACACTATAACTGTTTTATGTACAAGGTTGCTGATTAGATACCAGGGCCCTACGGTTTAACGTATAGAAAGCGATTTGAGGGACATTCGGGGTCCAGAACAAGTTTCTTTAATTTTAGTTTGCAAATTCACCGATAACCACTATAACAGGCTTCTACATTTTAACATTAATTTGTGTTTTCTTCTTCTCCTTCAGTGACCGCACAGTTCGGATTTGGGAAGCGAAAGGATCCCTGGACGATGGCCTGCACTGACCCCGGACTGTATAAGCACTGGCCCTCCTGGTCTCCTCTCAAACCCTCGAGAAACCACCTCAACACCACCAGGAGTTGTCCTTCCTTATTTTCTCACACATGCTCCTCCTGTGCACATGTGTGTGAGCTGCTGAGAGGAGGCCGCCTTTTTACTCCTCCTTCTGTAGTGAACATTGTTAAGTCTTATTTCAATGTCTTAAAATGCGTTAACGTTTAAAAATATAAACTTTTTTGCATTACTTGATTTCCTGACATCACTGTTCACAATCCACTTTATTTTACTTTTCTTTGACTGGATTTTTCCCATTTTCTCATCTTCAGACTCTAAGCTAATAAAAGTCAAGACTACTGCTACTAATGCGGCTACAACTACTGCTTCTACTACTACTACTGCTACTATTACTACAACAACGACTACTGCCATTACTACTAATACTACTGTTGCTCCTGCTTTTATTGCAACTGCTACTATTAGCATCACTACAGTTCAACAGCAGTAGCACTTCTACTACTAATAGTAGTATTACTGCTAATATACTCACTGCAACTGCTACTAGTACTTCTACTTCTGCTACAATTACTGCGTCTACTGCTGCCCTTGCTGCTGCGGCCACTACTACTACCACTACCACGACCACTACTGCACTGGATAGAGTAGTCTGAGTAATGTGAATGTTCTCCTAAGCACCTTGAATTTCACTTGGACAGAGTGTGTGTGTGTTTGTACAGTACTGTGATCCTCCATCGGAAACTATTTATTAATAACATTATTAGTCGATTGTTGCAGTTCACGCTTTCCTTTTTAACAAGGAGACCGATACTTTTGTCAGTGTTTGTGCATCATTCTGAACTGAGTGCCTATATCCATACCAAGTTCCTATAAAATGGCTTTTGTTCCTAATTTATGCAATGTGAGGACATCTTCAAATGGGCTAATTATACTGTAATCCCATGTGGCTAATTAGGTTTTTTTTTTTTTTTTTATTTGTTTAAGTCAATGCAGAGATGCTAATTTCAAACTCCATCTGAAACTGCTATACTAATGTCTAAAAAGATGGAGAAGTTACCAAAAGTTGCGTTACAATAGTGGCAAATGCTTGACTGAGATTTTATTCATCACAGTTCGTCCTCCAGCTCAATATAAGGAACGTTTCAAATCAAGGTGAACCCAATCTTTTAGAAATGCTGCTTTGGAAACTATTTCAACCTCCAAAGTGATGTGGGGCGTGGAAATTGCACTCAAATTGCACTATCCTCTTGTTTAAGGTTTCTCCTGTAAACTTTTCCTGTAATAATGAGAGTGTTGATCCGCTAAGTGACTGTTCCGAAGTGTTTGATTTATTTGAGTATTTTCTGCTGTTGTTTCTACTGTAAATCTACACTTGTGTAAATACAGCTGTTTGTCTGTGGGTCGATACAGTGTGAAGGCACGCTGGTCAATAAACCGCTTTTTTGAGTATTTTTGTGTCGTTTGTCATGCTCTATTTCTAAACATGCTTTTGTCTTTTGTGTGTAACTTGTCACAGACACGTTCCAGGGGCCGTCACACTCATTTTGGTGAGGGGCCGAAACTTGCATAGACTGATTTATTACCACAGTAGAAACTTTGAAAATTAGAATATTGTTCAAAAGTCCCTTTTATTTCTGTAATTCATTTTACAATGTGAAACAACAGACTCAGGCTTAGACACAATTTCAAGATTCAATATTCTATTTGCCAAGATGAAGTTTCCAAGTTTGCCTGATGAAGGTCTCAGGACCAAAACAAAGCATTTTCCGAATTTTTTTTTTTTTTTTTTTTGCAAGGACAGCAGTGTTTGGGAACCTTTATTGTATTCATGCGTCTGTGTTGTTGCATTTTAGTTAATTTTTATTTTATTTTGTCTGAAATATCTAGTACCTATATTTCTGACCAACTCTGTGATTGTGATGCAGCTCATGTCTCTTAGATCGAGTGATGCCATGTGTTCACTTTAAAACCTCATTCCAAATTTGATTACATGTTGAATTTAACATTTTAAATCTGATTTTTTTCTTACAATTAGTTTTTTTGTTAGGAGTATTTGCTAACTCTTCAAAAACTAAAACTCAAAAATGACATGTACAATATTTGAATGCACTGTACAATTTATATTTGGAAGATGTAATGGTGGACTTTGGGTTAGACGGTGGTTTGATCAGGTTTTGTAACACAATACTCCAAACTCCACATGTCAGTAAAACTTTATTGACAGTTATTCTGATTTTCAGACAGAAACCAAAGTTACATCAAAATAAAACTGATTAGCTCAAGTTGAAAACACAGCAGCCGTACACACTTGTACACACACCTGAGGCACGTATGCGGGGGAGGGGCCCATGCCACACTTATACAAACAGACAACGCATGTTCTACACAAAACACCTCACGACACCCACCACTCAGAGGGTCACTGACTGCGGACGACTCAACGTGCAATGGTCCAGCTGCAAACAAAGTCATCATGGAGGTGTCCGTTGTGATGGAAGTGAACGGACCTCAAGTTGGGCAAATGACTCAGAAAGGACAAGACATACGCAATATATGACCACTTTTTCATAATAATAATCATATTATTTTGGCCCTGTTTGAACTCTAGAATAGTTACTGTCATTTTGTGTTTTATAATGTGAAATAATATCTTTAAAAACATGGTGAGAAGTTGTTTTTTTAATGTTTTTACTTTGTCTAGATTTGAAAAATTAAATACAGCCATAACATTGTAAAGAAAATAATTTCACCAGAGGAATTATCCAAACTAATTCAGGGGCCATAAAATGCAGAAAACTGCTGAAAGGTTATAGTGGTAAATCACTGACAGGGCGCCTCACTGGAGCGGTGTTCCTGGCATGTCTCACCTTGTCCCTTTGTCCAATATCCAAAGCTACTGACCATATGTGAGGGTGGGAGCATAGACTGAGCGATGAATCGAGAGCTTTGACAGCAGATGCTGCTCCCTCATCACAGCCGTTCAATACAGCATAGTGATGATTTTAATCCCAGCCATTTAGAGGTTTGTTGAAGCCAACAGTACAACATCAACTGCAAACAGCAGATATAAATTCCTTCTTCCGGACCCCTTCAGGCCCCTGGCTGCGCCTAGAAATCTTGTCCATAAAAAACAGTGAACAGAACCGGTGACAAAGGTCAGCCTTGGAGGAGGCCAACATGCACCGGGAACAGGTCTGACTTACTGCAAATACAGCTCTTATTTGCAGGGACCGGACGGGCCTCAGAAGAGGACCCCGGAGCTCGGACACTCAGAGATCGCCCTCAAAGAACACCCTCGGGGAAAGCACATGTGCACAGGTTTGGTAGAGCTCTCATGATTATTTAATGGTTTATTTGAGTGGGACATTGCACACTAATCAAGTATTTGATGGAAGGTAAAGATTTATGTCCACCTCCATAAAATTCATAAAAATTTGTTTTAACAACAGAGAGGCTAATTTTTTATGAAAATTGTTTGTCTTTAATTCTTTAACATTGTTTGGACAAACAAAGTGAGTTTAGAGCATTGCTAAACTTGAGGTTGTCACTTTAGGTCTGCGACTCAAAGAAATTTAGAAAAACAGTGACTGCAAACTGATCATTTCACAACAGAGACACAACAAAACAAAAATGATGATTGCAAATATGAACATATATAAATACAGATGTTTTTAGAGCAGTTGAGGCATGACGTTTACACGGTACTGGAAGAAGATCACCGCTGGTGTTGCATATCAGTGAGACAGGTACAAATATGGCTTATCATACTGACATGGAATTTAGACAGAAAACCTTGAAATAATCATTTTGGTCCATTGTGACACAGTGACAAGGGCTAATACCTGAAAAGTGCTCCGTTGTGGCTCCGTCTAACAGAAAAGGTTTCTTTCTTAGTCCTGGAATACTTTAGTATTTAAAATTGGTTGCGTGATTGTAATGAGTAAGAAGACTAAAAAGATTGCTAAATCACAATGAGTTGCGGATGAAGGGGCTGCAATATATTTCCTCATAATGAGTACTATGGAAGCCCCTCCGTAACTCTGTCGTGGTATCAGATTTGTAAATGACCTCCTCAGATGAACACCCACCCAGACGCTGTCCCCTTGCAGTCAATGCAAGGAGCAGTAAAGGCTGAAGTACAGGAGCAACATTGTGGCGCAAAAACAGCATTCTCCTGAGCTATAGGGATGTTCCCCAATCGTGCACAGGTTAACTTAATGAGGACTTTTATTTTGACATGTTTTTAGGGGATTGATTGTTAAGGTTTCAAACTGGTCTTCAGTTGTACGACTCCCACTGTACATTTACCACAGCTTGTCAACTTCACTGCATAAACCTTCCAGGGGTGCATGGTACCCCCATGCAGAAAAGCAGTATGGTACTTGGGAAAGTAGCAAAGCTCCTACAAACTAAAGCATACAATAATGTGTTTTTTGATAAAGAAAATCCATGTTTTATTGCATTTCAAGTAAACAAAATTCCAATGTATTCTGAATGATGGTCTGTGTGGTCATCACGGAGCACTTTCAAAGGCTAACAGCTTTAGCACTAAAACCTCATTTAAACACATTTTTCATTCACAAAATTATTGCAATATGGCAGTCATAGATACAGCTCATGCATAACATTTAACAGTGAGCTTAAGAAATAAAAGCAAAAAGTGCACCACAGTTTAAAGAAGGCGATTGCGTCAACACTGGAAACCTGATGCGCACACACGCACACACACAATCACACGGTTTGAAAATGACCATAATATTGTTCATGTCAAAGAACGGTCACTTTGAAGAAACAGAAACAGGCATTATCTATTTACGAACATTTTTGATCACACTTATAATGATGGACAGCGTTGTACACAGCAAATATTAAACCATTTGTGTTTTTACAGCAGTTGTCCAGTGTTATTTAATAGCAGCCCAAGTGTTTAGTGAAAAGCTTTTGGGCAATATTAAAATAAAAGCAAGGAAGCTGTCATAACATTATTGTGAAATGTATACAGCACTGTAGAACCATTATAGAGGCTGAAGCTTATTAAAAGCTGGAGTACCCAAATAGAAAAAAAAAAAAAGTCTTGTGAAAGTTACATCAGATCTCAAAATGCTGTCTTTATCCTATTAGAAAAACGTCATATTTTGTACACTTTAAGAGCCACGAGTCACTATTTTACACTCTGGTTTCTGATTGAGAGTGCTCCTGATCTAAAAATGTGACCGAGGCCAAAAATCTAAAACTAGTTCTTGGACGAACTGTTGGGAGAGCAAAGTGGGTTTTATTACATATATTTTTTGTGGTGTTAGGTAGAGTTAGGAACCTCAGCTTTTGATGCATTTTTCAATCTTTCTACACTCAACGGTGGTACAATATGGTTGTGGCCAGAGCTGCCTTATATTGACAAATTAAGTCTTCAATCTAGAACAGAAGGCATCGTGCAAACTGGGATAATACAGGAGAATACAGCTGTCTCAACCACGCATGAATCATTACAAACTGGACATGGAAATGGTGGCGCAAATTATAAAAACAAAGTATTAATATAAATAGCAAAGCATTTACTGTACATGGCTCCTGTCTGCTTCTTCATGAGGACTGCTGGCATATATATAAATCTATAATCTCACAAAAACAGGTCCATGTCACCTGTCATTTACAAATGTCATGTTGTGTACATGGGATTATGGTATGGAATAACAGGAATTGAAACACACATTAAAACTGGGATGTGAAAAAGACGATGAGCCTTGAGTCTTTTTCACTTTTCCGTATGAAAAAGGCCAAAAATACATGCCAGGGAAACAGAACTAATAAAATGAACTTTATGACATCGTTACGTTCTTTGTGGTTTGAAATGTAGGTACCCCAGCTTTAAGAAATGTGTGGAGGGTCCATCAATGCAATTATAATTCAATAATGTCCCTGTATTTTTAAAGGGGCTTAGTGTAATATTGTGGAACATTTCAGATTTCAGACAACACTGTACAGCAACCCATGTTTCCATGACAACAGGGTTTTCTCCCCTTCAGATTCAGATTCATTTATTTGCCATTTGCAGTAAAACCACATTGGAAAAACTGTGCAAGACTACCCTGGTGTGCACCAGACGGCACACACCAGAGCTCTTGCCACGGCGCCATCTTTACGGCGCTATGGCCATGTCCCTAGAACAGGGTTTTGGGACAAACTGTTAACAAACTTGACTGTGTCTGTTGGCAGCTTCAGGCAGGGTTAGAAAAAAAAGGAGTATAAAATGTATGCACTAGGATCACTGTGGCTTTAAAGACAAGTTTTTTTGTTAACACAAAAATATATTGTATTCTTGAAATTGATGGACCCTCCAACTGAGTAAATGAAATGAAAGCACTGGAAGTTATAATGCATATAGACTACTGAAATGATCATACAGTAAATAGGATTGTTCTCTGCAGGAAACATGAGACAAACACGTATGCACACTGTTCACTAAGGGCATGCACTGTCAAAGCACCATGGACACCTACAGTCAGGGCGGGATGCTACTATCAACATATATTCATTTAAAATACACCTAAAAGTAGACTATGTGATAAAACTACTTTTGTTTTTTGTTGGCAGAAGATTAATGTCATGTGAATATAGAGAGTAAATATGTCTCAATAATACAAGTCAAACCCCAAAAGTCTGTATGTGGAAATAAAAGTGTAGGCTTATAGAGTTCAGTGAATATACAGGAGAATAAACATGGAGGCTGCCTCCTTGTCTCCACGGTGATGTAGTATGGCATTATTGTCCAACGAGGTTCATTTGGTCTTACTACAAGTTGATCTTTTTTTAAGACCAGAGTGTTTTTTTCTTCCTCAGAGTGGTCACGTGATGTTCCTGTTAGCTGTTTGTGATTCTGTCTTTGCTGTCTCTGAGACGGGACAGATGATGGCATATGAGCCATAACAAAACAGCAAAACAAAAGCAACTGAAATTGGCCACTGCAAAAGAGAGAACCACACTATGGATTGGGACGGAGCAAACATCAAGTGGGCTGAGAACAACAAACTCGATCAAAGAGGTGATAGAAAAACAGAAATGTGCCCCCTGGACTATAAACCGGGACACACCTGGGGCTGTTTCCTGAACAAGTGAGACTGCAGATGGCGCTGTCGTCCTGCCTGTGATAGTGGTAGTGGTGAAAGTCAGAGCCAAAAACTGAAAAACTATATAAAAAAACCCCAACATGTCACAGAAACATCAAGTGACCAGTCTGAGGGAGACCCGTGCCAGCCCTCCCAACTGTCAGGTACAAAAAATCCACTCTGGTTTAAAAAAATTATCAACTTGTAGTTTGTAGTGTGGCATTATTGAGACGCCACTCCAATAGAGACATGCAGTTACTGGGTCAGTCACAATCACTAATTTTGACATATGTTATATTACTTCTGTAAATGATTGCAATAAACAGTAATAACAAAAATACTTTATACCACTGGCATAAGTAAATAAGAGGCGAGCACAGTGAGAAAGCACGTGTTTAAGTCTGATGCCGGACTGTGGGACATTCCTGTCAAAGGAAGGTGGTGGAAACTACAGTAGGATATTGAGGAGAAGATTCCCAGGATTATGGTATGAACTATTGACGATACACATGACATTTGTTATTGTTGTGCCAAGGCGAGTGTGTGTGAAAGCAGTTGTTTAGGTATGTTTTATTTTTTTAAAGTAGTCATAATAAAATAAAAGAAGAATAGTACATAAATAAATACAAAAATACAAATGATAATAAAGATACAAAAATACATATTTTTAAACATAAATAAACACAAAAGAAATACGACCATCTCTATTGTTACTCATTGATATGTGGTGTAAAACCAGGTTAGCCAGAAATGACATTTGAATGAATGTCCCACAGTCTACTAGAAACACATCCTCAAGACAAGGAGTCAAGTCCTTCTATAAAGTTGTTAAGTTTTTGTCTTTGGAAAGAAATTGTGGAAAAAAGTTTAGCAAATATGCTGCATATTTGAAATAATCGTTATAATAACAGACAAAACAATAACCCAATGAGTTTATGCACTGCATTATATTGAAAAACTACATTTTACATTGCACATGGAACAGGGATGTCCAGCCAATTCCCACACTTTTAAGATATTAAATAGCTTAATTAGTAATAGAAATAATCTCAATAATGATAATAGTAAGTTTAAAGTGATTCAATAAAACAAACTGTCCACAATTTCATCTTGTGGCAAAGGAAACAGATGTTGAGTAACATACAACTGCACCACGACCTTCAATCATGATTACAAAAATAGAATGAAAGTAAGAACTTAAAGACCTTGAACACAAACATTGATTCCCTCCCCCCCCATGGGACACAAACCAGCACATAACAATGTATAAATATGGAAGCAGTGGCTGGACACTGGCCACTCATCAAAAAAGCGTCATCAAATTCATTCAATCTTCTTGATTTGATTATTGGGCAGTCCGCTCCTGCCCAAGAAAGAAAGAACTAAATCAAACTGAAAGTGGCTGGACTGGACGGGTAGAGAGAGAGTGGTTGGAGACTGACTTGAAGCGCTTCTGTGGAGGTTCAGTCGGAGAAGAGGCTCGCAAAGGACTGGCGCAGGCTGCGGATGGTCTCGGCTTTGGCCTCGTCGTCTGTGGGGTTTCCCTTCAGTGTGTCGGACAATGTGTTGGTCAGTGACTGGGATTTACTGTGGACACAACAGTCACCTTTGAGTCAATACACCATAAACCAAATAAGACAAAGTACACTAAGTCAAGCACACACTAACTTAATTTACTTTTGAATGTGGAGGAAACACCAGCAAGTCCTAGGTATCGTCATCTTTTTTGTGCTTTACAATTGTGCTGTTACTTTATTACTATTGTTAGTAACTTTTAGAATGATGTATCTATTTGATTGTGATGCATGTGGTTCTGGTGCTGGACACTAGAATTTCTCCTAAAATATCTATCTGTCTATTTGGGGTATTTGATGTGAATTTCTGATATTGGTTTTGTATTCAATCACATTATGTGCTTAATGTAGTGAAAATACATTACATCTGCTTAAGATTTAAACAACATCACACTTATTGGTTCATGCCGAGTTGGCCAGGAGGAGATATTCCATCTTTGATTATTTGGAATTTTACTGATTCACATGTGAAGAATAGGGAGTGGGCAACTTGAACGTGATGAGTCCCATAGCATTTTGATGTTACCAGTAAGCTAACAGGACATACAGTTGGTCTGTAATGGTTTACTACATGAATGTTTTATATCATTATATTATTTGATGATTCAAATTATAAGATAAGATAAACTTAATTGATCTTACAACGGAGAAATTTACATGTCACGTTTGGCATGGATAGAATCAGATTTGTCAAAAAGACAGAAGTGTGCAACATGTGAAATATAGTCTGTGCAGGATATACTGTATTATGTACAATAAAACATAGTTAGCAGTTTAGTAGTTCTGGTTTTTAGTCCTAGTGCAGGTCACTAGTGACTTAAAGTGAAAACTTCATTTTATTCAAAACAACCCTGGTCAATGAAAAGAGCAATATGAATAAGCAAATATACTCCTACTATACTTATTTATTTAGATTTGAACCAACCTCACAATGTATTGACAAAACTGAGAATCTTGTAACTGAATGTGCTAAAGTGGACCAGCTCTATTGGTCCTTGTATTGTGACTCACTTGAGCTGAGGGGACTGCTTCTGAACTCCAGGCCCCGGGACTGCAGGGATGGGCCCCGGTTGGAAGGCTTGGCTGGGGGAAGTGTTGGCAGAGCGGGCCCTCTGCGGAGAGGCCTGAGCAGACTGTGACGGAGAGGCTGAGGCCGACCGGTGTCCTCCTGAACACAATGATATACACATTAGAACACTTACCCAAGTCCATCTAACATATCAATAGACTCGGAAATATATGTTTTGTGTAAGGAATCAGCTCTCTCATGAGCTTTCACCCATTTGCATTTTGGGTTCAATGTTTAGAATTGGGCAATTAATGTGTTTCTTCATTGAAACAAAAAACCTTGACAAAACATGCCATGGTAGCCTGTGATCTTCTTACCATCAAAGAGGGAAGTTCAGAATCTTTCTGGGAGGGCATTGAAAATGGTCTAGCAGGCCTGATTAGTCTGTAGTTCGCCTGAGAAAATGACCTTTAAAGGTAGCATAACGACCTGATGGGAAGAAGCTATAGATATTTCTGACTTATTATTGATTGATATATCAGAATGTCTTTCCCATTGATGTACATATAAAAAACGTCCTTACCTCTTCTAGGCTGTGTGGCCTGAGGGAGCAGAAGTAAAATATATAGTTAGGAAGTGGAGGAGCATTGGTTTGATCACATAATATATGATACTACTGATTACATTGAATCTACATATAGCATAACTCTAATGCAGGTATGTCCAGCATTGTCTAGCTATTATGCTTATTTTTTTCAAAGCTATGTTTATCTGTAATAGACTTATGTAACGGGCTGGTGCTATGTGACTTGGGTGGCATCTCTGACTGCCACCCCCCCAACCCAGAAATGGATTAAGGGGTAGAAAATGGATGGATGGATGGATGGATGGAGACTTATGTAACACTGATAGAACATGATTTCTACAATAATTATCAACAATAGTTTTTAATTGCTCAACTCATAGAACTCATAATGGATGATTATGGAATGAGGTTGACCTTGACAGAGGAAGGCTGTGGAAGGGCCACTCCGAGCAACAACACCGCCATCTTGTGGAGGACGAGGTCAGTGATGAGTTGTTTGTCCTCTTCCACGTGCTCCCCAATAAGAGGCATTGAGCTGTCCATCACCTGAGCACACCAAAACAAAATATGATGAGATCTATACTCCTGCCATTATTACTAGTGTCACAATATAGAGTCATACATGCATTCACATTCATGAGGGTGAACAATGACACATAAGAAAAGAGAACCTTTGTTCGTCCCACAGTAGGGAGATTTTGACCCAGACTAAATATTTATAGTTTATTTGGTAGGGGCAGTGTATGTTAATGAACACACATCTCTGGATTATCATTCGACCTGAACTGTTAATAGATATGTTTTACGTGGTAAGGGAAAAAGGAGCACCCAGAGGAAACCTATGCAGACACAGGGAGAACATGCAAACTCCTGTCTGTTAGTGGAATCAAACCCAGGACCTTTTGGCTGTGAAGCACACAATATTGGTCAAAAGTTAATTTATTTCTATAATAGAAAATAAAAAGTTGACACATTACATGCAATGCAAAGTAACATAACTATATGGGTTTCTATAATCTATGTGTCAAGGCTTAGATGATATTTCTCAGTTTGTGTGTAATGACTTCAGTTTCACATTGTAAGATGAAACACAGAAGTAAATGGACTTTGGAACAATATCTACATTTTCTGAGTTTCACCTGTATTTAATAACTTAGATATGCACTGATACCCAGTAGTAGGTGCAGTGACGCAGAGTTGTGAGGTTGAGGCATTTGGGGCAACTTCAGGAGATGAAGAGATTAACCACAAGATGGCGCTACAAGATGGCTGAATATGCAGCCTGTGGTTGTGGCCTGTGGGACTGGTCCAAAGGTGAAGCACACAGTCACAGTTTCTCAGAGCAGACAGTTACATCATGTTCCCATGGTTGTGAGACGCAGGCACCTCACTAAACACTGTTTAAATACTCTTTATGGCCGGATGCACTCACTTCAAGAGCTGTTCCCATGCTTCAGCCTTCACTGAGGGAGAGCTCACGAGGAAGGCCCACTGAGTATGTATTGGTATATGTATAAATATGTATTCAACTCTAATGTTTGATCCCATTCACATTATCTAAAAATGTAGAAGCATTTTTTGTTATGTACTTATCATAGTTAAAACTAAGCCACTAATTGTTATACAATTGGTCATGTTAAATACCAATATTGAAAACTAAAATTCCCTCCATATCATAAAGACATTTCATTCTTTGGCCATAGTTTTGAAGTTATAACACACACTTTTTCACTATTCATCATTAGTGGTTGTGTGTGTTTGTCAAATACATGCATTTTCTATTTTCCCAATTATTATTATCAGTTAAACTTTAAACATAAACATTAGAGATCTCCCCATTCAAGGTAACCCAGGATTTGACAGTAACTGGGGGCTTTTCCCCTAAGAAGAATGGGCAGCTTTACTATCAGAGGATAAAGAACCTCATCCACATTTACCACAAAAGACTCCTAGCTGCTTGCACAGATGTTAAAGTGGTAATACATGGTATTGAGAGCTAGAGAATAGAGACTTTTAATCAGGATCAGATGTTCTGTTATTATTATTATCATTTGAAAATACATTGGTTGGACAATAAATGGCTTCACACACCCACTGTTTTCCCTTACTAACAATGAGGAAGAAAAAGTTTTTGTGTTGTAATATCTGAAATATGGTCATGTTAAATGACCGTATTTCAGATATTAGCACAACTGTATTTATAGTAGAGGGCAGTGAGTGTTGCCAAAAGGTCTTTAAACACCTGTGTCCCATTCCTGTGTCAACCAGTGATGAAAAGGAATAGTCAGAGTCTGATCGTTCAAGGCTATAGACTTTTGGATACTTTCAAAGGCGTCTTGTAACTTTCCCTTATTATATTACTCACACTTTGTAACTGTAATTGGAAACAAAATTGCTATTATAGATATGTTATAAGAACACACTAAGCAAATGTTATCACACAACATTATGACTGGCTTATCCCAGTGCGCTCGAATTCATCACAGTAGGAGGCAGATTGTTTAGTTACCAAGCTAATATACTGTGGAATCAGCTCCACATCAAAGAAGCAGAAACAGTCTCTACATTCAAGGCTAGGCTTTAAACACTCTTTAATTGAGCATATGGATAGGCCGCTAACACTCTAAGAACAATAAATACAACCACAGGACAAGTATAAAGACATAGATTGTCAGTCAAGCTGCACATAAAGTGACTACTGGGAGTATGGTAACTTGAGCACTATTCTCTCCTCTTCCTACTTTATCTGTCATCAACATGACTTCAGCTGTCGTCTGTTCATTGTTATTCACCCACGGTCCCATTGTCAGTTTCATAGTGTGATGATGGGACCCCTGAATCCGGCCTTTCATCTGCATCTGTGGACAATCTCCTTGTCTGGGGACCTCTTCAGTCCTGCACTGCACAACCTCAAGCCCAACGCACACCGAAACGCCTTGACGCGCGGCAAAAGAGCCGCCTCCTTTATTTTCTATGAGAGAACGCACACCAAGGTTGCAGTGACGCGCGGCGACGCTGGACCGGGCGCCACGATTCAGTTTTGTTGAATCCAGACGCGGCGCCGCGGCTGAAACTGTCCCTCCAAGCACCCGTAGTTTTCTTCTTCTGCGCTTCTTATCACGTAGCTGTGAGCGCGGTCTCAAATTTACACACTTGTCGGCGCTATTGCTCAAGTAAACCGGTCACAATGGACGAGGAAAGCTTGATAACCCAAGTACAGCGTTACCCAGAGCTAGTTATTAGCCTGTTTAAAAAATGGGTCCAAATAGTCTTTTCTTGTAATATTTGCCAGCATAATTTCACGTAAATACTTTGTTTCCTCCCCCAAAATATTAGTAGAAACTTCCAAACGTCACTCACCCATTTCATCTGCGATCAGCTGGAAAAGGACGCTAGCCAAGGCGTTCCGGTGTAATTTGACACATGTCATGAACGCGCGTCAAATGACGCGCCGCGAGGCGCTGCGTTTCGGTGTGCGGTGAGCTATAGTCCTCATTCTACAGCCTGAGTTCTGGATCTAGAGTCCGTCCGTCCGTGGGAGCGGATTCCTCTCTCAATGTCAGCGTCTCAGAGGCTTGTCTCTTTTTCCCCCTGTTTTATTTGAGTTGTTCCTTGCAGCTGCAAGTGGGTCTAAAGACAGTGGTGATGATCCAGGACCTTTAAGGACATTTATGGACATATGTTATCTGCTCCTTATAGACCAATGGCTCTATGTGTTTTTTTAGGATTGCATTTCCTGTGTTTGAACTGGTTGATTTTCTAATCTTTGTTGGCAACAACTTTATAAAGTTGTCCGAGATGACAACTGTTATGATTTAGGTCTATACAAAAATACATTGAAATTGAATTGAATCATGGCCCGCTGTCTCATTCCAATCAGATTGATCTGTATATATGTAAACTCAATCCCATTAATCAGCACGCACCAGCCCCTCAAAGTGCTTTCTAAACTCACTCATTATTTGTTAGTCCAATGTTATACAACTTGGAAAGCATAAAAGCGTTCAGAATCTATGAATATCTCTTGCAAGACTTGTTCCTTTTTTCCCATGGTCACATAAGCTACTGAAACTTCCACAGTCGCTTTTGTATCAACTTTTGAAAACGCTGGAAACGAGTCCTAAGTAGCTCTGAAACAGTTGTTGTTTTGTGCTTTACAATTGTTATTTTTCTTGCATATTTCTACCTGAAACGTTGCTGCAGAAAAGTGTTCTTGGTTTTGCACTGGTCCAGACTAGAGCGGAGAGATTTCATGGTCCGAAACAAGCGGATCAGCCAAAAATTCACTGGATTTTTGTCAGCTATTTATAGAATTCTGTATTTCTTTACTTTGTTTGTATGAATGCATGTGTTTCTGCTGCTGCTGGACACCTGAATTTCTCTTACGGGTGATCAATAAAGTATCTATCCATCTATCTATCTGTCTGTCTATCCATCTATCTTTCTAACTTTCATATCCAGCATTTTACCACCACAGACAAGTATATTAACCACACGCTAACGTTAACATTCAAATTAAAACTCCCAGTCCATGTGTCCCCTTTCCCCACTGGTCATTGAAGCCTGGTAGTGTGGCCTCGCCCCAATAGACCAGTGGCCCAGAGCAGAGTCACGAGTGGGGTGTGGTGCACTGTTTGGGCTGGTTGAGTCATCCCAACATGGGACAGCAGCATGAAACCAGGCCCAACTTCAAACAGGACATGGTGGCGGTCAGAGATCCTCCCTGCTGATTTATTAGAATGAAAACCACTCACTGGAGTTTATTAAAACAGAGCAGGCTCTAATTGAACCATGCACTAAGCTTGGCGGGAGATGTATACAGTTTTTTAAAATAACTATGCTACGGAATATATATTAAAATTAAAGCCGCAAGCGGCGTCAAACGGCCCTCGCCGCACCGCGCGCACCACCCTGCACCGCCCCGCACCGAGCCGCCCCGCATCAAGCCACTCCGCACCAAGCCGCCCCGCATCAAGCCACTCCGCACCAAGCCGCCCCGCATCAAGCCACTCCGCACCAAGCCGCCCCGCACCAAGCCGCCCCGCACCAAGCCGCCCCGCACCAAGCGGATCTGCACCACGCCGCCCCGCACCAAGCCACAACGCGCCGCTCCACAACCCCCCGCACTACCCCGTACCACACCGTACCACGCAGCACCGTGCAAAGGAGGTGGGGCCGCCGTGTGATGATTTGTTGCTGTTGCCATAGAAGAACGTTAGTCAAATTGTGATGAATATGATGATTAGAGCTGTTTGGCACCCCATGTAAAACTTTTCCTCAATCTGTAGGGGGCGCTAATGGGCCAATTTCAAATATTTCCCTTTCACCTGACCTAAATCCTGGAGTTGAACATTGGATTCAAGTTTTGTGCAAATCAGACTTTGTTTGTGCAAACGGGAGCAAAATTAATGTTGTGAAAAATAGTCAAAAAACACTCACATTTTGCTGCTCCGCTGCTCAAACAACGTTTCACTGATCAAAAATCCCTTTGGTCATTTTGACGGTACATGTGTTGAGATGATCTGGAGCGATTTTGAGGAAAATCGGTGAAACGGCCGAGGAGGAGTCGCTTTCCATCATTTTTCCATTTTGCAGTGAAATTTATGGGCCTCCTGTTTGTCAGAGGGCGGAGCCATGATAACATTTCGGTCGTATCTTGACTTGAGGAACATGTGTACCGAATTTCATGGCTCTACGACAAACTTGACCTCTGAAACTCCCATTGGCTGTTGTAGGTGGCGCTGTTCTGGCATTTTTTGAGTCCCATAAAAATAAACACCAAAATATCAAATTTTTCACCAGGTCTGATGTTTGGGCAAAATTTTACAACTTTTCATGCTTGTTTAGGGGGAGAAATTAAGGCTCAAAGTGCAGAATTTGACATCTCTCGAGCAAAAACAATAGGCCCTTTCCCCGTTCGAGGCTCGGGCCTAATTAATTTGAGAGGATAGAATTCACCAATTACTTAAACATACTAAGTTGAATGATGAAACAAATATGCATCAAACTTGCTATTCTACTGCCCTCCGGTTTGTTAATGGAAGTTTGGGTTTTGACAACATACAACTTTTAGAGCTCAGCCTAGTAACTAATAGTTACTGCAGATCCCAGAGGCATTTTTGAGACACATTCAAATGGCGTGTTGACCTGGGTCAAAAGTGGGAAACAGGGACAATATTTTTTTTTTTACAAGGATAACACACTTTGATGGTAAGAGCTTCACTCTTGTTACACAACTTGCCCGTGCCCAGCGTTCCGGTGGATCTGAGGTCCTCGTGCCCTATTCTCTGACTACAGAACGTCAGCGCCGAAAGCTCTCTGCCTGTCATGACTGTTTGCTGTCCGCGAGGGTTCAGCACAGTTGCCTATTGCTGAGTAAAGTTGATTTTGTGGCAATATGACTAGTATTATTATCTATAGATAATCACAGGCCTATGTGTGAGTTTTGTTTTATGATGCCATTTCTGTAAAATGTATAGCATGTAATAATATAGACTCTAATTAATGTATATTAAACATATGAAAAGGCTAAATCCTATTTTTAGTGCAAATATATTACTAGATCTACTTTTATTCCCCATCTATACAATACTCTGCATTTGAATCATGCATCATGATCAGGTGAATATTTAACCGAATCATAAATGTTTGGGATTGCAGCAGGTGTATACAGCAGCTGTATACAGCTGGTGTATACAGCTGGTGTATACAGCTGGTGTATACAGATGGTGTATACAGATGGTGTATACAGATGGTGTATATAGCGGGTGTATACAGATGGTGTATACAGCTGGTGTATACAGCTGGTGTATACAGCAGGTGTATACAGCAGGTGTATACAGCAGGTGTATACAGCAGGTACTGTACAGCAGGTGATCTCTTGCTTAGAGTGCTGGGAAAATTGTTAACACTGTATGTAAAGTCCCTAAATTATTAAACATAAATCAATAAAAATGATCTTCATGTAATGTGTGGTCTGTTTGACCCTTCACATAAAACAAGTGAATATATAAATAAAAAACGTGTCAGTGTTAAGCATCAAGCAAATATAAGATGAGCCCCAGGAAGGCACCCACAAAGCATTTCACAATAAATCACATGTCAAAATGAGTGAAAACTGTCACAAGATACAATAAATATATACATGCTCAATCCAAGTCTAACTATATACATAGGCTGGTTACATCTAGGGTGAGTAGATGTTCACATCAGAGCATTTTCTACACAAATAGAGAGGAGACCATGAAGAATTTGTTTGTGCCACTATGGGACAACCTGGATGATTGGAAAATGATTAGTGGATTTTTGGAAAAGTGTAAAATAATGGGAATATCTGATGTTTTGAGTAAAGAAAGTCAAAATCACTATCATCAATTTATTTATTGTGCGTATCTTGGAGGTAAGGCAATAAATACATATATATATATATATATCTCTTTCTCAAGCCAAAATTCTTCACTCTACTGTCCTTTGGAGAGTTTCATAATCATAAATGGTCAAAAGTGCTTCTCAAACTCCTCCTTTCTTAATCCAAATGTATGAAATTACTCCATACATACAATTATATCATGTCAGGTCAGAGTTATAATGACAACCCCATATTTGGCTGTGGTTTGCACAGATTGTATTTCAACAGCCAGTCCAAAGCTGCCAACATTTTCTGGTAATAGTTGTGTTAATGAAGAGCCCACAGCAGCAGCAGCGGCAGCGCATGGCTTTTCATTAGGAGGAGCTGCTTCTGTTCTGTCTGGAACAAAAACAATCCCCACTGCGAGAAAACCACAGTCTTCCTGTCACGTTTCACTCTGTAACAGTTCGACATGCGTCGTTCATCCACAACAGGCCAGATCACACAGGAATATAGTTTTACAAGGGAACTAGATTTGAATTGAGTTTAATGGAATGAGAAGGTATCCATGTTCCATGAGCTGCTGAATCCTGGACATTATACAGGCTCTGGCTTCAGACAATAAAGTACAACTAAAATTATAATTGTCAAAACCAATGAGCATTTGTCTTCTTGACTCTACTATGAAAAACAAATACTGAAGACGATATAAAAGTACAAAAGCACCATGGATGCAGTAAAAGGTTCAGTGCTCTTTACAAAGTTTGGATGAAGGAACTGGAGCGCAAATGGGTTAAAAGAGAAGAAACCCCCAGATAATAAATGTGTGGATATGAAATTATAAACATATCTTACCTCCTGCTAATCCACACAAAATAAGGGGAGATGTCCAGCACATTTATGAACAGCCAAAACATGCCAAACTCCCGGACAGTAAAATCCATGAAAAGGACACAAATCATGAAAAAAATGATGACCTAGACCAGTGTCTCCCAAAGTGGGGTCCGCGGCCCCCTGGTGGGCCGCGAGGGTACTGCAGGGGGGCCGCGGGAGGTCATAAAAAAAAATATATATATATATTTAATGTTAAATTTATAATGTTTTGTTTGTAATATTAAAATATTTGTGTTCATTATTTGACTTGAATAATCCACTGTAATCATTTTTGTATTACAATGTTTGTAGCAGAGGCTATTTCCCCAAAATAAAATAACCAGAAGAGCCTATTCTTAATGTTGTCTTCTTGGTTATTATTTTGGGGGGCCACGCAGACCCGTCAGATTTTTAAGGGGGCCTCGGTGTTACTGAGTTTGGGAATGGCTGACCTAGACAGATATGAGTGATGTTTGGCTGTTACTGTAAAGAGTAGATTAGAGCTGCTCTGACAAACTCCATGTTTGTTCAATTTATGTGTGTGCTGTTTAAATTCTCTTATAGCAACCTGTTAGCAACCAGAGAGCCAATCAGGAGTTAGGCCTGTTTCTTAGCACTTTTCAACATCTATCTGCTAAACTAACCTTGCCTGCAAGCTGAATTCTCGCGGTATTTGTGAGTTCACAAACACTCGAGAATACATCTTGTCCCGCTCCCACCAACCCTTTTCGAGTAGAACATCTAGGTGTTCAAGCCAATCACGCGCCAGTCTGGGGGTTTAGGGCGGGATATCTGGGTTTGACGAAAGCAAGAAGTGCTGGGCCGAAGCAAAACAAACATGGCTACGCAAGAGGACGGACGCGTAGCTGAGGCTATCAAGTCAGTTTTTGCAGAATCTCCAATTTCTTTTTTGAAAGATGAACAGCGAGAGGCGCTTTGTGCATTTCTGGACGGCAGCCTTGGTAGGCGGGCCCACAGCGTCACTTCGCCCAATCAGCTTGAAGTATTCTGCTGCTTATCCCTCCTTTCCCCGAAAGGATTCTCCTGCAGAAGTCCCAGATTGATATTGTGGAGAACGCATTAGAGTTCTACACAATCATCAATCTGGCTCTTGCCAGGTGACGGCTAAACATCATTACAAATAAACACCAGCTTCAAGTAGAGTGAAAGCCCAAAAACGCCTAAAGGATGAGAGCAAGTGTCAAAGCAGGAGTCAAGCTAGTATGGAAGAAAAATCCTTGATGCTTTCCTTAAATGGCTTCAGGGAATTAGCATTGTTCATCTCTATTACAGTCTACAGGGCCACCTCTAACATTGCTGCACCATGACTCTGCTCTGTCAAAGCGTCCCAGGGCATCTCCAGGGGCAGCCTTGATATTTCCTGTGATAGTCCAAGTTATTTTCATACTGCTGAGCTCATATTGAACACGGACAGAGGGAGGAATGCATGATGTCAGGGTTCAAGGCTATATTTGGACAAGGTCTGCTTCCTCACAGATAAAAGACTCCAGTCCAATCTGAACTGGACAGTGACGACAACAGCTAGAGCAACAGATGTGTGATGGAAAGAACTCTGTTTCTGCACACTCATGGTTATCACTCATGCCTTTTGTGTGACTCATTGTTGTTTGTATAAATATATATTGTATTGACTTATAATTAGTTAGTAGTAAGAAATCTTTATGGTGTATTTTACTGATCAAGGTCAAACAAAGCGCTTTACAATGCTCACTCCACACACAAAAGATGACAAAACACTGGTGCATCAAAACGCCCCCAATCTACATCATCCATTCACTCACTGCATTCATATTGTACATGTTTTAGTGGTAGGAGAAACCGGAGCACCCGGAGGAAACCTTTGGGACAGTAGTCTGAATCTAGTATCATTTGCTTTTAAAAACTATTTGTACAAAAACTGAACTCTGAAAGAAAGCTTTTGAAGAATTTGCGTCTCAAAAATGTTGCTAAATTTGGATCCAGTTTTCTATTTTAATGATTTGGTAGTTTTAGATGTATACATATGTGCTATACATCTATTGCTCACTACAAGGATCTGCTGTTATCTTGACACCATGCTGTGATGGAGATTTCTCAGGGAAATATTATGAGAGACCAAGTTTTGTCTTGTAAACATGAGTATTAAATCATTCGAAACCCCCAGAGCATGGAACAATGTATTCAAATCCACTAGTTCCTGACGCTGAAAACAGTTAGGTTAAATTTTTGCCTTTGGATCGACTTATTCAGACGATAAGTAAAAAAGAGAGGACCACCCTCGCGTTTGTGTGCTTTTGCCTTGTTGATAAGTTGGCTTTTCCATGAAATTTCACGTCATTCTACCCCACCATGAAACCAAAAACTATATCACCATAGAAACTTGCATGTGCCGGGCCTTCCAGCAGAATGTATCACAGTGAGCCATAATACATATGAGGTTATATTATCTTCACTTAATCATTCTGGGGAACATGCAATGGTTTTATAATAACATATGCCTCACCCTAAATGTCACAGACTGTAAACACAATTCAAAGTGAAGTGGTTGATTTCTTGTAAACGTCTTTTTTACTTTCCCGGTGCTTGGTTTTAAAACGTTTCCTAGTCATATTCCGGTCAGTGTTTTTGTCCTTGCATTATGTTTGGTCTAAGTCTCTTTGTGGAGATACGCCCACAGTTTGACATTTTAAAAATGAGTGTTTTTGTTACGGGAACGACTGGGACTCCAAGGAGATGAAATTCAAATGTAATGAGTGGGATGTATTGAAAAGGACTGAGAATTCATAGATGTGTATAAATATGTGAATAGATGTTTCTATTGTAATCTGCATCTTCTGCATTTATCACAACCTCCACAATCCGACTTTTACACATAAACAATACTTACTTTTTTCTAACTGGTATTATGCTAAGACATTCAATGCAGACATTCATTTTCAAACCAAATGAGTACCTTGAGAAATGTAATAAAATCTTTTATTCTTTAAGTTTCCTCGCTTTTCAAGATTCAAGACTAATTTCTTGTGTCCTGTAGGAAATTTGTCTCGGACTCACAGGCTGCTACATTGAAAATACACATAAGACAGACATAAAACACAACACAGTCCCACAGGCATAAACCATCACCGCTCTGCTCGATGGCCTGCATTCAGGAGGATCACAGATATTGGTAGGAACGAGTTCTTCAGTTGTACGGGCGACAGTAGCTCAGTTGGTAGAGCATTGGCCTTTGAGCCTGAAGGTTGTGGGTTCGAGCCCACCGTAAGACCTACTTCACGACTCCCACTGATGACTGCTGTCGTTGTGTCCTTGGGCAAGACACTTAACCCTACTTTGCCCAAAGCCCCAACTGAAAGATCTCAGCTCCTGTGGACTCACCACCTGCAGGAGGATCAGTGAGGGGCTGGTGCTCTGTGTACTGGGTGCAGCTCTGACTGCCACCCCCCCGACCCAGAAATGGATTAAGGGGAAGAAAATGGATGGATGGATGGATGGAGTTCTTCAGTTCAGATCTTTTCTTATTTCTAGTTGGTTCTGTAGCGGCGGCCTGATGGGAGGAGCTCATAATGAGAGTTGAGGACATGAGAAGGTATTCTTGGCCTTCAGATTGTGTAAAAGACTGGACCACCCTCACTCAACCAATTAGCTCTTAGCCTAAAGCGTCACATAGTGACTCAAAGGGATGTTTCTTACACAAAAGCAAAAGATAACGTTTTGCAAGAGAATGTTGTTGTCTGATGTGTTTACAAAATACTACTTCTAGAAGTTTTTTCTTTTTCAGTTGCGAGGAAAATAGTGAGGTACCCCAGTGGTAAGAAAAATATGTGAAAATAAAAAAGCAAGTGATGACATATAGTCATCTCATAAACTCACAGGTTTACAAACACCGGCAACATTTGTGATTTTTTTGGCCATTTGTTTGCGAGCCCATATCACCTGTTTATCTAAACGGATGTAAACTGAAAGTTCAATCTCACAACAGGCTGACCTCGATGATGTAATCGTTGCCGTCTTTTCCATGCACGGCCTTCACGGCGCAGATGTCCAGGCCTCCGAACATCTCTGCACACGAGTCCACCCACAGCCGGTATCTGCAACGCCAAAAGCACCACAACCACAATGCAACATCTGAAAAGACTTTCTTACAAACAAAACTGTGGTGCTCAGGGTAGAAGCTCATTTCAGCAAAGAGCATCATTACAATAAAGATTTCTTGCCTCAATGTTGCAATCTGACCAACAACTTTATAGTCAACAAGCTGAGACGCATTTCAACTACAATATTTGATACATACCACATCATTGGAACCTGAAAACCAGTACATATTTATGGGTCAGCTCACCGATCTGTCATGGCGATCTGTTCCAACATGGCCGACCCTGTGTTGGCTTTCCAGTTACCAGAGATGGACGTTCTCCTGAAAAAGGACACAACATAAATTAAGGGCCTGTGGGCCTTAAACTTAAACTTACTCCTTATTTAGTTTATAAACCCCAATTAAGAGTGCTGGCTGCTGGTTGTGGTTTGAATGCATTAGTTTTGACTAAAACCAGGAAGTCCTCTCAGATTATTAGTCCCAGTCTCCACTCACATAAATTCTGGTCTCACATCTCTGACCTGAAGTCCACTTACATTAGTCCTGTGCTCAGATCTCTGCACAGGCTTTCTCATGGTCTTGCACCAAAGTGCATCTCATTTGTCATTGGTGACAATTTAATTTGGGTTGACCATTGGGTTGACCAAAGTACCTAAGAAAACTGTGATTATCGTTTGCAGGGATGACTTGAAGAAGAAACATTCTGCAAAATGTTATACGAAAATGATAATAAAACTTTAAAATGTGAAATTTGTTGTTATACAATGTAAAATAAGTACAAAATATGCGGCAAAATATCTATCAAGAGTAAAAAGAGTCTGCTTTGACTGTAACTCCCTAAGGCAGTGTTTTTCAAAAATTTTGAGCCAAGGCACACTTTTTTCATTGAAAAAATCTCGCAGCACACCACCAGGAGAAAATGTAAAAATATATACTCTGTAGCCTATATTCCCAATATAAAGTCATTCTCATCATACTGCTTAAATAGACATCCAGGCCTTGACATTAAGCTTTGTTTAACTTTTCTCAATACAATGAGTAATGTATTGAGAAATGTATGTATACGTATATAAAAATTCCACCAGTATAGGTCAATATTGGGTGATGGGTTTTGAAAGCCCAGTTATTGGTATCAGGACTGGAAAAACTGGGTCGATGCATCCCTTGGTACAATGCAGCATACAGTATGTCTCCCTCCTATCCTATGATCTAAACAAATACACATTTCTTCATGTATTTGAATGTAAAAGGCCTTCTCAAACCTTCTCCATCAAAAGTCTCCCTCCATCTTCCTTCACTAATGTCACTAACCCCTCCCTCCGCAGACTCACATGTAGGCTTTGTAGTTGCTGCCAATCTTCTGAATACGGATGTCGTACTTGGACTGCACGTATGGCTCGGAGGTGGCGTATGTCCCGGCCAGGGCCACGACGCTGGTGATGTCCTGGAAGTCCTGCTGGTTCTCCACTTTGATCTGAGCCCAAAACACATGTCACGTTAGAGGTAATGCACAGAGCCCCAGGAGCCAACAGCTGTGCAGGCTTCAGACCGGGCCAATGGAGGACGTGTGGAAACTCGGACCACGTCACGTCAGCCTGTACCCTATTGCTGTTTTTGTGATCTAGGGAAACGCCATGATGTCCTACTTTTTGACAGTAAATTTGCAGTAGGCTTTTTCCCAGCGGGAGACACAATTTAAAGAGAGAAAAGAGAATAAAAGTTGGTTCATAGTCCACCGAGTAGCTATTTCACCAGATATTCAGGACTTTGTTATCTGTTGTTTTTAATCTGTTAGGTGGCAGCTCTGATTGCCACCCCCCCTGACCCAGAAGTGGGTTAATAAAGGGGGAGAAAATAAATGAATTAACTACCCAAATCCCATTTCTTTGGTGATGTCTTTCTTAATTATTAATTCAGCCTTATACATGGATTAAAAAAACATTTGAGAGAAAACCAATATGAACTTCTAGACCTTTTTAAACTTTTGCCCAGGACCAATGACTGTGTAGCGAGTTATTTTTTGAAGGTAGATCTAGTCTTGGATCTCCCCCAACCTCATGGAGATGCTTATTTTTCCCACAGAGTTTTTGAGTTATTTCCTTGCAGATGCAGCAGGGTCCAAGGACAGTGATGATCTGGGAAATGTAAGGATTCCCTCTCCCTATGGACACATTGTTTGATGAATAGTTGTATAGAAATTGTTTGTGACAGTAATATTTAGGCTCAGTATTTTCAGCAATTTTACTTATCTCCCCAATAATTCCAGGGCTCTTGCTTGTTTAGAAAGGTCTAACTTTGTAATACCTAAATTTAACTTCATTACATGACAATCTAATTTACTGAGGTTGTGGGAAGTCTTGTGAGGTCGGCTGCAGACTGCTGTTCCGAGTACAAACTAATTGAACAAAATGAATTGTGAAAAGGGTGGAACAAAGAAATCTCCAAAAGAGCTTTTAAGAATGACACGCTCCAATGTAAATATAGAGCCAATATAAGTAGGTTTATAGTGCATTAAAGATGGGTGGGCAGCTTTGAAGCAGAGTGTGGTCCAGTAAACAGACATGTCACTTTGAAGGGTGATGAAACGAATCACAATTACAGTGTAAACATGAGCTTATGCCAGGACTTGGACTTAGATATATTAACTTCTCTAAATAGGACTTTCTATAGACGTTAGAATCACAAGTGAAACACTTATCACATTATGGCAAACTGTGATATAAAGATTGTGATGAAAAAAATAATACATCTCAATTACTGCTTATGAACTTTTAAAAAGACAAGAATTAAGATAAGTGCATCAAATTCTTAAGCTACTAATGTAGTCAGATGAAAGCACTTTATAAAAAAAACATGCCTTACTTGCAATACAATTTGAAAAAAATATATATTTATCTACAAAACCGCTTGTCTGCAGACACCAACTAAGCCAGAACCTAATAAACTCAAAACCAGGTGAAAATGAGACAAGGATTCAGTCAGGTCTAAAGCAGGAGTAAAACAGACCTCAACAAATTCTACATTTTTAAATAAATAGAAAAAATATCATGTCATCTCCTCTTGTTAATATTAAGTTATTGTAAGAGATCCTTTATTTTTCCCATAGAGGGGAAATTTCAGTGTTGCATCACCAGTGACCACACAGTGGGAATGAAGCACACAGCAAAAGATAAGTAAACTATAGTTATTTTATGCTTATTACTTATACTTGTATACTTATAAGTATACTTGTTACTTATTTTAACTTAAATAACATTTCTGACTTTAACATAATAAAGAAGCAAGTATAAAACTGTAAAGAAGAAAGTGGTCTAACTGTGGTCTAATACTCCGTACTCACTGATACCCATGTGGGTTAAATGTAAGAGATTTTACATGTGAATATGCTGCACATGTTTGTTATAATACATGCGCTCACACATGCAGGAGGCTGAACGGGCTGTAGCAGTGCTTTGAGTGAACTTCTTTCCAAACACTCAGCTGAATGAATGAAGGTGAATCCCTGTGGCTGCAGCGCGTCACATGTGCAGTCCGTCTGCTCGGAGCATGACGGCCCAGATCTGGCACCCGTGTGATGGTTCTGAGTGTACCGTGAGGTCCTAACAGTGTCAAACCAGTTCATGCTCTACAAGGACCTGGCGCTGCCCCCGAGACTTATGGGAAATCCTATACAAGTATGGGCCCTGAACAGGAAACCAAACCCATCCATGCAGACCAGAAGGACACACGAGGAGAGCGATCATGGCCAAAGGTCTGAGGGCATCTTTTAAAGAACAGATATTGTGCATAATTTTTTTTCACTGTGGACCATAAACATGATCTTGAGAGTATTTACTTTCATGATTTAGAATGTGAAAATATTCTTAACATCAAAATATATTAATAAGGCTGGATGTACTGCATAATACAATTCGGCCAAACAAAATAACATAAATTCATCCTTGTTTTTAAAAGGGGTTGGATGAAGCAGACGCTTATACAGTTTATGTAAAAATACATAAGAAATGTATACGGTTGTGCTTGAAAGGGAGATTTCATTGTTTTGGAATGTTATGAATAACAATCCCTAATTTATCTTCTCTTTGTGAAGCTATTTATTGTCAAATATGTGCAAGATGGCAACCCAAGAAAATCAGAAATCAGGAATCAAAAGAACTGGAGTCTTTTTCCCATGAAGAATGGGCAGTTTTTCAGTGAGTGAAAAACAGCATTATCTCTAATAAACTGTCAACCCCAATTTTATAAAACGGGTTATAGATCTAACATAGTTTTTGACGGGGTAACTCTAGTTTTATTTTGATCTCTTATTACCCCCAGCGTTATAACACCCAGCGTTAGCTGGTAATCAAGGCACAATATTGTAGAAGAAGAAATTCTTAAATTAAAATAAATTATCAAATTAATTTGTATGGTAGAAAACAGCTCTGTCCATAAAGTCATAGACAAAAAATAACCAGCACGGTGAATCCCCTAAATTTTCACAGTTACAGATTATTACATCATTGAGAGTGTTATGCTAACATGTCCACGTGTGCTGTTGCAAAAGCTCTTTCTATTGTTTCATCTTTGAACTCACCTTGCCCATCCCAGCGTGTGCATGTCCCATCTTCACTACCACAGGGTATGACCCACCCGGGACCTGCAGTAGAAAGGAGAAAGCAATGGGTCAAATGTGATAATGCAAATACTTTTCTTTCTTTGATAAACGCACTTATTATATGACTTGGACCCTACGCGCGCTCTGATTGGCTGATTACTGGTCTGATATTTTCCCATCTCGGACCGTTACCATGACAATTGGTCCGAACAGAGCGTATCACATTTGATATCTCTCCTCGGACCATTACCATGACAATCTGTCCGCAGCGCGTATCACACAAAACCAAGTCGGACATGAACATACTTCACAAATATCTCAAAAGCATTGGTAAAGACACAGACGAGAGTACAGACCTCGCGCTCGGTTAATAAGCCGTTAATATTGATAACCCAGGCATCTCACTTCTGTGAGTTAGAAATCCAAAATACAATAAATATAAATTGGATTCTCATTCATCAGTACAACCATCATATTTAGATTAGAGACTAAAGGCGCATTCACACATGTTGCTCTGGTTCACTTTAACTGAACCAATTCTGGTCCATTCATTATTTTCCTGCACCTTTATTAGTCCATTTCTGGGTCGGGGGGTGGCAATGAGAGCTGCCACCAAATGCTCATAGCACCTGTCTCTCGCTGATCCTCTGCGGGTGTTGGGTCCACAGGAAGATGGCTGCTCTGTCAGCGGTGACACAGCCTTGTTCTTTCAGCGGGAGCTTCGAGCAACGTGGGGTTAAGTGTCTTGCCCAAGAACACAAAGACAGCAAACATGAGTGGGAGCAGTTGGAGTAGGTATTGTGGGAGGATTGAACCCATGACCAACTGAGCCACTGTCACCCCCAATTCTTTATCTAGATTTATTAATGGATGTAAACTAACTATTTGTGGATATAAACTATTACTAAAGAAGTGAACACGTACGAACTAGACCTGGTCCAGTTAAAGTGAACCAGAAATGTGAATGCATCCTGAATACGTTGCAAATATATTAATATTAATTGCCAATGTTTTTTAGGGCCAAAACAAAGACTTTCCATTCTTAATTCTATGGAATAAGATTTCCTCAGCCCAGAAAAAATAGACACTGTGGAAAGCAACATTTGTGAAAAACAAAATGACGCACTTAACAAGGGAGTTTCAGAACCCATGACTAAGAATAGAACGTGGAAAATACATTGAATATGATATTGACAGTGGCCAAAGCGGAGAAACCATTTCCGAACAGTGTGTGCCAGTCCCAGCTCTTCCCGGGCACACCAAACCCAAAAGGAATGGAAGCACCACAAACAAGAGGAGAAATATCATCACATGACTTCAATCCGGAGCCTGGACACCACCCTGATAAACACAAAGAGACTTTTATTGCACAAGTAATAGAATAAGGGACATTTCCAGCTTTGGTCATTCAAGTTGTTTAATCATAATCAACTTGATTCAATCTTATAAAAAGTTATTATCATTCATTTCATCATTTGAAGAAATAAGAATTGTTTAGTCACCGCTTTTGAGTTGACCCCAGTATCTATTATTGCAAAAATGACAGTATATTTCAAACCAACGCCATATGATAGCATGACAGAAGAAATGTTTTCAGGTGGGTATGTCCACAAAGGTTGGACATACCCAATGTATTTGCATATAAAATACATTACATTAAACATCACAGGCTTGTGAGTGTGATGCATCATTCTAAAGCTAGAGCCTACTAGTTTATGTAAATATACAGTAGAATAATGCAAGTCATTCCTATTTCACTTTGCATCCTTTGAAGTTTGGGAGAAAAACCTGTTTTTTTTTGCCTTGCCCCTAAACATTTCTATAAACCCTAAAAGCATACTTCATTGTAAGCTCACAATATTCGAACCCTGTGGTCATTTTCTTGTTGGCTACAATTGTCTAAAGTTTCGGACCTCTAGGTTTTATAGTTTTGATGCAGTTAAATTACTCAAATTATAGCTCATCCATCACCATAAAAAACAAACGTTTATGTTTTGGTAAGTATATAACAAGTCCCACGACTGGTTTGAAAGCTATCGTCATAGGCTGTTTAGATCTATCAATCATTAGCGTAGAAGCGTCAATGTGGCTACCGCTAACGCAGCTACGAGGCTGCAGACGAGTTTACAAAAGCGGCTGTTGTAAAAAAATCTACAGCACGGATCGCCTCAACCAAGGTCTCATTGTTTAGCTATGAAGAAGAGGAACACAAGGAAAGTGGGAAGGAGCAACTCGTAATGTATTTCCCTAAAGAAAAAGACACAATTCTGAATCATTACTCCATACTGGACTATAGTGGATATTTATTTTCCATGGACATTACAGAATTAATGAGCCACAGCAAGCATGTATAATCCGTGTATCATTCGTTCTTTTGATTTTCTAAATAAAACCAACATTGAAAAAACGAATAACGAGGGATGTTTTTGATTCTCAATATTTGAATTTAATGCAAAATTGAAATATCGGTTTGTTTTTGGTTTTCTGTTGATCTAATTAAAACGAAAATGCAGTAAACCAATAATGATCGTCTAAATTACTTTTTGCGATTTCCATTTGAAACACAAGAATCCCCCTGAAGTGATTCGCAAGTGCGCACCCCACAGGTAAACAGTGGAGTAGCGGTGGAGATGAACTAAATGATGGGTGCTTTGGAAGACTTTGCAGATACAGCGATAGAATGGTTCTAAAACATTCAAACATATGCAGAAATATCAACCACGTTACACCGACTAGGTTTGTCCTAATGTCAAGTCATCAGCTGAGTCATGTCTCTTCTTTTTGATACAGTGGTTAATCACGAAAGCAAACTTTTTGAAGTGGCTCAGAGAAAGGTATTCTGAGTAAATGTATTCATTAAACATGGATCATGTTCCTGCCCACTGTGCCCAGTATATACATACATACATTTTTTTTTTTACATATCAGCCGCCTTAAAACTATTGCTGCTCCATCTCTTTTTCCTGGAATAATTTTATTGCAACATTCAAGAGGGATCCTGTCTCCCGAGGCTCAGGAATCACAGCTCGTTGTGTTTTGGCAAATTATGAAGGCCAAAGACTAAATTCATCATGTATGTAAATCTGTGTGTCTGTTCCAGTGTAAATATTTTTGATTAGTTTGTTCCCAAATTAAAACACACCTGGACACAATTCTGTACATTTTTTTTCTAAATTGTGTTGAATCGCAATGGAAAACCCGTTAAAACAAATACTAAACTATTAGTGTATTATGTATCAATAGATTTATGAATTAGGAAATGACATTCTTAACTAAATAAGACTGTAAAATGACAAGTTGTGTATTTGAATGTACCTTTACAGAACAGCTTACACCTCAGACTTCCTTTCAGCAGCAACATGGGTCCAATTTTATGTAGACTTTACTAAGGACTTACATGCAAGCACAGGATCCAGAGCTAAGAATGAAAGAACAATACAAAAAAAAAGCTGTGTTAAAAAGACACATAATTACATATTTACAGCAAGTCACACATACAAAGAAGCCAGTGACTCCAAAGTTTAGAAGTGACCCTGACTGAGCTGATGTAAGGGCAAACCAGGGACTGTACAATACTATTAGGTACCATCATGACTCTACACATGAACCGATAGTAGCAGTGACGTAGGAAAGGAGCGCACCCTGCACTCAGCAAACATCTGACTGGACGACTGTGTCTGGGATCTTCAGCAGCATCCTCACTGAGTCATAGCAAACTGTTAACCTCTGCAGACTGACTGCTTGTAGCTCCGCCACAGTTGGTTTGTGAATAAAGGAGCCCAAAATGACTGGAACAAGGAGGTTTTTACATTCACAGAACACATGTTAGACTTCCTAACCAGCATGTTAGATTGACCATACAGTTTACATCTCTATCTGTGAGGTCACTGCGTGTGTAATGCCCATTAAGACCAGGACAACTGGATTTTAGAACAGTTTTTACACTTTCAAATGTGACAGAACATAATGTACACTAATGAGTACGTGCTTTTTCATGCAATGATTCTAATTTTGTAACATAAATTTACAATGATAAACACGAGTTGAAAGTTTAAAATGTCAAGGAACAAAAAGGAGATTTGTAGATCAGTTATTATTAATTTTATTGCATTGACATAAACACATCCATCTTTGCAGATCACTGGTACAGGCCAAGGCTGGGAGTAGTGTGAAGTCTGAAACCTTTACCTGCTGCACACCCAGTGAGATCTAAAACAGAAAAGTGGGTTTAGAACAGACATAATTATTACTTGTTACAACTTAACTATCTTATAAAGTCCTGCTGACTTTATAACTTTATAAGAGAAATAGTAACCACCAAACAGAAAGATGCTATGCTAGTCTTCTATCAGGACAGGAACTCAAACTGAACATGAGCCCAGCGGCTTTGACTGTTTCAAACCTGCAGTCTTTCTGACTGTTTCAAACCTGCAGTCTTTCTGACCTTTTCCAACCTGCAGTCTTTCTGACTGTTTCAAACCTGCAGTCTTTCTGACTGTTTCAAACCTGCAGTCTTTCTGACTGTTTCCAACCTGCAGTCTTTCTGACTGTTTCCAACCTGCAGTCTTTCTGACTGTTTCCAACCTGCAGTCTTTCTGACTGTTTCAAACCTGCAGTCTTTCTGACTGTTTCAAACCTGCAGTCTTTCTGACCTTTTCCAACCTGCAGTCTTTCTGACTGTTTCAAACCTGCAGTCTTTCTGACTGTTTCAAACCTGCAGTCTTTCTGACTGTTTCCAACCTGCAGTCTTTCTGACTGTTTCAAACCTGCAGTCTTTCTGACTGTTTCAAACCTGCAGTCTTTCTGACCTTTTCCAACCTGCAGTCTTTGACTGTTTCAAACCTGCAGTCTTTCTGACTGTTTCAAACCTGCAGTCTTTCTGACTGTTTCCAACCTGCAGTCTTTCTGACTGTTTCAAACCTGCAGTCTTTCTGACTGTTTCAAACCTGCAGTCTTTCTGACTGTTTCAAACCTGCAGTCTTTCTGACTGTTTCCAACCTGCAGTCTTTCTGACTGTTTCAAACCTGCAGTCTTTCTGACTGTTTCAAACCTGCAGTCTTTCTGACCTTTTCCAACCTGCAGTCTTTCTGACTGTTTCAAACCTGCAGTCTTTCTGACTGTTTCAAACCTGCAGTCTTTCTGACTGTTTCCAACCTGCAGTCTTTCTGACTGTTTCAAACCTGCAGTCTTTCTGACTGTTTCAAACCTGCAGTCTTTCTGACTGTTTCAAACCTGCAGTCTTTCTGACTGTTTCCAACCTGCAGTCTTTCTGACTGTTTCAAACCTGCAGTCTTTCTGACTGTTTCAAACCTGCAGTCTTTCTGACTGTTTCAAACCTGCAGTCTTTCTGACTGTTTCAAACCTGCAGTCTGAGGGCTCCTCGTTTCTCTCTTCATAAGCCTGAAGCATCTAGCTCTAACTACTGTCCCTCGACAATAATTGAGAATGAAGCAGAAACAAAGCACAATTGAATGGTTAAGGTACATCTAGCATCATCTTTTATTTACTAAAATTTAGCATGATCACCAATACACAAACATATCATGTTCTTATATAATATGAAAGTCTATAACATACATTTATAATAATAAAGCACCCAAATTAGGGGCATTTGTTACATGTGTAAGTGTTTCATGTATGTGCTTAAGCTAAATGTGTCGTAGCTAACGCTAACTTAGCTGTTAGCGCTAGTTGCTAAGTTATGTCTTACCTTGACACTTGTGTATATATTTTTCATCGAAGAACCCCTTCTCTCTTGAATCTGAGAATTCTCATCTGCGATGGTCTCTGCAGCAGCGAACGAAAAAGCTGGTAATCTGACTGATGTTGAGGAGAGTTTTAAGAGACATTTCTCCTACAACCAGCGCTAACAAGGTGCGATCCAAGTACCTGGAGGCGACACTTCCTGGTCTCGTGACAAACTCGCACTTTCGAATCACTTCCGGGGGACGTTTGTGTTTCAAAGGAAAATCGCTAAATGTAATTTTGACGGTCATTACTGGTTTACTGCATTTTCGTTTTAATTGGATCCACAGAAAACAAAAAAACAAACCAATATTTCAATTTTGCATTAAATTCAAATATTGAGAATCAAAAACATCCCTCGTTATTTGTTTTTTCAATGTTGGTTTTATTTAGAAAATCAAAAGAACGAATGATACACGGATTATGTATTACTTCAATATTTCAGACACAGCACGAGTAAGGGTAGGAGAAGCAATGAGAATTCTTTGTTTTTGTGCCCATATTATACTTTATATATATATATATATATATATTAGTGTAAAGTCTGTTATTGGCTGCATTTGTATATTAATGTAGATGACAAAATAAGATTTAAAATGATATACAGCCCGTGGCGTTTGAAGACCAAAATAAATGTGCTTTGACGAGCTGAACTCAGTTGTTTAGTCCTCTGAGATAACTACTGTTGTGATTTAGGGCTATACAAGAATACATTGAATTGAATTAAACCCAGACACGGGGAGAACATGCAAACTCCACTCAGAAAGGCTGTTCCGACCGGGATAAGTGTGAATGTGGTGACAGGGCACTGGAGTGACGCAGGCCTCACGCCTTCACACAGAACTGACAGAGCCCAGAGCAGAGCGGCCCCTCTCCACTGCAGTGTCAGTGACGCCCAGAGGGTCCACATCATAAAGAGAGGAAATGTACTGTACATGAGGATTCTCCTGTTTTTATGATGATATTTCTCTTCTCACAGTCTGTGTTCTTTCTTATTGGGTTTATGGATTCAATGTTTTTGTGTTCATATTTTTAGATGGACAAAGCACATATTTATTTGTATCTGGCCATACTTGTATGTGAAAGCTAGAGCCCGTCAGACCTTTGAAGCTATGTAGGGAAGGGTCTGGTTAGTACTGTGATGGGAGACCATTGGAAAGATGGTGCCACAGAAGGGTGGCTGCAGCTGTAAAGCGCAAGACTGTATTGTTTCCTTGGGCAAGACACTTCACTCACATTGCCTAGAATGAGTCTGGTGTGTGGACGGAGCAGCTGATGGCACATACTAATTGCCTCGCTTCTGTCAATGTGCCCCAGGGCAGCTGTGGATACAGTTGTAGTTCATCACAACCGTGTATGGAGTGAATGAATAATGACACGTGGAGCGTCTTTGAGTGTACCGAAAAGCACTATATAAAACTGCTGCATTATTATCATTATTGATACGGCTGTTGTGGAGGGGATAAAGTGGAGTACAGGGGTCTGGTGGCTACTTTCTTCGACTGAAGCGAGATAAATGGTCCAAGACCAAGAAGATGATCATTGACTTTCAAAGGGGCCCTTCAGTAATAAGCTAGGATCAATAAACCTTGGGACAAACTGACAGTAAACACCTACAAGAACAATGCCCTAAAATGCAAATCTTTCCTAATGCAATTTAAAGCGTGTTTTTGGTACGCCAAGACACATAACTTTAATTGATTTTCTTTACAAGAGAAAGTATAGAGCCAAACAATGTTCTATGCTTATAAAATCCCTAGCCTCAGTATCAGATGTGGTTCCCTTTGGCTGCAGACCTCAACCCTACTACACCATTATCCCAGCACCAGTCTGTAAAAATCCACTCTGTAATCTACTAACTTGTTTATCAAGGCTTGCGAAGGACAACAAGCTCTTATGGCTCCTGGAGATTTTCAACATACTCTAAGAAAGAACAAGATATGTAATAAAAAAGGTCAACATTAAATAGGTGTGACTTGGAAAGAGACAAGTACATTTGTTGTAATAATAATTATAATATTAATGTAATAAAAAAATCCATCCATCCATCCATCTTCTTCCCTTTAATCCATTTCTGGGTCAGGGGGGTGGCAATGAGAGATGCCACCCAAGTCTCATAGCACCAGCCCCTCACTGACCCTCTGCAGGTGGTGAGTCCACAGGAGGACGGCTGCTCTCTGACTGTGAGCATAGCCTTGATCTTTCAGTGGGGGCTTTGGGCAAAGTGGGGTTAAGTGTCTTGCCCAAGGACACAACGACAGCAGTCATCAATGGGAGTCATAATAAAAAAAAAATAATAATAATAAAATACAAAAATAACAGAACTATTCAAGATTTGGTTGACTGATACTGGAACCACCAGTTAGAAGAGTTACATTTTATAGTATATAATGTCTATAATTTTTCTCTAAAAGTAATTCAACAAAGTGCAGACCTGGCAGAAGATCACAACAGCGAGAAACCTTATTTTTTTCCTTGTGCCAAAATGCTTGTGGGATTCTGTCAAAGCATGTGCTTTGAAAACAGGATTGTTAGAGATTGGGCGATTTGAACAAATAGAAACACTTGAAAGAAATAAATCACTCAAAAAACAACTTTGAGCAGACACGTTTTCCATTGTATTTCTCCTTTAAGATTGGCTGCAATTAAAGATCTGTGTAATACACAGCCGACTATATTTCACGTGAATGTGTGTGCCCGTAAACAGGGCCCTTTACAGTAAGTGCAGCGCCTGGTCCTAGTTTCAGAGGAATTCAGAACCAAACCTGTGGAGCATATGCCCCAGACTAGTGTTGAGTCATATTCATTCATGACATGCCCAAGTGATGCTATCAAAGCACTCGGAAGCAAACACTATACATACCGTATGTTGGGGACATTCATAGTTTGATCTATCAAACTACAATCTATTACAGCATTTAGGTTTTGTAGCAGTAGTAATGGAGCATGTATAACTATTTTACTTGTCTTTACACTTCTGTCTGTAGCACTATCCAATCCATCCACGGTTTGTATTTTGAGTCAAACGTAAAGACGACGACTCTAGAGTAGAAATGGCTGCATATCTTCTACAACATACGTTGCTACAAGTTTATTTATTTCAGTCTTTGAGGTTTAACATGACAGTTATTCATGCTCTTTGGCTATTCGCTTAAAACGCTGCAAGTGTTTTAAAAAGGTTCGAGAATGAGTAGAGGACAATCATTTGGTGCCTGTGCAAAGCTTGCACTCCAAAGCAACACAAAAAAATTAAAGATAGACCACATTCGTTCAGCTCAAAGTGTCAAATGGTGACTCACAGAGCTCTTTCTTACAAGTATCTAATTTCCAATTAGATAAAGACAGCCTGGGAACTACTTTTACAAGACTCTGGCACCCCTATACTTTGATTGCATAATCAGATACTTCTACAATTCCATCAAGTACTGACTGAAGATTGACGACCGACAAGAAAAAGTAACTTAAATTATTCAGTAATTTTTCTGTGTCTTGTATTGACAGACTAATCAGACTGCCAGTATTTTATGACATGGACATACAGGGGGAAGCAGGACCCCAAAGAACTTTCATTGTTTGAGACCAAAGAGAACCACATCAGACCATGACCACAGTCCCACTGGGGGAAAACACTGCTGCTAGTCAGGCTCCAGTTCATAGTAAACAATGAAAACAGTAAGTATGTCCTATACGTTTAAGAGCCAGGGCGGAGGCTTCAAAATCTGACTAACACCACACATTTCTTTCTCTTCATCTGCATTTTCTTTAAGGGAGAGCCAATTTTCACTGGCGGTTTCTGAAACTGTGTTCTCAAAAAGGCCAAATTATGTCATTTTTGGGAGGTGGCGAATGCAGTACGACCAAATACAAAAGGACCCAAGACACATGACCGCAATAAGATTTTCTGCAGCAATGATTTGAACTTTGGCATTTGGCCAAATTAGAAAAAAAGGTTCTTATACTGTTGAGGAGTTTACCAAAAACATGAAGGGGTCTAATCAAAATAAATACATGATTTTTTGGATAAATATTGATACAATTATTTCCAGATTGATTTTTCATTCACATACAGTATATTTTTATTTATTTGATGTCCTATGCATCAAATCTTATTCTCATTGTATTTCAAAATAAAATTGTACGTAGTCATTGTTATAATATTTGGGTCATTGAATGCCTGGGACTTTACTTTTTTCAATTCCATCTGGACAAATTGGCCTTTGTTTCCAATTTACAGTAAACACATTGCTCACAATTACCAGATATTTGTGGGAAAGATCTTGTTTATACGACATGATGTGTGATGGACATGCTTAAGAAATTACTTTTTATTTTATTTGGCAACGCAAATCCTCTGTCTCTTTGTGAAGTTACAGCCTGAGAGTTTATCTGAGGGAAATTGTGGTCAGGTGCTTGATAATAGGTTGGCTCCGTGCGGTACAATCGGTTCTATTGTTCTTGGCTCATTCAGGCAGTGAGCCACTATTGGTCATTATTGTTTGATTGTTTCCAGAGATATTGCGGATTAGTCAACACCGGTGTGTCAATAGTGATATATGATTTAAGTATAGTATAGCAGTAATAGTTCAGTACAGCCAATGATAATGAGGGTGGGTCCTCCCAAACCACTGAACTGGGCTGGGAACTCAAACTGAACCAAGTATTACATGGAAAACATCACACTATAATAGACAAGACAGACTAATATTTATTTATATTGCACATTTCCTACAATTACATGCAACTGTAAGTGTTTCTCCTTTACTAGAAAAATAGAACAAATTCACGACTTTCTCCTCGCAAGGAGGAGTAAGTAAATATGGATCTCTTGTAAATGTCAAAACAAACTGGATTATGGAGTAAATGGACTAAAGTTAGTGGCTTCACCGTATATTTAAAAGAATGGTAATCATTGTTCTATATTGCATTCAAACAGCTCTTCTCAGCTGCAGTCGTGTGCTGTCGTGTTGAAGACCTGTCTGCAGATGTTTTTCTGATTCTCGGAATACTTTGTGCTCTACTGCCAAATGACATTTGCAGCAACCTTTGTATGAGCTGCTATTAAAACTGATCATAATATACCGTCAATGAGTGAGGACTTTAAATCTAAACCCACCTGTTCCAACTGGCATTTTTTACACATTTTTGTCTTACGTACTGAAGTATCCACAGCACAATATATGTTTGATGCATACAAGAGAGGCTCATTTTGTAATTTGACTACACTCTGAATGGCTTGGTTTAGAAAATTACAATTTTATTGTTGTTAACATGTGAGTCACTATTGGATGCTTTGGGCTGTGAGCTGATTGGTCGTGTGAGGATGGTCCCCCTCTATTTAACCTTTCAGTCCGAATCAGGCATTAAAAACTAGAGATGGAACCGAACCATTCTGAGAACGAGGGATGTGTTTTTAAGAGATTTTATTTTATTTTTCATCTTTTGTGATTTGAAAATTAAGTACCTAAGCTTTAATAAGAAAAGTATAATGATTTGACCTGGACTAAAATTAACTACAGAACCATTTAGCATGAGCCATTCAGTCTGACTGACACAGGGCTGACACATGCAGTAGCTCCACCACAGTGTGAGGCACAGTGGGTCTGCTCTAACGAGGCAGACGTAATTATTGTTGTGGAGTTTGGGCTCGTCTGGCTCCCATTAGTGTCCGTCCGGGTGAATTTCCATCGTCTGGAAAACAAGGAGATTCCTGATTATGGAAGTTTACAGCTCTCTCTTGGGAAAGTTCACGGTGAAGAAGAGAGATCAAACAAAATGCACATGCTCATTGGGGGCGTCCAAACTTTGGTCAGCGAGGGCAACATTGAGAATAATAATCAAAGCCAGAGTGTCGTTGTAAAATCTAGTGTACATTTGTGAACAAGTTGTTTAGTTCTATAATAATATTGGCGTTACATTAAAACGGCTTTGTGTAAGATTACACTTGTCTCTCCAGTTTATCATTCACAAAAGAACCTGGTTTGTGTCATCTCTTCTTCTTTTATGCACTTTCAGTCATTCTCATGGGCAAAAACTTACTGCCCCCAACTCTATCAGTGATGGATCAGTTTGCTCCATTTTAATGGGAACTATTCCTTTTGCCGTTAAAAGGTTCACACAGAGGTTTGTTTATTATTTGATAAATCACAATTTGATGAACTTTATACATCCCAATCATCTGACGAAGCCGAGCATCATTATCTGGAGATAGGTCTCTGCTACACTGAGCTCTGCTCCTGACAGAGGCTCCAGTGGCACTGTAGGATGGGTCAAATGCAGAGGACACAAACAGATCTAATTAAATCCAATTCGGTATGTTTTCTATTTCCATGAAAAAGAAAGAATCAAAAAACACAGTGAATTTGATTGTTTATGAGGCCCTTGTAAAATAGGTTGAACATGGTTAAAGAAACACCAAATGTAACTTGCAAGAGGATGTTCCGGTAGCAGCTTCTTCTTGGAGCGTTGTTATGTCAGATATCAATCTCAATACTGTGGTATGCTTTGTCGATGGGACTGAAAATATATTCCCCTCCCCAAATATCAGTTCACTTGTTACAAAAACGTATTTCTTCACTGCTGTTTATCTTGCAAGTAACAACAGTTGAATTGTGGCTGCAAAAGTGAAATCTCTGGCACAGATCAGCCAGTACATGTTTGTGTCAGAAAACATGTACAATGTCTGCGGTTCTGGCTCTCCTGATTTTTACTTGATGTATTGAAGTATTTGCATACAATTGCCAACATAGAGTGAACTATTTATTCAATTATTTGTATTATATTACATTCATTGAATGGCCTAATCAGGGCATTGGCTAAACCAATAACATGAAACCGATTCCCCCCGATCCAACAAATTCTCTTATGTCTGTGGTGGAAGAGCAGTTTAAGGTCAAACCGTGAGCAACGCAGTGGAAAGCACAGGAAATAGAATTTGTATTTGTATTTTTTTATCATTAACACAAAGAGTAGTAGTAGTGGTATTAGAAGTGGTGGTAGTAGGAGATGTAGTTGTTATAATTGTATTCAAATTATTTTTGTTTCATGTTTTTCTGTATCTATTTTTTGTTCTGTTATGATTATTTATGTTTGCACTACAAGAGAATGAAACAAGGGACACAAATCAATGTATTTCGAATATAATATACCTGGGTGTTATATGAAGACACAAAGCACATTTAAAAAAAGATTAGTGGGAGAGAGAGTTTTTGGTACTTTTGTCCCCGTTCAGGAACATTGTGTGCGCGTCACGAACCATTTGTCATATCTTGTGATCTCACAGGTGCGTATTATTACAGATGGTTAACCAATAGCTCTTAATAACACTGCAGCCGTCGTCTTGTCCGTCTTCTTTAAATAAACAGAGCTGTGTTTAGGGCTCCGCACATGTTCAGACTATGTTCAAACTAAACACTTACAGGATAACAGCCTTTGGGAGCAAGTAAAAGCAAGTAGTGCTAGCAGTTATAATCAAATCTAATAACTCGTTTCAATCTAGAGTTTTCCATAGCGTAGCAAAGGAATTAGAAAGAGAATATTGCTGTTTGTGTGTTGTTTTTCTCCCAATGTTTTGTGTTTTGTTTGAACTTAAAACACAATGTGTCTGACTTAAAGATTAAATAAATGAAGAAATAAAATACAAATATTGCATAGAATAAATGATACATCTTTATATATCTTTAAAAATAATTAACAACGAAGTACCACAATGTAGAAAATAATGTAATATCTTGATATCTTGACGCATGTTCCATCGACTAACATTGCACTACTTCCTACTTGTGGTTAAACGCAGCATTCTGATCATCTTTTTTAGATCATGGTGATGATGATTGATGAAGAGCGAATAAGGATTTCCCTCATTGGTGATTGTATAAAATATTGTTCTCACGCATGTTTTGCTGAACACTTTTGTCAAAACAATCAAAATTCATTCCGATTGTTGCAATGTTGGCCTAAGTCAATTTTTTGTTTTTTTTTGCGGGGCTTGTAGACATTACATTTGCTATAAAAATATCCACAGATTACATACAATTGTGGATACGTTTTTGGTTTCCTTTAAGAGGACATCAAAACGCCAGCCATTAAAAGCAGATTTACGGATCAAGACAAATGGGTGAGAATACCTACAAGTACCTAAAAGTACTCTCATACTCATACTCTTTCCCCCTGAGAAAGAATTCCCAGGGGAAGTTTAACATTTATGGCTGCAAACACAGCAAGAAATTGCCAAAATCAATGTATGGGTAATACTTTTGTTTAAAAAGGTAGAAAGCTAATCTGAGCGTGATGTCATGAAAGTACAATGACATCATACGATTACAGGACTGAGACAGGAGCTTTCAGCCAGTTACATGTTTTTGCCAGAAGTGAAATGTACGTGGATAGATCTAAAATTATCTTAAGGTCTGTTTTTGACGAGGGAACAATGATGAAACAGTTAAAAGAGAGAAAAGGTCGTTTAAAAAAAAAAAACTCCTTTAAAGCTGATGGGACTGACGAGTTGTGGGCAAAGACGTGCTCTGCAAAAACAATCAGCATCATGCCACATTCCTCCAGACCAAAGGCAAGGGAAGCTTGAGCCCATTTTCCAGACGCTCCACACGGATTAGATCTCGGAAAACTTGGACAAATACATGACTACACTTTTGGATTCACTTTGGTAACATTGCTGGCTCATCATGACACCAAGTTCAATTATAATGCTGTGATAATTTATGTACATTCCGACAAGATACTGTCAGTGACATAATTATCATTATCTCATTTTCTTTGTTAAAGAAGACGTTATCATCCGTTTCCTTTCACCATTGATGAAGTTGTAGAAACCAGCGAAAAGTTCATCAATGGGGTTCTCAGGTTTCCCCTGCTACAAACAACATATAGTTCAAGGTGAATGAATGAGACCAGGGCTACAATCCGGAGAGGTGTATTCATTAACATGCACAACACCAACCAGATAAACAACACATTCATTAATACATCAGGTTGTAGGCATGGGGAGAACATGAGAAACGCCAATCAGGTATGTGTGATTGGGTGATGAATCTCTGCTCTGAACATGTTTTGAAACCATTTTCACTTCAATCCCCATTACACATCCATAGCACTATAGTTTCAAATCTTGTAATATGTCATAAAAACAGGAGCTAGATACTTGAAATGAGCTCATGGTTCATACTAATGGAGAAGAATAGGTCTAAAGAGGCTGAGAACACATCCAGAACATGTCCAAACCAAGTCTATATTTGGAATAAACTGGGTCCCGACCAGAGTCAGATAAGGGTGAATGCGTGGTCCTCCTCATGGGGATGGGAAAAACCAACACAATGAATGGATACTTCCTATAAATATATGCTTTTCTGTCTTTTTCCATTAGAGCACAGTGAACCTCCCCTTCAGCCGCCTGTTTCAGCAGTGAGTAAGTCCAAACAGGAGGACGCAGCACTCACAGACCGTCATTATGTGAGTGCATTTGACAACAGGGAGTGAACATTTACACCGTTGCCATAGAAGAAAATATATCTAATCAAGGCCTAAAGTCAGGAAGGAGCGATAGGACGATGGACAGATGAAAACATTCAAACATGACAAGGTAAAAACAAAACTTATTTTTTTCAAAGCCAAATTGTACAGCCATCCCCTTGTGTCAAACTCATTCCTGCTACTTACAGATAATGAAAACGAAGCCTTAATTCTAAAAATAACATTTGTATGACTTACAGTATGACCCCAGCTTCCTCTCTTTGATCATGAATAACAAGGGCTGACCCTAATGTAGCAGAGTGATTCAGTCAGAGCCAGAGGAAGGGAAAAAGTCAAAAAAGTCAGCGTCACTGTCCACCTCGGCTTCCAATTACCGCAGTGCTTCAGGGAGGACACGGGGAGGACAGGTGTGGTCTGTGACACATCAGCTACAATCTAGAGAGTGGTCTGATCCGGACATAGGGTGAGGAGCTCTGTCATAAAGTAGGAGCTTGGAGTAGAGCCTGGCACAGTGTTCCGGATATATTACACTCTATAAAAGTAGTAATATGTAAGATTTTCATGTCAAGTCATAATTGAATGGCACTAAGCTGTCAAAAGGCTTATTTATTTAAGGTTTATTTAGTCCACATAAACTGTGCTCTTTTCCAATACTTCATTAACTAATAACAGTAGTTCAGCCGAGATATTTGGATTTCAAAATGAGTTTTACAGCCCCTAAATCTTGTTATTGTTTTCATTTCGATGTCCCGGCCTCCACCGTTTCACCAATCAGAAAGTCTGTGATCCGGGTTGCCAGAGCTCACCGCGTCAAGCTAATGTCACTGTTACCATGTGGCTGCAGAACTAAAAAAAGTCTTGTTATAATTCTCAAATCATTAATAACAAAACAAGAATTCAAACCAGGATTTATATCTTTGTGAAAAAGGTGTTATATATTATGGTCCCAGCTGGATTCGTCTGCATATCTGGCAACCTGAGTCAGGAAGAGTGGGAGAGGTTGCAGTACCACTTTTGGCCAGATTTTTCCATACTGCTCTTTTAAGATTATTTTATTTATCTGCTTCGTTTTTTTTTTTTTTTTCAGTTTCAAACGTACATACAAAAGACAACAATATACAGGATATAAAAAATATAAAAACCGCAATACATGACTACCACCGAGATAATAGCAATGGATTGAAGCGCAAGACACGTAGATGGTGCTCAATATGTCCCCTTTGAACCTTTCACCAACATCTGGAGTAAAGACAATTTAAGAGCCTTTGAAAAAACTAACCAAAGCGTCTTTTCTCACATTTCCTCTCCCACATATTTACAGAGAGAGGTTGAGTCCAGTTGTGGCCTGGTCCTTGCGTCAGATAAAAGCAGAGATAGGCTGCGCCGCAGACTGAGCCCAAACAGATTTATAGCCTCCCTACCACTTGGATAAATATATTTGTAATACAAGTGTGTGCCCACGCTGATTCCCAATGTTTGTCAGTCGTCTGTACGGGGGATTCCAGCCGTAAAGGCCCATGTGCTGTGTCCCATCTCCAGCTGGGTGTTGTTCAAGTCATGTTCAGCTAAAGTCTACAGAGACCCACACCCACCGCCCACACTCACATGGGAGCGGCACGAAGTGGACGAGAAAGGATTGATGGATGTTATAATATATACTCGCTGACAACACTATTAATGTATTGATGATGAATTGTTTATCGTCAATGCATTACAGTCAACATACAGTGCAAAGATATGCGTACAATACTTCCTGGACTAATAAAAACACCTGTATATAAATTGCAGCAGCTACATGTACATGTCGGCTGCAGATTTTGATGTTTTAATGCAACAATTTACAAACAGCGGATGAAGCAAAGCAAATGTTGGTGTTTTAACAGGTCACAAGTTCAATGATTCTTACAAGAATGATACATAATACAGTCAAAATAATGTAACAGGATAAAAAAAAATTCTAAACCTAGGGGCCGCTCTTACAAAAGAAAAGTGTATAATGGTTGCATTACTAAATAGGTCGCAAGATTCAAAGACATTAAAAAAAGGATCGGCTTATTGGTTGTTTGGTTTGGGTCTTACCTTGAAGACAGGAAGTACTTTGTGGAGATTGGAAACTGTGTCTCAGATCATATGGCCCTGACCTGTGGAGTCCCACAGGGGTCGATCCTGGGACCTCTTCTGTTCAATCTCTACATGCTGCCGTTAGGTCAGTTAATACGCAGAAACAAAGTTTCCTATCATAACTATGCAGACGACACTCAGATCTATGTCTCACTGACTGCAGGAGAACATGGACCAGTGGACTCACTCCTTCACTGTATCCAACAGATCAGTGAGTGGATGCAAAACAACTTCCTTCAGCTAAACGCAGACAAAACTGAAATTATTGTTTTTGGTCCCCAGAAACAAAGAGAGAGCGTCATCTGTCATCTACAGTCTCTCTCCCTAAAACCTTCAAACCAGGTCAGAAATCTAGGGGTAATACTGGACTCAGACTTAAATTTTAATAGCCACATCAAATCAGTAACATCAGCAGCTTTTTACCATCTAAAAAACATTGCCAGGATCAAAAACATAGTGTCTAAAGCAGACCTGGAGATTCTTATCCATGCATTTGTCTCCAGTAGGTTAGACTACTGCAATGGCCTGCTCACAGGTCTGTCCAAACAGGCTGTAAAACAGCTGCAGTACATTCAAAATGCAGCAGCTCGAGTCCTGACTAGAACCAGGAAGTACGACCACATTAGTCCAGTCCTCAGGTCCCTGCACTGGCTTCCTATGGCTCAGAGAATAGACTTTAAAACAGCTCTGCTTGTGTACAAGTCTCTCCATAGCCTCGCACCAAAATATATTAGTGACATGTTAGTCCCATATGAACCAGCCCGGACTCTGAGGAGCACAGGGACTGGACTCCTGTTAGTGCCCAGAGTCAGAACTAAACATGGGGAGGCTGCTTTTCAGATTCATGCTGCTAAAATCTGGAACAGTCTTCCTGAAGATGTGAGACAGGCCTCCTCTCTGACAATGTTTAAAACCAGGTTAAAGACAGTTCTGTTTAACTGTGCATACAACTGAGGGATTTTATATTTTTATCTTTCTTTTTAATGTTCTTTGATAATTTATGATTTTAATGCTTTGTTTTGTTCAGCACTTTGAATTGCCTTGTGTATGAATTGTGCTATATAAATAAACTTGCCTTGCCTTGGCTTATTGTCCTGCAAGTACCGTATATGATTGATGATTAAAACCCACTATATCACTTAATTTCTCTAAAACATTTTTGTTTTGCACACTCCAAGTTGGCAGACACACAAGATGTTTATTGCCTGAAACTGTATCTAGAATTTGATTTTCTTTGAAAATATATTATACACTGGGTCTTCATTCAAGACCAGGTAACAACATCCATCCATCCATCCATCCATTTTCTTCCCCGTAATCCATTTCTGGGTCGGCGGGTGGCAGTCAGAGCTGCACCCAGTTCACAGAGCACCAGCCCCTCACTGATCCTCCTGCAGGTGGTGAGTCCACAGGAGCTGAGATCTTTCAGTGGGAGCTTCAGGCAAAGTGGGGTTAAGTGTCTTGCCCAAGGACACAACGACAGCAGTCATCAGTGGGAGTCGTGAAGTAGGTCTTATGGTGGGCTTGAACCCACAACCTTCAGGCTCAAAGGCCAATGCTCTACCAACTGAGCTACTGTCGGCCGGTAACAACATCCCTCTTTGTAAAAGTAAACAAAGACGAATAAGCTAGAAAAGAATAGGCATAAGAGTCCTGGATCTGAAGCCTCAGTCCTGGGTCTACAGCCTCAGTCCTGGATCTACAGCCTCAGTCCTGGATCTACAGCCTCAGTCCTGGATCTACAGCCTCAGTCCTGGATCTACAGCCTCAGACCGGGATCTACAGCCTCAGTCCTGGATCTACAGCCTCAGTCCTGGATCTACAGCCTCAGTCCTGGATCTACAGCCTCAGTCCTGGATCTACAGCCTCAGTCCTGGATCTACAGCCTCAGTCCTGGATCTACAGTCTCAGTCCTGAATCTACAGCCTCAGACCGGGATCTACAGCCTCAGACCGGGATCTACAGTCTCAGCCCTGGATCTACAGCTTCAGTCCTGGATCTACAGCCTCAGTCCTGGATCTACAGCCTCAGTCCTGGATCTACAGCCTCAGTCCTGGATCTACAGCCTCAGTCCTGGATCTACAGCCTCAGTTCTGAATCTACAGCCTCAGACCGGGATCTACAGTCTCAGCCCTGGATCTACAGCCTCAGTCCTGGATCTACAGCCTCAGTTCTGGATCTACAGCCTCAGACCGGGATCTACAGCCTCAGTTCTGGATCTACAGCCTCAGTCCTGGATCTACAGCCTCAGACCGGGATCTGAAGCCTCAGTCCTGGATCTACAGCCTCAGTTCTGTATCTACAGCCTCAGACCGGGATCTACAGCCTCAGTTCTGGATCTACAGCCTCAGTTCTGGATCTACAGCCTCAGTCCTGGATCTACAGCCTCAGTCCTGGATCTACAGCCTCAGTTCTGGATCTACAGCCTCAGACCGGGATCTACAGCCTCAGTCCTGGATCTAGAGCCTCAGTCCTGGATCTACAGCCTCAGTCCTGGATCTACAGCCTCAGTCCTGGATCTACAGCCTCAGTCCTGGATCTATAGCCTCAGTCCTGGAGCTACAGCCTCAGTCCTGGATCTACAGCCTCAGTTCTGGATCTACAGCCTCAGTTCTGGATCTACAGCCTCAGTTCTGGATCTACAGCCTCAGACCGGGATCTACAGCCTCAGTTCTGGATCTACAGCCTCAGTCCTGGATCTACAGCCTCAGTCCTGGAGCTACAGCCTCAGTCCTGGATCTACAGCCTCAGTTCTGGATCTACAGCCTCAGTTCTGGATCTACAGCCTCAGACCGGGATCTACAGCCTCAGTTCTGGATCTACAGCCTCAGTCCTGGATCTACAGCCTCAGACCGGGATCTGAAGCCTCAGTCCTGGATCTACAGCCTCAGACCGGGATCTACAGCCTGTCCTGGATCTACAGCCTCAGTCCTGGATCTACAGCCTCAGTTCTGGATCTACAGCCTCAGACCGGGATCTACAGCCTCAGTTCTGGATCTACAGCCTCAGTCCTGGATCTACAGCCTCAGACCGGGATCTGAAGCCTCAGTCCTGGATCTACAGCCTCAGACCGGGATCTACAGCCTGTCCTGGATCTACAGCCTTAGACCGGGATCTACAGCCTCAGTTCTGGATCTACAGCCTCAGTCCTGGATCTACAGCTTCAGTCCTGGATCTACAGCCTCAGTCCTGGATCTACAGCCTCAGTTCTGGATCTACAGCCTCAGCCCTGGATCTACAGCCTCAGTTCTGGATCTACAGCCTCAGTTCTGGATCTACAGCCTCAGACCGGGATCTACAGCCTCAGTTCTGGATCTACAGCCTCAGTCCTGGATCTACAGCCTCAGACCGGGATCTGAAGCCTCAGTCCTGGATCTACAGCCTTAGACCGGGATCTACAGCCTCAGTTCTGGATCTACAGCCTCAGTCCTGGATCTACAGCTTCAGTCCTGGATCTACAGCCTCAGTCCTGGATCTACAGCCTCAGTCCTGGATCTACAGCCTCAGTCCTGGATCTACAGCCTCAGACCGGGATCTACAGCCTCAGTCCTGGATCTACAGCCTCAGTCCTGGATCTACAGCCTCAGTCCTGGATCTACAGCCTCAGTCCTGGATCTACAGCCTCAGTCCTGGATCTACAGCCTCAGTCCTGGATCTATAGCCTCAGTCCTGGATCTACAGCTTCAGTCCTGGATCTACAGCTTCAGTCCTGGATCTACAGCCTCAGTCCTGGATCTACAGCCTCAGTCCTGGATCTACAGCTTCAGTCCTGGATCTACAGCCTCAGTCCTGGATCTACAGCCTCAGTCCTGGATCTACAGCCTCAGTCCTGGATCTACAGCCTCAGTCCTGGATCTACAGCTTCAGTCCTGGATCTACAGCCTCAGTCCTGGATCTACAGCCTCAGTCCTGGATCTACAGCTTCAGTCCTGGATCTACAGCCTCAGTCCTGGATCTACAGCCTCAGTCCTGGATCTACAGCCTCAGTCCTGGATCTACAGCCTCAGTCCTGGATCTACAGCCTCAGTCCTGGATCTACAGCCTCAGTCCTGGAGCTACAGCCTCAGTTCTGGATCTACAGCCTATCCATCTCATTCTTTGTGGTTCTCCTTGGGGTTTCTGCTTTGCGTTCTAATTTCCAATTTTGTGCAGCCCTAGTATATTCTAATTTCTTAGTGTAATTATTTTCTTTTAAAAAGGTGTTTGGAAGTGGTGACAATATTCAAAAGCTTATGCATGACGTTGGCCAGTAGAAATGACTTTCAAAAAACAATATGGCAGTTTTATGAATTTAATCACTATCAAATAACGACCTGGAAATGTTTTTAGACTAAGCTAGACCTTTATTGTTTCCCAAACTACAGTTAAATCAAATTAGTAATATTAAGAAATGTGTCCGGAATTGTGTCCCAAATGGCTGAAACTTGTATGTGCTAATTGTTTTTCTTTATTTTGTTTGTATTGGTACAGTATATGGATGATGTTCCCTTTTAGAACAAATCACAACTTTTTCTTTGGCTGCGAGTTGTATTCCACCTCCAAAAGTAATAATGAGTGAGAAATTTACACTCACACGTCAGCCTCTGACTCACCCTAAACACAGTAGTCCCACTTTACGGTGAAAAGAACCATTGCAGTTCTAAATATACCCGCTGTCCGCCTTGTGTCCGCAGAGCCCTGACCTCTGGCTTCGTGACTCATGAGGCACCTCCAAAGTGGAACTCTCCTCCCACACTTCCACCGTTTCCCGGGGGCTCGAGTTTCTGGGAACGCCGGCCTGTTTGCCATCCTCTGCCTGATTTAGTCCACATTAGGAGATTAGCGTGGCGATGAGCGTATCGTCTTACACGCGCCGTCTTTTGGGGAAAAGAATGGCCCAAGATGAAAGGAGCAAAGCTGTTAATCAGTGCGAGTAGTTATGCAAGCTGTAAAGGGTTAACGCTTGTTGGAACTTCATTAAAAATGGGCCTAGTGTTGAGAAATGTTCTGCTCGTGTTGGGTAACTAGTAACTTTTGGGATACTTTGTTTTGTAACTATAGTTCCATCACAGAGTACTCACATGTTTGGGACAAAGGTGAACCGAAGGTGGACAACTCCTGCACTCAGTATGTAAAAGTCGACATGTTTTTTCTGTTTAGATGAAGACTGTAATTGTCAATACAATACAAGATACTCAGGATGCACTACAATATTTCTCAATATTACACTATAAGATGATGTGATTTTTTAAATATAATTTGAGGAAAAATGACTTGGTGAGATGCAACTGTCTCCCCCTGGTGACTGGGAGTGGAACATCTTGGTCCAAATTAAATGTGTTTTCAAAAAACTTTTAAAACCTTTAACTTTTAAAAACTATACTATTGCCAAATAGAACATTTCTAATACCCCTATTTTGTGAAGAAATATTATAGACTATGCTACACTACAGTAACCAGTTTGGGTTAGGGCAAAAATTAGACTATAGACAGGTGTGCTTTAATGATGTCTTTACAACATTTTGATCAATGAAAACAAAATCCTTAACTTAACTTAAAAAGTTAATGTCATCAGTGTTTTCATCACAAAACTGTGGCTGTATCATGCACTCCTCTTTGGGTGGACAGGGATTTTCAACTTTGTGATTATACAACTTTCCTCAATATTGCCTTCATGTAGTAAATTGTTAGTTTATAACTCCAATTGAACTTGATGATGCTCGCAATGCTGACCTAATGACTAACTTCCTCCCATACATGACTGAGGTATAGACTAAAGCGTTTTCCACTCACTTCAGCACCCCCTGCTTTTACCTCTGCCTGAAGAGACCCTCACAGCTCTTTCCACGCCGCCATGTCCCTGTGTGTGTGTGTGTGTGTGTGCCTGTGTGTGTGTGTGTGTGTGCCTGGGTGTGTGTGTGTGTGTGTGTGTGTGTGTGTGTGTGTGTGTGTGTGTGTGTGTATGGTCAGGCCGGTGGCTCATTGTCTCAGGCTGGAGCACTACATAGTCATTTCTTTGGGGTTTCCTGACCACACTGTAGACCCCAGTGTGTGTGTGCGTGTGTGTTCGGCCTCCTTTTATAGCCGGGGAGTCCCATTGTGTCTGACATGCTGCCTGTAATGTCTCCACTTCACCAGACAGCGGCGGCTGTGGTCGGGAGCATCTGTGAAAATGATCAATGATGTAAATCAACAACCACATTAGACTTTTGACACATTGCAAAGTTATGTGAGGAAGTCATTGTCTGAGTCATGTCGCCTACAGCTTCATTCATATATCTCTGTAATCATTATTTCACTCCAAATGGAACAAGGAGCAAGGATCACCTCCTACGCTGTTGGAGATGATCTGGATCATCTATTAGTTTTAAGATTCCAGTGGCTCTAAATCAGGGCCAGTGTCCTCTCTGTGATGAAACAAAACACAGGAAACTGCTCACTGTGCGTTTGAAAACTGAAAGAAGCAAATAAGAAATACATCAAAACAATGGCATCAATAGAAAAAGTGACAATGCACCTTTAGAAAGATTTAAAAAAAATATAATGAAAATGCCAGGTTTGACTATGAACAAAGGAAACTCTGCCATTTGAGGTCTTCAAGTAATCCCAATATTTGCAACTAATCAAGTTTTTCCAATAATCTGCAATTGTATTGAATTAATAGTAAAATAAAAGTAAGTAAGTAATCTTCATTTATACAGCCCCTTTCACAGACCAGAGACTACTCCAAAAAAAGCAGGGGTCGCCAGTAAAGGAGGGGCATGCCAGACCTATTGTACATGTTTTTAGTGGTAGGGGAAACCGGAGCACCCGGAGGAAACCGGAGCAGACACGGGGAGAACATGAAGGCCCTATTCCAACCGAGATTCAAATCCAGGACCTTTTTGCAGAGAAGCGAGAGTGCTATCCTCTCAGCCACTGTGCCGCCCTAAATAATTAGACCTGTGTTTTAAAGACCTCGCCAGATTGATCAAGAAAAAAAAGAAATTGATTAAAATATGTATATATTGACATTACAGCTATTACAGTGCCCTATGGAATGTATAACAATCAAAATTACAAATCGATTCATCTAGAGAAGAATTACCGAATATAATACAAAAAAATTGTTATTTACAAAACAAATGAAATGAATTGTTTAGGCTATATCCCAATAATGTCTTTATTTGTTGGCCTCTGGAACACAAAGGGATATAAAAACGATGATGTAATGGCAAAGATCTCTCAGTCCATTCTGCGACATCTAAGGAAATATAACATTCTGTCCTTTTAAATGATAATGACACTATATACTTTGTCATTTCATGTTTTAGAAGGTAAAATAATATCTTCCATCAAAAACATTCATACGTTGACGTACATATGAAGGGCCTGTAACTCCCTTTGCGGCCACCAGAGGAAGAAGTGGATATCTTTCTCAAGTTTCAAAATAAAAAACCGAAAACACAACCAATTGTAAAGAACATAATTTCACCTGAGAAATTCAGGGGCGCACAGCATTACAGGACTGAGACAGGAGCTTTTACACGGAAGGAGGTACATTTTTGTGCCAGAAGTTCCTGATATTAGCGTGGATGGATCTAAAAACAATTCAATGTTGTATCATGGTTAAAAGTTCAAAAACGTTGCAAAATATGTCTTCTATAAGCAGTAGAAATCCCAGCCAACAGCCTTATGGGGACTATCAGACCTGGCAACCAGATTTGACTTTGAGCGAAAGTGTGCATATAATAATTACTGCATATACACCTTAGCGTCAAAACTGAAAAGTACATGCCGTGCTTCCGGGCTCTGGTCTCCGTCTTTATAATCGGAACATGGGTCTGCTTTCTGTCAGAACATTACAAAACAGCAGTCACTCCATACGTCTCCATAACGACACATTAGATACTTAGAGGTGCCAGATATGATGGATTTGAAGTGAAAATATCAGAGTCAAGAGAGTCAGTAATTTGCAAGTTGCCCACACGATAACTGAACTTTATTCTGACGGATACTTCAATCATGTTTGAATGTTGCCGTATTTCTGTTGCAAGGCTATTATTTAAGAAACACCATGTGTCTATAATGGAATGCCCTCACAAACCTCTATAGCTATAGCTCCAGTCATGTATACTCTATTTAGGGAGACAGAAGTGGGCCCATTCAATCAGGATTTATTTTGTCAAACAGAAGGGGTAATGAGTAACATATAAGAATAAAAAAAAAAAATGTAATTATTATTAAAGACAATGACAAAGCAGACAAATGCCCATGAAAGGACCAGCCATAAGCAAAACAATGACATAATAAAGCTGGCAGAATCTTTCATGCTTGATTATAAATTTTACAAGGCATTTAAGTTAACAAAATACTAATCTATTTGCAAGACCTACTAAGCACTGAAAATAATAGCACCTATTTCATCAAAATGTGGTAACCATACACGAGAACTACACATAACAAATGTAAAAGTAGCACAAATATGTTCTGCAGATGAAAACAGTGTTTGTGGTGAAGGTTGTGTGATTCCTGGGCCAATCTACAGGAACCAAAAACTCTCAAAATTCCACATATTGTCTAGAAATGGTGACATTATGTCTACTAGTCTACAGTAGACACGTGGGTTTGTGAAACTAACCACTCTCAAATAATGATCTTGAAAATCTTGTAATGGCGGTGAAATATGACACTCGATCAGGAACACAAACTATAACAATCTGCGTAACAAAGATACTGTGAAGCTTCCAGACAAATAAATAATTGACCAGGGAATGTGATGTTTGATGAATGATTTTGCAGGAGGACTCCAGTATGACAGAGGAGACTTTCCTCCTCCAGGCAGATTGTTTTTACACTGCATATACAGCTCCGGTATGAGAAGAATGCAGGCTGTAGATCCTGTGAGCTCACACAAGGCAAGAGTACGTCATGTGATTCACAGTTTTCACTTGCTCCCATTTTCTGATATAATATAACATATTATTGGACTATGCTTTGGTAATCTGCTGTGGTCGAATGATAAGAGCATGTTACTTATTGAATATGGTTAAATAGATGCAGTTATACAACAACATTGTGAGAGCAGTGGTTGTGCCAATTTGAGTTTTGTTAAAAAGAAAAAACTCAACCTTCTCTATTGAAGAAGATTTATTTTTTAATCTGAATCAATTCAAAGCTTTCTTCAGATGAGGAAGGTAATAACATTACAAACAAGCCACATGAGGAAGTCACGTGACGCTTTGCATAATGACAGCATGAAGGTCTCAGCATACTTCTCCAAGGCTCTCCAACTGCATGAGACCAATCGCAGCCCCGGCCGTCCCCGAGCGTTAACCTTCCAGTCCGTTGATGTCTTCTAAGTGGACAGTGGAGATGATTGTGGACTTCAGGAAGAGCACTGTCCCCCCGCCCCCACCCTCCGTGATGGACTCCCCCATCACCTCTGTGGAGTCCTTCCGTTTCCTGGGCACCACCATCACCCAGGACCTCAAGTGGGAGCCGACCATCAGCTCCCTCATCAAGAAGGCCCAGCAGAGGATGTACTTCCTGCGGCAGCTCAGGAAAGCCAAGCTGCCTGCACAGATGTTGGTGCAGTTCTACACGGCCATCATCGAGTCCATCCTCACCTCCTCCATCACCGTGTGGTTCGCTGGAGCCACAGTCAGGGACAAACAGAGACTACAGCGCATTGTGCGCTCTGCAGAGGAAGTGATCGGCCGCCGCAGCCTTCCATCGCTGCAGGACCTGTACGTCGCCCGAGCTCGAGGCCGGGCTGGTCGTATCACAGCCGACCCCTCTCACCCTGCACATGGACTATTCCAACCACTCCCCTCAAGCAGGAGGCTGCGGTCCATCAGGACTAGAACCTCCCGCCACAAGAACAGTTTCTTCCCCTCTGCTGTTGGACTCTTGAACACTTCTTAACCTGTCCCCCCGCCCTTTATAAAGTCACTTTACTGCCCATCATACGTCACTTTACTTCACTGTACTGCTGTCACCTTACATTGTGTGCACCATGTGCACTTGTATATTGTAAATAGTAACTGTAACTCTATTTTAAATTTAAATTTATTCTTTAGAAGTGTTTTTTATTCTTATTTTTATTATCTCTTTTTGACTGTTGCACTGAGCCAAAGCAATTTCCAAGTCTGTGACCTCCCGTTACTTACGTTGGCAATAAAAATGATTCTGATTCTGATTCTGATTCTAAAAACCCTGAAGATGGAGACTCTCCATCAGTCCCCAGAGTAAGGCCACTCACGAGTATGACACAGGCTTGACAAGCCGAGTAACAAGAGTGAAGCTCTGACCATTAGGGCTTTTGCATGTGCTCTTTTCTTTCGTTTCGACTTCTTTATATCGTTATTCGTGTGAAAACCCTCTTTGACCAGAATTATGTTGCGTACCTGAGGTTCTGGGTACATTGTGTTGTGACTTTAGAAGACTGATTATGATAGACCCTTTTATGTATTGCTGACACGTGCCCGTCTTCCCCGAGGTGAAAAGCCGACACTCAAAAAAGCCTTTTTACACATCAGCTTTTCCCACTGATGTCCCGGGTCAAAATGCACATGCTGCAGTGGGACTCTGAAAACTTCTTTCAAAGTAGTAACAGCATCGTAAATGCACAGCCATATAAATTACTTAAACTTGCGCAACTTTAACGCAAATTAAAGCCGTCATTTGCTTGACCAACTTTACTTGTAGTTTTTTTTAAATATGTGGCCACTGTTAGTGGCATTAGAAAAACGACAGAAAAGCAAAAGGCCCGAATGGATGTTAACAAACTTCTGAATGGAAAGTTTAGTTTCAAAATGTTGCCAGATGAATTGACTGACAAGACCAAAGGCATCTGTGTGTATTGTTGGTGTGAACTAGTTAGTTGTCACTGTAGCAGATCCACACCATAGACTACTTTGCCACTCTATTTTGTATCACCCAGACAGGGAAGTTGAAGGGAATGTTATGTTATACCTCTGTTTATTGACAGCATTGACATTTCGCATCACGTTTTCAATTTATATAAAAACGTTCACAATGAATTATCACAAAAATGTGAATTCAAAGGACATAGACAGAATAGACACTAATAGATACAAATTTGCAATTAATCCTGAGTTAAATATGACATTCATGCGATTAATCTCAAATTTAAAACAAATATTGTTGGACAGCACAATTATCAATATAGCAAATAAAGGCTTGATAAATCTCCCTGAGTCTGTCATGTATAAGTCTCACAAGTTGAATTATGAAGGAAATTGACTTTTAAACAATTTTCAGAGTTTAACCTGTAACCTTCGAGCTGCAAGAGACAATCTAACAACTTAGAAAGTCGATGGTTGTGGGGCGTGGCTGTTTCCACAGAGGCTGCACACAGCTGGGAAGATAGAGCAGGTGTAGGACATCTGTTAAACTGGACGCAGGTCACACAAGAGGATGTGCAAGAGCTACACACTTCCCTGCACAAAGTCTTACCGTAACAGTCATGTGAGGCTCATGTGAGGAGCTTTGATGACGCTGATACACTCTGGCCGTTTATTGTAAAGATGCAGAAATACAATGGGCCATTTACACAGCTGCACATGCAGGTACTGCACCCTTTTCACTGCAGTGTACTAGCTAATATAGAGTAGGCCTATGAGATTACAGACATGTCCTTTAACTCGTCTTAACCTGATTAGTTGGTTACTCAATTTTAAGTAGCACTGGCCCTTGACATGTCTGTCCTGCACTCTATAGAAGCACTGCAGGCAATGTGAATACATATTTATCACCTGGTCAAGGTTGACCCCAATACATAGCGTTTTACACCCAAAAAAAAAAAAATGTTTTAGAAAAACAATGTAATTGATTAAACTGATTGATTGTATTAACCAAAATAAATTGTTGAAAACACAACCATAGTACCTTTGTACTATTCACCTGAGCTAGTTGTAAAAGTGTCTAATGTGGCCACCTGCATTTGAAAGCCTATATCAGACTACAGAAGCTAAGCAGGGCAGAACCTGTTGTGTTCTTAAGCAAGACACTTTGCCTGTATGAGTCTGGTATGTCTTGCTTCCGCCAATCTACCCCAGGGCAGCTGTGACTACAGTAGTAATTTGTCACCAGAGTGTGTGGAGAGAATGAACTCAAACATGAATACTTACCGTTTCAAACCTATTTTCAATGAATGTATCATTAGGATGGACTGTCTGCGCGGACATCCGGCCTCTGTAAACATCGCGTATCTATGACAACATGATAAAGCGGCGCGTGGGAGGCTGGGAGCCAGACGCAGCTGAAGTTCCAATATGTCATCGCGTAATGTCATGTCATGTAATGTAGTGTAATCTTAAGTCATGGCGGCATGGGCGCGCTGATAGGCTCCACGCGCTGTGAGGAGGGGCGTGAGCGCGTCATGGGGCTATATGTACCGTGAGTCCGAGCGGGAGCACAGAGAAGCGCTCAGCCGCACACACGCGCACGCACAGACCACACGCTTTGGGACATATCTATTACGCACGCACTCAGCGGAGACTCTCAGCGGACTCAGCCACACCAGAGTTTGGAGCCATGCAGTCAGTGTGCCAGCACGTCCTTAGCCTGCTCCTGGTCATCAGCAGCCTGTCCACACATCTCACAGACGGCTGCTCGTGCGCGCTCACGCACCCGCAAGACGCCTATTGTAACTCCGACATCGGTGAGTGACGTGGTTTCAATATTATTATCATTTCTCCCGCGTCCACGCTCATTACACACGCTGCTCAATAGAGTGCTGCGTAGTGTCGGGAGCCCCAGATGTCCCCATGGACGGACGCTGGCTCCATCACATGTGTTTCTTTACAGCTCATGAGAACATAGGAGCGACATATCGCAGACATGTACACGCTACTTGTGGAGCGTTTGGCATTGACGCAGCGGAGGTGGCATGAGGCACGTTGGGAGAAAACTTGGAAGAGCGCATGAGTAAAAAATGCAGGGACAGACAGTGTTGGGGTGAATACTTCCAAAAAGCCTTCAGTTAAAGAATACTGAATACCTGCTTTAAAATGTAATTTGTATGGTCCAAAAAATAGATACTGATACCAAACTTCAGATACTGCTGTTTTCATTAGTATTGGTATCATTACAGTGTAATGCGGCAATAGATGAAAACAACTTTGTTTTGGCCTCATTTGCGCACATCCCTAAGAGAGTTTTTGGAATATCTTGTTGAATTGGAAATATTGAAAAATATTTTCCAGAAAATGTAAATGATTTTGAATTGCAAAAGTATCTAATACAGTACACTCAAAAACAGTATTATGAGTATGTATTTCCGTTACTTTCCAACATTAGATATGAGTCAGTGAATAATGACACGAGACAACATAATGTAAAAGGAAAATGACCTTTGTCTAAGTATCATCTATGTATGTTTAATGTGGGGGAAAATGGTTCCCAGCCTTCGGGCTTTTTTTGTCAATGGGACTGGTATGTAGACAAAGGCACATTATATGGTCTGTAATAAAGAAGAAATGTTGATAATCGATAGGTGGTTTAGGTCCAGAAAGAGAATATGGGATTTTTGGTTATGGTCACTGAGAACATCTTCATGCATGACTTGTTACACCTTGGGCTGTTTGATTAAAAATACTTTGTAAACAGATTTTCATAGAACAGTCATCATAGAATTATCTGAACCAAAAACCTCTTCTCAGCATATTTAATTAGGTCTGTGTACGTTTTAGGCAACCATCAATGACTAAATTAGATACTTTTAAAATAATCAATTAGTTGCGATGAATTGGTTCACTTGTTACTGCCCTACATATCATTAATTGATTTCGACCTCTACAAGGCTTTTACTTCATCTACTTTATTGCCCTATATCTCTGCTCAACCCGCCCAGTTGATAGACCCTGTGTCCAAACAGTCAGTTTACATAGCTGCTTTTGTGCTTGCCTGTACTCACACCAACTCCTCCAATAATAATAATACAAGCTTACCTTTAGAATTATGGTGCAGCATTCTGACCTGCCCTCTCTGAACTGCAAATTATATTAAAAAACAGGGGCGGTTTATGAAGCCATGGTAAAAGTGACATTTTGGCCAATATTGTGAGGCGAGAGTTATTGGAATGAGAGAGAGTCATGAGGCACTAAGCCACGCTCAAACAATCCAGTCTCAGAGTAAACTACATAGCACAGCTCTGGTGGAGCCCATGTGTGCACTGAGCAGTTTGTCAGCCCACTGCAAGCAGAAATGAGAATCTCTATAAAATAAATAGGAAAATCTTGGAAAGTAGCTTCTCAAGTACCCTGTTGAAAGGAATACTTTTTACAGAAATGGCACAAAATAGTTGGAGAGGCGTTTATCATCAAGAAAAATCTCAAAACCCTGTATATAGTTGTGAAATATATTGTATACTGAAGCTTTGACCTTGCTGGGAATGCTTGTAAAACAGATGGTTATCAAGCCGTGTGACTTAGTACTACATACACAAAAGGAATATGGGGCTGTTATAGTGATACAAGCCTATTTTAAAGCTGTGGATTCATAAATAATACATGTCTTGTAAAAGTAAAACCATAATCTATCAGACTACATTGTGCTGATTTCATCTTAATACAGACTGTTATCTTTTGCATGCATGACAAAGAGTGAGTGAGCCCTGTGAGTCACTATTTGACGCTTTGAGTTGAGAGCTGATTGGCTGAGTGAGGGGAGTGCTCTCTTTTTCTGCCTGAAAAAGTTGATTTGTAGATGTGATAGAAGCCAAAATGTCATGCATGTGAAAACAATAAAAATGACAAAACAAGTGCGAGAAACTAGTTACATGGACTTGTGTGGTTTTAAATGTCTAAGAAACGGTTTTACTTTGTCATTTCATATTTCAGAATGTGAAATAATGTGAAATGATTTCAAGTAGAAAATCAAGGACAATTAATGATATTGGCCTGACCTATCCCTATGCTACCACCAGAGGGAGGTGTAGAATTTGTCTTTCTAAATCCGTTTGCAAAGAACATAATTTCAATTGATACATTCAATTTAATTTAATTTTTTGGGTTAGAGGGGTTGCAATCTGCCACCCAATTCACAATGCACCAGTTCCGCACTGATCTGCTGAAGTGTCTTGCCCAAGGACACAACTACAGCAGACATCGGTGGGAGCAAATTACATGGATTGTGGTGGGATAGAACCATAGACTGTAAATATTAACAGATGTAGTCACGCCTATCTCCCCTGTTCAAACTAATACGCCACCACTTTCGCCGTCTATATGGCCAGTTTCTCATTTGCGCATGCCTCATTCATTTAACAAGTGCCTTCAAAATTTCACAGCGGCCAAACTAAACTGGTCCAAAAAAATTCACTCCTCCCTGCATTGACACACAAAAGCCGACTTTTGGACCATCCTGTAAAGTCGCTTTCGTGAGGTAAAAAGATGCTATACATTAGTATTGAATAATTCTTATTCTGGTTCCACCCCCATCGGCCCGGGGTGGTACTGCAAGCATGTCAGCGCACGTCATTTTTGATGTTTTTGAGCCAGGACCCGCCCCCACTAGATAGAACCCATTACCATTAGGTCCAAAGAACAATGCTCTACCAACTGAGCTACTGTCGCCCCTTGTAAAATTACTAAAATGAGTAATTCATGGGCATACTGAGCATGATGCCATAACGGTGCATACACTTTGCTGGTGCTTCCTCACAGGGACGCTTGAGAGAGAGCACATCACCCCTGTGCTGGCCTCACTTCACTGGCTCCCTGTTACATTCAGGGTTGATTTTAAGATTCTGATGCTTGTTTTTAAATGTTTAAATGTTTTGGCCCCTGTATATCTGTCAGAGCTGTTATCTCTGTACGCTCCTGTCAGATCATTGAGGTCAGAAAACCAGCTTTTGCTGGACGTGCCCCAGTCTCGTCACAAAACTAATGGAGACCAAGCCTTTTCTGTTGCTGCCCCCAAACTGTGGAAGAGTTACCTCTGTACATTAGAGCAGCTCCTTCATTGGAGGTTTTCTAATTTAGTCTAAAGACACATTTTGAGGCATTGGCTTTTAACATAAACTGAGTTTTACCAATTTACGTCTAAATGTATGTGTATATATCTTATGCTTTATTCTTTTTTATCTTTTGTGCCTGTGAAGCACTTTGGGCAGCTGGTGTTGTTGTAAATGTGCTTTACAAATAAAGCTGATATTGACATTGACATACTTTTTCAAGACGACTGAGATAAAAGCTTTTAGACAGAAAGGTAGATGTTAAATGTCTGTGCCAAAATGTGCTGATGTTAGCGTGGATGGAGCTGTCTTTGATGAGGGAACAATGTTGCAATGTGGTTAAAATAGAAATTAAAAAGTTGATTAGAATAGTAAGTCAACATTTGTAAACATAAAGTCATTATAACAAATAAAAACATAGTCCCTTCATTGGATGGCACTATGTAAATTGCGCATGCTACACACTTAGAGCCAGTACCAAGCCAAGTGACCTAGTTGGAGCAGGCTCAAAACTCCATTCAATGCATTAGAGTATTAGGGACTATAGTGTTGAATGTTGGACCAAGAATGGAGACAGTAATCCTATTGAGGAGTTTCGGCCTTAGCGCTGGGTCAGTGCACATTTCAGGTTAGACTAATGAACGGATAACTGAGACAGGATATCTTTGACTATACTTGGAGCTGATTGTGAAAAAAGCCACTTACGTTCTGGTATCCTTCAGGTGCTGGTTTTTTTGCCTACCAAATTTGTTAGGATAATTTTTAGGGCGGCACGGTGGCTGAGTGGATAGCACTCTCACCTCTCAGCAAGAAGGTCCTGGGTTCGAATCCCGGTCGGACCAGAGCCTTTCTGAGTGGAGTTTGCATATTCTCCCCGTGTCTGCGTAGGTTTCCTCCGGGTACTCCGGTTTCCCCTACCACTAAAAATATGTCCAATAGTTCTGGCATGTGCCTCCTGTACTGGCGACCCCGCTCCCATCTCTGTGTGGAGTGAGAGACAAATGCCCAAAAAAAATTAACAATTGTAAACCGCTTTGAGACTCAGATCTGCAGTGAAAAGGCGGTATATAAATAAAGATTACTTACTACTACTACTACTTTTGTTTGAAAGAAAACTTCAACAATGAAAATGTATATAGGAAAATTGCTGAAGATTAGATTTTTGATTTCCGTTGATAATCAAGTCAGATCAGTGATTTTATGAATATATAATAAATGTAATTTGAGTACAGTTTATGATTATGGCTTGAATTGAAGATTTGCACTTCCTGTTTAATTCAGTCTGTGAATTTGACAAGTAAAATAAACCTATATAACATGATCCTAACCAAAATTTCATGTGTTGGCAACAATCACTGCCCCAAAATGGAAATTTTTTTCTACAGATGTCATGGCAGTTGGTGAGATTTCTCACCACAAACATACAACAATACAATAGTCATTAGAAAAACATATGGCACTGGCTGAAGGTCAGTTTTGTAACAATGCAGATGACAGATGGAAGGCAATCTGAACTGCTCTGCAAACACTAGCAACTAAAATAAATTATTACTACAATAGTTTTCAATTTAAAATACTGTGGGTTGAAGAAGAGCTATAATCAATAACTATTACCTCTATTACATGAGTGTGGGAAAGATTGTATATGAATTAAGATAGCCCTTAAATATAATTGGAGCATTTAAAACACATTAACATTATTCAAATAAAATGATATATTTTCTTCTCCAGATCTCTCAGCCCTACCGATCAACCAAAGGGTCTGATAAACAAACGGGTTGGCTAGAGACTTCTAATTAAAATAAAACCATTGCCATTACATTTAGCATCAGCTACTGTATGAAGTGGATTTGGGGTTTTACGAGGTTGTCTCCAATGTCAGAATGCATGTATTGACACTTTCTGCTTCTATTTGCAATATTCAGATTGTTCTACCTGGAATGTAGACATGTACCATTTATGTGAAGGAGGACACCTCTCCGCAGTAGCCTGGCCTTAAACACCCCTAAACAGTTCAGCCCATGCAAAAAAGGAAAAAAAAGAAAAGAGATCACCCAAGAATGAACCCTAAATGGTACAGTGGCGTCACGAGCAGCTATAACGTGTTATTTCAGGAACTCTGAAACGGCTTCCCCTTTCCGTCATCTCCTCTTACATCTCATATTAATAGCAAGGCTCTCAAAGCAGACATATTGTTTTTCATTCACATCCAAGCCAATATCAAGAACTCCGGCCCTTGTTTCTGAAAGCTCCGACCTCTCAAATGAGCGTTGATGAAGTGACGCTGGTGATACACACGTGCAGCAGCGACAACAACAATACAAAAATGTGTAGAAATGAAACTAAATTCTCTTTGCTCATATATTGACATTTTAAATTGGTTTATTTTGTGAAGTGTGATATAAAAAACATCCCCTTTCTGTTTCGACATTTGTCCATTCAATTACAATGTGACAACTGGAGCAGTGTTCATGTCCATATTCCTACTAATAATAATGTCAATGTATCACTATGACATCACGCTCCGAGCAGTATTCAGCCTTTTATGAATATTTCTCATGAATAATCTTCAGCTAAATTTCAGGGGCAATCATGTTCTTTGCAATCACGGTCTGTGTTTTTCAGCCAGTCATGTTCAAAAACAAGAGGAAAAAAACAAGATATACCCTCCCCCTCCCTCTCGTGGTCATACTTACTACATATATTTTCGACTGAAGATATGATTTCACATTCTACAACGTGAAATGACCAAGATAATAGTCCTTATATATGTAATGGCCCAAAGCAATGTGTGATATGTCTTTTTTAAGATAGTTACATAATTGCTTTTACAGCAGCTGGCGCTTCATTCCCACTTCAACACGTATGATGATCCCAACATTCACAGGTCAGCGTGGAGCAAAATAAATCCTGTCAGTGAGGTCAAAGATTCACAACAGCCTGCTGAAGTCAAAGCATATATTAAGATGAATTGATGTAATTTAGAGGCAATTTGCCACCCCCTGTTCTGAGGTCTGCTATTTGGTCATCCCTCCAAGGCGAAGGGTCAGTAATGTGATACTTCTGGCTCATAAGGGAGGCATTTATAACCTGCACGGCATCCGAACTCATTGACATTCTGCAGTGCATTTAAGTGTCTTTAGGAAAAAGCTGTATAAATAAAGATATTCCTTACTTACTATTTTTAATGCAAAGGCGAAATCTATTTTTAGTCTTTTTTTTTTTAAACATAAAACCTACACCCATGTAAGCCCACTGGGTCACATGCTGCAGTCAATCACATTCAAGAGACTTGTGTTGTCTTGCTCTGAGAGATGTTTCCACCTCCTCATCTGACATTTGGCGTAGAGCGGATCGACGCGGGGGAAGCCTGCGTGGCTCGATCTTAAGGCGCGCGTGTAATCTAGCCAAATCGCACGCCGTCTGCGGGGCACACAACTGGAATGGGGTTACCGGTTTATGTAAGCGTAAAACAGTTTTAGAATGCATCAAGCCGTCCAATGAGTGGGAGGAAGAGGAATTCACAGGAAGACACTCTATCACGCTCAAATGAAAAACAGTGAAACTAAAGCCGCGTCGTTGAGCTGCCGCAGAGAGAGACGTGAAGCTGACGGCGACGGATCGTGGGAGGTCTTGAGTGGTGGGCTGAGGTGGGTAGTGTTGCCACCATAGTGAGTTGCCACTGTAAGATTTATGTTACTGCAACATAAATTGGTCTAAACTTTGACTCGAGTATGTTCTGAATCTGTAATGTATGGTTCGGTAGAATTACTCAAAAAACACAATAGACATTTTCTGTTAGAGTAGCGCTTTAACAAGTTAATCAATTGACATAGTTGTTTTAAATTTAAAAAAACAAGATTCAAGCATGTTCAAGCAAGATGAAGGACATTTATCATTATTCCACAATATTGGGTTACACCTTTTTATATCTTGCATTGTATTGGCAAAACACTAACTAATGTCTTTGGTGTCTGCACCCCCAACCCACCACCCACACATAATACACATATTAAGTAGAAAGCAGAAACCAAAGAAGCAGAATTTCGACATGAGATCCTGAATTCAAGACACTTTTCATACAGCAAAGTGGCTTCCCACAAACATTTATAAAACAAAACTTTTTAAAAATCTATTTCTTGTAATTATTTCTGTTATTCCCACCTCTACACCTTCTCCACCGACTCCCACTGATGACTGCTGTCGTTGTGTCCTTGGGCAAGACACTTAACCACACTTTGCCCAAAGCCCCTGCTGAAAGACCAAGGCTATGCTCACACTCAGAGAGCAGCCGTCCTCCTGTGGACTCACCACCTGCAGAGGGTCAGTGAGGGGCTGGTGCTATGAGACTTGGGTGGCATCTCTGACTGCCACCCCCCTGACCCAGAAATGGATTAAAGGGTAGAAAATGGATGGATGGATGGATGGATGGATATTTCTGTTATTGATTTTAGTAGTCCTCTACCACAGGGGTTCCTAAAGTTTAAGCCCATGACCCCATGATAAATGTGATGCTGCCACGCGACCCCCACCCTACCTCAACAGCTCTTCCCGTCGCAAGTTATGTAAAGCATGTATTTTCTTCGATTTGGAGTAACGCCTCATACACAGTGCAGAGTGAAGTGCAGAGACTAAGAGCCTCTCGTATTTTTACTTGCGTAGTGATGAGGCTCTCAGTCAAAACACATTGAAAACATGTTTTTGCTAAAGGTCCTGGCTCTGGATCAGCTCCACACACACACAGCACCTGGATGTGACCATTAGAAGGAGGAGCAGGTTTGACAGTCATTTCTTTCAAAAAGTCTTGCGTCCGACCAGACCAGCAACAGAGACAAACCTCTGCAGAAGTTCAAGTGATGGGCTTGGTGATGGGCACCATCAGCCTGACCTCTGGCACATGTGACTTTTCTCCCGCTCTGGGTTCTTCTGTTGTGGACATTAACCACAGTCAGGACCCCTACTTTGGGAACCACTGCTCTCCCACTCATGCAGTTTCAGGGCTCCCCTTTTTGTTGTTTCACATAAAATAAATGCAAACACTCCCTAAAGGGTTAATTATGTGAATCTTGCATTCACATAATGCAGTCGTTGGCCTTATTTACACGCTTTTTTGGATGTCTTTCCATTTGAGAAAACATGCATCTCCCTATTTAGCATTTTCCACCAGCTTCTCAAAAGTGGAGTATTATAATTGGTGGTCAGAAAGAGAACTTGTGAAATGGGTGCTTTTGACTGAAAAGAGCTGCTGACTCAAGATAAGATTGCAATACTTAACATGAATAGACCCAAAAATCTTAAAAATACCTGTCATGAAATGTTCTTTTGTACACCTGAGACCTCACCCACTTCAGCACACAGTGCGTCTATGATGCAAGAGCTCTTTTCAAATCTGGGTTAAATAAACGCTTGTAATGTAGTTTCTTTGTGACGAAAGCGACCTGAAACTTTGAGTCAATATCATGCTTTGTGAAGGAGGTCATGAGGTCGAGAGAAAGTGAACGGCTGGTTATAATCTTTGCAGGACTAATTGGTTAGAACAAGACGCTGCTATCTGCTTCTGAGTGGGCTCCTTTCACATTTGGCGTCGACTGGAAGGGCCGTCCTAACTGTTCCCTTTTAGTGGTAGGCGAGGCAAACTTTGGACAAATTTATTTTCTAAATCTACAAAGAACGGCAGAAAGCACACATTATACTGTACATTGAGTTGTATTAAGTGCAATCCAGGCAGAAATCTTGCTCAAACAGAACCTGCATAACTCTCTAAAAATCTACGATATCAGTTTGAACTCTGGGGGCCATTTGAGAGGAATTTAGCTCATGCATCTATGCTAGATGTGTGTTGAGCATGTATAATGACAGTGCTTTCCTGAGTGGGGGTCGCAAGATGATTTCACACAATTATTTTGCAATTTGTATGTTTACAACATTTTGGACACTTTGACATTTAGTATATTTTTTATTAACAGATTCCTTTTCATTCAGGTTTTATTCAACTTCATCAACGATCTCAATATCTTTTTTTACATGTCTTTACATTTTCAGTGGAGAAACATCTCATTGTTTTTTTTTAACTTTTCGTCACTTTTCTCCTGCTGAAAATGTTACTAGTCCTAGTTGCCAAAAAGAGGGACTGCGTAAAAAATACATAAATACATATTCTTTTTAAAAATCAAGACAATTTATGTGGCTGACATCACCGACACAAAGAATTTGAATGAGTAACAGGGAAAGCTTACTAATATTAAATTAATATTCTTTTTAAAGGCATTTAATAATACATTTGACATTATATCCAGACTGCTGCAGAATATTGACATTCACAGTTTGACCACACACTGCTACACTTAGAATGTTGTCCCATCTTTGCATTTACAGTAGTTCACAATAAACCCAGTGTCAGACTGCTGCAGCCTTACACAAGTGAAGTTTGTGGCCAGCACTGCACATTCCGCTGTAATTGTCCATATGTCATAATTACTCGAGTGGCAAGTTATTTGGACTTTACAAAGGCCACTGCTGATGGAGCTACGTATTATGAAAGATGGAGTAATGGATTATTTCAGGCGTCTTTAACCTCATCAACAGACATTATGAGAGTAATGACATAATACATTTGTTTTAGTGTTGTTTTTGGGTGATTTAGCAAAAAGAAAACTTGTATCAGATACAAAGCTGTGTGTGTTTGTGAGTGCGTGCCCGCATACGTGCGTGTGTGTGTGTGTGTGTGTGTGCATGTCTGTGAATGCTCAGGGGAGAGTCAGTAGTCAAAACTACTGCTGGATGAAAACCAAACAGGCTTCCACACCTGGGATGTTTAGTCTGGATTTAGGGAAAAAGCTAAGAGTGATATGTCAAAACTTGAGAGATATAAGTTCTAACTCTCTAAATTTGAGAGATACGTTCAGAAAAAAAACATATTGAGACATGTTCTATTAGGTTTTTCATTCTTAATGTTTTATATAAGTGTTCCCTGTCCTATTTGCTGCAAATTACACTCACATAAAAACATTATTTTCCAGTTTAACCGGGCAAGCTAAGGATGGAGATTATATACTGTGTTTGGATGTTTACTGGTGGCAACCACCCAGCTGAGGCCCCGTTTAGACGGAGACGCTGCGGATACGCTGCAAAGCAATCAGCAAAAACGACCTGGTCGTGCTCCTGCACCGCGTTTAGACGATGATGGAAAACAATGTAGATCTAGTGCCCGACCAGTAGTGGGCCGGGCTTTACAACACAACAAACGCGACCCCCAGCCCCCCCAGCAGTATAATCACTTCCTCAACAACATCCTCGTCGGACCACTGCAAAGACGTGAAAGCATGCACCATCATTCTGCATTTAACAGTAGCAGCGAAAATATAAACTGAAACTACAACTTCACGTGGTTTTGTTTGGATGAACGAAGGAGTAGAATTCTCCTCCGTGTAACGCTCGAAACACACATAGCTAGTTAGTTGATCCGCCGCCATTGTTGGTTACGTGTGTTCTCGGCTACTGCGCATGTCCATATGTACGTGCGGGAAGTGGTGAGGTCAGAGAAACAGAGAATTCACACCTTTTGCTTCATACAGCTGTGAAAAAGTTCTCGCTGAGCAGCATATCTGTTCTGTTCCACTCAACACTTGCGTTTTCACCCCTCTGAAACACCATCTTCATGTGAACAGGAGGCCAAACCGTACCCAACTCTACCATTTTACTGTCGCACCGTCTTCGTCTAAACAGGGCCTTAGCCAAAGAGTGAGCGGTTTAAAGACCAAAACTAAAAGCTTTTGTGACAGTCTTCACTCCACCGCCGAGAGACTGATGGCCAATTGTTGAACTTAAGTGCTTGTTAACTGGACTTACACCATGGTCAGTGATGATTCTATTGCAACTTATTTAAACTGCCTTACCTTAATGCTGGTTCTTGGCTAAAAGAAAGTGCCCCTTTCCTAATTTTTGTGTTCTAGAATGTATAGGACCTACTTACTTACTGCTCTTCAATGTATTCTTATTTCATTATAGATATAGTTGAAACGTTGCCCCCGTGCCACTCACACAGTGTCATGTATTTCATTTATTGATAAGTCTTATATATTTGCATAACTTTGTGAATGCTATCGATTTATTTACTTTTAGTTTGCTTTGAGTGTGACTCTCATAGTGCTACAACAATATCATACTATTCCAGACAGCTGTGCTCAAAGTTCCAAAACAAACTCCAGGTCTGTTTTTGAGATCCTGGTTGCATTGATCTAAATCTATGACCAGCTGTTAACAAGCTCTGACCAGTTGGGGGGCAAAGCCAATCAGAGTTCAGTGATTCATCCCAGTCGCTCCTCGGTGCAGAGCAAACATATCACGTCCCTCTGTGTGATTTCTATCTCAATATCCTTGTTGGTGCTTGTTTATTTTCACACATCAGCTTGTATGTTCACCTGCTGCTCTCAGACACAACCAACACCAACGTTTGTTATCTCCCAGCTGCGGTATTTCCCTTAGCATTCCTCATTTAGGGGTGAGCAAGCAGTCCCCCAAGAACATACAAAAGAAAGTGCAAGACAGAGAGAGAGAGACTCCTTTTGAACAGGAGTAGGAGAAATGAGGCGTGTGGCGTGGTCCTCTGCTGGCTTTGTGCGGGCCGGATCTGTCAGTCCTTTGCAAATACGGCAAAGTAAACAGGAAGCTATAAGAGCCAAAGAAAGTCATGGCGGGACGTTTATTTTAGGCGCCAAGACCCCAGCTTGAACCAACAGTTTGTTTGCCGTAAATAAATACAGAGATGATATTTTTAGTTTTTAAGACGGTGTAGGATGGAACACCAAACACAGACCCTGTTATTTGGTGAAGGTGACAGCTAAGGTGAATATTTACAACAAATTGCCTCTCTGTATTCTATTGTTATTGGGACGACAGTGGCTCAGTTGGTAGAGCATTGGTCTTTGAACCTTAAGGTCGTGGGTTCTCAACTTAACCGCACTTTGCCCAAAGCCCCCGCTGAAACACCAAGGCCGAAGCAGCTCTCTTCGTCGAAGCAGCCATCTTCCCGTGGGCCCGCCATCACATAGCACCCCCAGAAATGGAATAATATAGGGGATGAAAATGAAATTACTATTGTATTATCATATTATTATCATCATATATACATATTTTTTCAAACGTCATGCACTCATGAAAAAGCACATTCATTTAATTTGATCTATGGTGAAAAGATTAGGGGAGACAAAGCATATACAATTGTAAGGACCAAAGTTACGGAAGGAGCTGGTTCACTGCCTTTAAATCACTACTTCATAATTATCTTTAAAGATTCTTTATTCTACTGCACTATTTTGGTATTGTAAATTATCTACAGCACTTTGTCAACTCATCCAATTTATATATTTCTAATTAATATCGGGAATTAAACGAACCATTGGAAACTTGTATCTTCTGTCTAGTTCAGAGCACAAAACTGTTCCAAAATACCTTCTAAATGTAAAGTCCTCACCTGCATGAGACCGAACAAGCCCTCATGACACTATCATCACAGATAGCATCATGTCGTACAAAAGGAAGTCTGTTCAAAATCAAGATAACAACACTGCCCTCCGTCATGTGAATTTCAGTCGTCTCCAATTTCCTCTCTCAAACGACCCACATTGGCAAACACCAGCAATGCAGAAAATCGGATAAACGGCTTAGCGGCGATGCCAACCTGGTTCTGATCTGGTGTTTATCTAAGGCTGCTAATGCCTTCTCGTGGAACTGGACCCAAAGATTTATGTCGTAGGAATGTGGTTTGTTGATTTTATCTGACTGACCTGTGTGTGTGTGTGTGTGTGTGTCCACAGTGATCCGAGCAAAAGTGGTGGGCAAGAAGCTGCTCCGAGATGGGCCTTTTGGAACCTTGAGATACACTGTCAAACAAATGAAGGTAAGTTTGGGCAACTCCATGTGAAACGGTAACCTTGCCTGCAAGCTGAATTCTCGCGGTATTTGTGAGTTCACAAACACTCGAGAATACATGTTCAAGCCAATCACGCGCCAGTCCGGGGGTTTAGGGCGGGATATCCGGGTTTGACGAAAGCAAGAAGTGCCGGGCCGAAGCAAAACAAACATGGCTACGCAGGAGGACGGACGCGTAGCTGAGGCTATCAAGTCAGTTTTAGCAGAATCTCCAATTTCTTTTTTGAAAGATGAACAGCGAGAGGCGCTTTGTGCACGCCGATGACGATATTATGTTACCGGGAAAGTCAAACCTTGGTAGGCGGGCACACAGCGTCACTTCGCCCAATCAGCTTGAAGTATTCTGCTGCTTATCCCTCCTTTTCCCGAAAGGATTGTCCTGCAGAAGTCCCAGATTGATATTGTGGAGAACGCATTGGAGTTCTACACAATCATCAATCTGGCTCTTGCCAGGTTAGTGAAACGGTCCAGTTGTTCAAATCCAATCAATTAATTTGTGTTCATCTTATAATCTGATACCAATACCTGGGATTTTGGTATTGGTCAATACTTGATATTAACCGATACCTGGTGGAATTTTTTTTTAAAAAGCGTCACTTGCTCTGAGACACTGGAACGCCTCGGAATTCTCCTAGTTGTGCAGCAGATTGTTGAATGAATAGAGGGTGCCTCTACAATAAAATGTGAGACATGGATGGATGATTGGATTGAGGAATGCCCCAGAGCCTTCCCTGTCTTCCCTCTTCAGCAGGAAAACCAGTTTGGATTGAACATTTGAGGCACTTTGATGCAGTATATGTTTTAAGGGGTGGGTTTCCTCCTTTGACACTATAAATGCAGTCGTGACCACTCCTCCTGACATGTTTTCTTTTTTTAAGAGATGGGTTTAATATGGCGAGAACAACTTTTTGCAGGAACAATAAAGTGTGTCTTTACCAACAGACACATTTCAGCTCCTTTTGTTTGTATATGGTGACAGACTGCCCCCTCACAAGACACTAATCATTTTATAAAACATCTGATAAACCAAGGCCACCCAACATTTGCCCTTCCATGAATATAAGCTAAAATTCATTAAGTTTGATTGATTCATACAGTCTGTTGAAAGTATGACTAAAATGGTGAATGAGCACCGGTAAACATTCCTCGTCAGACAGCTACAGTATGCACTGACTCGATATTGTACACCTTAATAATAATGCCAGCTTGACTAATTGGTCTTCTCAAGTCACTGTAACCATTACCTACCCATTTTTATACTGACTTCCAAACTAGTCCAATCTCAAACTTCCTCCTTGGCCTGCTCAGTTGCCCTGTCCCTTCCAAACAGTAGCTTTGTGGGCTGCATCCCATTTGCCCCTTTCACTTCCTGTGTGCTTACATAACAGAGCTTGGTGTGTATCTGTGACAGATGCTGACAGCGGCCACAGGAGCCAGTCCTCTCCCAGGATTAGGGGCTTTACCAGCTTTATACAGCTCCGCTGATTTCCACTGTTTACGCCGCTCACACGCACTACTACAATGACTGTTTGTGTTGAAAGATCTAAACAGCATTGGATTTTTCAACACCATCTTAAGCTGACCTATTTTCACTTTGTAGTTGACAGCATTTACAAAGATTAAGTCAATTATCTGAATGCCAAGGCATGTCTTGAATGCAAACACCTTCTGCAAAACAGTATCTTCCCTGAGAGACATTGCGGGAGACATCCTGCTAATTTATTTGTCTAGCCACAACAGGAAATCCCTGTTTAGACTTTGTGAATCTCCCAGAACAATGTAATACTTAAAGTGGGAGATTATTTACACCTTTTTTACCCATTTTAGCTAGCTTCAAAAATATATAGTGATACAAGTATCAAGTTTAAAGGCTATTTTTTATTTTCCAAATTTTTAAATTACTGGCTGCAAACACAACCATGTGATTACAAAGAACGTGATTTCACCTGTCAGAGTGTTCATGAGGAGCCAGTGACGCTGATGACACACATCAGTTGAGCAGCGTTCATTCCCTTATTCTGAGTGGAAAGTTGAAACTTCCGAGTTTCAGAGATTGCATGAAAGCAGCATAAGACAAGAGCACAAGGAGTGGGGTTACATGTTTGTGCCAAAAGTCTCTAATATTAGCATGGATAGATCAAAAAAGCAACTCCAGGTCTGTAACTGGTGGGGAACAGTGTTGTAACATAGTTAAAAATCTGCTTTTAACTATGTCTCCTCTAAGATAAAATCAAACCAGTGGAGATTTCTTCCACTATTGTGGTGTGTCCATTGGTCTCAGATTATACAAAATCCCATCATATCGCTAGAATAAATATGTCCTGTGAGAACAGGCATGTGCTAAAAATTAGCTACATTTTCACATTGCACATTGTAATGTTATAGTCAAAAGATATTTGTCCCATAACTTTACAACATTAAAAAAACTATTATTACCTTTTTAGCCAAAACAATCGACTAATTATGTGAGATTAAATATGATTGTTGTGAAAACATAGAGCCTCAGCTTTAGTTGTTCTTTGGTTCCCATCGTCCAATATGAAGACAAAATTCAGTTACTACAGTGATAGAGGCCAATGAAATATTTATGTGAAAACTAGTGACAGAAGAGAAGTGTTTTGAGAACGAGGACCAAGTGGCTTAGATTTGATTACATAGTTCAATTTTTGTGGTTTGAAAGTTAGGTATACCGGCTTTAAATGTGGGGTTTCATATTAACCACAATTGTGACACCCTTTTTAATTACATTAAATAAATACATTTTCACTGGTATTGGTGTCAGACCTGAAAAACAACTCATGGGTTGATCCTTTTATTAGAGAAAGTGCACATTCCTGATGGACAGATACTTCAATAAAACACACACAAACTGAACAAACCAAAGAGCTGTACATACTGTATAAGTATATTTCTAACTTGTTCTTGTGGTTTGGGTTTCAGATGTACAAAGGCTTCGAGAAAGTGCAGCACGTCCAGCACATTTACACAGACGCCTCCGAGAGCTTGTGTGGAGTCAAGTTTGACATCAATAAGTACCAGTATCTCATCACAGGTAAACGCCCACAACCCTGAATAGGATTATCTTACTGTATATTTTATTATGTTTTGTTTCATTTTTTTCCCATAATGCCAAAACAAAAGTCTTATGCTGAAAAAATATATAAATAATAATAAATCAAAAGCAAACTTTTTTTTTTAAACTATTAAACAAACCCTCTGAAATGTCAGCAAATAACATTGAACGTTCCACAAATATTTATTTTTAATCACAATTAGTAATAATCTTTCAAACATCTTTATAGAGTTAGAATTCTTGCATTTTTTGTGAATATTGTTTTCATCATAAAAACCGGGTGAAATCTGCAAGGTCTCGACTCACTTTGTCTTATTCAATTCAATGTCTTTTGGTTGAACCTGAAACCACAAGAGCAGTCGCCTCCTTCTCTCTTGCTCCGTCCTCCTTCACTTTCCCCACCCTTTCCCATCTCTGAGTCTATCCCTCCTCCCCAAGGAATTTTTCATTTGTCTTGTGACACAAACATCCCGCAATTATTTATAACCTTTCCTTTCACAAAAAAAGCCCAAAACTCTTTCCTTTCGCTCCACTCGCAGCCACAAAATCACTTTGCTCATTCTCACAAGTCGTAATTAGCAGGAAGCAAACGCCATTTTTTACGAGTTGCTATTCCTAAGTGTAAAGTGGGGTGCATGACTTTGGTGTCTGTGCGTCTATGTGGCCGTTTCTCGTTTCCTAGCAGCGAGGGGGGTATGTTTACAGCGGCGGGGTGAGGGTGACACCGGTGACGTCTTGCTCATGGTCCCAGGACATCTATAATAAGTGTGTTTAGAGGGGACCGCAAGGCAGACCTGGACACAACTCTACAGAATAAACCATATTGAACACACTCAAGCCTTCTGTGTCAACTCTTACTATTTCTTGGTTTCAGTCTCAAACCAGTTTATGGACATCTCCCCATATGATTTTTTTTGTGTTTTTTGATTTAGTCGTTTAGTATCGTTATATTGTATATTCATTAACACCTATACTGTCTCAAACAAACAAAAAATCATTAAATTAAAAAAACAAAAACATTACCGATTAACCCATTGAGGCCAGGAACGCATTCCCACGTTTCTACCTTTCAAGTCGGGAGCGCTGTTGTGCAGTTCTACCTTTAAGGCCGGGAAAGCAGACATGTCTTTTTTTCTTTTTTTGACCTATTCTCTTCATTGATCAATTCTTTGGACCAATTGTTGTTGTTTGCGTTACATACTCGAACGGGATTAACATCCTCTGTTCTGACCTCGAGAGCAACTGTGGCCGCTTTGACACAGCTCAGCGAATGCGCAGCCGTAACGTGGTCATGTACCGCGGACCATAGACGCACGGACAGAATCATACATGTGCGATAAGGACCATCCCCAGCTTGTTGCACGTGCGGGTCTTGCCTGTCTCCCCCGTATCTCCCCCATGTCTCTCCCCCATGTCTCCCCTGTATAAACTGAAGGTTTATAATAATACATGCCCTCTTGTTGAAAAGCCACAAGTGTCAGCTCTCAAATTCTTTTGAAATTATGTTTCTATCTGCGACAGAGGCCGAGATATCAATCATTATGTAGACATTGAATTTTAGGAAAACTTCAGGTTTTGGAGGTGGTTCTGAAGTCGGCCATAGGTTTTACAGGTCTGTTTTACCAGCTGTGTCAGCCCTTAATGGGTTAATATAGAACCATAGTCCAGGTTTCTGATCTTTCAAAAAACTGTTGGTTCAGACACTAACATCTAAGTGAGTGAAAGTGGTGGTCTGTGGCTTGCAGTTTTCTATAGTATGCATTAAATGTAACTAAATCTCACTTCATTTAATTTCATGAATTGATACTGTGAAGATGGCTTCTCATATAAGAGACAAATGTGTGAAAGAAAGCAGCAGTTTGTCAGACAAAACTATTATGCTAACAGTGCACACACAACAAATATTAACTTTTGGCAAAACTGAATTCAATAAATGGACAGAATCATAAACTAGGCCTGTGTTTGACTTGAAACTTGAAATCGACCAAGAACCATTTATATTATTAATACGCTCAAAATACATCTAATCAGTGTATTGCCCTCTCTTCAAACATAATATTAACAAAATAGCAACACATGACAGGCACTGCCCCCCCACCCGCCCTATGGTAGGACCTTCAGTATTTTAGGGAACATGTCGTCCACTCCTCAGCATGTAACAAGGGCCGCGAGGTGCTCCGGTGAGTCCAGAGTGTGTGGGAGAGCCCGCTTCAGAGCTGCCCAAAGCACGCGCCATTAGCACAATGTTTTGTGACAATTTGTGATGTGTGATGAACTCTGGCAAGTTCCCATGCGCCCTCGCTCGGGGAGTGGGTTAGTGCTCGGAGTACTCAGAATAGACTTGTGACGACCTTCACTAATAGACACAAATAGGGCCGGTGTGATATTATTGGGGTTTACTATGTAAGCTCGTCTTACAGAGATAAACACAGAGGATTGCATGACTTGGGGCTTTGTTTATAGTTTCAAAGGTATTAGGACTATGACATTTCTAGAGAGACCGTTTAGAATATGTATTTGTTATATTTATAGGGGAAAAAATTGAATTGGCTGAAATGATCACAGCATGGTCCTTTCCTATAGAGACCCAGTGGCTGTGGCAGCATAGTATCTTTACTTTCCATCACAGTGGTCTCCAGGACGCTACAGGGTCAAGTGCTTGTAAGGTTGTAAGGTTGGTGAACCCCTGCACCAGAAAACTTACAAAACAATCGATCCTGGAGCACCGTAGACACGACCCTGATCAAAAATGAAGGCGCCATAAGGACCACTCATGCAGCCTCTGGGTCACTACAAAGTCAAATAGGCAAAAATACTAACTTTTTGCATAAAAGTAGCATAATACACATTTAACTATACCCATCATTTTAACCATTATTTCCTACCTTATAGTTCTACCTATCTCTTACGGCACACAGATCATTTTTAAGCGGGGAACTTAGTCTGCGTTTCCGTTCAAGGCTCCACGTGATCCTCATTTCCGATCTTTTTCTTTCTACTACATTTGTCATTGTTTGTAGTTTTGACTGTTGCTTGTTTTGTTTTTTAAACTGTGTTCCTTTTAATCAAGTGGAGGTGCCTATGTTCGTGTGTATGTTTGTGATAGCATGAGTTGTCTGGCTTTTTGTGTGTTTTATTTTGTGCATCATTCTATACTTTCCTTCTGCTCTATCTGAGTACCCCCTTGAGAACAAAATGGAACATTCCAGTTAATAAATACATGTTGTGTGAATGGTAAGAAAAAATATCTAAAAATCAATCTAAAGATGAAGATGATATTGTTTCCCCTCAGGACGAGTGTACGATGGGAAGGTCTACACTGGACTCTGTAACTTCAACGAGAGGTGGGAGCGGCTGTCCCTGGCCCAGAAGAAGGGCATCAACCACCGGTACCAGCTTGGATGCAACTGTAGGGTGAGTACATTCTGCTGCTGCTACTGCTTACTACAACTAGATTAGATTAGATTAAACATTATTATGATTACAATGTGAGAACAATGCAATTAAATGCAGTCGTTACTACCAGTACCACCACCACTGTCACCACTGCTACTACTACTCCCAATACTACAACTACTGCTGCTCCTGCTGCTACCACCACTGCTACTTCAACTGAAACTATTGTAGATACTGTTTCTGGTGCTGGCAAAGGGGTTCAGTGGGGCTGCTGAAGGACACGAAGGCCAGAGAAGTAAGAGAAAGTGTTTGAATACCGACTTGAAGAATCCTGGTTCATTGAGCCAATTCACAAAATGTCCTAAAACGAATTCCATGTTTCAATTTGCTTCTAAATACTTAAAAAATACATGCATGTGTTTTTTAGGCCCTGTCACACCTTAAAATCAGCTTTAGGAAAGTGAAAAAAGGAGACCACTCCAGCTCAGCCAATCAGCTCTCAACCCAAAGTGTCAAATAGTGACTCACAAGGCTCTTTTGCAAAAGATAAAATGGTTTAAAAGAAAAACACAGCATGTTGTGGTCTGTTTCATCATTTTACTTTTACAAGTACGTAAATATTGTTCAGGTCAATGATCGAATAAACCTCAGCCTAAACCCTTTTAATATATATGTGAAATTGTTATTGCTTTTTGTTGAATACTGGTTTTAGGGTCTTCGTAATATTTATTTTGGATGCCACTGACAAACAGTTCTCAGTCCTTGGCGGGTTTAGATTCTTGGCCTGAACACATTCTGTTGTTGAAGGATCCAGGCTACAGAGCTGGACACTCAGCATAGATGTGAAAAGTGCTAAAATGTAAGCAAAGACCATGTATAATGTGTGTCGATGAATGAGTAGAAAAGCATGTACATTCCGTCTTTGATAGAATAAGCTAAAAAGCACTGTAAAAAAGCAGGAAAAACGGCAAAAAATCTGTGAAACTGAGGCCACGAAAGGTGAACCGTGTGGTGTGAGGGACCACCGTAAACACCAAAATACTGAGCCACACACAAGTATAGCACTACTCTTTTGAGAATCTGTTCAAAAGCACCGTAACAAACACACTGGAGTTGTTAGAGCTAGATGCTAAATTGAGCCAGCATTGAATTTCACATGTCTTGATCATCCTCATGGCCCCATAAAAAGTATACTTATTTTGCATTTATGAATTATTTTTGTGGTGCATTTAGATGTTTCTGATATGAAATTGATTTAGAAAAATAGTTTAGTCTGACAACACTAGAACTTATGCAGATCGGATAAATGACAATCGCCCTGGGAAGAAATGCGGAGCAGGCTGACCCAATATGTACACATTTCCCAGATCCTATTTCTCATACAATTTCACCCCAATGTTTTGTCAATCCCCAAAACAAAATGAAAATATTTTCCATTGGAGACTTGGCCTGACTCTTGGTGGATTTCTTGCTTCGTTAAAGTTGGGCGGGTTGGCGAGACGCGGTCAGATTACGCGACTGGAGCTGTTCACATCTTCATTCCCAGTTTTATGAGTATAAGACATGCAGCTGCTGAGGGCCCTACTGTACGGACATCTGCTGCCTTTGCCGGCCCCCTCAGAGTAAGTGGATAAGCAGAAGGGTGCATGGGTTCCCAATGCAAAGCAGGCACTGGCAAAACCGTGAGTTGGGAGAGAGCGTGCCAGCGCCCCCCGAGGCGTCCGCGAAAGGCCATCCATCAGCGGCCAGTCAAGAGGGAATGAGCCAAACAAGGAGCCAACATCCACTCTGAGAAAGGAGCGAATGTTCCAGGACACAAATCTCTGCAGTTACAAAGTTAAATCAATCAATGCGACTATTACTGCTGTACCCAAACCACTTCTACGCTAATTGTATAAAAAAAAAAAAAAAAGATTTACTATTTTAATTATTTTAATTTAAAATACATTTATTGTAAGCCCATTCACTAAAAGCTGAATGGGAATTTTGTAAAACATCCCTGATCAGTCCAAGACTATTGACTATTTTCTTACACTGTCCTTGAATATTTCCTTTATATTTGGAGAGATGGGCGGTGAAATGGATCTGATGCTTGGAGGGACTGTTTTAGTTTAATATGTCTGGTGTAAACTGATACTCAACAGTTCCCTTAGTGAACGACATCTCTCTAATATGATCCTTTCTCCATGGATAAAAGATGGTGGACTGTATTGCCACTGTAGGGCAATACAGTGGAATGGAACAACTCATTGCTACTTGTGCAATGACATCTGAAAACAAACACCAGCACAGGTCACACATTACAAATGACATCCACCCATTAATATCTGACTCTCCGCTCTCCGCGTATTGCTACAGCACATTCCTTCGCTCCTAATCATTTACCATTGACGACGCAGGAAGCATGTTGCGCCCTCTTGGAAATTATTATCCACAAAAGTAATCAACAACACTGAATACCGGATGTTTCGCGATCCTCAAAGGACAAAACTAATTGAATTTACTGACGTGCTCGCATCCAGGAAAGTGTCTCTTATCCCACCCGCGTGCTTTGAGGTTGTGCCGTCACGAATCCTTTCCGCTCCTCAGCGCGCTAACTGGTTATATAAAGCATGCAGTCGCATTGAGCCCCGAGCGGTGCTTTGTACGTGCACCTGTGAGTGACGCAAACATATGAGGCAAAAAAGAAAAGGATTATCGGAGAATGCACCATCGGGGGAGTGAAGGACGTTTTGAAGCATGGAACTGGAGGTGTAGTAAGCGGTGACAGAGATGAAGATGTCAGTGTGTAGAAAGATGTGACCCATTTCATTAAATTGAGCATGAATGACGCATATAGGGGAGTGAAAAGAGAAAAGGCGAAGCTTGCCAAAGCAGTCTAACGTATGTATAGCATCTATGTCAGACTAATCCAAAACCATGGCCCCTGGGGGGAGTAAAGTTGAATAGGACTTATCAATGTGTTTAGAATTAAAATGTACTATAATAGGTTCTCCATGAGACATCACAACATTACAAAAACTTGACATTGTGGTGAGGAGCAGCTGAAAAATCTTTCCTGGTAACTATGGTAACTGTCAAAACACAGATTCTAGTTTTTGTTTAGTGCTAATATCTCCTGGGCCAATCCGCATGAAATAAAAACTCTCAAAGTTTCACATCTTATCTATAGTACGTGGTCAAAATACATTTTCATAAAGATGTCTAGAAGAAATCTCTTTCCCCTTAATCCATTTCTGAGTCTGGGGTTGGCAGTCAGAGCTGCACCCAATTCAATCATGTATGTGAACAACATGCATGATTTTGACCTAATCAGACTTTCAGACATTAGAATAACATGGCGTGTTTGTGAATCTAATCACCAGCTAACAATGATCTGGGAAAACATTTGAACATCTCTTCTTAACAACTGACATAGAATTCTACATCATGACAGCCAGTAACCAGAATGCATAGATGAGTGTTTGTGGTTTCTTAGTTATGCATGTTCCCCAGCTTTAAATGCCTGTCGCTTATCCCAATAAACAACGTCACACTGACCAGTTCCTTCAATCCAAACAATACGAACTCAGATGGTTTGTATTCTAAAAAATCTTGTCTTATCAAGACTTAAAACCCAGAGGAAGAGGACCTTCTCTGAGTCTGGTCCAAAGCTGTGGAACGCTTTGCCTCCTCATGTCAAACCAGCTCCCTCATTTGAGTATTCTTAAGACCCACTTTTATTCTCATGCTTTTAACATTGCATTTGATTCTCTTGCTTTTAACGCTGCATGAGTTGTGTGGGCCTATGTCTTTTATGTATTTGCATATATTTTAGATTTTTATTTGAGTACATTGCATTTCTATCTTTTATATTTCATTAACTTTATTGTCTTTGTTTTCTAGATGTATTATATTATGTATTAATATTTAGTTTTTTTGTTTCTTTATTTTGTATATTTGACTTGACGTAGCTTAATGGTTCATATTCCCTGTGTCTCTGCAGATCAAGGCATGCCACTACCTTCCCTGCTTTGTGACGTCCAAGAATGAGTGCCTTTGGACCGACATGCTGTCCCACTTTGGCTACCCTGGGTACCAGTCCAGACACTATGCCTGCATCCAGCAGAAGGAGGGCTACTGCAGCTGGTACCGGGGAATGACGTCCCGTGACAAAACTGCCATCAACGCCACCGACCCGTGAACTTCAAAGACCAGCCGCCGATCCACTGCCACCCCCCAAACCCAAACCCCCAAGACATCCACATACTTTAAACTTAAGTATTACTGGACTACTTGGCTCACTGCACGTGGGCATCCTTTGACGGGGCACAAAGAAACACTGCACCCATCTATGACAGTGCCTGTTAAATAGCACTTCCGAATAGATTATTATACTATTGTACTGATCAGTCTTGCCAAATCTCAAAAGTCAATATTTTTGCCCTTTTGTGACAGACAAAGTGTTTTGGGACTTTGTGTGAATGTGGTTTTATTGTGTGTGCTTGCTCTGTAATTGGCTTGAATGGAAAGCTTAGCTAGATGAATTATGATGGATTTGAACAGGCTGATCAGGAGACCACTTTTTCAGCCAATTGTAGATGATGGAAACATGCAACATTCAAAACTTGACAAAAACGTCGGACATATTCATCAAGGGCGGGTCGTCATTAGGGATGCACCAATCGAGCTTGTTCATTTCCGATACTGAAACTGAAACCAAGTACCTATGTAATTTATTTATTATAAAAGCAGTATATAGAGTTTTTGCGCCTCAAAACACAGCTAACTCATTACAAAATGGCTTCATCCAGAAGTAACTACAGAACAACATAGGTATGAATCAGGATATCATCTTTATCCATCATAGAAGTCAATACCGATCCAACACACTATACAATAGCAACATCAGTGCTATCCGTAGTGTCCAGTAACAATGTGTACAATCTAATGTTAAACTAGCCGCTATTTGGTTAATACGTTGTTATTAATAAATCCTTCAGGCAATTTACAAAACTATGCACAATTTACCACACAAATCAGAAGCCAGTTATATTTATGTAAAACCGCCCATATCCATCTGTAGACTAGGTAGACACACTCCCTTGTGGTAAATGAAATATGAAGTCTTCAAATCTAACCAAATGGAAACTATAATTCTAATGCAACACTGAAACCCAGTTCGGAATCAAACTGGCCAATATCCGCACCCAGCTTTCAGAAGGCTTCAGGGTTTTGCTGTCGATTGCTCTGCTCACGCAATCAGGTTTGGTTTGCACTGGCTGTAGAACACAACATCTTACGTGGTATGATTGGTCTGTGTAAAAGGACAGATGTGTAGACGGCGTTTCAACTGCGTTACTTTATATTATGCTACTAAACATGAACCGTAAAACATAGTGCCAACAATCATGACCATTAAATAATGATAAATAATGTATATTGTTGCATCTGCTTCTAGGTCACATTGGTGTCTAAATTGTTGCCATGTATTTACTGTAGCATGTGTGCGTGAGTGTGTGTGTGTGTGACTGAACGCTGTCTGTTACAAGAAGCATGCGGCGAGGCAATGGGCCCCTGCATTTCTGATGACTTTATGCTGTATATAACATAAGCTATATATTATGAGTCTGCTGAAACCTCTGCAACTGGAATCTAAAGTCACACTCATGATTTCTAAGCAAAGAACAAATGACAGTAAAACCCACAGCACTGCCAACTGCAAACTTAAAATCTTCCTTTTGCATATTGTCACGAAGTCCGTCCATTGAAATAAGCCCAGTGCAGAGGTTTCACACATAAGTATTTTGTAAGTGTATATTATTCAATCTTTTTTGTATTTAACTATTTGAAATGGACATTATAATATATACCGTATAAGAATCAACATAACAATATTGTAACTAAATCCAATTTCATTTTACCTGTTTTTTATAGTTATCAGATCAATGCAGTACATTCAAACCATTCCATGAAAATGACAGTATGCCACAGTAAATATGCCTCAATAAAAAGTGTGAACATGACAAGTTTACAAAGCTTTAAAGGAGCTCTGTAAACTGTGAGTGTGTCCATTGCTCACACTCACTGCTTTTCAAGATACATTGTGAAAAATGTTGCCTCCTACCGATAAATGCGAAGTATTCCTCAACTTATCGCTCTGTGGCATTACTGATATTTCTCTGTGACTCAAATTATCCTCACTTCAGCTCAGAAATATTGATCAAGCTTCTACAGAAATCCGGGGGAGCTGTTTTGTTGTAGGGGTTAGAGAGAGATGTACGACTTAATTTCTGTTTTATATTTTTATAATAAAGAGTTGATAAAAAGCTGACATGTTTGGCCTTGGTTTTTGTTTGCCACTCACCATCTGCGCGTGGCTGGGGAAGAAGGTCTGCTCGTTCAAGGGGAACTTCTCTGGGCCCAAGGAGTGATACAGCTTTATCATCTGGGAGAACTGAAAACACACAAACATAACTGGAGACGCAAACCACGCTATTAGAAACGCTTTTTTCAAGCTCAACTTTCAGCCTTAACTTCTTCCCAACCGGGCAATATTCTGCATGGTGCTTTATACCTCAAAAGTATTGTGTTCTTCTATACCAGACAATATAAGGTTTATGTGGTGTTATTACCTTGACATGTTTCGACGGATAACTTGCGTCTTCCTCAGAAGCGTCTTGCGACGCCATACATGACGTGCCTTTTATCAGCTGCTGTTCCCAGCCGCAGTCAAACCTTATATTGTCTGGTATAAACCCAATACTTTTAATTCTACTAAGAAGACAAAATAAATCTTCCTAAACTAGCTTTATACCTCACTTAAGAGGTACTTTTCTCTGGAAACCAACCACTACATTTACAGTATTGTACCCCACTGCCTTATTTTAGTTCTGTTTCAATCCAAACAAAAATTTAAAAGATGAGCTATGAACAAAAGTTTCGCAAATAAACTACTGGAAATGTTGTTGTTGTTGTTGTCCTCTCCTTTTTCTTCTTTAAAATAGACATTTTCCCAAATTACACAAAAAATAAATGTACTGTTATGATCTGTTTGTTATCCCTGTTTGTTTATCGTCAGCCAACACAAATTTCAAATCCACTTTTGACCAGTGTTTTTAGAGACAGAACTTTTGACAAAGCTTGTCGCATTTGCAAAATAGGCTTCTCCAAAAAGAAAAGTGACTTCTCAACGCACTAACTCGCTATTTTTATCCTGGTTTCGGTAATGAAACACTGGTGGTACAAGCATGGTGGTACATTACATAACACAGGGCTGAGACAGGAGCTTTTGGACAGAAAGGGCAGGTACGTGTTCATGCCAGAAGTTCCTAATGTTACCTTGGATAGATCAAAAAGCAACTCAAGGTCTGTTTCGATGCGGGAACAACATTGTAACATGGTTAAAGGCTGAAAAAAGTTAATTCAGCACGTCTCCTTTTAAACATAGCCAGCCAATACCAGCCAATATCAGTACCAACATTACCCCGCCCTCCTCTCTCTTACCACCCAGGGTTTGCTGCAGAAGTTGTAGATAGAGTAGAGGGAGTTGATGCCAGCGACACCCCCGAAATGCAGCCCGATGACCAGGTTCCTGAAGTCCTCTCCGGGGACCATGCTGTAGGCGTGCTGGCGGATTAGGACAAAGTCGGGCTTAATGGACCTGAAAAAGAGAAGACAAAAAACTGTTTATTCAAGAGAAGTACGGACTTTGGGATCAATACAATCAATCCAGAAGTTTATTTCTGAGCCTCGCATATCCATCAAACATAAAAGACATTTATATTTGTAATGCTAAATACATAAAGAACCATAGAAAATAACAAAACACACACTCACGCACACAAACACACACGGCCAACTCTCTGATCTAACACTCAACTGGCGTCAAAACTATCCAGAACATTTGAAAATGGGTCAAGTTTAGGTCTTATGAAGTTCACACCCATTTTCTCACTGCAGACTCGCGTTTTGGGCCACGTGTTCGAGTGCTGGATACTCAAGGCGATACTCAAGGCGATGAAAGATGCTGAAACTGATACAAGAACTAAACAGCCTTTATCTGTACAGTATGTCAAAAGTAATTCAAATCAAAGTGTGTTATATAGATTTACACTTTGATGTTCATTCTAATGCCAACTTAAGGCTGAAATATATACCATTTAAATCTGTCTGTGCGTGTATATTTGTCACTCTGACTCTCTGCTTTAACTTTCCAACTTTGAAGAAGAGAGCTATGGCCGCACTCAGGAGAGCAGCATGTCATTTGAACATACCTAATACTTAAAGACAAAGTACTGTTACTGGTAAGCTGGGGTCAGTGGACTCCAGTTTGTCTGTGTTCTGTCACTTGTGCTGGTGACTGGTCCTTTAATCTGACTTGTGACCTGTGTAGTTTTAGTTGAGTGTGTTAATGTGTTAATGTAAATATTGAATCCTATTTTGTTACTTCTTTTACCTATTTTGTCATCTAAATAAACTATTATTTAATTACCATTTCTACATCTTGGTTGTAACTGTTACTTCCTTGACACCTAAGCTGAGCATGGTTGTGTCAAGTACCCAAAAATGAATAAGATTACAAAGAAAAATTATACACATCCAACTAACTAGTTCCTGGCTCTAAAACTAGTTTTCAGATGCATACAAAAGTGAAAAAGAGTACCATACTATCAGCTCTGAGTATGTAAATAAATAATGTTTTCTAATGAGAAAAAGACAGCAAGAATTCTTATCTTGGGACAAACAAAATATATTCATGGAACAAACAAAAAAAGATGGGAATACAACCAAATTATTTTGACCCATTTATCAGTGTGTATCAGTTACTTTTCATATTGTGCAGACAGAGACAATTTCACGAGTTGCCGACCTATCACCTATATATAATAATAATAAAAGCAAGCAAAAATATCTTTCTTCTGCTTTCAACTTGGAGATAATCAGAAGAGTTAAGTCTTTCAGTGATTTACGGTCGGTTTCTCTAAAGTGCAGCTTGTGTTAGAACTGAGCCACTCCAGCTGTTTCTGCTCTCGGCTGGAAAAAAAAAACTTCAAAGGCCATCCATTTTACGATGACCCAAAATTGAGGACACAAACCGCGAAACACTCACTGATCTGGGTCAAAGCCATTTACTGTCAAGGTCTGTGATGGGCCTGCCACGTTCCGACCATAAGCGTTTGGCCTGGGAGAGAGAGAGAAACAGAAATCCAACTTGGCATTGTCTTGATTTGTGTGATTGTTTTTACTTGTATGCCAACTTGTATCTAACTTCACTGAATTAGCTGTGTCAATAGTAAAACATTCTGAACAAATCACACCAAAGGATGCCGTCTTTGTCTATTAGAAAACATAAGAAAGAGCCTTGTGAGTCACTATTTGAGGGTATAGGCTGAGAGCTGATTCGATGGGGGTGGTCCTTTTTTTTTTTTTTTTTTTTTAAACTGCCAAACATGCATTCAACACAAAACTAATGATAGAACCAACTTATTTTCCTTGGGACTGGTTAGATGGGTTTCAAAATTGGAAGTTGCATACCCCAGCTTTACGTAGGCCCTGATGCTAAAACGATTCTGAAATTGTGTGTGGAAGAGGGTGTCTGTCAAACCCATAAGAAACATTTAACTTTTATCTTTGGTCCAGGGATTATTGTTGGAACATTCTTATCAAAACTGAAGGCCTTCACAGAAATGACATAAGCCCGTCCAAAACAGAGCACTGCAACTAATATGCCTCAACTATTTGTGCTGCTACTAAAACAACTACCACAGCAACCACAACTAACTACTGTATGTAGTAATCAACATTGGAACATTCAGGAGGGTTCAGACCGAAGAAGACTCCATTAAATCTCAGTGACATTTGAACTCTGAAGTTTACATACACCTTAACAAAACTTCTTTTCATTCAGGTTTTTGACTTGAATGGAAAAAATATATATATTGTTATTTAATCTAATTTAAACTTTCCGTGCATGGTCAGGTGGATCAATAATCATGTAATATGTCAAAATATGTATTTGAGCATTTATTCATAACATCACACCATCAGAGGTTCCGGTTTATGTACATAAGGTTAATGATTTGTTAGATTTTAACTTGTTAAGACTTATTTCATAAATACGCACAACATTGATATTTACATACAGCTGACAAATAGGGATGCTCCGATTCCACTTTTTTCAAAACGGATACGAGTACCTTAATATGAGTATATTTCTGATACTGAGAACCGATTCAAGTACAGCATTGTGTTATCCTTGGGAATTCATAAAACTAATACAACTGAAATTTTAAATGTTTTATTTCTCATTGCAACAATAAGAAGATTCTTTAACAATTGAACATTTTAGCGATTCAACCTGGAGAGACTACAAGAGACGAGATGCGTTTAAGAGTTGTTTATTTTATGGATTGAGTTTGTTTATTGGTTTGGAGCTTAGGCCCCGGCTGTGGCCGTGCTCTGAAGAGATCTGCGCCTGGGTGCAGATCATGATCCCCCGGGGCCTAGACACTGGTGGTGGCAACAAGGCAAGGTGAATGTGAGTGAAGAAATCCTGAGGCGGAGGTGGGGAGGAGGTGGTTGCAGCTTGAAGTCCGTTTGGTGAGCTGTGCTCTGCTGTTCTCTTAAACGCTGGCTTGATTGACACGGCTGCGGGGAGTTGATTAAGACAGGCTGAGTAAGGCGTGGTTAAGCCTGGTGTGATAACGTAGGTAGTCTACCATCCTAAACCTCCGCTTCAGCTGCATTTCAACCTGGAGAGACTACAAGAGACGAGATGCGTTTAAGAGTTGTTTATTTTATGGATTGAGTTTGTTTATTGGTTTGGAGCTTAGGCCCCGGCTGTGGCCGTGCTCTGAAGAGATCTGCGCCTGGGTGCAGATCATGATCCCCAAAAAGAGAGCTTGGCTAGCAATGCGTTTGCCACGACTTGGTTGCTGCGTTTATGGAAGGCGCATGGTGCGAGTGACTGTTTCCGTGCGCGAGCTCGGCTCTAGCGCTAGGCGTTGGCACGCGCACAAGCTCGGCTCAAGTGCGCGGCGTAATGTCCGTGCGCGAGCTCGGCTCTAGCGCTAGGCGTTGGCACGCGCACGAGCTCGGCTCGAGTGCGCGGCGTAATGTCCGTGCGCGAGCTTGGCTCTAGCGCTAGGCGTTGGCACGCGCACAAGCTCGGCTCAAGTGCGCGGCGTAATGTCCGTGCGCGAGCTCGGCTCTAGCGCTAGGCGTTGGCACGCGCACGAGCTCGGCTCGAGTGCGCGGCGTAATGTCCGTGCGCGAGCTTGGCTCTAGCGCTAGGCGTTGGCACGCGCACGAGCTCGGCTCGAGTGCGCGGCATGCTGGGATGAGGAGTTGCCACCACCAGGAGATGCATACGTACTTATATGAGAGGAGGCGCTGGGCTGCCAGAACGGATGAATGTGGTAGAGAACCGGGGACCGAGCTCCTGGAGAGATAATTGAGGGAGTCCCAGGGCAGCAGCCCAAGTGGCTGCTCCTATCCGGAAGGAGTGGCGGGTGTAGAGAAAGGAAGAGAGGTTACATGCAGGGAGCGCAGGTTTTGAATTTGTTCAGACCAGGGGGTCGTCAAGGGATTGTTTAAGGAGTAATTATAGTCTATGAATGTTGATAAAATGTCCATACATGTTGTAGAATGTAAAGTATCCTGGATCATCACCACGGGCCTTCTAGTTGGACACTAACTGTCCAGACCCTCCTGCATGGCAAGGAAAACTCACAAAACTGCTGGTGTTTAGAGCGCTGATATTCGAACATGATTCCACTTGGGGAGACTAGAATGTGAAAATGAGATTCATGAAGTACACTTACCCAGGAAGATTGATGTTCGATAGGAGATCTCTGGACCCCCAAAAACCAACGCACAAGGGCCCGGTCAGAATGAGGGCCAGGGTGCGTCAGGTAAGGCGAAGCGTGAGACAGGCCCGGCGGCAGGAGCCGCACCAGGAGACCAGGAGAGAATATGCCTGGGGAACATGAGAAGGAGCACCGCCTACAGCCACTCAGAGTGCACGCAAACCGTGGCGGGCAGTGCTGCACACCAAAAGCCAATGAGTGCGGCCTGGGGAAGATAGTCGGCCAGGTTTGAAGGCCACGTCGAACAGTACTCATGCAGTCTTAGCAGGCCAGCGTTGCAGCAGGCCACCGTCGCGGCGTCGTAGCAGAGCTTTGGTGCGGCGTTGCGGCATCACGTTCCTGCGAAGCTGAAAAAAAAAAACCTCGAACCACTATCACTCGAGTGAAAAGGACCAACGGGCAGTGTCAGACCACGTCTTCAGTCAGACCACGTCTTCAGTCAGACCACGTCTTCAGTCAGACCACTGACCTGATCCTTCGATGCCGGCTCTTCCAGTCATTGTGAAGCAGAACTCTCCAAGCGTTGGATTGTTCACCCACCAATAGGGAACGCGTGTCCATGGTCGACACTGGTCCCACGATGAATGGATGAGAGCACACGAATGCGTCGAAGCGTGGCGTCGAGAATGCGGCAGGAGGCGGACACCGACGTGGCGTCAAACAGCGGCCACCGGCGTGGAAGCGTGCGCCAACCGACGTGCTGCGATGAAGCGTGCGGCCGCCGACGAGCTGCGATGAAGCGTGCGGCCGCCGACGAGCTGCGATGAAGCGTGCGGCCGCCGACGTGCGCCGGCGTTGAAGCGTGCGGCGTCAAAGCGTGCGGCGTCGTTGAGGCGTGCGGCGTCGTTGAGGCGTGCGGCGTCGTTGAGGCGTGCGGCGTCGTTGAGGCGTGCGGCGTCGTTGAGGCGTGAGGCGTGCGGCGTCAAAGCGTGCGGCGTCAAAGCGTGCGGCGTGGAGGAGGAGTCGAAGCGTGGAGGAGGATTCAAAGCGTGGAGGAGGAGTCGAAGCGTGCGGCCACCGACGTGGCGTTGTCGAAGCGTGGGGCCACCCACGTGGCGTCGTCGAAGCGTGGGGGGGCCACCGACGTGGGGGCGTTGAAGTGTGGCGTTGAAGTGTGGCGTTGAAGTGTGGCGTTGAAGTGTGGCGTTGAAGTGTGGCGTTGAAGTGTGGCGTAAGGCCAAAGCAATGGGCAAACGAACAGCACAGAGGGGCTCGGCCGCGCTCCGACCAATCAGAGCAGCTTATCAGACACGGACAGCCCGGAAGCAATGCAGTGGGCAAAACTTACAGGCCACGGTCAATTAGACAGAGCGAAGGCCGATGCAGACGACAAATGTTATAGTCCATGGTTACAACTGACAGCCTGAAGGTCAATGCAGTGGGTAAAATGTTCAGCCCATGAGTAAAACGGACAGCCAGAAGGCCAACACAGTGGTTAAAATGTGCGGTCCATGGTGAAAACGGACGGTCTAACCAATGCAGATGGTAAAACGAACAGCCTGAAGAGCAATGCATTGGGTAAAAACACAGCCTGCGAGCCAATTCGGCGGGATTAACTGACACGCCGCAGTTCAGTACAGTTCATGGTAGTGCGGAAAACAACGAAACCGACACTGTACCGTGAGTGGAGGCAGGGAGAAGGGTGGACAGCGGCAGACAGAAGTCCCGTTCCCGGTATGGTAGCGGCAGTGTGCGCGGAGTAACGCCTGGCCGCGAGCAGCAGCGGCCACGGGGAGACGAGCGGCAGCGAGTCCGCAGGAGAGGACCCGCGGTGAGCCGCGGTGGAGACACAGCGACCATGGCGCGCAGCCCCCAACATGTGATGTGGAAGAGGAGCCGCGACCATGCAGGACGAACAATGTGCGAGGCGTGAGTAAACAAAGTGACGAAGAGCAACCCACTGCAGCTTGAAGTCCGTTTGGTGAGCTGTGCTCTGCTTTGCTCTTAAACGCTGGCTTGATTGACACGGCTGCGGGGAGTTGATTAAGACAGGCTGAGTAAGGCGTGGTCAAGCCTGGTGTGATAACGTAGGTAGTCTACCATCCTGAACCTCCGCTTCAGCTGCATTTGTTTTAACAGTCAACAGAAAGAACCACTCCTACAGATGCTATGTTGTACAGTTGGTTGTTGTTGTGCTCCGGTGCTAGCAAAGGTGCTATACTTTGCTCCTATACTCAAGCCCCGGTGATCCAAGATGGCGCCCTATTCAAATGAATGGCTTGTGCTCAGTAGCGCATGGGACTTCATGGACACCGGGAGATTAGCTGAACTCGCCTATATTTGGGCATCGTCTGGTCCTCCCGGTTCTGCGCCGTGGATAAGCGCAATCTCCCATCATGTGTCGCGGCAAACGTGCGTGTGTGGCTTTCATGCACGTGCACAGAGGGGCTCGGCCGCTCTCTGACCGATCAGAGCTGCTCATCAGAGCAGCGGTAGAGCGGAGCCAGAGCGCAAAGGCAAGGAGCAGAGTTTGTGGCAGTAAAGTGTGGATTTAAAGAAAACCGAAGGATTTAAGAAGAAATAAAGTTCAGGATGACAAGGGACACTAAAATCCCCACAAAATCCGATCTTTATGAAAGCTGTAGGTTCTCTGTCAGCTGAGGTCGAGCTGTTTTAGTTTACATTGAGTTCTATGGGACTTTTTTCTGGGTAGCCCACGTGAATTTAGTCTGCAGTACCACGCCCCCTGTGCCCGTAGGTGGGACAGCTCTAAGCTAGTAATACCCTATCCAGTTATTATTATAGATCCATGCCTATACTTTGCTGCTATACTAGTTTTCAGATGCTTGATCAAGTTGCTGGTGTTATATGTGTTGTACCAGTAATGGTATTGCTGCATCCCTCCTGACAAATCATGGAATATAGGAAAGTTAAACAAGCAAAGGTCTGAGTGATAAAACAGTTTGGTTTCTAAACAACCGCTATACTTGCACTCCTCAGAAAAGACTTGGCCGCAAGGTGGGTTGAAAGGTGAGTTTGAAAGTTGAACCAATTTAACTTTTGAAACAAAAATAAAAAAACTATAATTTAGAAAATGGTTTTTGTTAGTTACAAATGAAGCATCGAACAATCTGGGGTAATTTTCATATTCATTTACCGCTAGAACCTGTATTTTACAAATACATGAGACCAGGGCGATGTCTTGCTCCACGCTAACCTTGATGAGTCTGTGGCCTATAACTGCAGGACATTACAGCTGTGTCATTCATTAACTTTGATTTTGAGCTTCCTCAAACCTCCTCAGAGGCTCTGGATTTCACCTGAGTGAGACATCCCAGCTTTATGATCCGAAGCCTCCTTGTTCCGGAAACTTGCCTTGATGACCGGTATGCAAATGTGCCCTTTAAATAGGCCGTCAGAGGAGTGATAAAAGCTGATAACAGGCTGTGAGCAGGGTTAAACATCAGGACAGCCACTCTGATTTGTCCACGTGGAGATGGGGAGACGTTCAGGACTCTTGGAAAGTCAATTGAGCGAGTTATGGACAGATGTTCTCTCTAATATACCACGCAGATATGGAAAACAGGAGGCGAGATGACGGCCGGAATGTAAAGAGACTTGTGTAAGACTATTGCACAAAGGTTTTCATGTATGCAACAGTTTTTACCAACATTTCCTTTCAGTGTTGCAATTATTGTCCCCATTATGAACATCTTTCACATTTCTTTACACATTTATCTCTCATGATTTCTTATGATGCATCAGAGGTGTTATGATGGTCGAGGGGCCATATGTAAAAGAAGAGAATATTTGGAGAGCTGTACGTTTCTTTTGGGCTTCAGTATACATTAATTGCGGAGATATCAGGGTAAAATAAGCATCTGCTTTGTCTGATCCCTTTTCAAACTATGCATACAGATACACGTTGGTTACGCCTCACCAGTATGATTGTTTTAAAACCAATCTGTAAATAACTGTGTTTCAACTAAACTGCATTGGTCATAGCATCAAATTACTCTGACCAAAATCAGACACAGGTGTCTATCCTAAGGACATCACAACAGTTTTGCCCTGAACAGCTGGAGCTGTTCACTGCGGCACCTAGTGTTCCCAGAGGTCTCCCCTCCCAGTCCTAACCAGACTCTGGCCTGCTCAGCTCTGACAGTTCTGAGAGTATCAAGCTTTAGCAAGGAGGTGGTGCCACATCAGACCTATTATGTAACTTGTAGTAGTGAATACTACTAGTACTTTGGTCAATACTTTTGTGAATACTACTAGTAGTTTGGTTGTGTTTTTGGTACTGTGACAACCGATGCAAATCTAAGTCGTTGTTTTTTTTTTCCAATCAATGTGTTTAAAGAAGCTATACCCGATTTATTTTCTGGTGGGTTCATAAAAATGCGTAATACTACATACAAGTTGTATTAAAATCCGAAATTAAATTGTTAATTGAAAACTTGAGCTAATTGATTCAGCTCGTGTATGAATTCAGGCCGTAAGAAGTGCTGAGTAGAGACTTAGTGTGACGCTCGTTCTCCCGCACTCACAGAACCAGGTGCGGGGCTGTTACGAACAGGCTGTGTCCTCCAGCGTCTACAGCGCAGGTAAACACAGCAGCGTGTTAGAAGAAAGCGGCTATACCCCTGGCTGTAACTGCAGACACAGCAAAACAGCCAAAGCAACACAACAGTAAGGAAGAGAAGAGGGAACTAAAGCGGAAAAATGATCAAAGAAGAAATCGAGCCCGGGTGATTATACGTAGCGTTAGTTTACATTGTATCCTCTGGAGAGACTTACAGTCCATGGGAGAGACCTTTGGGTGCGGACCGTCTCGGACCACATTTGGATGCGAAACTAGCAGTAATCTTTCATTTCTATATTTTGTTAGCAGTGCGTTGCTTTTGTACCATTTCATCAGTGATTGTTGTACAGCTTTACAAGAAGTTGTGCTAATGCTAATTTTTGCGTAAGTACAGTATCAGATCGCAAATAAAACTAGATGGCTTCGTGGGATGAGAGCTGTTTTGGGTTTAATGTTTAGAATCCAAAATGTTCAAAAACATTGAGCCCATTGAACTCCTCCAGTCCTAACCAGGACCTCTGGAGATGTTAAATGGGCTTATATGGGCTCAAATATGAGTCTTTGCAATGAATGTGTATCAAGACTTGAAAAAAGCGGGGGCAATACATTTTAAGTTTGATAGTAGAAGAATCAAATGATAGAAATAGATTGACATAATGTATATATAGTGTGTACAACTGAATAGTGGTCTAAATGACGTGAGGTGCATAGTTCATAAACTATTGTGTTGGGGTTGTTTGCCTGTATAAAGTTGCTGTGTCCTGTTGAGCGCTTGGCCCACATCTGTGCGTCCCACAATCTCTGCTGCTGGACGCACACACACACACACACATGCACACGCACACACACAATTACATGGAGGCATAGTCACACACGCACACATATACAGAAGCACACAACACAAACAGACACACACACAGGCACACACACACCTGCTTTAAACAACACACTATTGTCCATCAATTGTATTGTATTGTCCATGTCGATTGTCCATCACAAAATCTATGCAATTATAGCACACATGGGAGATTTTTGTTTATGATCGTAGATAGTATCAAAATCCATCCATATGATCTAGACCCTACTTTCACAGACACACACAGGCAGAGCGGCCATCCTCCTGTGGACTCACCACCTGCAGGATGATGAGGGGCTGGTGCTCTGTGAATTGGGTGGCAGCTGATTCCCACCCGTAAATGACCCATAAATGAACAAACGGGAAGAAAATGAAAGGATAGATGGATGGACTTATTTCCCTTCTCAATAGGCAATTTTGTTTTCAATTTCAAACCCAACAGCAGTCGTCTCGGAGGACGTTACAAAGTTCTTGATTCCTGCTATTCATTTGTGTTGGCAGTGCATTCGTGTATACTACTGTATTAGTCTGTTCTGTCATTATGCTGCTCTGTTCACTTGTGGCTTGTACCAAGCTCTAGTCTTTGGAGGGGGAGGTAACCGTGGCTATGGCACACGTCCGCTGTGGTACCAGCTGCTTTGGTGGCACTGGAAATGCTGCTTGGAAGGTCCAACAGCAGTATTGGACCAACAGGCCAAAATAGGGTGGGATGAAAAGAATTAGTAAGTAAGAGTGAAATAAGCTGCAAATATTTCAGAAAATACAAGTGATTAAAGCAGTTTGCGATACAACATGTGTTATAAAAAAGTACAGATTGAAGCAAAGCGGTTCTTTTTTAAAGTCATAAACATGTATAGTTACTCTGTAAGTCATTTATTTTCTCTTTTTTACGCTCTGATTTAATTTTTACTCCCAATTTCATTGTTTTCTGCAAATTCTCTTTTTTAACTTGTATTACAGTTTTTTTCCTATTGCTTAAATACATTTTTCTAAATTTCTCTCAGTGTCCCAAACAAGATAACCTGACAACACTGGGACATACTGCATATACCCTTCACATCTGGGTCAAAATGAAACTCTACTATCAAAACTTAAACACACTTTCAGATTGGAAGCAAATTTTTCACAAACTACCATTTTTCAAAAGGAGCAATAGCCAACTCGCAATAGAGAGTTGAAGACATGTTTCCATCTGAAGGTCCTTATGACTCTCTGCTTCCCTCAGTGTGAGGGAGATATCATCAGATATGTTGCTCCCTCCTTGTCTTCATCTTCATCTTGCTCTACCTGCCTCAAAAATTCTGAAAATGGCTAAACAAACAATGTGTTTGGTATTTTGAATAGATGAACATCTATGTTCCAAATGACACCAGTTACACGCATACAAAATGGGGACAGCGGTGGCCATCTTGGGAGAATTAAACTTGGGAGAAATAAACTTTGGAAACAAGATCCACAGTGCTCTCATGGAGCATTTTTAACAGTCTCTGCTCTGGATGCCTGATGCTTGTAGTTCACGCTGACCCAGACCTGCTGCTGATAACTGATACACAGTTGTCCTGTGATCAAATGAAAGCCACTGTGACGGCTGTTCACAAATGCTGCAGGGTATAGATTTCCCTGTTAAAAGTTGTAATGAAATTTTAATAACTATTTTAGAGCAGTAAGAGTGCATCCTTTTAAATACAAAAAATGCAGATATAATGTGTTGCTGTCATCTGCGCTGTGACTTCTGCATTTAGTTGTTATGGCCAGCTCATTTTAACATAATTGCACAAAAAGATTCATACCGTCACTATGGAAACGAGCCAGAACTGAACTTACAGAATAGCACTGACCCCACAGACATAACTGTTACAACAAACAATCGCATGACAGAATGGTTATTTGACCCACGCCTCCCCAAAGTTGCGGAGGAAAAAATTAAAGGTGTGCCTGCCAGATTTGAGCTCAGACTGTTTCATGCTTATTCTGCCATACCTAACATAAGATGCATATGTCAGGGGGTGCAAAATGGGTGGTGGGTTTTAATATGGTTTTATTCCTATTTTATGCATGTTGTGCTTTTGTGTTTTTAAATATTGATTTTAACTGGCACCACCTGAAGCACCCCGGCTCCCCACGTGAGCAATCAAGACACCTGCGCCTTGAGAATAAAAGACTGAGATGGGGAGGGGAGAGGAACAGAGAACGAGACACGGGAGGGGAGAGCCCCGTGGTCTGGCGGCCCAGGCCGTGGGAACGTGTTTTAGCTGCGTGGGTTTGGGCTGGCCTCTGGTGTGTTTGGTGCAGGTGGGCCCGGCAGCAGCGGCAGTGGCGGCAGCGGCAGGAGTCTGAGGCCCCGGGAGACGCACGGTGGAGGCGAACCCCTCCCCAGAGATTGAAAGGCGCAGGTGTTCTCTGTTAGCAGGGACTGCTAAAATTAAAGCAGGGGGGAGTGTTTTTAATGTATTTTATAATAAATTGCTTTTAAGTCGCTTTTAATCCAGTGGTCCTTTTTAAATCCGAGTCCGAAGAACCTGCTTTTTACCCATATCACACATATTTGAAATCCTATACGACACAGACAAAGAGCACTTTGTGGATTAAAATTCTGGACCACAAGATTGCAATAAAGTTTGATGAGGATGAAACTCAAGTGTTTGGAATATTTTGAACACATAAGAGTGTCCTTAGAAAAGAGTGAATGAAGCGTCCGTGGGACCTGCTGTGTGTGGTCCGAGGCCGAACGCTGCCTGGAGGTAAGCAGAGGCATGTCTGTGTATACGGGGCACTTGATGGGGTGAGGAGAACCAGCTGCACATCGAGCCCACACATAGTATAACCACGCAGAGGTATAAAAAGTACATTACAGGTCGCTCTGTTATGGTCATCTCAGGGATAAAGAACCTCATCCACAACAAACGACTCCAAGTTCATAGATGTTGAAGCGGAATACACGAGGGGGAGACTTCTGATCAGGGTCGGAGGAGTTTCTGTTGTCATTTTAATTGAACGATAGAGAAAACATGTTTATTTGACATCACACAACCAAGAAGAAAGGAGTGCAGAGAAAGAAAATAACACACTGAATTCTCAACTGGAGACGACCAGGACCAGGACTAGCACCAGGACTAGCACCAGGACTATGAAGTACATAAAGATCGGGAGACCTCAGCCGAGGACCAGATAAACATGAAAATCAAACTGTTGTTTGTTTGCCTTAAAACAGACTGACATTTTTAAATATTACCAAAAATGCAAGACAAAAATGCTCAAACATAGTTCAACATGATTTGAGTGACAGCCCACACAGTAGCATGATTGTTCGCAGTGTGCTATAATGTGTAACTCCAAACTCCAGAAATGTTTCTCTGATAGGAACGATAAAAGCTGGCTTATTTTCTCAGTGAATTCTTCTAAACTAAGGTTCACATGATTTCCCAACAAGGCGGTGCAACAGAGCAGGCTGCTGTGTGCAAAATGAATGGCACGCAGACAAGCTAATAGGCCTGCCATAAAATAGAGGATACAGAGAAAAGTCACAAGTTTTATCTTTTAATATTCAAAATGTAGAACTTTTCAAGGCAGACCCAGAGAGCAAAGTAAAGGGGCACAGTCTACAGCAATGTTCCCCAACCTTTTTGAGCCGTGGCCAGTGTTGGGTGACAGCACAACACTGACACGGTCTAAGCAACCTCGACTTGAATGATGCTATAAACTTATAGCGGCATACATTGAAGAAGAGATGCTGCTATTTCTATTGTTGAGTTGCCGTCTTTCAGATGGATTGAACAGGACAAGCGACCGAAAAATATTTGTAAACTATATAGAGAAGTGCTACAAGCAAACTTATAAACTACTTTTGGGGGTGCTTAGTAATTTGTAGCTTATTACATTTTCAAAGTAAGTTACCCAACACTGGCCATGGCACATCTCTTGACACAACACCAACTGAAACAGAAACAAAAAATTAAACCCTACACTTAATTTAAAAAGTACATACAATCTTTCACAGTATTTAGTTTTACATTATTTTGACCAATTGGGTAATATTGAATCTCTTCCAAAGACACATCAAACATCCCTCCCAGCACAGACTGGTTGAAAAACACTGGTCTGTCTCACAAACATCCTGACCCTCATCCATCCATGCACAAAAACTGCATACTACAACTAGAATAAACATTTCTGTTCAAAGAAAGGCTCATTGATGCTTCCTGATCGCCCGTCACAAAGTCACTTCTTAGTGTTTCCAAAGTCAAGGCTGACTTGGGTTAGATAATCCCTTGACGACACTCACAACCAATAAAATAATTGACCAAAAATGTAAAAAAGAAAAATAACAAGCCAACAATAATAATAAAAAACGTGGCACTTGTAGCAGTTTGTAGATCTACCACACTGTGGCTAAATTGTCTGTAGTGTGATCTCATCATCATATATTTTTTTCTACCCATCCATTTTCTTCAGTTTTATCCACTGCCAGGTTGGGGCAGCAGCCAAAGTAGAGTCGCTCAGCCTTCCCTATCCACATACACCTCCAGCTCATCCAGGGGAAAACCAAGGCCAGCTGAGAGACATAGTCCCCCCAATGTCTGGGTCTTCTCTAGGGTGTCATCCTCAGGGAGGCCTCCTGGAGCCTGAGCCACCTCAACTGGCTCCTCACGACAAGCAGCGGCTTTAGCTCCTCCTGTGTGACTGAGCTCCTTGCCCCATCTCTAAGGGAGTGCCCTCCAAATCCGTGGATACAAACTCCCTGAATGAGTTTCCTCTGCAATCTTTTCCTTTTGAACGTTGATTCACAAGTAAATCAAGAGCTTTGACTACAGACGCTGCTCCAATCTGTCTGTCAATTCACACACAAAGTTGTGTGAATCAGATCAGAGAATAAAGCTTAGATCTTCAGCTCAGTCAGGGCCCATAACCTGAAGGACAGATGATGAACACAGCAATGTGATGGATGGGCTCTGTATGCAGGTGGAATGTTGAGCAGTGTTTCTCAAGGTCTCTCGGGGCCCGAGAGGGTATCATGGGGATCCCCCACATTGGTTTATAACTTGCAAGCATTGATAGTAATAGGGCTACTATTTGAAGGTTAATGATCTTGTCTGCAATAACAGGTCTTCCATACTTATGGAGCCGTTTTAGTTCAGAATAATAATAGCCATTGGGTCGCAATGTTCAACCTTTATTTAACCAGGAAGTCCCTTGAGATAAAATCTCTTTTACGAGGGTGACCTGGCAAGAATGTGTAGCGTGTTCATGTCTTCAAGTTCACTGTAATGGTAAATGAAGAACTCTGTACATACATCTCCCTTCCATACACTATTTGTATTATTATTACATATGAAGAAACACAACATTGTAGATAGAAATGTAGATAGATTGGTTTTTAAATGTTTGAACAGTCGTGTGTCGCCGCTGTTTTCCGCTCTCATTATTCGGCGTCAGGACTCCCGCAGACCCTCCACCAGAGCCTCGGTGAGTGGGGACTGTGTTCTCCCAAAATTTACAAAATCTTTTGGACAGTCCAGTTTCTCTTTTAATGGATCCAGACTGTGGAACTCTCTGCCCACTGATTTAAAACTGCAGACTGACATGAACAGTTTTTACAGAGGTCTGAAACAATGGCTGAAGTCAAGTCAAAACTGCTCACATGGTAACACTGTATGAAATGTATACTGATGATGTGTAATTGTGTATTGTTTACCTTTTTAAATATTGTACTGTATTGTATTGTGTTTTTTGAAATGTGTAGCTCCTATGGACAGGTGTTGCAAATTAGCAGTTTTGCTATAACACTGGAAACAATGTATCTGGTTTGTCCAATGCAGTTGATATGTCCATATCAAATAAACTAATAATAATAAAAATACAAAAATGGGTTTTGCTCATTATGTGCACCAAAAAGAGGCAGCTCTGACATTGCGTATACAAAACAGTTGGATATTACGGCACAGGGCCTTCAGGTTTCTGGGCCAACCATAAATGTCCTCTTTATCCTCTGTAATTGTGGTATATGTGTCTACAATAGTGTGATTATAATATTCATTAATTCGCAGTGGGCCTTACCTGACCACTTTGGTGCCTCCTCTCGTCACCTGCATGTCCACTGAGCACCCTGAGGTCACATAAGCTGCCAGGTTAATCTCCGAGAACTCCGCCTGAGGAAGAATAAGTATTTACAAAAGACAAAAAAACATTCTACGTCATGGTGCTACGTCCCTTAGGACTTCGCTAGTGGGATATCACTCAATGACCCCCAGGTCACACGCCAGAGAGATCAAAATAATTTGCTCCAATCACCAGCGACCTTCCTCTATAAATGCCCCTGCACAAGGCCGCACCCCCTCTTTCACTCTGGCGCCGATTGAGATCTACATTTCAATTTACCTGAGGAAAGATGTCTTCTGATGCTCGTCCGAGTTCCCCTTCGCCATCCGGCGTCGGACGTCGTCGTTGCTCGACTTGTCGGGTCAAGCTCCAGCGCAAGGACCAGCACTCCAGCTGCTTCGTGTGCCTGGGTTCGGGCCATGCGGCGTTGAGCGCCACCTGCACCTCGTGTCTCGCTCTCCCCAGGGAGGAGAGTGAACGCAGGCGCGCGTTCTTCGCCGCTACAGCGCCCCGTCCGGACTCCTCTCAGGACGAGGAGTCTGTGATTGACTGGGCCCCCCTCGACCTTCCACCCGTGCCCGCGGAGTGGGGTGACTGCGAGGACGGAGAGGTGTCGGAGGTCGGCTCTCTCCTCACGCTGGACGAGGTGGTGTCCAACCCGGAGCCGGACCGCTTCCCGCTGGACCACATGCCTGGGCTCTACTCCACGGCGGCGGCCATCATGGATGCCCCCCTGCCACCGCAACCGAACTAGAGGGTGGAGGACTTCACCTCTGGTTACGCCACCACTCGAGGGAGGAGGAGAGCGCAGCCCACGTTGTGCCCGCGGATGGACCCGATCGTCCATTACGCGACACGTGAGTGGCCAAAGCCCCTAGCGGCCAAGAGGCCCGCTTTGGGGTACGGCATGTATTGTAACGTGCAGGACTGGTCCTGGACCGGCGGGGTCCCGGACATCGAGGACTCGGTTCGAGCAGCCCTGCACCCCTCCGCATCCGTGTGGCCCGGCACCAGACCTCTCCTTCCCTCCGAGCGGGATAGGACGTCTTTGGCGATGCACGATAGATGTTACGCCAATGCGGCTCAGGTCGTCGCGGTGGCTAACAACATGGCCTTCATCACCGGGGCCCTGGATAGGTCTCTCTCTTCTGGCCAGGCGCTCAGTGGAGACACCTTATCCCAGGCGAGGACCACTTCAGCGGCAATCCTGCGCATGTGCCAGGCGCTAGCTGTCGATGGCGGCCGCACGATGGCAGCAGCACAAGTGGGGGCCAGACACCTCTGGCTGGGGCCGGTGAACCTCAGAGAGGCGGAGAAGAGGCAGCTGCTGGACCTGCCCATCTCCCAAACGTCACTCTTCGGTCCGGAGATGCAGACGCTGATGACTAGGCTGGACACCGCAGCTAAGGACTCTGCTAGCCTAGCCCAGCATCTAGCTGCGAGACGCGAGGCCCGCCCACCAGTGCGGAGCCGAGACAGAGGCAGGGAGCGCTCGCCCGGCAGGCGCCCCGGACCATATCCACGCTCCGTGGTTCATCGTTCCCCAGCGACGAGACCCCCGGGCCCAGACAGGCACACGGGAGGCTCGCGGGACCAACACACCCACCGACGACCTCCCTATGGCAGAGGAGGTCGGGGTGGGAAGAATTCTTTCAATAAAAGCCGTCCGGCATTTCATCAGTACTCGCTGTCTGAGTCTCATTTGGGGGTATGTAACTTGTCAAATGATCTGAATTCTGATTGTGTTACTTCTCGAGCATATAACGTGGCTCCGCTAGGCCTGCAGCCCCCAGAGAAGGGCGTGCAGCGTGCTACGCGGGCCACGAGCTCCGATTCTTGGGTTCATGTTTTGCCCTCCCGGAGAGAGGGCAGGCGGAGGGATCTGGTAAGTGATAATGTGTGTGCTCCAGCTGAACGCGTGTTAGCATCTCTGAGCTACAGGGCTAACACGGGGTTTCCCACTCCAGGAGCTCGCCCCCCCCTTCATGAGGCAAGAGCCAGGGGGGGGGGCACAGCAGCCGGGTCACGTGTGGTGAGCAGTCCCGTACTTATGACGTCGGGCCTGCAGGACACGTGACCGCCCCCGGCGCTCACGGTGTGACGCAGGGGGCCCCCCGGCCCTTTCGTCCACCCCCCCTCCCTGCTAGGAACACCAGGAGAGGGCGGGGCCGTGACGTCTCGTGTTCCAACTCCCGTTCCGCCCCTCACAGATTTCTACAGCATCTGGAGAGAGCAGGGCCTACTGACAGATATTTGGCTGGAGAAAACTCTGCGCAGAGGTTACGCGCTGCAATTTTTCCGAAAGCCACCACCATTCCGAGGCGTACGGGCAGTACGCTCTCAGGTACGGGGATCGACAGAGGCACTACAAGCGGAGGTCTCCTCTCTGCTGAGTCGAGGCGCAGCAGTGGAGGTAGACCCGCAGGACGCCACCAGGGGGCTGTACTCCCCTTACTTCTTAGTGCCAAAGAAATCAGGCGGGGTGCGTCCCATTCTGGATCTGCGCGTGTTAAACGAGTGCATTTCCAAACGGCAGTTTCGGATGCTGTCCACAAGGCAGCTCCTCGAGTGTGTCAGGGAAGGAGACTGGATGACTTCCATAGACCTGACAGATGCGTACTTCCACGTGCCCATAGTGCCGGAACACAGGAGGTTTCTGCGCTTCGCAGTGGGAGAGAGGAATTACGAGTACTGCCGTCTACCCTTCGGGTACGCACTCGCGCCTCGGACTTTTTCCAAATGTGTGGAGGCAGCTCTGGAGCCGATCAGACGTGCGGGGGTAAGAATATTAACCTATATAGACGATTGGTTAATACTGGCCCCATCCAGGGAAGTGGCCCTGAGCCACACGCACTGGGTCCTGTCCCACATACAGCGTCTGGGCTTTGTGGTGAACAGGGAGAAGAGCAAGCTGCAGCCAGCCCAACGCATGGTTTATCTCGGTCTGCAGCTAGACTCTGTGATATTCCGTGCTGCATTGTCCGTGGACAGACGGATGAATATTACCCGTCTGGCCCGGGAGGTTCTGGCGGGCCCCAGAGTCCCCGCTCGGCGCCTCAGGTCCCTGCTGGGAATGATGGCAGCGGCTCATGCTGTGGTGCGGCTAGGCCTGCTCCACATGAGAAATTTTCAGAGGTGGTTCTCGCGCCTCAGGCTTCACCCCTCCCGGGACGGGGGGAGGCTGATCTGGGTTCCCCAAGGGGCAGCATCGGACATCAGGTTCTGGCTCACTCCGGGTCTATTGCGGGACGGAGTGACTCTGGCCTGCGCCGTGTCTCACGTCGAGGTGTTCACGGACGCGTCGCTCGAAGGATGGGGCGGGGTCCTCGGCCAGAGCTCTGTAGGAGGCTGCTGGTCGGACTCAGCCCGTCACATCAACCTGCTGGAGATGGAGGCAGTGCACAGAGTACTGCTGCACTTTGCCCCTCAGCTGCAGGGGAGACACGTGATGGTGCACTCAGACAACACCACAGTGGTCTCCTATCTGAACAGGCAGGGGGGCATCAGGTCCCCCGCTCTCCATCGCATGGCGACGGTGACGCTGCTGTGGGCGGCGCTTCACCTCCTGTCTCTCAGGGCGCGCCACGTCCCGGGGGTCCGGAACGTGGGAGCCGACAGGATGTCCAGGGGGGGCCCACTCCAGGACGAGTGGGGCCTGGCCCCACGGGTAGCTGCGGAGATCTGGCGGAGGTTCGGCCGTCCAGTGGTCGACCTTTTCGCCAGTGCAGAGAACGCACAGTGCCCGTCCTGGTTCGCCTTAAGGGCCGCGGACGAGCCGCCTTTAGGCGTGGACGCTCTGGCTCATTACCCATGGCCAGGCGGCCTGTTGTACGCTTTCCCACCGGTGCGTCTCCTGCCGGTCCTGCTGCGGAGGATCGAACAGGAGAGGAGATCGGTGATCCTGGTGGCTCCGGACAGTCCGCATGCCCGGTGGTTCCCCTTCCTGAGGGGCATGGCGGTGATGGAGCCCTGGGCCCTCCCGGACGAGCCGGGGGCTCTAGTCCAGGGGGCAGGAGCCCTGTTTTCACGTCCGATAATCGGCCGCAGGCTCTGGGTTTGGAGGTTGAGAGGCGGAGCCTCGTAGATCTGGGTCTTCCCCCTGCGGTGGTGGAGACCATTCAGGGAGCGAGGGCGCCGTCCACCATGAGGGCCTACGCCACGAGGTGGAGGCTATTCAGTGTCTGGTGCGATTCCCGTTCCTGGGATCCCAGGTGTTGCCCGCTGGAGGGGGTCCTGGGATTCCTACAGGAGCTCTTCGACAAGGGGAGGGCTGTCGCTACCTTGGCGGTGTTCGCGGCAGCCATTACTTCGGGTCACGACGGATTCGGGGGGTTCACAGCCCGTTCTCACCCGTTGGTTAAACGTTTTCTGCGGGGGGCGCGCAGGAGGAGGCCCCCGCTCCAGAGAACGCCTCCGGTTTGGGGCCTCAGGGTGGTCCTTAGGGGGCTGTCGGGTCCGCCTTTTGAACCGGCGGCGGAGGCGAGTCCTGAGTGTATCGCCTTTAAGACGGCCCTCTTACTGGCGTTGGCGTCTGCTAAGAGGGCGGGCGATTTGTGTGCGCTCTCCGTCCATGCGTCGTGCCTGTCCTTTGGAGAGGACGACGGCATGGTGGAATTGTGGCCCAATCCGGCTTTTCTCCCCAAGGTCATCACGTCGGCCTTTAGGTCGAGAGTCATCAGGATTAGGGCTTTCCACCCGCCGCCGCATGCCTCCCCCGAGGAGGAGCGGCAGCACCTTCTGTGTCCTGTCAGAATGCTGAGGCATTACCTGGCCATGACGTCGTCATTCAGGTCGGGTGATCAGCTGTTTGTGTGTCTGGGCCCCAAGAACAGGGGCGCCCCGCTGTCGGCTCAGCGGCTGGCGCATTGGGTCGCCACGGCGGTGCGGCGGGCGTATCAGACGCAGGGTCTGGCCCCCCCGGTGGGTTTCAGGTCGCATTCCACGCGTGGGATGGCGGCCTCTACGGCCCTTCTCAGGGGGGCGTCGGTCGAGGACGTTTGCCGTGCGGCTTCTTGGGCGTCGTCCTCCTCTTTCGTCCGGTCTTATCTTTCGGATGTGTCGGACCGGTCGGTGGCCCATTCCGTGCTGAGTGCAGCGGACTGAGTTAGACCGTTGGGTCCCTCCCCTGAGGGGGCCTTCGGTCTATTTTCCGCCCTGGTGCAGGAGCTCTTGGGAGAGGCATCCTACAGGTGCAGTACATTTTGTGTGTGTGGTCGGTCTGGTAGTCCACGTCAGGAGCTCTTGGGAGAGGCGTCCTGTGACTACGGATGACCTACGGCTTGTGTTACGTGGGGGTATCCTTGGTAGGAGTGGCCCCGTAACACGCTTGTTTCTTCTGCCCCGAGTCCTCTCACGTTGTGAGGGTCTTGCTCGGGCGGGGCTCCAATCACCCTTCGCTGGCCTGTTGGGAGTACATTTTCCTACGGCCTCCGCGTTGTGTCCCACTAGCGAAGTCCTAAGGGACGTAGCACCATGACGTAGAATTAATAGTTACTTAATGTAACTTAAGTTCTACGAATAGGTGCGTAGTCCCTTAGCTACGAGCCCATCAGGCCAGCCCGGCTTGGCAGAGTTCAAGAGGGGGTGCGGCCTTGTGCAGGCGCATTTATAGAGGAAGGTGGCTGGTGATTGGAGCAAATTATTTTGATCTCTCTGGCGTGTGACCTGGGGGTCACGAGTGATATCCCACTAGCGAAGTCCTAAGGGACTACGCACCTATTCGTAGAACTTAAGTTACATTAAGTAACTATTAATTACACATTACACACACATATACATACATATATATGTATATATATAAACCACAATGTACAGCTATCAAAACAGCACAAAAAACCCACTTATTATTGGACGGAATATTCTTTTAATCATTGACCTTTATTGAACAAAGTCTCTTTTTTCAGGGGTGTTTTGGCCCCCTATTGTAATGTAATGTAATATAATGATTTTTATTCATATAGCGCATTTTACAGACCAATGTCACCCAAAGCGCTTTACAATGTTCAGAGTTCAGATATTGTTCTAATCATTCCACACACGGTGATGACGGAAGCGAGTCGCCAAACACACTGACGCATCAGCCCCCAATCAACACCATCCATTCACTCTCTCATTTACATTCATACCTATTGTAGAGAGGTATCAGTGGAAAACAAAGCACCCGGAAGAAAACTGGAGCACCTGGAGGAAACCTAGGCAGACACAGGGAGCCATCATGAACATGTTTCATTGATTGCCTCCACTACCTCCCAATCGAGCGTATGGCTGTGCCACAGACCTTCTCCCTGGTGCCACCATAACATCTGATTCTAGCCATTTATACAATCATACTCGCCCTGAACTAGAGTCTATGGAAAGTTACATCAAGAATTGTTTGGAAGCAGGTATCAGCAATGCAGGCTTCCTCTTGACTGGAAGGATAGGTCTCTTTAACTTTGAATGACAATTGTGGGCTAAACAATATTAATGAAAGAGCCTATATACTTTTTCCTTAACTGAATAATTAATTAAGCATTTCCATAATTATATCAAGCAACAATTTTTTACAAACTAGACTTAAGAAGCGCTTACCAACTGGTTTGAATTTGCAAGTGAGATGAATGGAAAACAGCATTTAACGTCCATTGAAAACTGAGTCAACAAAGCTGTCTCAGAGATATATTGTTATCAATCCAACAATTGTGCGGTTAAAGTTCCACTTCTTTGAGAATACATCTCAGTTTCCATGTGTCTCACTTGAAAACTGTGTTGTCCAGACCTTCAATTACATAATCTCTCCTGTCCAAACAAAAATGATGGCCATTTAAATCCTGTAAATGTGTAAATCACATTTGTGCTGTCATCCCAATGTGACAGATATTTTAGGTTTTGATTGGATTGGATCTTTTACAGACTCTATACAGTGAGACGTACAGAAGAAACATATTTATAGCAATCCTCTCAGTGACCCTCTCTTCAACTCAACTCTTTGTACACATTCCCACTGAGATTTCTGAGCCCCAAAGCCTGCTTATGCCACGCTTTACCCAGCGAAAAGCAAACATTATCCAAGACACCCTGCTGCGATAATGCCCCTTTTATCTGGCAACATGGCCTGTGTCTTTGAGAACAGAGGAGTGTGGAGTTTAGAGGCAGTAGTGATGGCCATGGCCTGGAGTCAGAATTGAGATGTAATAAACAAAACTAAAATCGATTAACCTTTCTGCAAGATTCACAACTACGGTGGAGGTGGTAACATTAGTCATGGGAGGAATTTTGTATAACTGGGATTGTCTTTTGAGATGATTTATTTTGTAGAGATTATTGCATTTGATCTCATAATAGAGTGTCACTGATACAGCGTTCTCATTTTCCACAAAATCATGATGTTTACTGTGATCACTATATATAAATATACACAAATATACAAGTGGAGCAAAAAAGTATTTAGTCAGCCACCGATTTTGCAAGGTCTCCCAGTTAAAATAATGATCTGTAATTTTCATCATAGGTACACTTCAACTGTGAGAGACAGAATGTGAAAAAAAAATCCAGGAATTCACATTGTAGGATTTTTGAATAATTTATTTGTAAATTATGGTGGAAAATAAGTATTTGGTCACTTCAAACAAGGAAGATCTCTGGCTCTCACAGACCTGTAACTTCTTCTTTAAGAAGCTCTTCTGTCCTCCACTCGTTACCTGTATTAATGGCACCTGTTTGAACTCGTTATCTGTATAAAAGACACCTGTCCACAGCCTCAAACAGTCAGATTCCAAATTCCACTATGGCCAAGACCAAAGAGCTGTCAAATGACACCAGGAAAAGAATTGTAGACCTGCACCAGACTGGGAAGAGTGAATCTACAATAGGCAAACAGTCTCCCATCACAGACCCTATCCTGCTTAGCTTCAAAAGTCTGACGGAATCTGGCTTTCACATTCAGGTAAATATCTTTACGTCCCACGATCCCATCCAAAGGTTTGTTTATTGTTAATCTTTTTTGCATGTGTGAATATTTTCATTTGTTTACTTTACAAGCAATGCCAAAGGTCAACTGATGAAAATCAACTACAACTGGTTCTCCTTAAATGCTAATTATGTAGCTTTCATTTTGAGTAGATGAGTAAAGTTGGCCAACAGAACAATCTGTAGTCTAAACCCCGCCCTAATATAAGACTGAGACACCCTCAGAGCAAGAAGGAGCGCTACCTCAGGGCCTTTATCCCCACCGCTGTCAAACTGTACAATAAGTCACTTGCATTAGGACTGAAAAACCTGCACTACTATTGACAGTGTTTCTTGATTGCCACTTTTTATTGTACATAATATATCCTGCATTTAACCTGTTTGCACATTTCTTTCTTTTGCACAATCTTGAGTGATCCAGATGTGACATGTACATTTCTCCTGTGTGAGATCAATAAAGTCTATCTTATCTTATCTAATCTTATACTTTGGCACATCAGAATACAGTGCCTTGCTAAAGTATTCGGCCCCCTTGAACCTTTCGCCACATTTCAGGCTTCAAACATAAAGATATAAAAATATTTATTTTTTTCAAGAATCAACAACAAGTGGGACACAATCGTGAAGTGGAACAAAATGTATTGGATAATTTAAACTTTTTTAACAAATAAACTGAAAAGTGGGGCGTGCAATATTATTCGACCCCCTTGCGCTAATACTTTGTAGCGCCACCTTTTGCTGCAATTACAGCTGCAAGTCGCTTGGGGTATGTCTCTATCAGTTTTGCACATCGAGAGACTGGAATTCTTGCCCATTCTTCCTTGCAAAACAGCTCGAGCTCAGTGAGGTTGGATGGAGAGCGTTTGTGAACAGCAGTCTTCAGCTCTTTCCACAGATTCTCGATTGGATTCAGGTCTGGACTTTGACTTGGCCATTCTAACACCTGGATACGTCTATTTGTGAACCATTCCATTGTAGATTTGGCTTTATGTTTTGGATCATTGTCCTGTTGGAAGATAAATCTCCGTCCCAGTCTCAGGTCTTTTGCAGACTCTAACAGGTTTTCTTCCAGAATGGTCCTGTATTTGGCTCCATCCATCTTCCCATCAATTTTAGCCATCTTCTCTGTCCCTGCTGAAGAAAAGCAGGCCCAAACCATGATGCTGCCACCACCATGTTTGACAGTGGGGATGGTGTGTTCAGGGTGATGAGCTGGGTTGCTTTTACGCCAAACATATCGTTTTGCATTGTGGCCAAAAAGTTCGATTTTGGTTTCATCTGACCAGAGCACCTTCTTCCACATGTTTGGTGTGTCTCCCAGGTGGCTTGTGGCAAACTTTAAATGAGACTTTTTATGGATATCTTTGAGAAATGGCTTTCTTCTTGCCACTCTTCCATAAAGGCCAGATTTGTACAGTGCACGACTGATTGTTGTCCTATGGACAGACTCTCCCACCTCAGCTGTAGTTATCTGCAGTTCATCCAGAGTGATCATGGGCCTCTTGGCTGCATCTCTGATCAGTCTTCTCCTTGTTTGAGATGAAAGTTTGGAGAGACGGCCGGGTCTTGGTAGATTTGCAGTGATCTGATACTCCTTCCATTTCAATATAATTGCTTGCACAGTGCTCCTTGAGATGTTTAAAGCTTGGGAAATCTTTTTGTATCCAAATCCGGCTTTAAACTTCTCCACAACAGTATCTCGGACCTGCCTGATGTGTTCCTTTGTCTTCATGGTTCTCTCTGCGCAGGTGCATTTATACGGAGACTTGATTACACACAGGTGCATTCTATTTATCATCATCAGTCATTTAGGACAACATTGGATCATTCAAAGATCCTCACTGAACTGAGTGAGTTTGCTGCACTGAAAGTAAAGGGGCCGAATAATATTGCACACCCCACTTTTCAGTTTTATTTGTTAAAGTTTAAATTATCCAATACATTTCGTTCCACTTCACGATTGTGTATCACTTGTTGTTGATTCATGACAAAAAAATTCAATTTTATATCTTTATGTTTGAAGCCTGAAATGTGGCGAAAGGTTGAAGGGGGCCGAATACTTTCGCAAGGTACTGTATATACATACGTACATGAACATATGTACATACACATGCATACAACCTTTTCTTGCTTGTCCCATCAATTTCTTTCCCTCTTCCCCCTCTTTCTGTCTCTCTTTTTCAACAAATTGTTAAGATGTAAGTTTTTATTAGATCATCCAAATTATCAAATTTGTAAATCCTCAAGTTTACACACTGCATGGTCTTCCTCCTGCCGATTACGAAGCGCATGCTTGACTGCAATTAAACAGGCCAGCAAAATGCATGTCACCATACGTAGAATTGAGTTATCAGGAAGGATTTCGGGTAAGAAAGAATTTTTGCAACATCATCTCAAAAAGAAGGTAGGCAAGTTGAGTGATCCTAGGTTTTCTTGACAGAAATAGACTCGCTCAATTCACAAAAGGAATTCAATCTGTATTGACTTGAGACAAAGATTGCATTACAATATTTATTGTCAAGATGCATGAATAAACACCTCCCCCCCCCCCTCTGCAGCTCAAGCTGCTGCTCCAACAGCAGCTTGAGCTGCAGAGAACTGAAAAAGCTTTTTCAGTTCTCTGCAGCTCAGTGATGGTGAGCATAGGTCTGTTACTGAGCAGCTGAGGCTGATTAAATAACCAATATCTGCATACTCCTTGTCCAGGATACAAAATGCCATGTTATCCCTGATGAGTTATAAGTAGTACTACTTTGATTACTACCACCAAGTATGTACACTATTTATACAGCTATACAATCAAAGTTACTATTATAACTACACCTTTCGGACTGGTCCAGACCGCTATGCTTGAGATTGGTCGGTTGAGGATAACTTCGAGCCTTTCTGATTGGTTGGAGAGGACATAGTGGCCGGGACAGGTCCAGTAACCGGAGCGTCACCATGGTGACACTCATAAAAACACGCTAGTGGTATTTGGCCTGGAAAAGGACCACAGGAATAGAGTTACAAGAGCAGCCAAGTGCCTCTGGTGCGGTTTCCCTCATCTCTTGACCCGATTTTAGACTTGCTTCTATTCTGTATGTGGTGATGGAGCAGGATGAAAAATATAACTTCAGAAACAACATTGTATATCAAGCTTACTCCATTCACTCTGGACTACCTAACTTTGAAACAAAATTAATCACCTACAGTATGTAATAAAAGCACTCAGCTCTCGGTATGTAAAAGATAGCATGTTTTTTAAAAGGTTAGAAGCAGCATGTTGTAGTCTGATGTGTTAAAATGTTGCTTAAACAAGACTTTCTCTTGGGACAAACGACATGCATTTAGGGTTTTAAAAGAGGTACTTTAAGTTAATGTCAAGAAAACAACCACATTGTCACATTCTGTGCCTCTGCTGCCTGCTCTACTCCCCTCCCTTCCCTCTGTGTGAGGGCAGGGGCAGGCCCATGCACTGCACACCTGGAGGCAATCACCTCTCTTCAAGTACCCAGCTCTACAGCCTGTTGGTGCCAGATTGTTTCGTCTCATCTGGTGAAAGTCCTACATTTGGCTAGTTTTCTCGAGCTACTTTCCGATCCCTGTACTTACCTGTTTTTGTTGTTTTTTGGCAGTTCCTGTGTTCCTGTTTTTTGACCTCCTTCCCTCCGGACCCTCCAGCACTCCCCCTCCTTAAATAATTTTTTATTTTTATTTTTCACACTTGAGTCGCCTTTTTGGGTCCCATATTGTGCCGTTACACACATAACTTATTTAATTCTAAATGTTGAAACTTGAACATGTTCAATAATAACAATTGGTCCATTGTCTGCGATAAAAGTTTTGTCCAAGGTTGAATAAAAACAGACTTGCTCAAAATCCATATTGTCAATACATTACATACATTATAAAAGTATGACACGTTGGGCTTGCAGAGTTAGCTTCCACCCCGTGCTTGGTTATTGGACCTGCAGAATTTCAGTCAGTGTACAGCTGTCAACTTCAACTTGGAGAGGGACTATTTTGCAAGCTGTTTCCACTGGCTTTGATTTCATGAGCCTGCTTCAGCCTGCTCTTCACTATCAGCCTGGACTTGGAACTTTAATGTTCCGTTTACACGGAGATGCTGCGACAGTAATTTGATAGGGAGGTGAAAACGCAAGCGTTGAGAAACAGCCTCCAGAGTGGGACAGAACAACGCTGTGCAGCGGGAGCTGTTTTACAGATGTGTGAGGAAAAAGGTGTGACTCTGGCAGTAGCCAAGAACAAATGTAAACAACAATGGCGGCAAGTACATTAATGCAACATGTGCGTTGAGCGCTACACGGAGGAGCAATTACATAAGGCCTACCACAAGGTTCACTTTGGGGAAGACGATTATTTTTACTGAACATAAATGACATCATAAAGGTGGCAAAATATCTTTATTTTATTTGCAGACAATACTCATATGTTTTGCTCTGTAAATGATATCAATAGACTTGAAACAGTGGAAACCAAATTAAAAATCCTTAAATGATTCAACATAAATAAACGTTCACTAATATCAATAAAACCAAATGTATGTTATTTAGTAACATGGAAACAAACAAGGCTGACAAAATTACGATCAACAATATTCAGCTAGAGCAGGTCAATCATAACACATTTTTGGGGGTAAGTATAGATCAAAAACTGAGTTGCAGGCCCCATGTGGCACATGTGAAATCCAGAATGTCCAAGTCACTCGGAATCCTACACAAAGTGAAACATATTTTGTGTCCCAAGTCTTTGCATCTGTTGTACAACACGTTGATACAACCACAGATTACATATTGTGTGGGGATTTGGGGGAAAACATTATTTTTATCCTACTCAAAACCTGTTTATTTGCTCCAAAAATATGAAATGTGATGACTTAGTGAATAGAAAAATTGCTGTTCTAATGCACAAATAAAAAACTTGGTTCCAGAATGTGTCTAGAAGTTTTTAATTTATAAAAAACACCTCACATGAACTTTGAGGATCATTTATGTTTGCAAAACCCAAAGTAAGAAAAAATGTGAAGCTAAGAAGCTTGTCAGTACAAAGTAAAATGTGGAACTCCTTAAAGCTGCACTAACTGACTTTGGGATTTTGAAGCCGCAGACTCGCTGGCCTCGCTCTTTCTGCTCCCCTCCCCACACCCACGAAGCTATCGCCCCCCCACACACCCACTGTTGTTTACGGAGCTAGCGTCTCCCAATATGGATAGAATCATGTATCGTACATTTTCACGTGGATGGCGTGACCATAGAACGATAGAACCAGGAAGCGCGGAGGAACGAGACTGTTTTGGATGGCTGTTTTGCTGTGTAAGCAGTAACCGGTGACGAAGACACAGGAAGTTTCAGGTTAGCTCCTCGGCTTGTTGAGCCGTCTGTGCTAATGGAGACCTGTAGATTTCTCACGAAAGTGGGGGCTAGTGGTCCGCTGTGATTGGTCACAATCAGAGACCCGAAACACATTCTCTTCCTTGTTTCATCAAAACTCGATCTAAAATATAATGTCACGCCAGCACAAATCTGCGCTACTTTTTCTTCAAAAGGACGTATATTCCAATGCTCTGCATGGATATGTATAGCATTTTAGTAATGAATACAAAAATAAAGTCAGTTAGTGCAGCTTTAAATTATGACTAAAAGTCCTGTACATGAGCATTTACATTTAACCGAATGCTTAAAGTTACAATAATGAACTCATACTTCAAATAAAACACATGTTGAATTTGAACTTTTTTCTTAATTTGACTTATGTATTCTTCTCGATGGATGTATCGAACATTAAACAATCTTAACGTGTATGAAAGTTAGTTTCAAAAACAGAGAAAGCAGAATAAGCGAACTACTGTATTGCTTGTTAATGAAAGGGAAAATGTAGGTACCCCAGCTTTAATTTTGCGAGTTTGGTTGCATTTCAGTGTGTCTCCTCCTCCGTGTGTCCCACAACATCAAAGAATGGCCCCTGTGCGTGCGTATATATATGTGCGTGTATTATCAATCAATCAATCAATCAACGTTTATTTGTTGAGCGCCTTTCCTACACAAGGCAACGCAAAGCGCCTCACAACCCATATAACATCATGCATAAATCATCAAACATTATAATTTAAGTAAACATAAAAAGACAGATTAAGAGCACAAGATATATAAAATCACACAAGTAGTTAAAAACCGTAAAACATTAAAATCACACAAGGGATTACAATCATAAATAATCATAGCGCATTAAAAAGATTATAGATAAAAACAAATATAAAATCATTCACTCGTATGCACAGCTAAAAAGAACTGTTTTCAGTTCAGTTTCAAAAACTGCTAGAGTAGACGCCTGTCTCACACTCTCGGAAAGACGGTTCCAGACTCTAGCTGCATGAATCTGAAACGCAGCCTCCCCATGTCTAGTTCAGACTCTTGGCACTAACAGAAGTCCAGTCCCTGTGCTCCTCAGAGCCCGAGTTGGTTCATATGGCACCAACATGTCGCGGATGTACCCTGGTGCGAGGCCATGGACAGACTTGTACACAAGTAAAGCTGCTTTAAAATCTATTCTCTGAGCCACAGGAAGCCAGTGCAGAGACCTGAGGACCGGACTAATGTGGTCGTACTTCCTGGTTCTAGTCAGGACTTGAGCTGCAGCATTTTGGATGTACTGCAGCTGTTTTACCGCTTGTTTAGAGAGACCTGTGAACAAGCCATTGCAGTAGTCCAATCGACTGGAGACAAATGCGTGGATAAGAATCTCCAAGTTTGCTTTAGACACAATGGGCCTCATTCACGAACGGTTCTTAGGAACAGATGTGTACGTAAATCCTACTTACGCGGTTTTTACGAAGAAAGAGGCATTCACGAATATTTCTCGTAACCAGAATTTCTCTTGGGCAAGTACAAATCCTACGAGTCCTCAGGAGCACTCGTACGCATTCAGTGCCGACATGTTCACACGCCGGGGTTGTCCTCTTTGGTGAAGTTGAATAAAAATACAACATTCCAGTGATATGTCCGTCATATCGATGTATGTATTTATTTATTTGTAGTAATCTTTATTAGTAATCTTTATTTATATACCGCCTTTTTCACTGCAGATCTGGCCTACTTTTTAATTCATTTTGAAATGAAATGTGCCAACGCTTTATCAAATACATTGGAAATCTTGCCGTGTATTAGTGACCCCTTCCTATTTATAGGGAGCATTTCTTTATCCACGGGCCACAGAACAACGGCATATATACTGCTGCTGCAGGAGGTTACTGGGTCCGCGCTGAGTCTCTCCGCTGGTCTCTCCTATGGATCTATACGGGTCTGCACTGGTCTCTCCCATAGATCTAGACGGGTCTGCACTGGTCTCTCCCATATACGGGTCTGCACTGGTCTCTCTCCATACGGGTCCGTGCTGCATGCTCCTGGATCCATACGGGTCCGCGCTGGTCTCTCAAGTCTGGTCTATGCGGTCTATCTTCGGTCCGCGCTGGTCTCTGCGCACCGGTCTCTCCAGTCAGGTCACTACAGTCTATGCGGTCTCTCCTATAGGTCCGCGCTGGTTTCTGTGTGCTGGTCACTCCAGTCTCTCCTCGGGTCTGCATTGGTCTCAGCGCTGGTCCGCACTGGATCTCCTCCCAGGGTCCAAAATATTTTGAGATTAATCTCAAAACATTTTGAGATTCATCTTTAAAATAATACATAATATATTTTTAAATTAAGCTCATAACATTTTGATATTAATCTCATCATATTCTTAGATTAATCTCATAATTTTGCTAGTTCGACTTTATTATCATAATATTTCGACTTTTAAGTCAACATTTTATAACTTTATTCTCAGTCTGGTAAAAGAAGAAAAAAGGGTGACTCTTTTGCTCCGTGGCCTGTTGCTTTAGGCCTGTTGCTGTTTCCTCTGCCGTCTGCACACGGCCCTGCAGTCCCTTATATGGGCATTAGTGGGCGGTTACTTATGCTAAGTACCTATGCTAATGAAGCACCTGGCACGCGCGCTGTACTTACGAGGAAATGGGATTCATCAATCTGAGAGAACAGCTGCGAACAATTCAGCGCCTTACGAGTGCGTTGATGAATCCCACGTGGGGACTTCTTAGAAATCTACTTAAGGACAACTTGAGAAGAAAGTTGAGTAGTTTCTTACGAAGTTATTCGTGAATGAGGCCCAATGTTTTTAATTTTAGCAATGTTTCTTAGGTGGAAGTAAGCTGATGATGTCACAGATGATATGTGGCTATTGAAATTTAAGTCTGAGTCCATTATTACTCCTAGATTTCTGACCTGAGTCGAGGGTTTTAGGGAGAGAGACTGGAGGTGGCAGATAACGCTCTCTTTGTTTTTGAGGTCCGAAAACAATCATTTCAGTTTTTTCTGTGTTTAGCTGGAGAAAGTTATTTTGCATCCAATCACGGATTTGTTGGATACAGTGAAGGAGCGAGTCCACTGGTCCATGTTCTCCTGCTGTCAGGGACACATAGACCTGAGTATCGTCAGCATAATTGTGATAGGACACGTTATTACTGTGTATTAACCTACCCAGAGGCAGCATGTAAATATTAAACAGGAGAGGCCCCAGGATTGATCCCTGTGGCACTCCGCAGGTTAGGGCCAGATGGTCTGAGATACAGTTTCCGATCTCCACAAAATACTTTCTGCCCTGTAGGTAGGACATAAACCAGTTTAGGGCTGTACCAGAAACACCAACCCAGTCCTCAAGTCTCTGAATGAGGATACCATGATGATACCATCGAAAGCAGCACTTAAATCTAACAGGATAAGAACTGAGACTTTTCCTGCGTCAGTGTTAAGTCTGATGTCATTTGTTACCTTCACTAGAGCGGTCTCTGTGCTGTGGTGGGGTCTAAAACCAGACTGGAACATATCAAAAGAGTGATTGATTATTAAAAATTCTGTAAGTTGTTGATAGACAACTTTTTCTAGAATTTTACCCACGAAAGGCAGATTTGAAATGGGCCGATAACTTTTAAGTGCCAAGGCATCCAGACTCCTCTTTTTTTAGGAGGGGTCTGATGACTGCCGTTTTCAGGGCCATTGGGAATGTTCCAGATTCAAGAGACATATTTACTATATACGTGAGTGAAGGTAAAAGACTGCTCAGAACAGATTTAAGAAATCTAGGAGGTAATACATCCAGGCTGCATGTAGAAGAACTCAGACTTGTAATAATCATTCGGACAGTTTCATTTTGTACTGGTGTAAAGTGTGTCAGCCCAAAAAGCTTCACTGGCTGTTGGATTGTAATTTCTACTGTGGAGGTGATGGCATTTTTGATGCCTTGGACTTTGTCATTAAAAAACTCTGCAAACTCATTACATTTGGTTTTGGAGGTAAGCTCTGATGGCATCTTAACAGGGGGATTTGTCAATTTATTTACTGTTGAGAACAGAACGCGTAGATTGTTACTGCAACCTTCGATTGTTTCGGAAAAATAAGTTTCCCTCGTTCTACGTAGCACACTGTTGAACTTGCACAATGCATCTTTGAAGATCTCATGGTCAACTTGGAGATTTGACTTTCGCCACTTCCGCTCGGCTCTCCGGCACTCTCTCTTCTGTGCCCTGACAGAGTCTGCTTTTGTCCATGGCGCCTTTTGCTTATTTGTAACAATTTTGACCTTTACAGGAGCAATCGTGTCCAGAACATCCAAAACACTAGAGGTGACAGAGTTAAGTAATTCACCCACAGTAGAACACAACGTGTTATCAAAGTTTATCATCCCCATGAAAAGTTCACCTGTATTTTCGTTTATGTGTCTTCTTCTTCTAACAATTGAGGATTCAGCTCGTGCTTTACTATTGAGACACATATCAAAAAATACACAGAAATGATCTGACAGAGCAACATTGGCCACATTTACATTTGAGATATTAACCCGATAATTAGCAGATCGAGAGTGTGTCCTCTGCTATGGCTCAAATGCTGAGTGAGACCAAAGGTTTCCAGCACAGAGCTCAGCTCTTTTGCGTATCTATCATTAACGTTATCTACATGTATATTAAAATCACCTATGACGACTAAACTATCAAAGTCTGTGCACACAACTGAAAGCAACTCGGTGAAATGATCAGTGAAACTATGACATGACTGTGGCGGCTTGTACACAACAATAATAAGAATAGAAGATTGTTTTTGTTCTATTTTAAAAGAGACATACTCAAATGAGGGAAATTTCCCAAGAGGTACTCTATTGGAGACAATACAATCTTTAAAAACTGCTGCTATGCCTCCTCCTCTTTTATTTTCTCGAATTTCTGATTCAAATTTGAAATTTGGTGGTGTTGTTTCTATTAAAACTGCATTTTCTGTATTATGGTCAAGCCAAGTTTCAGTCATAAACATAAAGTAAAGATCATAAGAACAGATAAAATTATTAATTAAAAACACAATTATTAATTAAAAACACTGCTGAACACATGGAGGGGAGCGGGGGTGTTGATTCTCAGCTCCGGGCAACCCACGCTGTGTGCTCGGGGACGCTGGAGTGGCGTGAGGAGCAGGCTCGGGTCGCTGCTGCTGACCCGATGGAGGTAAGCGGTGGTGATGCACTGGGGTCAGAGAAGGGGAATGACCACTCTTTTGTCTGAGGACGGCTTCCTTTAGGAGCGTTTTTCTCGCAGTGGACTTAGATCCACGAACGGCAGAGTACGCTGCAGAGTCCAGAGGTTCTGCTGAGGGGGCTGGGATGTCAGTGGAGAGGGCTGCATAGCGGTTTGACAGGGTTAGGACATGGGCCACGGCGCTGGATGGCTCCTCGCAGTTCGCGGGTTCCTCATTCGGAACCGGGCGCTTAGGTGTAGAACAGGAGGGTCCAGAGCTGACAGACCTCTCCCACACGACAGTGTCACAGTATGCAGCGCTCAGTGACATAAGTCGTGAGTGCTGCCCGCCAGCGACATCAAAGAGTTTGGACACGAGTGATTGTTTTTCCTGTAGCTCTGCAGTGAGGCGAAGGACTTCTTTACGGAGGTCTGCAATAGTGGCACGGTCCCTCTCACGAAACTCCAATGTGAGGCGACTAATGTCGTTTATAGGGTTTGTGGTTATTGCAGTGTCGCTTTCCATGTCTGTGTTGGTTTAATTTATATGACCACGTTACCGCTGTCACCATCACACACACACACGTGTCCGTGGCATTCTAAGTGATATTATCATAAATGGGCGGGTCATTCGGACATGCGTTAATTATTTTTTAACGCGTTAATGAAAACAATAATTAACGTGAATTAACGCGATAATTTTGACAGCCCTAATAATAACACAAACATGTTAACGAGAGGGTCCCATAAGCCTCAAACCTCATCTCAGCTTGGACAGATACATAGGCCTGTCACGATATTCAATAAATCAATTAATCACATTATAATTAAAATTAGCTCGATAATTTTCCTGGCCGCAATAAATTCCATTTGCATGCTTGTTTGTTTTCCTCGTCTCTCTTTCCCTCACTCTCTTGGGTCAGAGAGCCGCAAAGTGGTCACAGGGACATTAGCGGTCTAGCGAGCAGACTGAAAATACTAAAAAATACAAAATACTGTCAAAACAGGACCTAAACCAGGATTGACAATGGGGGACACAGTACTTGTGAACATTCAGTGATGATTCAGTTCTTAATAATAATACAATAAACTTATGCTGCACCTCCGTGAACACATACTACTGTTAGGTAAAGTCTCTGGAAGGTCTCTGGACACAGATGCTTCAGAGCTGCATTCTTGGAGAAGAACTTACAAAAAAAGCTACTAGCTTAACTCCGTTAGCATCAAAGCCCACCCACTACTTCCGCCACTTCTGGTGGTGGTCTCTAAAAATAAAAATTTCTCTTTGAAAAAGGTGTACCTGCATCATTGTCATTGTATTAGATGAAAATTATCTCAGAACGACAATATTATCGCTTATCACAATAATTTCAGAGACGATATATCGTCCAGCAAAATATGTTGTCGTGACAGATATACCAATACACTATCCAAAAAGAAGCTAGGAGGGGGCGTGTGGACTGAGGGCATCTGGCCACTCTCTAACCTGCTTTCCCCAGGCTTTATAATGCACCACACTCTACAAGGAAAGCAATACACACACCAACAAAATGAAGGATAAAACAAAATCAAAGGATATTGAAATATAATAATAATCATGCAACAATGCATATATGCATTTTTTATCATGTAAGTGTGCATACATGATGTACTAAGTGAATGTCTCAGACAGTGGCAAGATGAGGAGGTGCTGGAGGAGAGCCCATCATGGGAGGACAAGCCCCTACACGGCATGTACCACTGGAGCATAACAGAAGTGGCTGATCTCAAGAAGTCCTACCAATGGCTAGAAAAGGCTGGCAGGACAGCACAGAGGCACTTATCATGGCTGCACAGGAGCAGGCCCTGAGCACCAGAGCAATAGAAGCCCAGATAAACCACTTCAGTGGTATATAACCAGTGTAGCAAAAGCTGTGTGTATTTACACACACACACTGGAGAAATTTACACGTCACATTTGGCATGGATAGAGATTGTACAAAAGACAGAAGTGTGCAAACATGTTAAAGGTTAACGTGTTTGCACATGTTAAAGGTCAACATGTTTGCAGAATATAATTATCTACAATAAAAAAGTAGCTATAAAAGAAAGAGTGGCAATAGCAGTGCAGGTTTTGTTTTCAGCCTCATAGTGCATTCGTGACTTTGACAGCAGTGGGGATAAAGGCCCTGCGGTAGAGCTCCTTCTTACACTGAGGGTGCCTCAGTCTCCACTGAAGGAGCTCCTCAGCTCCTCTACAGTCCTGTGCAGGAGGTGTTGTTCATGATGGAGGTGACTGACTAGCACCCTCCTGTCTCTCACCTCCTCCACAGAGTCCAGGGAGCAGCCCAGAGTGGAGCTGGCCCTCCTGACCAGCTTGTTCAGCCTGCTCCTGTCCCATTCTGTGCTGCCCGGGGCCCAGCACACGGGCAGCATAAACCACCCAAACCCTGGCATATTATATGAGTGAAAGTTTGAGAATCCATTCCTGGAGTTGTTTAACCAATGAGGACCAAAAGTGATAAGCAAACATCTCAACCTCACATATCAAATACATAAAATATAGCCAGTGTGTACAAAAGCCAAGCTCAGAAAGCCTTGCTTGTTCCGTTGTGTTTCCTTTCATTCAGCCATGGCTTTTGCCTTACCTCCTGTTTATAAATACCCTCGATCCAGACAAAGAGCAAATACCAAGAAACCTAGTGATAGCTGTTGTATCTCATGTGAAAAACTATGGAAAGTTTTAGCTGGGGTACCTAACTTTTTTAGTTTCATAAATAACACATGTTGTTTGTCCCTAAAGAAAGAGTCTGGGTGTTGAACAAATTCATTTGACCATAAAAAATGATAATGAGACTGTCATTTCATGTTTTAGAACTGAAATAACATCTCAAGTAGAGAAACATACGGTGTAATAAGTAAGAATAGTAAAAAAATTATGCTACCTAAGCTACCAGAAGAAAAGAGCTGAATTTGTTTTCTTTCCCATTTCGAAAATTACTATCAGCAAACACAGCCATGCGCTTGTAAAGAGCATCATTTCCACTGAGAAACACTATTTTATGAGGATTATTATTATTTTAAAAGGCACTTAACTGTGTGTCAACAGTGACGTAATGACAGCATACTATTAAAGGCTGAGACAGGAGCTCCTGGTGTGAATGGATCTAAAAACAACTCCAGCTCCATTTCTGACAAGGGACAATGGTGTAAAATGGTAAATAGATATTTTAAAAGATACGTGCTGCAGCTTTAACACGCGAGACACTGAAAATAGACAGATTCAAAATCAAGACTCAATTTAAGACTTTTACATTGTTGACTTTTTTTAGAACCTAAACTCAAATTCCTTTTATACAGACGTCAAGTCGTCAACTCAACGAGATGACATTTTGAAGTAATTATACATGTCTACATGGTCATTAAATGTTGTTTTACATCATTAAGTGCACAGTAAACTCATCAAATTGGATTTAATAAATATAATGGTAGTTTTGTGCAGTTCATAATAAATGTCTGAACATGACTATAACACTGTAATTGGCTTTGAGTCCAAACTATTTTTATTTTTTTTTTAACGGCACTATTATTGACGCTCAATTAAATGTAATATCACGACAATTAGAGTACAGCACTTAAGTATATCGTCTGAGGTATTTTCACTTAATCACTGCCACCTTTTACAAAACAGTATTATAAACTAACTGCCAGTTATCAGGTCTTTTTATTCCAGTTAAAACCTTAAAGTACAGTAAAAGTTGAAACGTGTTTGACATTCACTGGAATACTGAAGAATATATAGGTATAGCAGTCAGGTCACAGCCAGATAAAAAATACATGAAAACATACACGCATATTGTTATTTAGACAATTACCTGGTTGATACATTATCACTTTCCTTCAAATGAATGGGAGTCTGGTCATTACAAGTATTTCAAACTGTGGTGGAGTATTCTGCCAACATTCTACAATGTTTCCATTTTCTTTTGATTCTATGAAGAGCGAGTTAACAGGTCTATTGCTGTCATGGCATAAAATTCTCATGGACTTTCTTGTAAGGCTACCAGTATCTTGTCTGATTCACTTTTGAGTCACTGTATATCTATTATAAGTATAAACATAGGTTTATAGAGTATTATGGTACATTTTTACATCTGTTTTCCATGTTTTGTCATAATTATTAAACAGATTTTAATGACCGCAAAAAGGAGTAGCTCTCTCCCTCTTCTGTTGTTTAAAAGTAGCTCTCAAATTGAAAAAGGTTGGAGACCCCTGTTGTAAGGTGATTAAAGGTTTTAAGTGGGTTTTTCTATTTATAGACAATTTGAAATTAATCTGTCACATATTGTTTAGTTTTTTCGGGTCAAAGGAGTTTTCAAGTTGATATGCACAAGGCATTTCCATCACAATAATAATAACTGCCTTTACACACTGTCAGGTCCATGTAAATTGCTTAAGTTCAGTGTGTTTACCTGACAGAGATGTTCAAAGTCAGCAGAACAGAAGAGCACTTGGAGAAAGTGCACCCGGGCCCCTTTGTTTGACTGGGATCCCGCTAAAAGCACTTGTCAGCCAGCTCCTAACTTTACTTCACACACATATCAGGTTTCCATCGTCTATGAAGTCAATGAAGGCAAGAGCTTAAGCCAATTAGTGACTACCCGTTAGTGACGGGGACATCTGGGAAAAAGGGGAAGGTACAAAGACATGGTCAGGTCTCACCTCAAACAAAAGCTAAAAAAGGCACAAATATATTTGTTTGAGGTTTTAATGTTCAAACAGTGTTCCTTTGTCAACAGACCTGATGATGTTTATAGATGTTATTCATGTTTTATAGTATCTGGATAGGGTATTACTACGAGAGCTTCTCCCAGGTCCCGGCAGAGGAGGGCGATTTTGAGTCTGAGTGGACCATGTTCTCTTCCTCTATCGCCGATGCGGCGGCTCGTAGCTGTGGTCGCAAGGTCTCTGGTGCTGGTCCCGGCGGCAACCCCCGAACCCGGTGGTGGACACCGGCAGTAAGGGATGCCGTCAAGCTGAAGGAGTCCTATCGAGCAATGATGGTTCGGGGGACTCCTGAGGCAGCTGTCATGTACCGGCAGGCCAAGCGTGCCGCGGCCCGGGCTGTTGCAGAGGCAAAAACCCGGGACTGGGAGGAGTTCGGAGAGTCCTTGGAGCATGACTATCGGTCGGCCTTGAAGAGATTCTGGCAAACTGTCCGGCGCCTCAGGAGGGGGAAGCAGTTCTTTGTCAACACCGTGTACGGTGCGGGGGGTGAGCTGCTGACCTCGACTGGGGATATTGTCGGACGGTGGAAGGAATACTTCGAGGTTCTCCTCAATCCCCCCGTCACGTCCTCCGCTCCGGAGGCAGAGGCTGAGGATGTTGGAGCGGATACTTCTGTCACCCTGGCAGAGGTCACCAAGGTGGTTGGCAGCCTCCTTGGTGGCAAGGCGCCGGGAGTGGATGAGATCCGCTATGACTATCTAAAGTCTCTGGATGTTGTAGGACTGTCTTGGCTGACACGTCTCTGCAACATCGCGTGGCGATCGGGGGCGGTGCCAATGGAGTGGCAGACCGGGGTGGTGGTCCCTCTCTACAAGAAGGGGGACCGGAGGGTGTGTTCCAATTATCGTGGGATCACACTCCTCAGCCTCCCTGGTAAGGTTTACTCCAAGGTACTGGAGAGAAGGTTACGGCCGATGGTCGAATCTCGGATTCAAGAGGAGCAGTGTGGTTTTCGTCCCAGCTCTACACTCTCCATCGGATACTCGAGGGTTCATGGGAGTTCGCCCAACCTGTCCACATGTGCTTTGTGGATTTGGAGAAGGCGTTCGACCGCGTTCCCCGGGGTGTCCTTTGGGGGGTCCTCTGTGAGTACGGGGTCCGGGGTCCTCTGCTGAGGGCCATCCGGTCCCTGTATGACCGGAGCCAGAGCTGCATGCGCATTGCCGGCAGTAAGTCAGACCTGTTCCCGGTGCATGTTGGCCTCCGCCAGGGCTGCCCTTTGTCACCGGTTCTGTTCACTGTATTCATGGACAGAATTTCTAGGCGCAGCCAAGGGTCGGAGGGGGTCCGGTTCGGGGACCACAGGATTTCATCTCTGCTGTTTGCAGACGATGTTGTCCTGTTGGCTCCAACGAACCAGGACCTAAAACATGCACTGGGACGGTTTGCAGCCGAGTGTGAAGCGGCTGGGATGAGAATCAGCACCTCCAAATCCAAGGCCATGGTGCTCGACCGGAAAAAGGTGCCTTGCCCTCTCCAGGTGGGTGGAGAGGTCCTTCCTCAAGTGGAGGAGTTCAAGTATCTCGGGGTCTTGTTCACGAGTGAGGGAAGAATGGAGCGTGAGATTGACAGGCGGATCGGTGCAGCGTGCGCAGTGATGCGGTCGCTGTATCGGACCGTCGTGGTAAAGAGGGAGCTGAGCCGAAAGGCAAAGCTCTCAATTTACCGGTCAATCTTCGTTCCCTCCCTCACCTATGGTCATGAGCTTTGGGTAATGACCGAAAGAACAAGATCGCGGATACAAGCGGTCGAAATGAGCTTCCTCCGCAGAGTGGCTGGGCGCTCCCTGAGGAGCTCAGTCACACGGGAGGAGCTCGGAGTAGAGCCGCTGCTACCCCACGTCGAGAGGAACCAGTTGAGGTGGCTCGGGCATCTGTTCCGGATGCCTCCTGGACGCCTCTCTGGGGAGGTGTTCCGGGCACGTCCCACCGGGAGGAGGCCCCGGGGAAGACCCAGGACACGCTGGAGGGACTATGTCTCTCAGCTGGCCTGGGAACGCCTTGGAGTCCCCCCGGACGAGCTGGAGGAAGTGTGTGTGGATAGGGAAGTCTGGGCGTCTCTGCTTAGACTGCTGCCCCCGCGACCCGGCAACGGATGAAGCGGAAGAAAATGGATGGATGGATGGATGGATGGGTATGACTAGGTTGAAGCTGAAAGACCCATGTGCTCGGGGGATTCTCGCGGTACTGCTAAACGACTAAATAAGACTAAATTCACGTGGGCTACCCAGACATTTTCCACATAGAACTCAATGTAAACTAAAACAGCTCGACCTCAGCTGACAGAGAACCTACGGCTTTAAAAGTCGGATTTTTGGGGGATTTCAGTGTCCCGTATCATCCTGAACTTATTTTTTATTAAAACCTTAGTTTTTCTTTTAATCCACACATTAGTGCCACAAACTCTGCTCGATCGTCTCCCGCTCTAACTCCTCTCTTGCTCCGCTCTAGCCTCGTTCTGATCAGCAGCTCTGATTAGTCAAAGTGCAGCCGAGCCCCTCTGTGCACGTGTGTCAGAGCCGTACACACTTATATGGCCCAAAGCATCATGGGAGCTCGTCCACTGTGCACCTCGTCCACCAGGATCAAATATGGGCAAGTTCTGCTAATCTTTTGGTGCCCATGGTGGCAGATGCGCTACTGAGCACAAGCAATTGATTTGATTAAGACGCCATCTTGGATCACCGGGGCTTAATCCATCCCCTACACTAATAGGTACCGAGCTTTGCTAACTAACATAGGGAGTTACATGCAATTAGCCTCTTGGCCATTTTAAGGCACCTTTCTGACCAACACTGTACTATTAGTCTCTAATTAGTCTTTTTAAATAGTCTCTCCCCGTGGCATAATTCAGACCAGTAAGATTTGTCCAAACCCCTGGAATGACTGTAAATCAAGAGAGCGATCAGCAGATATTTTCCCCCTTCAAACAAGACTTATACGATCTGCTCAATCATTGTTGCATTACCGATTTAGGTGGCTGTGTATATGTCACTACATGTTGAGACTGAAAATTGTATCTATTTCACTTGTTTTGTTTAAAATTTTGTCACTTTTAACTTGTTCCTTTCCTCTTCTTTTCATAAATGCCCCTTGAGCACTAAATTGATGGCAGAGATTATATGAAGCTTAATACTTTATTTACAGTGCCTTGCGAAAGTATTCGGCCCCCTTGAACATTTCAAAATTTTGCCACATTTCAGGCTTCAAACATAAAGACATAAAATTTAAATTCTTTGTCATGAATCAACAACAAGTGGGACACAATCGTGAAGTGGAATGAAATGTATTGGATAATTTAAACTTTTTTAACAAATAAAAAACTGAAAAGTGGGGCGTGCAATATTATTCGGCCCCTTTACTTTCAGTGCAGCAAACTCAGTCCAGAAGTTCAGTGAGGATCTTTGAATGATCCAATGTTGTCCTAAATGACTGATGATGATAAATAGAATGCACCTGTGTGTAATCAAGTCTCCGTATAAATGCACCTGCTCTTTGATAGTCTCAGGGTTCTGTTTAAAGCGCAGAGAGAACCATGAAGACAAAGGAACACACCAGGCAGGTCCGAGATACTGTTGTGGAGAAGTTTAAAGCCGGATTTGGATACAAAAAGATTTCCCAAGCTTTAAACATCTCAAGGAGCACTGTGCAAGCAATTATATTGAAATGGAAGGAGTATTAGACCACTGCAAATCTACCAAGACCCGGCCGTCCCTCCAAACTTTCATCTCAAACAAGGAGAAGACTGATCAGAGATGCAGCCAAGAGGCCCATGATCACTCTGGATGAACTGCAGATAACTACAGCTGAGGTGGGAGAGTCTGTCCATAGGACAACAATCAGTCGTGCACTGCACAAATCTGGCCTTTATGGAAGAGTGGCAAGAAGAAAGCCATTTCTCAAAGATATCCATAAAGTTTGCCACAAGCCACCTGGGAGACACACCGAACATGGGGAAGAAGGTGCTCTGGTCAGATGTAACGAAAATCGAACTTTTTGGCCGCAATGCAAAACGATATGTTTGGTGTAAAAACAACACAGCTCATCACCCTGAACACACCATCCCCACTGTCAAACATGGTGGTGGCAGCATCATGGTTTGGGCCTGCTTTTCTTCAGCAGGGACAGGGAAGATGGCTAAAATTGATGGGAAGATGGATGGAGCCAAATACAGGACCATTCTGGAAGAAAACCTGTTGGAGTCTGCAAAAGACCTGAGACTGGGACGGAGATTTATCTTCCAACAGGACAAGGATCCAAAACATAAAGCCAAATCTACGATGGAATGGTTCACAAATAGACGTATCCAGGTGTTAGAATGGCCAAGTCAAAGTCCAGACCTGAATCCAATCGAGAATCTGTGGAAAGAGCTGAAGACTGCTGTTCACAAACGCTCTCCATCCAACCTCACTGAGCTCGAGCTGTTTTGCAAGGAAGAATGGGCAAGAATTCCAGTCTCTCGATGTGCAAAACTGATAGAGACATACCCCAAGCAACTTGCAGCTGTAATTGCAGCAAAAGGTGGCGCTACAAAGTATTAGCGCAAGGGGGCCGAATAATATTGCACGCCCCACTTTTCAGTTTTTTATTTGTTAAAAAAGTTTAAATTATCCAATAAATTTCGTTCCACTTCACGATTGTGTCCCACTTGTTGTGATATTTTTCTTTATCTTTATGTTTGAAGCCTGAAATGTGGCGACATGTTGAATGGTTCAAGGGGGGCGAATACTTTCGCAAGGCACTGTATTTGTCCCAGAGATAGCACAGATACTGTATTTGAATCTTTTAAAGGCTGGGCTTTCCGTTACTATCTAGCCTTGTTAAGAATGCAGACATTATTTGACACTGGCTTCAGGTATTCTGGCACCAATCCAGAATAATAATCTGGATTAGTTTTGGTATCATAATTTCAGTTGTATATCTTCTAAAATAATGTAATGAGACAATTGTTTACTGGTCCATGTACACCTGTTCTTTCAAACATATATCTAAAATACACAAGATAATGGAAAATGGAACTAGCATTTGATTCCGTAAGATTCAACCTAGCATTTGATATAATTAGAAAGTCAGGTCTAAAATAGTAATAATAATAATAATAACTAATAATAATAGGATTCAATATTTACCTGCTCCACCCGGATCTCATACTCTCCATTCAGTTTTTTGCCTCGGAAATATTTGGCCCTGAAACAAAAGAAGGAAATAGTTCAGACTTTATTCCAAAACACATACATTAAATACCAGCCTTTTAGAAAATATTTGAATTCCTGCATTGCATCACAAGGACAAGGAGTGGGAGGAAATGTTCAAACAGAGTTCTGGGAGTCAAAACAAGACTAAAATATCTTCTGTTTATTCCGTTCAAGGAGAGACGACAGTCAGACATTGCTCCAGATGCATTTAAGCAAAAACCCACACAGTCTCCACCGTTAGCTACTAACTTTCTGTTTTTTTTAAATTGTCATGGTATTCCAAGGAATGAAGGCTGGTATTTACAAAGAGCATATTAGTTGCTCGCCTTTATCTCCTGCACAATATATCGTGGATGGATTATCTCAGCAAAGGAGAAGTGCTCACCTACAAAGGTTTGAGAGAAAAGTGTGTATGGACAAAGTTGATTTACAGAATAAAAATGAGAAACACCAAAATAAGGCTGCATGGTTGTGCCATTGGTCAATATACATGTGAATACTAATTATGTGCGTATATTTTTGTGACTACTAAACACTTTTTTATTTTCATTGAGGATAACACAGTTTGTTCAAAATGCTGTAGAACCAAGCAATCCTTTTACATTAGACCTGGTGTCAGGTCTTTGGACTGGTTTCTCTCCATGGCCTCACACCAAAGTACATCTGTGATATATAAGTGTCAAATGAACCACATTGGACTCAGGGACTGGCCTCTTGCTGGGAGTCAATGCACAAACATTTCCCGTCTCTTCTATTTCCCGTCTCTTCTATCTATTAGTCGTGTCTCAGTGCTGTAATTATGATGTCACAGTAACACTATGACATCACACTCACCCTTTTTAAAAACACTCCAGTTTCCCATACCTCTAAAAACATGTGCAATAGTTCAGGGTGAATGAATGAGTGTGTGTTTGTGAGTGTGAATGTGGGACAACGGATGCAAATTAACCCATGGCTACAATCCGGAGTTATGTGTTCATTACCTTGTACTGTCCCAACCAAATAAACAATATTGTTGACAATTGTGTGAGCAATATATGGAGAATTGTGACATCGCCAGTATCGTGATATTACCATATTGTGAGCCATGTATTGAATATCATATCATATTGTGATTCCTGGGATTCCTAGACATAGCATAGAGGGGCTTAAAAACCACTCCAGGTCTTTTTGAGGTAGGAACAATGCTGTAACTGGTTCAAAGCAGAAAAAAGTAAATTTTGCGTCATGTCTCCATATGTCCACAAAAAAACAACACTCTTATTCACACACCCAACTATAAATATGCCCCAGCTGAGTTCCATTTTTTTTAACCATGAGAATAAGTTGCTTCTAATACTTATCATGACTCATGCATATGGACACATCAAACCCTCCCTCAGGACTTTTCTGTCCTTGTTCTCTCTGCTATTTGCATCCAGAGTCGCTAAACTGGAGGCTGAGCTAATATGGGAGTGTTTACAAAAGAGCTTTTCTATAATGACACATATTTTGAGGGAGATTAAATTCCCCCCTCATGTTGGTTTAAGTTGTGCTTTCTTCACGAAGGGCAGCAGCTTCCCAGTGAGCTGGACCATAGTATAGAGCCATTGATAGCGTACATGGGCTTGGAGTAGCATGTTAACTTTATATGGTATTCTAGAGCAGAGGTTGCCCAGCCTTATTGCCCTGTGTGTCCCCTCGCTATAGCATAGACTGGGCATTAGTACCTTAACAATGGAATTAAAAATATGTACGTGCAATAGGGATTGTCCCGATCTGATATTGATATTGGCATTGTCTTCCGGTCTGGGCTTATTTCAAGGATAAGGAAAAAATTGATTGGTGACAAGATCCGCCCGAATCAGTCTGTCTCCGCACACATAATCTACAGTGTTTCTTAAAAGTACTAATGCATCTTTACATTTTTGTCATGTTTACCATTAACAAAGATTTTGTTTAAAATGGTACTGAAAGTTCACATACAAATAAAAGACCAATGTGAGGTGAAATGATACATGACTTTTTGACTTTTGAAAAATTTTCCCATTTAGAACATGACGAATGCATGCACCATCAGAGCAGTCCTGAGAGCTGGGGTGAATAGAGCGATCAGGGGCTCATATGCTTCAGATGCCAGTGCAAACACAGTGACGGGGCCCTGGCAGAGCGCGCCCCTCTGTCAGCTCTGGACACTGGCAGAGGAGGGGCGGGGTTGTGGGAGTGAAGCTGGTGGTCATGGCGCTCTGTGGGACTCTACGCCTCAGCGCTGTGTAACGCTTTTGTGAAGCAGTCACAGCCGGAGGCCAAAGCTGTCAGGACAGAGCAGCGTTTCCACGGGAACTACAGGCTTCCGCGGGGAATGCCCAGGAGCCAGGATTGTCCCAGGACGGGCAGTGTGGGGCAGGCACGGGGCTTTGATACGTCCCACGTACTACCGCAAGGGAAATGGCGTACGACACGGCTTAGCATTGTATGGAGCTGCGAGAACTGTGGGATAACAGCACCAAGAAAGTCATAAAGCTAAACAAGAGTACAATAAACACAAGTAAAATTATATTTGTTATGGTGTAGTAAAAGAAGTGACAATTAATCACGCATTTTCCCATGTTCTAAACGTCCCCTGATTTGGTTTGAACAAGGATCAAATGAATCAAAAAGCTTATACTAATCCGATCCCTTCAACAAAAAAAAAAAAAAGTATTTGGGTTGTCTAAGATAGGCTTCTGGATCTGCTTGCTTTTTACAGTGTATAGAACACACTTTTACAGCCATCATTGAGCCATAATCTACCTTGGATTAATATAATTAATTATTCATTATCAACTAATTACCCTTTTGTATTTGAAATGATTTAAATTATCACTTACTAATTGTACACATACACCTGCCAAAGAATATGTACAGTGTGTTATTGTGTAGTGTTGCGCATATTATACATGTCACTAACTGCTCAGTGTCATATTATTTATCATAAACTTTCACACCTCGTTAGTGTCTATTTTGACACGCGCTTTTGGGCTCTTTCTATTCTTTCTTCCGAAGTTGTCAGAAAGCATAGAGTTTAGTTTGCATATGTGATATGGCCTATTACATCAGTGCATACAGTTAAAATGGGACTGCGTTAACACTGTTATTAATGGGTTTAAATGACAGCTCTATATACTGTACATTATTACTATAAATAATCCTTAAACTCTTCCCATGTGGACGATATGACCAGCATGAATTATTGATGCACACGTCTTACTTTGCAAAGTAAACATTTATTTGATATGCACCATTTCAGTGTTAAGCCTTCATCAAGCAAAGATAGTATACAGTGGAGCAAAAAAGTATTTAGTCAGCCACCAATTGTGCAAGTTCTCCCACTTCAAATAATGACAGAGGTCTGTAATTTTCATCATAGGTACACTTCAACTGTGAGAGACAGAATGTGAAAAAAAAATCTAGGAATTCACATTGTAGGATTTTTAAAGAATTTATTTGTAAAGTATGGTGGAAAATAAGTATTTGGTCAATAACAAAAATTCAACTCGATACTTGGTAATATAACTTTTGTTGGCAATAACAGAGGTCAAACGATTACTATAGGTCTTTACCAGGTTTGCACACACAGTAGCAGGTATTTTGGTCCATTCCTCCATGCAGATCTTCTCGAGAGCAGTGAACACGGACTTTCAACTCCCTCCACAGATTTTCAATGGGGTTGAGGTCTGGAGACTGGCTAGGCCACTCCAGGACTTTCAAATGCTTCTTACGGAGACACTCCTTCGTTGCCCGGGCGGTGTGTTTGGGATCATTGTCATGCTGGAAGACCCAGACACGTTTCATCTTCAAAGCTCTCACTGATGGAAGGAGGTTTTGGCTAAAAATCTCACAATACATGGCCCCATTCATTCTTTCCTTAACACGGATCAGTCGTCCTGTCCCCTTAGCAGAAAAAACAGCCCCAAAGCATGAAGTTTCCACCCCCATGCTTCACAGTAGGTATGGTGTTCTTGGGATGCAGCTCGGTATTCTTCTTCCTCCAAACACGACGACTTGAGTTTATACCAAACAGTTCTACTTTGGTTTCATCTGACCACATGACATTCTCCCAATCCTCTGCTGTATCATCCATGTGCTCTCTGGCAAACTTCAGACGGGCCTGGACATGCACTGGCTTCAGCAGGGGGACACGTCTGGCACTGCAGGATTTGATTCCCTGTCGACGTAGTGTGTTACTGATGGTAACCTTTGTTACTTTGGTCCCAGCTCTCTGCAGGTCATTCACCATGTCCCCCCGTGTGGTTCTGGGATTTTTGATCACCGTTCTCATGATCATTTTGACCCCAAGATGAGATCTTGCGATCGATTGAGATTATCAGTGGTCTTGTACAGTGTATGTCTTCCATTTTCTGATAATTGCTCCCACAGTTGATTTGTTCACACCAAGCTGCTTGCCTAGTGTAGATTCACTCTTCCCAGTCTGGTGCAGGTCTACAATTATTTTCCTGGTGTCCTTCGACAGCTCTCTGGTCTTGGCCACAGTGGTGTTTGGAGTCTGACTGTTTGAGGCTGTGGACAGGTGTCTTTTATACAGATCTTCCTCTTCCTTGTTTGAAGTGGCCAAATACTTATTTTCCACCATAATTTACAAATAAATTCTTTAAAAATCCTACAATGTGAATTCCTGGATTTTTTTTCACATTCTGTCTCTCACAGTTGAAGTGTACCTATGATGAAGATTACAGACCTCTGTCATTATTTTAAGTGGGAGAACTTGCACAATCGGTGGCTGACTAAATACTTTTTTCCCCCACTGTATGTATAATATGATATTCCAATGCAAAAAGTATGAACACATTTTGCAAAGTAAGACACGTGCAGGAGTAATTCTTTGAGTCACTAAATCAGGATTGTGATTAAGGCACTTTGCCTGTTAAATACTGTGATGGGAGACCTCTGGGAACTGCAGGTGTCACAGTGGGGCGGCTGCGGCTAAGTGCCAAACTGTCACTTAGGCAAGACACTTCAGCCATATTGCTTTGAATGAGTCTAGTGTGTGTGGTGGTGGTCAAAGGGGCTGATCGCACTTACTGGTTGCTACATTTGTAGTTTATCACCCATGTTGGGTAGGTTTCTTTGAAAATGTAATTAGAAAATAATGACTAGTTACTTCTAAAAACAAATAATCAGTTACATAGCCCAGATACTGCCTCAAGAAAAAAACTAAGTTACATTACTTTTGGATTACTTTGTGGCACAAAGTTTACAAATGTCCTTGCACTGTTCTATCCATCCACAGTTTGTATTTTGTGGAAACTGTTTGTAAAAGACGGCGACTCTACAGTAGAAATAGTCAGTTATGGTCATAAATGGTTTAGATATGCCGCTTTTTCCGTACCACCTCGACAGTGGTTCTGTCCGGGCCGAAGCAATACCATAACGTGACGTCAGCCGACTGCCTTACACTGATTGGTCAACGAGTGTCGTCACTGGAAGCGACGTCCGACCCTTTGGTAAAAACACCTCAACCGCCATCTTTAAAACCAGCTGCTCTGCCTCAATACGTCCTCCCATAGATCTATTTTAATGACGTCCTCCTCACTCCAGAGAAATGGAATCACACTGAAAGCCCCAAAAGTCAGTGTCCTGGTCGGTGGATGAGGTCCACACGTTACTCTCTTTAGGCCAATAAAGAATTCAAAGGAAGCTCGAACGCTCAACACGGAACGAGGATTTCAGGGAGATCGCCCAGCTCTTGATTTGTGACTAGTTTGTAGTAATCCTGGAAATAACTGGTTAACTACGTATCCCGTTGGCCCAAAGCTCTCACTGAAATGTATTTACTTGTGTAAAAGATTGTCAGTTGTACACAGTGAGCTAGCTACATTTAGCTATCGATAGCAAGCTAATAAGCTAAAACTTCCTTCATGTTCTACTGTGCTTTTGTGCATGTTTATGTTTGAGAATCCCTTCTCACAATAGAATATAATCTCCACAGATTATAAACGAGTAATGAGTGACCGGAGTACTTCACTTTCCCCTCATCTGGACATGGTCTCAAGAGACATACGTACTTTGGACTTTGTAAATTGTTGGTTTTGCACTATACTTTTGTTTTTAATAAATCTGTGATTGTATCAAGACTTTGTTTCATTAATTTGTCTGTAACGTGCATAAAAGGGATTCAAAAGTTACAATTTCCTACCACATACTTTTACGTCTATTTACATTACATACATTATATTTGTCTGTAAATCCGTATAACTGAGGTAAATTTATGAACGAGGATGGAGACATATTTGCTAAATACAAAAAGATTTTATTTTTGATCAAAACACAAGTGCAAAATAAATGTTTAGGCATATGATTTTTATCATATATTCCTTATTTACTTCTCACTACTGTTTTTGTAGTGAGAAGAGCACTACTTTTTAATGGAAAAGGACTCACACTCGGCCGCGCCGTGTTGTACCGTGTCGTACGTTACTTTGGAAAAGCGGCATGTTAAAGTAAAAGAGGCAGCATGTCTCCACCTGTAAATCTCAATCTTGCTAATGTGCTCAACTTGATACAAGCAAGAAGGCATGCGTACAGCTGTAGAGTTCACCGGTAACAAAGTATTAATTGAAACTAGTAATAACTATGTTACTCGAATTGTACTTTAGTTACTTAGTAACGCGTAACACTCAACACTGTTTATCACCATGTGTATGGAGTGAAGCTGGTGCCGTACGAGCCCGCTCGAACTCTGAGGAGCGCGGGGACTGGGCTCCTGTTGGTGCCCAGAGTTGGGACTAGACATGGGGAGGCAGCGTTCCAGACCTATGCACCTAGAACCTGGAACAGTCTTCCCGAAGGTGTGAGACAGGCTCCTATACCTTAGCTATGTTCAAGTCCAGGCTGAAAACGGTTCTTTTCAGCCGTGCCTCCAACTGCTCATCAGGAAAACTGATCATAATTTTATTATTGATTTTCTTAAACTGTCTTTAGTACTTGTTTTTACAGTGTGTTTTTAAATTGGTTTTTAAATGTTCTCGATGTGAAGCACTTTGGGTTGCATTCTGTATGAACTGTGCTATAGAAATAAAAATTGATCGAAGCGGCTTTGAGTATCATGAAAAGCACTGAACCTATGTAATTATTATTATACATTTGCTTTGTCCAACCCCTTTCAAATGTTGTATGCGATTACGGTACTGTATATCCTTTGTGATCCTGTTTTATTGTTGTTTGCCATCTGTACACAAGTTTGGAGGGAAAAAAAACAGCCACTCAAAAGAGCAGACATGGTGGCGTTTCCATAGAGACAGACATTTGTAGTGTAGTTACAGGAGCCGGTGGCCGTACACAGAGGATTGTCCAGATTCCAGACCATTGAGAAGTGTTTCACCTTTTAAAACTGCTCCGAGCACAGGACCACATGCTGCTGTGTCGCCAGACACATTTACAGTCTGAGTGTTGGACATCACAACAGCTGCTTTACTGCACAATATGGTCCAATATAAGAGAACCCTTTTCCGTCTCACAGCGGGGGCATTTGTGTGTTTCAGGAGCATGCGCTACACCGCAGAGGAAATATAGTAAGTATGAGCCTGGTTCACTGATTAAATTAGCTTGCAGGTCATGTCTTCATGACCTGCAAGCTGTTATGCATGTCAATATCTTCATTCAAGCTTATTTTGAAAAAAAAAAGGTTCAGGGCCAGCAAAACAGTCTCAAGAGTAGACGACTTTATGTAGATGAAGATTTTTTAAGAACAAATTTAATTGGCATGTGAAAGCCAAATCTCGTCAGCTACGCATAGCAGTGTGTGTGTGTGTGTGTGTGTGTGTGTGTGTGAATGCTTGGTGGTGGTTGGAGGGGCCAATAGCACATCCTGGTTGCCTCGCTTCTGTCAGTGTGCCCCAAGGCAGCTGTGGCTACGTTTTTGAGTGTCAAAAAAGCACTATACAAGCTGATGCATTATTTATCTATTTTTTATTAATTAAATATACTAAAATCAACATGGTTTTAACCAAATTCAACCAACTTCAATCTATTTTTTCTGGCTAAGTCTAGTGTATAACTGGTTGGTAGTTTAGTCCATTCCTAGTTGTTTGGCAATTAATGTTTCACAAAAAATAGTGCAAAAGCATTGGGTACTATATGTTCAAAGTGTCAATGTAAACATGATTAAAACTGTATTTATTCTTTTGTATATAAGTTCTGCAACATTAAAACACAATGTTAGGTCACGCAATTGCTACAACTATTGTCTAATATCATAAAACATCTCCTACCTAGACCATATACTGATGGAAGTTACTATGTTCTGTGTAGAAGTCGCCATCTGCTGGTGGAATAACGTCAATACAACAGGCACTACAAGGTAGACTGGGTAAATTAGACATTCAAAAGTCCATTTATTTTTGTAATTCAACCTACAATGTGAAACTAATATATAACAAACGTATTGCAGATAAAGTGATATATAATACACTTGAATTTGTTATAATGTTGATAATCATGGCTCACAGCAAAGATAAAACATTAGAATATTTTGGAAATGGGCTGTCCCTGTCACTTTGCAGTCAATTGCATATGAATAGATAATTTGTAAGTGCCATTAAACAAATATTTGAAAGGCTTACAATTTGCCCTTTACCAAGAAGATCATTGAAAAGCCAGATATATTTTAGTGCCATACACATAAAGGTTCAAGGTTCAACTTTATTGTCCCCTCAGGGAAGTTTGTCTTAGGCTCACAGTGCTGTTGGACACAAACACACAAGACACTCTCAGAGTCAGTACAATCGTCTGCACAATTACAAGAATATACCAAAGTACTGCACAGTCCCATCGGCGCAAGGATACACAATAAAAATACACTTGTAAAAGACCACAGATAAGAACTGTTTTACACAATAAGTAATAAGTACGTACAGTACAGTGCATCCGGAAAGTATTAACAGCGCTTCACTTTTTCCATATTTTGTTATGTTACAGCCTTATTCCAAAATGTATTCAATTTTTTTTTTTTACTCACAATTCTACACACAACACCCCATAATGAAAACATGAAATAAATTTGCAAGAATCTCAAAAAAACGTATTCAAAATTTAAAAAACTAAGAAACCACATGTACATAAGCAGCTATTACAGTCTCAAGTCTTTTTGAATATGATGCCACAAGCTTGGCACATCTGTCTTTGGACAGTTTTGTCTCTTTGCATTACCTCTCAAGCTCCATCAAGTTGGATGGGGAGTGTCAGTGCACAGCCACTGTCAGATCTCTCCAGTGATGTTCATTTGGATTCAAGTCTGGGCTCTGGCTGGGCCACTCAAGGGCATTCACAGAGTTGTCCAGAAGCCACTTCTTTGTTATCTTGGCTGTGTGCTTAGGGTCGTTGTCCTGCTGAAAGATGAACCGTCGCCCCAGTCTGAGGTCAAGAGCGCTCTGGAGCAGGTTTTCATCCGGGATGTCTCTGTACATTGCTGCATTCTACTTTCCCTCTGTCTTCCAGTTCCTGCCGCTGAAAAACATCCCCACAGCATGATGCTACCACCACCTTGCTTCACTGTAGGGATGGTATTGGCTTGGTGATGAGCAGTGCCTGGTTTCCCCCAAACATGACGCCTGGCATTCACGCCAAAGAGTTCAATCTTTGTCTCAACAGACCAGAGAATTTTTTTACTCTTGGTCAGAGTCTTTCAGGTGCCTTTTGGCAAACTCCAAACTAAGGAGCGGCTTCCGTCTGGCCACTCTACCATACAGGCCTGATTTGTGGATTGCTGCAGAGATGGTTGTCCTTCTGGAAAGTTCTCCTCTCTCTACAGAGGAACGCTGGAGCTCTGACAAAGTGACCATCGGGTTCTTAGTCTACTCCCTGACAAAGGCCCTTCTCCCCCGATCGCTTAGTTTATATGGCCGGCCAGCTCTAGGAAGAGCCCTGGTGGTTCCAAACTTCTTCCATTTACGGATGATGGAGGCCACTGTGCTCATTGGGACCTTCAAATCAGCAGAAATGTTTCTGTACCCTTCCCCAGACTTGTGCCTCGAGACAATCCTGTTTCGGAGGTCTACAGACAATTCCTTTGACTTCATGGTTGGTTTGTGCTCTGACATGCACTGTCAACTGTGGGACCTTGTATACAGGTGTGTGCCTTTTCAAATCAAGTCAAATCAACTGCATTTACCACAGGTGGACTCCAATGAAGCAATAGAAGCATCTCAAGGATGATCCGTGGAAACAGGATGCTCAGCTCCCTCTTCACCACAACGGTCCGATACAGCGACCGCATCACTGCGCACGCTGCACCGATCCGCCTGTCAATCTCACGCTCCATCCTCCCCTCACTTGTAAACAAGACCCCGAGATACTTGAACTCCTCCACTTGAGGAAGGACCTCTCCACCCACCTGGAGAGGGCAAGGCACCTTTTTCCGGCTGAGCACCATGGCCTCGGATTTGGAGGTGCTGATTCTCATCCCAGCCGCTTCACACTCGGCTGCAAACCGTCCCAGTGCATGCTGCAGGTCCTGGTTCGTTGGAGCCAACAGGACAACATCGTCAGCAAACAGCAGAGATGAAATCCTGTGGTCCCCCTTTACATCTCATGTTGGGTAATGAATTATAGCATAGCACCGGAAAACAAGTCTCTCTATAAAAAACCCAAATGTCTGCATGAAAGTTTGTGATACAGACTGCATGAAAGTTATTATCCCATTATGTTACGTGGCAATAGTGGACTAAATATCAGCCAGACATTACTCAAAGGGCAAATGATAATGAAAGGAAGCAGGCTAACGCGTTTCTCTCATTACACTGAGACTTAGTCATTAATGGACCAGACAGATGGACTTTGGAGTAGGGCTGGGCGATAAAACGATAACGATATATATCGCGATAGACATGTGTTCGATATCAATAGAGAATGGGGTCGATAGAATGTTCGATAGTTTAACTTAACTCCGTCAGGAAAAACAGGAAGAAAACACCGGAAGTAAAGCCGACTCATAAGCGCATGGCATTGTGGGGGATGTAGGCGGAGGCTTCTCGACCAATAACAGCCGAGCAGGAACCGCAAAACTTTGTGGGAAATGCAAAAACACCAACAACCGCAGCATGCGTAGCGTCCATGGATCTATAGCTCGTGTTTCAATGCCGTGTCAATGGTTATGCACGTACGTGCGCGGAATAACATGTGCGGCGGCAGAGGCAGTGGACAGACACCATGTATTCGGCAAAAGCAAGAGATTAACTTTTTCCTCGGGAAGCATGTGCGGCACAGAGAGCCGCACGGAGCGGCCACGGGGACACAAGACCCTCAAACAGCTAAACCAGGAGCTAAACCAGGAATAAAAAACCAGGATTAAACCAGGACTAACAACGAGGGACACAGTGTGAACATATTCCTCCAGCCTCATCGCCCCGTGACTGTAAACAAGGCTGCTAAGGTTGGTTAGCCCACACGACAAATATATATATTTAGGTTAAAAAAAAAAACTCAATATATATCGTTATCGACCGATATGAATGACTTATATCGTGATATAGTTTTCAGCCATATCGCCCAGCCCTACTTTGGAGTCTCAAATTTTAATTATTCTGAGTGAGACAGAGTTCAGATAGCATCCAACATGTGCATGAGCTTCTAACATAACCACAGCAGTGAAAACCCTTTGGGGCCCAAGTTTAATACGCCTCTGTTATTAAGGCAGCAGGAGAGACCAAACCAATAGTAATAATTGGATTCTGCTTTTTAATTTAACCTCTATCTCTACACCTTAATTTGCAATTCCATTGGCTGCCTTAAACTCATGATGTCAAATGATTAGCTGCAAGTGTCAATTGGAAAAGAACATTTATCTTAAAATGACATGTTAGGTTTTCTCCTCTTCAATTGATTTAAAAAAATATTTGTACCAGCAATTTTGAACATATCTGCCATCTCACACCAAACACGTTTTGGGCGTCAAAATCGCGTCTAATGCTGGGTTCAGACCAAACGCGTTCAGACCCAGCATCAGACAATACAGGTGATACTCAGTCGCACACACACACAAACACACCTTCATCCTTCATGCTCATGGTGTGAGAAGAATCAAAGTCCTCGTGGGAATAGAGCAAAATGTATCAAGTCAAGTGTATGTAGGTGTGGGGATCACAGACAGACCAGCTTTAACAGCTAAAACAGCTTGTGGTCAAATTGACCCCAGAGGACCACCAATGCGTTCAGTATGTTTTCAGCACACTGAAAAAATATCATTATATAATGTTTGCTTGATCAATTGTCCTCATCAAATTAGGAGAAGACATGAAATATGAAGCAAAAAACTATTATTTAATGATAAACATTGAATGGGGTCAAATGGACTCCAAGGACGGACTCATAGGATGGTTAAATTGATTATTTTCAATAGTTTGTGCTCATGTGACATCACAACAATCCCAAGAGCCTATATTTCAAAATTGTGGTGGAGGGCATCAAAAAATATATATATGATAACATTTTTATCATAAAAGGTGTCTAGAAGTGGTGACAATATTAAAAACATTGGTCAGTAGACCAGAAAGATCAAGGCTATGCTCACACTCAGAGAGCAGCTGTCCTCCTGTGGACTCACCACCTGCAGAGGATCAGTGAGGGGCTGGTGCTATGAGACTTGGGTGGCATCTCTGACTGCCACCCCCCTGACCCAGAAATGGATTAAAGGGTAGAAAATGGATGGATGGATGGATGGTCAGTAGAAAGTACTTTAATACAAAAGAATAATACGACAAATCTCAATCTCAAATAATCTGGGAAAACAACAGGACACTTCTTGTTCAACGTTTCAATCAAAAGTGATTTATTTCTCATAGAGTTGTGTTGGCCCCTGACCGTCCAACCGAAATACAATTCCAGAACATGAACACACACAAACACAACCTATTCAGACTGTGTAGGGATGGCCCCAAATGACACGGGTAACAAATATCGGAGCTATCCCGGAAAATATCAGATGGATGTTCAAAAATCTTCTGGGTGTTCAAAAAACATTATTAACACCTAGATTGTCATAGGAGTCGTTGTTGTTCTGTAGTTACTTTGAGGAAAAATAACACTGATGGGACCAGTGTTTTGCCAGTTCACAGCTTTTCTGAACTAGTTCAAGTTCAGTTCATACATGCTCAAAGTGAACAGTTCATGTTCAAAGTTCACATTTTTAATTATGAACTAGTTCAAAGTTCAGTTCATTTAACTTTTTTCGTGAGATACTTAAATAAATATTTTTTTCACACTACGAGCTATATATATATATATATATATATATATATCTATATCCTGTACACCCACAGGAGGAGAGCCTTTTGACTACAAAACAGACCAGATTTACATGGTTTTCAATGACAGTAAAACGGAGTTGCTCCATCTCTGCTCATAAACTACAAACAGTAATGCGCTGCAGTGCGTGTGTCTATACTTTATGTCAAATGTAAACGGTGTAAACTTTGTCGCTAACTCACCCTGTGTTTTCATCACGACTCGGGCACATGTGAAAAGCACCAACTCACAGCGCCGCACCGCAACACGGAGTCGGGGTGCGTTCACAGACGGTGGAAACCGTAGGAGTTTTTAGATTTCGGCCGAAAAAGTGCGAGAATACAGGAGGGAGGAACTTTCTCTCGTTGCGTTTCAAAAGAGAAAACAGATTCCAACGTTCATAGTGATGTCTGCCGTTCATGACACATAAAATGAACTAATTCACGTTCAAGTTCTTTTTTAAAAAATGTGTTGCGTTCAGTTCAACGTTCACAAAAAAATGAGCGTGTTCAATGAACGCGTTCTTTTGAACTCGTTCACGCACAACACTGGATGGGACCATTAGCTAAGGGAAAAAGATATTGTTCAGTTTCTTAACAAAAAGATGTGTTTCTAAAGAAAAATAAAAAAATCAACTTGTCTCCGAAACCAAGACAGAGCCCTCTGAGTTCTCTGAGTTTCGGGAACACTCTGTAAGGAATGATCTATTGTTAGTTTGTTTTATTTTTATAGCTTTCAACCTGAGGGACTGCAGCAGAGTACAGCTAAAGCAGTTCACATAGAGACTTTGAGACCAGACTATTAAGACAAAACTCATTTTAAAAAGTGAACAAATCAATACAGAACCGTACAGGGATCCAGTGCAGCGACTTTAGAAGTGGTGGCTGTGTGCGGTTAAAACAATATTAATTCTTAACATTGCACATTGAGTTTTAAGACCTATTTTTACTCTCTGGCTTAACATCATGTGAGTTGTGTAGTCCTTGCATTTTTTATTCTTGTCTCTTTTGCTTTTTTTATTTTTACTGCCTTCTCTTGTGTACTACTTTTACAACTATTTACTTTATAAAATGTGCTATATAAATAAAATTGATGTGCATTTGGATTTTCAACTGTGTCTGTTTTAGAGATCCAGTGATATTGGTTTTCTGAGGCTGATTCAGATTTTTAAGTTTATGTTTGACTGGTCAATGGCAACATTAAAGGCAGATTTTTGTTACATTTTGTTAAGGCTGCAGATAGAGATGGGATAGAGGCTAATGCGCTAGTTTGTAAGTAAGCAGAAGTAATCATTATCTATATAGCGCCGTTCACAGTCACAAAATGGACATTTGTCCCCTCACTCCACAGGGTCATTCCTATTGTACATATTTTTTGTGGTGGAAGAAACCGGAGCACCTGGAGGAAACCTACGCAGACACGGGGAGAGCACACAAACTCCACTTAGAAAGGCACTGTTTCGACCGGGATTCAAACCCAGCACCTTCTTGCTGAGAAGCGTTAATGCTAACCACTCAGCCACCGTATATAGTTAGCACATTTATGGGTTTTTTCATTCAGAATGCTTTTAATTATTGATGGGAATTGTTTAACTTTCAAAAAAGAGAAAGAAAAGAACACTTGAAAAATATCCAACATTTTTGCGTATTTACTTTTTTACACTCTGGAGGTGTGAACAAATGATTTTATATGGTTTGAATATTCTGGTTTGGTAGGTTTTTCTGGAAAAGTTTCAACGGGTCTAGAGTTTATTCTTATTTTAGTTAAGTATTGCTAATAACGTTTTAGGGGCATTGTTTAGAGTAAAATAAATTATAGGGTTGTTTTGCAGAGACATACATTTTTCTTTGAAATGAGGTAGATCATGGCACGGTAGCATATGGGCAGGAGGGCCAATATCGATACACAAAGGTTTTCAGCTCCAGAGTTGAATACTGAAATGCCTATTATTTTAACTTTTCCGATTGTCTCCATCCGACAGCACTGGATTAGAGAAAAGAAAAACAGCCGAGCTTTAATAACTGGATCATTGTATAAGCTCCGCTCTTCCCCACGGATGCTGCTAGCTGCTAACTGCTGCACACAGTGATCCCTGCTAATTCAACTGCTACATTCAGAAGTCGTTGCTACTGTATGTGCTCGATTTACCTCCAGCAGATGTCAAGGTTTGCTAAATAACAATAACAACTCATAAAATGCCACATTAGATAATTGATTGAAAGGGCAGTTTGATGATCAAGAAGCTTTGTCTCTGTCGGACAATCAATGTTTAAACTGCTATTAATAATTTCTGATTTGTATCCAACAGTTTTAACAATGCACCACATCCACATGCCGAGGCTGTTGCTATGGCAGGTTGTATTGAACCAGAGAAAACCTTGAAGTTGTCATCATCAGAAGATAAACTTGAGCATTGTAACGCTGAATCGTTTTGCATATCATCATTTGAAACATGAAATCATCCAGTGTTTGGTGTACAGGTGAAACATGGAAAATGAATGTTCAAAGTTCATTTATTTCAAGGCATTTTCAAAATATATTTTCAATATTATTTTGTATTTGTATTCTTATTTGGGGTTTTAACAAGCTGTAAGCCAGTTACCAACATTATAACAAATAAAGACTTTATATATCTTTATCCATATATGAGTGTAGCTGCATAGTTTCACATACATATATGTTATGGCTCCCAGTTTTCATGGGATCAACCTAAAAAGATAAAACCCTGTATATATGCTCAGAAGACCCATCTGTATCAACTGGACAAATCTGTCCAAGTCAGCAAACAGGAACTGGGACTGGAACTCGCGTACATGTTCAATAGGTGACGAGTCCAGTGGGTTTCCTGACCATGACAGTGTGCAGATAAGTCCCCATTTTCAGCCAGATGCAAAGTGTGTATCAAAATGCATCGTGACAAGATCCTCTTCATTCACCTTCCTCATTCATCCACCTCATGTACATAATTAATCTGAAAACAACCCAGTTCTGTCATGGTATCAGACATGTCGCCTATAGATGCTCTGGATCAACAGCATGTTCCAGTTCCTGCCAATATTCAGACACTTCACAGTTCACACAGTCATCAAACCAACGTTCCAAACGCCAAATCAGAACAAGAAATACTCCATATGGCATAATGCAACGTGTTAGGCAAATTGTGGTTACACCAGATACTGGGCCCCTAAAATCCAAAAACTTTTATTGAGGTCACCTCAAGGCACACCTGTTGAGTACTCATCCTGCCTAATCAGCATCTTGTTATTATAGGACTTTATCACTGCTTTATCTCGATCTCATGGACACCTTTAGAAGAACTACAGCTAACGATTCTATTATTCATTAATACTTCCATTTTCATCTATCCATTTTCTTCCGCTTTATCCGTTGCCAGGTTGCGGGGGCAGCAGTCTAAGCAGAGACGCCCAGACTTCCCTATTCACACACACTTCCTCTTGCTCATCCGGCGGGACCCCAAGGCGTTCCCAGGCCAGCTGAGAGACATAGTCCCTCCAGCGTGTCCTGGGTCTTCCGCGGGGCCTCCTCCCGGTGGGACGTGCCCGGAACACCTCCCCAGGGAGGCGTCCAGGAGGCATCCGGAACAGATGCCCGAGCCACCTCAACTGGTTCCTCTCGACGTGGAGAAGCAGCGGCTCTACTCCGAGCTCCTCCCGTGTGACTGAGCTCCTCACCCTCTCTAAGAGAGCGCCCAGCCACTCTGCGGAGGAAGCTCATTTCGACCGCTTGTATCCGCGATCTCGTTCTTTCGGTCATTACCCAAAGCTCATGACCATAGGTGAGGGAGGGAACGAAGATTGACCGGTAAATCGAGAGCTTTGCCTTTTGGCTCAGCTCCCTCTTTACCACAACGGTCCGATACAGCGACCGCATCACTGCGCACGCTGCACCGATCCGCCTGTCAATCTCACGCTCCATCCTTCCCTCACTCGTGAACAAGACCCCGAGATACTTGAACTCCTCCACTTGAGGAAGGACCTCTCCACCCACCTGCAGAGGGCAAGGCACCTTTTTCCGGTCGAGCACCATTGCCTCGGATTTGGAGGTGCTGATTCTCATCCCAGCCGCTTCACACTCGGCTGCAAACCGTCCCAGTGCATGCTGCAGGTCCTGGTTCGTTGGAGCCAACAGGACAACATCGTCCGCAAACAGCAGAGATGAAATCCTGTGATCTCCGAACCGGACCCCCTCCGACCCCTGGCTGCGCCTAGATATTCTGTCCATAAATACAGTGAACAGAACCGGTGACAAAGGGCAGCCCTGTCGGAGGCCAACATTCACCGGGAACAGGTCTGACTTACTGCGGGCAATGCGAACACAGCTCTGGCTCCGGTCATGGAGGGATCGGATGGCCCTCAGCAGAGGACCGCCGACCCCGTACTCCCGGAGAACCCCCCAAAGGACACCCCGGGGAACACAGTCGAACGCCTTCTCCAAATCCACAAAGCACATGTGGACAGGTTGGGCGAACTCCCATGAACCCTCGAGTATCCGATGGAGAGTATAGAGCTGGTCCAGTGTTCCACGACCGGGACGAAAACCACACTGCCCCTCCTGGATCCGAGATTCGACCATCGGCCGTAGCCTCCTCTCCAGTACCTTGGAGTAGACCTTACCGGGGAGGCTGAGGAGTGTGATCCCACGATAATTGGAACACACCCTCCGGTCCCCCCACTTGTAGAGAGGGACCACCACCCCGGTCTGCCACTCCATTGGCACTGCCCCCGATCGCCACGCGATGTTGCAGAGACGTGTCAGCCAAGACAGTCCTACAACATCCAGAGACTTTAGATAATCAGGGCGGATCTCATCCACACCCGGAGCCTTGCCACCATGGAGGCTACCAACCACCTTGGTGACCTCAGCCAGGGAGATGGATGTATCCGCCCCAACATCCTCAGCCTCTGCCTCTGTAACAGAGGACGTGACGGGGGGATTGAGGAGAACCTCAAAGTATTCCTTCCACCGCCCGACAATATCCCCAGTCGAGGTCAGCAGCTCTCCACCCGCACCGTACATGGTGTTGGCAAAGAACTGCTTCCCCCTCCTGAGGCGCCGGATGGTTTGCCAGAATCTCTTCGAGGCCGACCGATAGTCATGCTCCATGGACTCTCCGAACTCCTCCCAGTCCCGGGTTTTTGCCTCTGCAACAGCCCGGGCCGCGGCACGCTTGGCCTGCCGGTACTGGACAGCTGCCTCAGGAGTCCCCCGAACCATCATGGCTCGATATGACTCCTTCTTCAGCCTGACAGCATCCCTTACTGCCGGTGTCCACCACCGGGTTCGGGGGTTGCCGCCGGGACCAGCACCAGAGACCTTGCGACCACAGCTTCGTGCCGCCGCATCGGCGATTGAGGCAGAGAACATGGTCCACTCGGACTCCATGTCCCCCTCCTCCGCCGGGACCTGGGAGAAACTCTCCCGGAGGTGTGAGTTGAAAGTCCGTCTGACAGGGGGCTCAGCGAGACGTTCCCAGCAGACCCTCACTATACGCTTGGGTCTACCAGGTCTGACCGGCTTCTTCCCCTGCCAGCGGATCCAACTCACGACCAGCTGATGATCGGTTGACAGCTCCGCCCCTCTCTTTACCCGAGTGTCCGAGACACGCGGTCGAAGGTCAGATGATACGACAACGAAGTCGATCATCGACCTCCGGCCTAGGGTGTCCTGGTGCCACGTGCACTGATGGACACCCTTGTGCTCGAACATGGTGTTCGTGATGGACAAACTGTGACTGGCACAGAAGTCCAACAACTGAACACCGCTCGGGTTCAGATCAAGGGGGCCGTTCTTCCCGATCACCCCTCTCCAAGTGTCACTGGCGTTTCCCACATGGGCGTTGAAGTCCCCCAGGAGAATAACGGAGTCGCCGGGCGGTGCACCGTCCAGTACCCCTCCCAAGGACTCCAAGAAGGCCGGGTACTCTGCACTGCTGTTAGGCCCGTAGGCCGTCACAACAATGAGAGACTTGTCCCCCACCCGGAGGCGGAGGGACGCGACCCTCTCATTCACCGGGGAGAACTCCCAACACGTGGCGGCTGAGATGGGGGGCAATGAGAATGGCTGCCCAGTCCTCTCTGCACCGCTTCGCCACCACGGGCCCACAGGAGGGACTGCCCACGTCGTCCATTCGGGCCCCGTGGGCTAAGGCCCGGCCACCAGGCGCTCGCATACGAGCCCCGACCCCAGGCCTGGCTCCAGGGTGGGGCCCCGGCTGCGCCATGCCGGGCGACGTCACTGATAATTAATACTTATTTTAGAGTAATAATTCTTTGGTTTTACATAGCGCTTTTTTGGACACTCAAAGACTCTTCACATGTCAATATTCATTCACTCCATTCACTGTGGTGACAAACTACACTTATAGCCACAGCTGCCCTGGGGCACACTGACAGAAGCGAGGCAACCAGTATATGTGCCATAGGCCCCTCCCACCACCACCTCCCATTCACGCACACACAAACAGCTTCATCTAAACTTGCCAACTAAACCTTCATCACCAACAGATTCTACCTCTACCTCCATTTTTTTGTTATGTTTCCTGCGAAACATAAAACTATCACCGAGCTTTCTCTTCATAAAATCGCCATGTATTGGAGCTGAAGTGAAGACAGTATCAAGTCACACTCACCACTCTGTGTGCTGATCGTCGATGACCAGGAGGACCTTGGGCTTGCGCACGACGGCTTTGGCAGGCTGGGCCCCTCCTTCCGTGGCAGCAGCAGCAGACTTAGCGTGCGCGGCTGCGGCGACATTTTGAGCCATCTGTGCGCTCTTCACCACGCTGGAGAAGGAGCTGAGGAAGCTGGGTGGGTTGGGGGCCGGTTTGGGGCTCGGGCTGGGGGCTACGGCCGGTGCTTGAGGGGGTGTGCCGATGGATCCGGGCGGGTTACGTCTCTCTGTGGCCGGAGAGGCGGGAGAGGAGGTGGAGGAGCCCTGGGGCGCGGGCCTCTGGAGGTCCATCATGTAGCCATTTGGGAGGTTGGCCACAAAGCTGCTGTCGGACAGACGCCGGCGAAGGTAGTTCATGGTGAGGACTGGTGCCTGGGCAGACGGGGCGCGGAGAGGTGAGGGTCAATCCTGCACAGAGAATACGAGTGAATGATTACCATTTTGAGTGGAAACATGTACAACAACTAGGACTGAAATGAACTGATAACACAATGTGACTGGGTCAATAGAAGACGTTCTCCAGGAGCATCACTTGCTCCTCAAATGCACAAAAATTCTAGTACAACAGTGCAATTTATTTCACCTATTACATACAACAGATAAAAGAATCTCCATGTTCCACAATTTTTCAATTAATTAATTCAGTTTACTTACATTGAATGTTTAAAACATTTCAAAATGCAACTGGATTGTGTTTTTGTTTCAAATTTTTTATAAATGCGCTTGCAAAATTCTGCAAAAGGGTGTTTATGTGTTGAAATTGAACCAAAACAAAGCTCAAAGCTTCTCCCTGGTGAAAGTCAAGAAAGATGACTTTAATACACATTGGGTTGTTTGATTAAAAATACTTTGTAAACATAGGTTCAGTTTTATTCTCCAGTCATTATGAAAACATCTAAAACCTCTCATCTGCATGTTGAGGTCTATGTTAGGTTAAAAAAATAAAAATAAACCAGATTTGAAATATAAACTATTTCAAAACTATTAGTTGCATTAAATTGTTAAACTTGTCACAGCTCGAGTGGAACATTCATTCATATGCAAGTTTTAGACTCCATGAACTAATCAAATTTGTTTTTATATTCCTTTCCAACACTGACTTTGCAGTGTGAATACATTGATAAGCCTGTATAATAATCTCCCTCCTGGACTTGTGAGTAACAGTTTGCCCTTTCTTTGGTGTGGGGCTATGAGTATGAGCCTGGCAGAAGGGCTCATGTTTCTTTAGTTGGTAACATACAAATCTGACACTAGAGGCAAGTCCAGCTCATGTCGGGCCAAAACTGCCCACTCGCCGTCAGCTTTCATTTGTAAGCCCTGGAAAACTGCTACCAATAATCAGCGTCAGATTGTGTGTACACATTTAGAATCATTCCAAAAGATGTTTCTGCAAAATGTAGAAGTCCTATGAAGAGAAAATCCTGCATATCGAACTGACGCAGGGTACAGGGTTTTAAATGAAAGAAAACACTGTTCTACCTGCAAAAATCATATGATCATTTAGATAAATGCATGTGTGCCTTTCAGGTGGAGGTTGAAGCTAGGGTACATGATTATTAAACGGTAAAACGAGGATGCTGATATATAAATCTTAATAATAATAACAATACATCTTTAATTGTAAATCACTTTTCATTAACCATCATTTCAAAGCCCCGCACAGTCAGCATAATAAACAATAAAAATAGTCATGATCAAAATAATTGGATCGAATAGTAGGTACGGGAAGACAAAGCAGACACACAAAACACACAAAGACAGACAAAAGGACCAAGTAGACAGTAAAATACAACATTTCATTTCATTCTTTCAGTCTTTTTGGGGAGAAATCACTGCAAAAATCCTCTTTAACCAAGACTATGCAAAATGTAACTAAAATGTAACTGTAAAAGAAAAAAAACTCATGTTCTGAAATGTTTATGTTCCTGGAGTATTACTTTTTAATTAAAAAGAGAAAGCCATATCTGCTTCTAACGTCATCAATAAACAGCGTTGTACCCATAGACTGTAAATATTAACAGACGTATAGTCACGCCTATCTCCGTCCTAACTAATGGGCCGAAAATTGGGCTTTCTTGGAGTGATTCCAAATGGCCGCGGGGGCTGGAAAATGTGAAAAAACCAGTGGGGGCGGGTCCCAGCTCAAAAGTGGCCAAAATGACGTGCGCTGACATGCTGCAATACCACCCCGGGCCGATGGGGGTGGACCCAGAATAAGAATTAGCCAATGCTAACATATAGCATTGGCAGACCTCTCGAAAACGTCTTTACAGGATGGACCAAAAGTTGGCTCTTGACCCAAAGCTCCGTTCCACATGTGTGTCAATGCTGAGGGGGGTGGATTTTTTTGGTCCACTCTAGTTTACTTGCTGTGAATTTCTGAAGTCTCTCGTTCAAATGAATGGAGCTGCGCCGGCTGACGCATATAAATATACTTTGTACAAACATTTTTTTTTTTTTTTTTTTTTATTAACTTTATTACATTTTAATACAATTACAAGAATGAAAACATAAGAGAAAGAAATAAAACAAAATTATATTCGAAATCTAATATATACGGTTTACAAATACAGTAGGTGTTAAGGTGGGAGGGGTTGGGGGGGAGGGGGAGAGTAAAAAAAAATAAAATTAAAATTATTCGGGTTGCGTTTTTTATTGTTTCAGTTCAGCCTTGGTTTGCGGAGTTTCTGTATATGTATGTGAATGTGTATGCAATGCAGGGGTGCATAGGTGCTATGTCGAATGTGGTCAAATGAATCTATATATTTTACAAAAAATAAATAAAATAATAATAATAAAAAAAATACATAAAAAAAAAAAAAAAAGGGGTTTATATATATACACATCATCATCGCTATCACTATTATCATCGTCATTGCCACAATCATTACCCATTGCTAATTTTATCTTGCTGGGCTTTGGTGAAAAATAATAATAGTAGAATAAATGACAATAATAATAAATCAATAATTAATATTAACAAAAATAAACAAACAAATCATAATAATAATGAAAAGCAGAGCGTGCTGCGAGACGGGCTCACTCAACAGGCCCTGCTTGTCCTCTTGTCAGTCCTGTGAGGTGCATTAAAAAAACAAGAAATTTGTGGGGCCGATGAGGTGGGAGATACCCCACATCGGGCCCACTTCTTGTCTGCCCTGTTGTTCTCTATGTTATGTATATTTGATTTGTTCATTTATTTTATAAACACAACGTTATATATATTCTTTTTCTTTCCTTCTTTCCTCTCTTTTCCAGTACCTGATTGTAATCTTGGATCTAATGTGTATAGTTTGTTCAGATATCCAATTTAAGTGAGAGAGGAAATGTAAATAATATTAATTATAATAACAATTATAATAACAATTATAATAACAATTATAATAACAATTATAATAACAATTATAATAACAATTATAATAACAATAATGACAATAACAACAACAGCAACGTGAGGAAGTAAGTAAACAAATAAATAAATATTTGGAAATAAATGATCCTAAATTCATATATAAATAGTAATAGTAACTGATTTTAACTTATCTATTTGGAGAGTGTGTGCGAGAGTGTATGTATGCGTGCATGTGTGTGCAGTTGTGTATGTGCATCTGTTTATATGTGAAGGATTTATAAGAATGTGAGTGGCACTTTTAGTCTCTTTGGTATATTAATTTGTGGTTGGGTGTTGGGGATTAAATTGATGTTGAGAAATTATTGGGGTTGATGTCAAAATGACTAATGAATGGTGACCAGGAGTATGTAAAGGAAGTCATGTCATCATCATGGCGAGCTGCTATTTCAGAGGATGTTATGTATTGAGTAAGAGAGTTAGTCCAATGATTGATGTTGATTGTGTGTTTTGTTTTCCAGTTTTGGAGTATTATTTTCTTGGCGACAGTTAGGGATGTTAGTAGACTGTTCTTATGTCTAGGCAGTATTGTTGTTGTTGAAGTGAGACCTAGTAAACAAAGCGAGGGAAGTAAAGGGACTCTGCAGCTCAGGATGTGTGAGAGTTCTTGTGTGATAGTGTTCCAAAAAGCCTGTACAGGAGTGCATTCCCAAAGTGCATGTAGGTAGGTATCAGTGGCCCCCATGGTACATTGTGAACAGATGGCTGTATCTGCTAGTCCCATTTTATGCATCCTGTGTTGTGTGATGTGTGACCTGTGTATGACTTTATATTGGATTAATTGCAGATTGGTGTTGGGTGTCATAGAAAAGATGTTTTTACAAGCTTCTGTCCAGTGTTCCTGTGTGAGTTCTGTATTAAGATCTATGTTCCATTTTTCTGTAGGTAAATGTATTGTATCAGAGTTGAAATGTCGGTATAATTTTGAGGTGAGTTTTTTAATTTCTTTAATGTTCTTTATGTTTTCGAATAGTTGGGATGGGTTTAATGTGTTATAATTTATGTTAATTTTATTTTTAATTACAGATTTAATTTGTAGGTATTGAAAAATATTATTGCTGTCAAGTTGATATTGTTCTCTGAGCTGCGTGAATGTTATGAATTTATTGTTTTTGAATAAGTGGCGTAGGTGAGTGATGCCCTTTTGTTCCCACATGTGGTAGTGAAGAGGTTTTGTATTAATTGTAAAATCCGGATTGTGCCATATGGGAGTGTATTTACAGGGTGATGTGGAGGAGTTAGTTAGTTTTAATGTTTTCCACCAGGCTGTCAGAGTAGTTGAAATGACTGTGCTTTTAAAACAGGGGTGTTTTTTCAGTGTTGTATTTAAAGAAGGTATATCTGCCAGAGGAAGGTGAGTGAAGTATGACTGTTCCAATTGAATCCATGTATTGTTGTGTGATGGTTTTGTCCACTTAACTAGATACTGTAATTGATTGGCCAGAAAGTAGTGGATGAAATGTGGCGCTTCTAGTCTGCCTTGAGCTTTGTTTTTTTGTAAAGTGGTGAGTTTTATTCTAGCTTTTTTGTTTTTCCAATAAAACTTTGTGCACATGGAGTTGAGTTTATTGAACCATTTGTCGGGAGGGGTTACTGGGATGTTAGAGAATAAATAATTTAGTTTTGGGAGTATTTTCATTTTGACAGATGCTATTCGTCCAATGAGTGTAAGTGGTAAATTGGTCCAGCGTTCCAGATCATCTTCTATTGTTTTGAGTATTGGGTTATGATTAAGTGAAAACAACTCTGTCAGCCTGGAGGAAACGGTTATACCCAAATACTTGATATTACCAGTGTGCACTTCAGGAAATGAATCCTGAGCTGCTGAGTCCCAAGCATTGTCTGAAAGGGGGAGAATTATTGATTTATTCCAGTTAATACTATAGTCTGACATCGATGAGTATGTGGTAATTATTTTAAATGTTTCTTGTAGTGATTCTTGTGGAGTTTGTAGATAGAGGAGAATGTCATCTGCGTATAAACTAATTTTGTGTTGTGTACCTGAGACGTTGATTCCTTTTATGCTGTTGGTTTGCCGTATTGCAGTTGCAAGGGGTTCTAAAAATAAAGCAAAGAGAGAGGGAGAGAGTGGACATCCTTGCCGTGTGCCCCTATGCAGTGTGAATGTGGAAGAGATAATACCATTAGTAGTGACAGTGGCCTTTGGTGATGTGTATAGTACATTGATCCAGTGGATGAATGACTCCCCGAAGCCAAATTGCCGAAGTGTATAGAATAGAAATGTCCAATTTACCTTGTCGAATGCCTTTTCTGCATCAAGTGAAGTTATGATCGTATCGGTATTTGATTGTTGTGAGATGTTAATGAGATTGAATAATCTACGAAGATTGTCAGATGAATTTCTATTTTTGATGAATCCTGTCTGGTCAGGGTTTATTAATAGTGGAGTAACCTTTTCTAGTCTGGAGGCAAGTGCTTTTGTGATAATTTTTAAATCTGTGTTAAGTAGTGAGAGGGGTCTGTAACTAGTGGGTTGAGTTGGGTCTTTGTCTGGTTTAAGTAACAAGGTTATAGCTGCAGTGTTCATGTGAGATGGGATTTGAGATGTGTTCTTTATTTCAATAACAGCACGGATGAGGAGTGGGGATAATGTAGACCAGAAGTGTTTATAGAATTCAGGAGGATAACCATCAGGACCGGGGGCTTTATTATTTTGCATCTGAAGAAGAGCTTTATGTAGCTCATGTAAAGTTAGAGGGGAATCTAAGAAGTTTACCATATCTGTAGGAAGTTGTGGTAGTGTAAAGGTTTTGAAGAATGATTGCATCTCAATTGGATTAGGTCTATTTCCTGAAGAGTACAGTTTTTCATAAAATAACCGGAATGTATTATTTATTTCATATTGATCATGAGTGAGCTGCTGTTCTGAGGTTTGTATTGATACTATCATTGATTTATCTTTTTTGCGTTGTAATAAGTTTGAGAGATATTTCCCAGATATATTATTTTTTTCTACTAGTTCGAACTTGAGTTGTTGCAACATGAAGTTGTTTTTTTCTTGCAAAAAGTTGTCCAATTGCAATTGAACATTTTTTATTTCGTTTTCATTTTGTTCTGCATTTTCTGATAGAATTTCAAGTTTTTCTTGTAATTGCTGTTGCAATTTAGTTTGTCTTTTCTTTTTATAGCTCGAGTATGATATAATTTTACCTCTTAAGTATGCTTTGGCTGTTTCCCATAATGTTACTGCTGTTGTCTCTGGGGAGTCATTCAACTCCATGAAGAATGTCCACTCTCTCTCGATCATCTGATTGAATATTGGGTCTTTTAGAAGGGAAGTATTAAGGCGCCATCTCGAGGGAGGTTTAGTGTGGTATTGAAACTGTAGAGTGAGGGTAACTGGTGCATGGTCGCTAATCATAATGGGGTGTATTGTGGTGTCTTTTACCTTAGGCAGAAGAGTGTTACTTAAAAGAATGTAATCAATTCGTGAGGAGGAGTTATGAACCTGTGAGAAATATGTGTATTGTCTTTTGTGTGGATGTGACAATCTCCAACTGTCGCCAAGCCCATATTCCTGCATGTATTGTTTTATTGTATCAGTGGAGTTCCAATGTCGGGAGCTTCCTGTGGTATGTGAGCGGTCCAGGTTTGGGTCTAGTACGGTGTTAAAATCTCCAGCTAAAATGATATTTGAAGTTTCATTTATTTTAGAAAATATATTATGAAAGAAAGAGGGGCTGTCATTGTTAGGTCCATATATGTTAACAATGGTTATATTATGTTTAGATAGATTACCGTTGATGATGACGTAACGCCCTTCAGGGTCAGTTATTGTTGAAAGGTGATTGAATAATAGTTTATTATGTATTAAAATTGATACTCCACGTTGTCTACTATTCAAGGTGGATGAATATATATGCGTGAAATCTTTGGATTGTAAGTGGTTTAGATCTGTATCTGATAAGTGTGTTTCTTGTAAAAGGCATATATCTGGTTTCATTTGATGAAGGTGCGGTTGAAAATTTTGTTTTTCTTTGCTTGAGATCTAATGCCCCGCACATTCCATGAGACAAGTGTTAGTACGTTTTTTGTTTGTGTGTGCATGTGTTTGTATGATATGAGATGTTACAAGCCGCATAATCAAGACAGAAAAATGAGTCGATTAATTTCAGATAGAGCAACCAACTGTGTTGTACATTACAAGAAATTGGAGTTGGAATAAAGTGATAGGGGGGGGTGGGGAGAGGGGAGATGAAGGTCAAAATCATAATCAACAAAAATAGCAATAATGGGTGACTAGTGCGGTTGTGTATATATGTTACATAATAAAATATATATACATATAATTAACACTGTTATGTCCTCGGTTATTAGATCATGAGTATTGTGTGAAATACATTTTTGTGAGTATCACTCTGGATTTATGTGTTGTTTTTAATTAGTCATGCTTTTTTTACCTCATAGATATGAAGACAACAGGGAAGAGTCAGTATAGCCATGGGGTTGTTTCAGCATTGCGGTATAGTTGGCCATTTACGTACAGTTTATCCACAACAAGTATGGCTTTCTGTCCTTTTTGGATCATCTCCTTGCGTACAGGGTGAAGTTTGCTCCGGCGCTGCATTTACTTTGTACAAACATTTGATATGCATGTCAGTTAAAGCTGGGGTACCTAACTTTTGAACTAAAATACACGTATAAAATCCACCTAACTAGCTTATACATCGGTTCGATGATTGTCACATCTTTAGATCATTTTATTCAGAAGGAAAAGTGAAAAAGAGAGGATCACCCTCACTCAGTGCACTCACAGGGCTCATTCTTACAAGTATGTGACAGAGATGTTTTCAAATACGATAAAGACAAAATGTTGTGGTCTGATTTGTTCAAAGCATTTTACATTTTATAGGCATCTTTCTATAAGGACAAAATACATCCATTATTTATGAAAAGGAGAGGTTATGTACCCCAGCTTTAATCAGAGACTATTAATACACACCTAATCCATGAAGCGACGTTGGCTCATTTAAGTCTTCCAGGGCGTGACAAGAAAAGGACGCCAAATAAGCGTCCCGTGACACAGCAGAGGAACTTTGGGAGGCAGAAGGACCCTCCAGGGGAATGGAGGCACTTACATAACAGATAAACCCAGCGTGGGATCAGGCATTTTCTAGACGGAGCCATCCAAGTTAAAGAGAAGACTGCTTGGAAGCAAAGGCGAAAGACCATTCAAAGTGGTGTAAAAGCAAACGGTCTTTGAGAGAGGATAGCATTTCTTTATTTAGCACATTACAGCAACTCAAAGTGCTTCACAAAGACAATGTGGAAAAAACAAGCCAAAGCTAGATGAGAAAAGGGCACAAATTCAGGGTAGGAATCTCCAAACAAGTGCGTCTTTAGTTTAGTCTTCAAACTTGGGTACCACACTTTTAACAATACAAAAGTTCCATCCATCCATTTCCATCCATTTTCTACCCTTTAATCCATTTCTGGGTCAGGGGGGTGGCAATCAGAGATGCCACCCAAGTCTCATAGCACCAGCCCCAATACAAAAGTTATGACTATGTAATAAGAATCATGTAACTTGGCTCTGAAACAGTTTTCACATGTATTTTGGCCAAACAGCTCTCAATCAAAGAGTAGTGATTCACAGGACCTTTTCTTGCTGCTGCAAAGTAGGAAAACGTGCATTCTATTAAGAAATGTTGTTTTACTATGAAATTCAGTTTTTTTAAATAACTGTTAATTAAAGAAAATATCCATATAAAACAAAAAACAGCCAACAAGAATACAGACACACAACATACGATATTTTAAAAAATCTATAAAAACACTTCCTCCAATGCAGGGGTGCTCACACTTTTTCAGCATGCGAGCTACTTATAAAAGGATCAAGTCAAAATGATCTACCTACTACAAAAATGCAAATCATATATTTATTTCAAAAAATATTCTTTATACCAACAATGTATGTTTATGTACATGCAAAACCGCATGAGCCAATATAGCACAACACAACACAATTACCTATGTACATTTTTTGTCATTACCCGAGTTTACTCTGATGACTTGCACTGAATTGAATTGGCCAGGGATGCATAGTCCGGAAAATTGGTGGCAACTCGCTGACAAGTTTGTCCTGGTTTAGCTTTCCTGCACTGAGCGCGGTTGTTTGCGCATGTGCAGTCACCTAAGTGTCAGTAAAACATTACTGAGTAAAACACAGATGCCATTTGACTGTGGTGCCATGTCCATGTGCCATGCCTGTTTTTTTTAAATCCAAATATTTCCCCTCCTCAGTTTATAAAATAATTTGCATCCACACATCTGCGTTATCAATCACATTTGTAACATTCCAAACATGTGCGTCTCTTACGTCCTGTCCTGCGTTGGGGAAAAACACGGAAGTGGGCGGAGTTCTGATGCAGACGCCGGTAACGGCACTTTTACAGTCATAGAAGTCTAAAGACGTATGTTTACAAGCACTGACCCCGTCCTCAGCCCTGGTTTAGTCCTGGTTTAGTCCTGGTTTAGTCCTGGTTTGGTTGTTTTCGAGCGCGAGTCCCCGCGATCACTTTGCTGCTCTCTGATGTGGAGCGAGGATGTTCGCTGCTGCGAGCATCTCACAGCGAACAGTTTTTAAGGTCGTATGATCCATGCTTCAGTGATCAGAGGAATTTAGGGGGGTACTTTGGCGTGCGAGAACGCAAAACTCCGGTTATCTCTGTCTACACACAAATGCATTAACGGAGTTTTCAAAAATCTCCACTTTGCCCGGAGTTTTTTGTATATATTCGTTTAGAATGTGTAATTTTTTCATTTATTTAATGCGATCTACCAATACTACCTTTGCGATCGACTGGTAGATCGCTATCGACGTATTGAGCACCCCTGCTCCAATGCTTTCAAAGTCCAGAAATCATCAGAAGTCTTCAGATCATTTTATGAACTTTCACATAACGTTTCTGATCCTTTCCTTCAGTGAAGATACATTATTGTGACCAAAAGCGTAGCTGGCACTTGACCAACGACACACTCTCAGTAGAACTCAGAGTAGTAAGCTGCAGTAGTAAATGAAACCTGCAGCTTCTTCTACTTGCTCCTACTGTACCTGCACCACAGGTAGGCAGTATAGAGCGGTGTGCAGTAGGCTTTGAACAAAGTGATTTTCTCTTCCGTGCCAATGTGTTAGCCTGTTCATACAGCTTTACATTACTGCCTCTGAAAGTCATCGTCATCAGAGCAGAGAAGATTCCGCAGGATGGAAGCAGCTCATCAGCAGCGGCTTCTCCACCTCTGCTGCTGTGACCTAAAGTGCTTTTGCATTTTATTACTATCATTTTACAATACAATTATTTATGTGTTTGTTTGTATGGATGAATGTGTTTTTGCTGCTGGACACCTGAATTTCTCCTATGGGAGTTAATGAAGTATCTATCTATTTATCTATTTATTTATCTATCTATCACTGAGGTCACTCCTGATGACTTGCCCCAGGTATTTGACCTACATTTTCATAAGCCTCACACCTGACAAATATTAGCGTATTGTCAGTTGTGTAGAGTCCTCCTGTTGTGAATTAGGGCTATATATAATTGAATGGAATTAACAACACACAAACACAAAATACACACACGCACAAAGTCCGAACTACGGCTCTATATAATGTATAACTGTGTCTTATGAGTTGGAGTTCATACTGTAGTCTTTATTGGAGCTGGTTTTCACACAGCCTCCCACCAAAGATAACACCATCTCTGCCACACGACTAGCTCGCCTCATAATCCAGGCTATTTATAAATCTACCGCTATTATTTTGGGAAGTCTTCTCACACGTTGAGAAGTTTAAGTGATTCACAGATCAATTGTAATGAGCTCTAGCATCTGAGGAAGACAACAACGGTTTCATGCATTTTCTTCAGCTCAATTTTGGAAACTAAGGCGACAGTATGCATTATTTTTTCATTTTAAATTAAGTTTACTTTGTTTATATGAGTCCCTACAAAATAGGTCTTGATCTTTTTCGACCAAATTCATAATGAGTTACTCTTTGGAGTTTGTTTGGTAAAGTTGAGCTGGTTTTGGCTTTGTTTTGAACAGTAATGCATTGGATTACATAGTGCTTATCAGGACTCTTACACGCTTAAACTATATGAATGCATTTTAGATAACATGTTTGACTTTATTCATTATATTCGCATATTATTCGTTTACTGCACCTATTCACTGAAAACTGTCAAACCAAAGAGACGCATCAAAACGCTCTGAACCAATGGGAATCTGGGAAGTCAGACATCCTCACTGTGGGTCAGGCCTCCTCCTCACAATAAAGATGTCCTCACTTGAGCTTTGAGTTTTCACTTTGAGCATTCCTATGACTTCATGATCTATGCATCAAATCAAAAAAGCCAAACTAACTAACGGATTTATCATCCATCCATCCATCCATTTTCTTCCCCTTAATCAATTTCTGGGTTGGGGGGGTGGCCAGAGATGCCACCCAGTACACAGAGCACCAGCCCCTCACTGATCCTCCTGCAGGTGGTGAGTCCACAGGAGCTGAGATCTTTCAGTGGGGGCTTCAGGCAAAGTGGGGTTAAGTGTCTTGCCCAAGGACACAACGACAGCAGTCATCAGCGGGAGTCGTGAAGTAGGTCTTACGGTGGGCTTGAACCCACAACCTTCAGGCTCAAAGGCCAATGCTCTACCAACTGAGCTACTGTCGCCCGATTTTGATGGATTTATCAAAATAACCGTTAATCACAGCCCTACTTAAAAGACCGGTATGAACATGGTGTTATATTCATCTGCTCACAGCCCAGGGCACTTACAGGATAATTAAATCATTTAAGGCCATGCACATCTGCTGCCGTTGCCGTTGCCGCCCCAGTGAATATAGTTCCTCTCATTATTGCACCATTTGGGTTGTGATGTTTCTCTGTCAAACTGAGAGGAGTGTGTCTAATGGACTCGCAGCCTTTCCACAGACGTGACAGATACATCGGCTCCGCAAAAACCCAGGACAACTTCCACACAGCCATCTGCTCTTTGACAATTTGAACAATTTGCCTCCAAAGAAGAAAGCACTGCACAGTGTCTTGGCGCACTCATGGTGTTAATATCCCACTAAAGCCCATTATTATCAAGGAAAGCCTGTTATTTGAGCTGATGTTAACCCATGTCCACGCTGCAGGATGCACCGAGCGCACTTTTACCCCCATTTTATTATTTACAGGGCCATCAGTTAAGGCTTTAAAGAAGCTATTTTGAGAATGAATTGACGATTACACAATGCAGTCACAGCAGGGAAGCCAATGTCATTTTCGAGTCAAAAAACACATAGAATAGATTAGTTTATATTGAGCTGGGAAAATAATCAATTCAATTGATTACTAAAGATGTACGTTTTTGACAATTTTTATTGAAGTAATGTCAATATGTTTTTCTGTGTTTGCAGAAAACAAACGTTTGAAACCGATTTGCAGTCAGTGTTTGTACAATGATTTCTTAATGTCATATCAGACTAAAGAGCAAAACCACCCATTATTTACCCCCATCCTCCCAATAAATGAAAAGTAATAAATATCACTTGCAAACATAAATGAAATATTTTAGTAAAACCAAATGCTCCAGCAAACTTTTTAATTAACTTTAACTTTAAGACAAGAGATCTTATGTTGGTCCCACGATGGGGAGAATTTGGTGCTGTAGCACACATTTATGAGGGAAAAAAGAAAATATAAAAAACAAATCTATATTTTCTTTTTTTAATGAAAATCAAAAATGTCTTTATAAATCACCCAGCCATACTTCATATGAAATCTTAATCTTAATTCAGCACAAACAGCAAAACAATAAGTGGTAAATATTTGAGACAAACATGAACTATTTACAAGTGCAGGAGGAATGAACAGACGCGATAAACTACGATTGAAGATTCAAACAAAGACAGGAACAGTGCAAAATAAACGACTGCACAGTTTATAAGTTATATATAAGTTAGATATGCAACAGAACTCTAGTCCACAGTCTCCGTGTATATCAGGCTCTGCCATGAGCCCAAACCTCTTTTCCTTCGGTTCCTTCAAAGCACAAAGCATTCTGCTCCATGTTCCCTGCAGCCGCTCCACGCTTCCATCCAAAACACACACACACGGACCAATCACAGTGGAGCTTCTCTGCGGCGGCGGCGCAACATTTTCGAGGGAGCAGGGGTGGCTACGCAAAAGGGTCTTGCGGTGATTCTTGCGTTGGTCAAATGACGTCACGTCACTGCCGTAAGCTCCGCGCCATGCGACTAAACACTAGGTTGAGAAAGAATGAGGATATAAAAAAACAGTCTCCTTGTGTCCCTGAGCGTGGTCTTTGACTGTGCATCAAAGGCTCCACTCATTAAACTAACTCCTCCATCTATCCATCTATTTTCTTCCCCTTAATCCATTTCTAGGTTGGGGGTGCAGTCAGAGCTGCACCCAGTACACAGAGCACCAGCCCCTCACTGATCCTCCTGCAGGTAGTGAGTCCACAGGTGCCTTGATCTTTCAGCAGGGGCTTCAGGCAAAGTGGGGTTAAGTGTCTTGCCCAAGGACACAACGACAGCAGTCATCAGTGGGAGTCATGAACTGTCACCTCAAAAAACTAAACGAATTCCTGTGAAACAAAACAACTGACATTAAGTCCTTTGAGACGACTGCTGTGATTTAGGGATATGATAAATTGAATCTGTAAAATCTCTATAGGAAAGACAACATTTGTTTTTTTTAATTATTTTTCATGCATTGTATGTAAACAGGTGCTGCTATCCTGCTAGATAGATTTTAAACATCTCAATTTGGAGAGAAATCCATGTAATTACCACTATTATGATGTAACTGCTTCTGAAGAGAACCCAAATTTATAACACCAAAGTCATTTACAACATCAAATGTGGCTTTAACTATTTCTCATTAAATCACGGCAAAAACACACAAAATCTCTGTCCCCGCTGCTCTGCGCACAGAAATACTAGTCATTAGTTGCATTCGAGGTTTTTCAAGTTTAGGCTTATGTTGTGTTCTCAGAGCTTTAGCTTCATGGCGAGTCTTTGTACAGTTCACACAAAGACTTATGTTCAACACCAAGAAGGAAATTGCAAAGTCCCCGTCATATATTATTCAAGTAGAATGTAGACAAATAATAACCCTATTGTACAAATGAGTCTTTAGTTCACTCTTGAATCAGTTCATGCTTGAGCATATTTGATGGCAATAGAGCGTTCCATTTACAAGGAGCAACATGAAAGAAAGCTAAACCTAATTTCAATTTTATACACGGAATAAATTAACTTATCCTTATCTGATGTATTTACACCAGAACCTTCGCTAACTGTGGGCCGGGGGCCACATACGGCCCAGTTCACATTTCTAGGCACTGATCAGGCTTTTCCAGTGCCAATACCGACACCTGGGATTTTGGCACCTGCCGATACCCAAAATTAAAATAATGATAAAATGCAGAGATGATAAAACAAAGACATAAATGTTAAGTCCTTAAATAAATTACTAATCAATATTCTCCACTTATATCAATATCACTGATTCATACAGCAACAGGATCAGGATTAATATTCGTGCCTTTTACTTCTACATCCTACACCTCTGAAAGCATTTTATCCAAAACTTAATTGTAAACGTCCGTCCCCCTTAGCTGCTTCTTTAAGGCCACTCCTCTTTTGGGACTTATGATTTAAAACCATAACAAGACAACTATGATTCAATTTCCCTCCAGGCACCACATTACTGTATAAAGCTCTGTCCATTCACAAACCGGACACTCCAATGAACTGGGACACACAATCGATAATGGCCATTCCCATACATTTTCATTATTACTGTGCGGCCAGGGCGTACACAAGCGAGGGGAGGGAAAGTGCATCTCTGTCGTTGCGGTGTGCTGCTGGTGACCTCCTGATTGCATGATAAATATTTCATTGTATTAATTTAGCAGCATGGCGTCATTCTGCCGTGTTGTGACCCTGCATTTGCAGAAAGAAAAAAAAATACTTAACAAAAGAAAAATATTGAAGTCATGAACTTATGGAGTTTGTCAGAAAAAGAGAGAGAGAGGTAAATGATTTGAAAAAAACGACCCAAGCTCCCTCCCCCTTCCTTTCTGATTGGTCTACACCTAAGTTTCCCTAACAATCAATCAACACATGTTAATCGGAGAACACATTATTCATATATATTATTAATGCACGGAGGTTTTCAGAATTATCTGTTTTAATGCTTTCATGACAAAAATTATGTTTAAATGGACATGAAAAGCGATCGCGGTAAACCCAGAACTAGCTATTATCATGAATTGAACATTATAGGACACATCTGCAGAGGATCTGATTATGGATATAGGTTCAGTATATAAATGATTATGGATATAGGTTCAGTATATACAGTAAATGATTATGGATATAGGTTCAGTATATAAATGATTATGGATATAGGTTCAGTATATAAATGGGTAACTCAGCGCGGATGTTCAGAATTCTTTGTTCAGTTTTCATGTAGTTCCAGAGCCTAATGGAGACTGGATTCAGAGGTTCCGTGAAAACAAACAACTGAGCATGCGCAGCTACGAGCATCAGCGCCGATGATTGACAGCCCTTGGCATCACTTGATTGGTTAACGTGGACGGCATCATGGATTTTGAGCTATAGCTAAGAGCAGGGAAGGCGGCACTTGCCCGTAATATTAGAATTCATATAATGACTTATTTTATATCAACATTTAAGGCCAGGAGGTCAATTTAATACAATTCTTAAAAGTTGTAAGTTCCAGACTATCACTTTAAGGCATGAAGACAGTGTTCAAAGGGTACTGTCTCAAATGTATGTATATGTGAGAAAAATGTATGAGAAATAGTAAAACATTGCCACAGAGCTGAATATGTTGATGTGATGCATTGGAGTTAGCGGGAGGGCTGAAGCCAGGCTAGCGCTCCCTAGTGGCTCTTTTCAGTTTAATTTCAATTTTCACACAGGAATCAAAACTTTCTAATCCCCATGGAGAACATCGGGAGTATTTGATAAAAAACCCAATTTAGCAATCTCTAGAAAACATCTGTAGGAACAAGGTAGAAGAAACCTTTGGAATCCAGACACATACAGAGGCAATAACAAGAGGCAATAGCATTAAGCAGAATGGTGAGCCCTCAGAGTCTAATGTAATCAACAATCATCCAAACTTTCAATCAATATTATTTCCAGAAAATCGCTTAAGCTCTGCCGATACATACATTTTATAGTTCAGAACAGCCTGAATCATACTGATGAATCTGTTAATAGTCCACACTGCGTTGTAAAAGATTTTTGAAGGTTTCAAAAATGACATGGCTTTATGAAAGTATGATTTTGAAATTCTTTGTGCATTCTTTGTGCGTTTGTGGATTGAAGAATACAGCTTTTATTCGTCTAATATGTTGTCAAGTATGATATTTTTGTGGAGGTGGAGGGAATTCTGCAAATGGTAATCAGAGCAAAATCCATAACAAATTATGTTGATGCATGTTAAATAAAAGGGTGAGGGAATTTGATATTAAACTGGATAATTATCCAGCGCTACAATTAACTACAGTAATAACAAATATCTAATTTTTGTAACCAACATAATACATTATTATACACAGTCCACGACAATAATAGTAACTTCTGGCACAAACATGGAACTCCACCACTTCTGTCTAAAAGCCTCTGCCTCAGTCCTGTGTTAGTTTGTAGTCATCAGTTTTGGGAATTCCTCAGCAAAATTGCGTTCTTTACAATCACATGTCTGTGTTTGCAACTAATAATTTTCTAATTTGAAATTAAAATCTATGTTAGCATAGGGATAGGACAGGCCAAAAACCATTTTTTTACACTTACATCATAGACATTAGTGTAAAAAAAACCTTTCACCCTATAATTTCATATTCTAAAATGTGAAATGATAAATAGTTTTCATATTAATGGTCAAGAATACTATACCATATTTATTTAATTCATTTTAAGACATAAGCAGCCCTTTATAACAGCAGGTGCTGCCCTAGTCTCAGCAGAATCTCTGGGTAACACAGGCAGTTGCCCAGAAGCATCACGTTGAATTTCACTGAAAATCCTAATCCTGTGGACTCCTGAGGTATAATTAAAACTAAAGTGCCAGATCAGGGCAGATCACTGACGGGCTGTAGCGGAGCAGTGATGAAACCATGAAGCAGATAGTAGCCCCCTTTTCTCCTCACCTCTCCTCTCCTCCATCCGTCCATCCATGAGAGCTGCAGTAGGGGCACAGCTGTGGATCAGGGGAAAGCCCCTGGAGCATAAACGCAAGCCGACCACCGCTACAACAGACACGGAGGCAGCCAACTACTTTCCGAAACAAAGCCACAAGAGAAAAGGCTAGAGTGGTGTTAGCTGCATCTGCTATTTTCACCGGAACCCCGCATCTAGAGACGCGCGCACGAAAGCGCATGAATGGTTTGTATAAGGGAAGAAAGAATATAACACAAGATAACAATACCTTAGAGCTGTGTAGATGCGTGGAGCTTCTTTAACCCAATTCCTCGCAGTTTTATTATAATTGTTATTATTATATTATATGAGCACTAGTGTTGCTGCTTTTACGCACAGCTCCACGCTCCTGCGCCTGTAGTCAGTGGTCCTCTCTTCTCTCTCCTCCTCCTCCTCCTGTATCACTCCTCTCTCCGCCTGCCTCGCCACAATGCATGCCGGGAACGCACGGAACGTGAGGGTGCGCAGCCAGAGGCCGTCGCCGCAGTCGCCCCACTCTCGCCGATTGGTCGGTGCTGGCCCTGGCAGGGAAACTGGGAATCAATTTTGAGCCGCGTGCGTAATAGCCTGTCTGTGAATGGGTGAATAATTCATTAAGATTTTTTTTTTTTTTTTTGTGAGAGGGAAAAATAAAAAACGATGACATTGGAATTTAATTGTTGATTGTTTAAGGTGATGTTAGACACTTACATTTTCCTATGCTGCCTGGATTAACATGTACAATTATTCAAAATATATAGCCTATTTATCAATGTCCTTCCTTTTGAAAAAACCACCACCAGTAAGATTTGCTGGAGAAGAATAGTTAATTAAGTAGACATGTCATAATGCACAAAATTTACTTTACTGCAGTCTTGTTTTACCGCACTTATACTATGGCTTGGAAATTTGGGGTAATAATTATAAAAGCTCTCTACACACCCTAGTAATTCTTCAAAAGCGTGCCATAAGAAATATTCACATGGTTAGGTATTTGGATCACACAAATGTACTTTTTTTAAAGTCTAAATTGTTAAAGCTTGTTGACTTAGTTGAATTTCATACAGCACAACTCCTGTGCAAAGCAAGTAAATATATGTTGCCGGCAAATATTCAAAGACTCTTTGCAGAAAGAGATGGAGGTTACAGTCTGAGGGGATTTGGAAAACTCAAAGTAAAGGTTTCTAGGACCACTAGGAGAAAAATGTTTGTTTCTGTTTGTGGAGTTCGAGTTTGGAATGGACTGGGACAACAGTAGCCAGTGAACAGTAGCTAAGTTGGTAGAGCACTGGCCTTTGAGCCTGAAGGTCGTGGGTTCAAGCCCACCATGGGACCTTCTCCACCGACTCCCACTGATGACTGCTGTCGTTGTGTCCTTGGGCAAGACACTTAACCCTGCATTGCCTGAAGCCCCCGCTGAAAAATCAAGGCTGTATTGTCACTGACAGAGCAGCCGTCCTCCTGTGGACTCACCACCTGCAGAGGATCAGTGAGGGGCTGGTGCTAAGTGAATTGGGTGCAGCTCTGACTGCCACCCCCCCGACCCAGAAATGGATGAAGGGGAAGAAGATGGATGGATGGATGGATGGGACAACAGCTCAAGCAATGTGCAACAGTGAATCAATTCAAAACAAAATACAGAGAATTTGTGTTATCAAAATCTAGAATGGAAGAACAGGGCAATTCTATAAATTGACCCTAATAAGAATCTGTCTATTTAATGACATTTTGAATTAATTAATGCTTTATTTATTTTTCTCATCAAATTGAATGCATTTCATGCTATAATTTTGTTGTTCTGAATTCAGTTGCCACATTCTTGTGTTGTGTAAATGTATGTATATATAAAATATCGCAACTGATTGTGTTGTAATCAGAGGGGGTGGGAGTACATAAGTACATACTTCTTCTCAATCCCTTTTTGAGTTTTGTATACATTTTTTTGATATATATTATGTATTATTACTAACATGTATTTCTGTTTAATGTAAATACATATAACAATGCATGAACATGTTTAAATGACATTGTAAATATGTAAGCTCGAATAAATCAAATCAAATCAAATCAAATAAAACAAAAGTTGTAGGAGAACATGGACTGGTATGGTAACTGATTATGTGATTGCAACATACAACTATCAAGCAACACAAATAGTGTCCTACACATGTGCTTTTCCCTGAATATGATCTTTTGTACTTCCTCTGGGAGGAGGAACAGAGTGCCTCGGTGCCAACTGAATTGCTAAAAGAACTCATTCATACCTGTTTCAGGGAATCTGTTAAATAAGGACATAAGGAGGTGATGTGTGCGTGTGTATATACAGTATATATAATATATATATATAATATATAATATATATATATATATATAGCCTACGACTCAATGCCACACACATGGATCATGGAATGCTTGACGTTGTACAATATCAACAGGGCTCTAAGGGACTGCAAACTCAATAGAGATGTGGAAGACCACCCTTGAGGCAAATGGCAAGCCGCTCGCACAAGTCACCATCAAATGTGACATCTACCAAGGAGATGCTCTGTCCCCACTGCTGTTCTGCATAGGCCTCAACCCTCTAAGTCAAATAATTGACCAGACTGGCTATGGATACCGCCTCAGGAACGGAGCAAAGATCAGTCACCTCCTATACATGGATGACATCAAGCTGTACGCCAAGAGCGAGAGAGACATCGACTCTCTGATCCAAACCACCAGGATCTACAGCCATGACATTGGGATGTCATTCGGACTCGAGAAATGTAGCAGGATGGTGACTCGGAGAGGCAAGGTAGTCCACACAGAAGGGATCTCACTCCCAGAGGGAACAATAGCAGACGTTGAGGACAGTTACAAGTATCTCGGTATACCACAGGCAAATGGCAACTTCGAACAGACAACGAGGAAAGCGGCAACTGCCAAATACCTCCAGCGAGTAAGGCAGGTCCTAAGAAGCCGGCTCAATGGCAAGAACAAGGCCCGGGCAATTAACAGCTACGCCCTGCCAGTGATCAGATACCCTGCAGGAATAATCAGGTGGCCAAAGGAAGAGATTCAGACCACGGATGTTAAAACTCGAAAGCTCCTAACCATGCATGGCGGGTTCCATCCCAAATCCAGCACCCTGAGACTGAATGTAAGCCGTAAAGAAGGATACAGAGGACTAGTGAGTGTGAGAGCCACTGTCCAGGACGGATGACGTACTCAGTGAATGTCTCTGTCAGTGGCGAGATGAGGAGGTGCTGGAGGAGAGCCCATCATGGGAGGACAAGCCTCTACACGGCATGTACCACCGGAGCATAACAGAAGTGGCTGATCTCAAGAAGTCCTACCAATGGCTAGAAAGAGCTGGCCTACAGGACAGCACAGAGGCACTCATCATGGCTGCACAGGAGTAGGCACTGAGCACCAGAGCGATAGAGGCCCAGATATACCACACCAGACAAGACCCAAGGTGTCGGTTGTGCATAGAGGCACCTGAGACGATCCAACACATAACTGCAGGGTGCAAGATGCTGGCAAGATGCTAACCCTACATGGAACGCCATAACCAAGTGGCTGGCATAGTGTACAGAAACATCTGTGCAGAGTATGGGCTGGAAACCCCGAGGTCTAAGTGGGAAACTCCTCCAAAGGTGGTGGAGAATGAGCGTGCGAAGATCCTGTGGGACTTCCAGATTCAGACCGACTGAATGGTAATGGCGAACCAACCTGACATCGTGGTGGTAGACAAAGGGCAGAGGACAGCCGTAGTGGTGGACATGGGAATTCCAAGTGATGGCAACATTAGGAAAAAAGAACACGAAAAGCTTGAGAAATACCAAGGCCTCAGAGAGGAGCTGGAGAGGGCCTGGAGGGTAAAGGTGCCCGTGGTGATTGGTGCACTCGGGGCAGTGACCCCGAAGCTAGAAGAGTGGTTACAGCGGATCCCTGGAACAACCTCGGACATCTCGGTCCAGAAATGTGCAGTGCTAGGAACAGCAAAGATACTGCACAGAACCCTCAAGCTCCCAGGCCTCTGGTAGAGGACCCGAGCTTAGAGAGGGATAACCGCCCGCGGAGGGCGAAAGCTGAGTGGACAATTTAATTTTTTTATGCACACACACACATATAAAAATTAGCAATCTTGATTTTGAGTATCACCTTTACTAATACAAATATTAAATATATTTGGTAGTTCTAATAGAGGTTTTAGCAATTATGTATTCCCATAATGGAAGCTTGTGTTGATTAAACTTAGGATCGACAATAAAAAATGAAAACATGCGATTAAACATATGAGCTGTATCCAAAACAGAGATACAGTATGCGAGCTGCCACACAGACTCTCTGTCTAATATATTTTTGGGTATATTCTTTTGAACCAATACTCAAACTGCTGATAAGTCCATGTCCCATATGCATAGAAACACTGTGTGATCAGTGTTCCAATCCTTATCCGTGCACCATCCTTGACTCCAAACATTCTACAGTATATTTAGCTAATTTGCATCTGCCGACAGTTACATTCACAAACTTTCAACTCTCCATGCATTTAGTGGTAGGGGAACGCGGAGTACCAAGAGGAAACTTATGCAGACATGGGGAGAACATGCAAACTCCATACAGAAAGGTCCTGGAGGTGGAATGGAACCGAGGAGCTTCTTACTGTGAAGCACAAGTGCTATCCACTGTGTTGCTCAAGACAGGCCAAATACTAAAACTGACTACCCCCTTTTCTTCTGGACCGCTGCCATTGATGCTTTTACTGTTGCTGGCACAGACAATCTTACTCAGCACAATCCTCCTTCAACATGACCCAAACTACTGCGTCATATTTCATTCATGAGCACATGTTTGGAAAATGTCACTCACCAATCTGCTTTTCTTGTCTTGATGCTCTTAGCTGCACTGATCACAAAGAATAGGAGTCTTTGAGCGTATAGTAAAGATGCCTAGAATGAGTCGTGCGAGTGTGAATGGTTGATGTTCGTCTAAGTGACCGATGGCACATACTCATTGCCTCATTTCTGTCAGTGTGCCCCGGGCAACTTTGGCTACAGTAGTAATTTATCACCCCCGTGTGAATGAATAATGACTTTGAGTATTTGAGTGTCCTGGTCTCGAAAAGCACTGTATAAAAATCTATGCATCATTGTATCTGCAAACTTCTGAAAGATTAAAAATGTACAATATCTTGTAATGGACCCTAGTATCGTGTGTCAGTACCAGTACCAGTACTCCAATTATTAATCCTAATCCTTTGCTTGTTGCTGTGGATTCTCATAAATAATATGATGGTCTCAATAGAAAGACTAAAAAAACCAACACACTGTCTTAATTTTGGTGTGTCATCGTTTCCATATTTTTAAAGAGGAGCCTTGTGAGACACTATTTGACAGTTTGTGCGGAGACCTGATTGGCCGCGTGGGGGTCAGCTAAAAGGCAACATAATGCACCATCTTTCAGCGGAAAAGAACAACCCAGGACTGTATCGAGATCAAACCAAGTCCAAGCTTCCTCCTTAGCCCAGACTTGGTGCCAGTCTAGACCTGATGTGTAGTGTGAACAACGCTATATCATCTTGGTCCAAACAGGGTGTTGGTGTGAGATAATGTCACTGGGGATTGGGCATAATACAGGGCACAGCTGTGGGTCTAATGGCTCCATATGAACTACACTCGCACACACACACACACACACACACACACACACACATATAACAGAACTATCCTTTCAAATCAATGATAAAACGGCCCCAAGGTCATTATTATTTATTGTTATATATAATAAAGGGTACATTTCACAACATTAGCAAATAATCTAGAAAAAGAAGGTAACTAAAGTGGTCCCACAATACAAAACTAACTCGATTTTGATACTAATAAAGAAACTAAGCATGTGCTTTCCCGATTGGATAATCCATCTACCAATCAGACTCAAAGAGATACTTGTTTCAACACTCCAAGCATTAGTTTAGATACATTTCAGTAGCCAAACCATCTTTTTGCACACACTGAAATTTCCCCACTGTGGGACAAATAAAGGATCTCTTCTCACATTCACATATTATGAGTTGTTAAACATAAAATATCTATACACATGTCTTTAAGCGTAAGAAATCGCTAAATCGCAGTATTCTTCCTCAGAATAATTTTTACTGAAATGAAATTGTTACATCCCTTTTTTTAGGCAGTCTAGCATATAAGCATAAGAGGCTGTGGTCGAAGAGCGGCTCGAAGATACGACTTGTGGAGAGGGGCGCGATACCGAAGACCTGAAACAACTTGGAATCACTAAAGGCTTTGGAGCAATCATTGGACGCTCTCTTGTTGGCTTCAGCGTGGGTCTCGGGATATTGGTGGGTATTGGCATCTCCAGTACATCTTTTCGCACTGCTAGCTCTCTGGTCAGATCACGTCTTTCTGCTTGCTGTTTTTGAATCACGAGTCTACGCATTGGATTGGATGAAGCTACAGTTGGAACTGGATTTGGCATAGGGATAGAATCTACAATAACAGATTTGGTTATAGCTTTGGAATTTCTTTGCTTTTGCCACTGTGCGAGCAACACTACTTCCTCTGAGCTTTTCTGTTCGTATCGTAGCAGATACTCTGGATATATTTGGTGCTTCTCGAATACGACAAAAATTGATGGGTTTTCCTCGTCATTCACACAGCTGTCGAACAGGTTTACATCTCCAGCATCTTTGGAAGGGGGCCGCCGGAAGTCGGTGGAGCCTTTGGTGAATTCGCCGACCAATACCCGTGACACAAACATGTGGCGCTCATGGGAGGTGCCAGTGTAGCGATGGGAGTAGGAGGCGTCCCGGGCAAAGTAGCTTCCTGAAATGAGAATGACATTCAGTCTGGAAAGCTTGTTAATTTCTAACATTTTGAACAGAGGTAAACCAACTGGTCGGAACTATCTTTTCCCTTACTTGAAGAGTCTTTTAATGTTCTTCCAGACTGTGTTAGTGGGGGGGTCTTTTCTGCAGTGCCAGAAAGGTCCCCCTGCTTAAGCCAGATCAAGTCTTGAACTGTCTAAAGTTTTCCGGTGACCATCTGGATAATCCAGAAGAGGCCTGGTAGAATATTGCAACATCAGATGAGATCAAAGTGGAGCTTTTTGGAGCTCGAGAACAACACAAAAACCCATAAGTCAGAACCCTGCACTGTTGTAAGGATTCACAATTAGAGGTGTGGGAATATAGTGACCCCTTCTACTTCCTCAGGTAGTAGAGGCCTTGTTGAGCCTTCCCCACAGCTGAGACAAGATGCATGCCCCAGGACAGATCCTCTGCCATGGTTACCCACTGGACCAGTGTTGGGTGTAACGCATTACTTTCTTACGCGTTACACTAAAAAAACTACTTTTTACAGGGTAGAGTACAGAAACGCGTTAACTATCAACAATATAGTGACATAACTCGGTTTCTTTTGCTATCCACTGAAACCAAAGGAAGGTTTCTCACCCATCATCTGTACTTCTTAGCAAGTTTTCCCGACGTTTCGTCCTCAACCTGGGGACTTCTTCAGGGAATGAATTCTCGGACCGCGCGTTGGAGATTTATAACCTATGGGTGTGGTTAGCCACACCCTAATCCTGATACTAACTCGTAAACAATCTCAGGTCTGCTTGATGTAGAAGGGGAGCAGGTCTAACGACCCTGCTGAGGCTAACAACCCTAACTCCTTAGCATGTCACAGACCTATTGTCTGCTGGGATGCTCAAGTGGAGTGCAGGTTTCACCCCTCCTAACTCATTAGCATGTCACTGACCTTGTCCCAAGTTAGGGCGTTGTTTTTAGGATGTCGTCATAGATGCGAGGCAAAACAAATCTTAACCCTCCTCCTCTGTTAAGAGAAGGTTTTTGTTTCCTCACAAAAATGGCTTCTTTCACCCCTCTCTCAAACCAATTCTTCTCCCGAGCCAGAATTTTAACCTCTGTGTCATCCACCGTGTGGTTGGAGGCCTTGAGGTGGAGATGAACAGCCGACTGTGGCCCACTAGAGTTTTCTCTACGATGTTGGTAAAGTCGTTTCTGTAGAGTTTGTTTGGTTTCTCCAATATAGTGGTCAGTGCACTCCTCTTCACTACATTTAATTGAATACACCACATTGCTCTGTTTGTGTCTGGGTGTTTTGTCTTTGGGATGCACTAATTTCTGTCTTAACGTGTTGAAAGGTTTGAAATACACAGGGATTTTGTGTTGCCTAAAGATTCTTTGTAGTTTCTCTGAAACTCCCGCCACATACGGTAAGGACACCCCTCTCCTCCTACTTTCTTCTTTCTGTAGGACTGTGTCTCTGGCCTTTCTCGTCCTTTGGGCTTTAGTAAAAGACCACTTGGGGTAGCCACATCTGGAAAGTGCTCTCTGAACATGTTTGGTTTCTCTGTTCTTTCCCTCCGAGCTAGTGGGGACCTGGTGGGCTCGGTGTTGAAGCGTTCTAATGACCCCGAGTTTGTGTTGTAGCGGATGATTCGAATCAAAGGCCAGGTACTGGTCAGTGTGAGTGGACTTTCTGAAGACCTCAGTCTCTAATTGTCCGTTCTCCAGTATGATGACCTTACAATCTAGAAAGGCGAGTTCACTCTCCTTAGCATCCTCGCGAGTGAAATTTATAAAAGGGTCCACCGAGTTAATGTGTGCTGAAAATGGTTCCACTTCCTGTTTCTTTAACTTAACCCATGTATCGTCTACATATCGAAACCAATGGCTTGGCGCTGTCCCTTGGTAAGAGCCCAGGGCTTGTTCCTCCAGTTTCTCCATATACAGATTGGCCACTATCGGAGAGACTGGGGAGCCCATCTTACCACACCCAGGTTATAAATCTCCAACGCGCGGTCCGAGAATTCATTCCCTGAAGAAGTCCCCAGGTTGAGGACGAAACGTCGGGAAAACTTGGGGGCGGCACGGTGGCTGAGTGGATAGCACTCTCGCCTCTCAGCAAGAAGGTCCTGGGTTCGAATCCCGGCCGGACCAGGGCCTTTCTGAGTGGAGTTTGCATGTTCTCCCCGTGTCTGCGTAGGTTTCCTCCTGGCATGCATGACGAAACGTCGGGAAAACTTGGGGGCGGCACGGTGGCTGAGTGGATAGCACTCTCGCCTCTCAGCAAGAAGGTCCTGGGTTCGAATCCCGGCCGGACCAGGGCCTTTCTGAGTGGAGTTTGCATGTTCTCCCCGTGTCTGCGTAGGTTTCCTCCGGGTACTCCGGTTTCCCCTACCACTAAAAATATGTACAATAGGTCTGGCATGCGCCTCCTGTACTGCGACCCCGCTCCCATCTCTGTGTGGAGTGAGAGACAAATGCCCAAAATTAACAATTGTAAACCGCTTTGAGACTCAGATCTGCAGTGAAAAGGCGGTATATAAATAAAAACTTACTTACTTACTTACTTACTTGCTAAGAAGTACAGATGATGGGTGAGAAACCTTCCTTGGCTTTGACTAATCCCTGTACGACTGAGGGCTTACACAAACTTATCCACTGAAACGTTACTTTTTAAAAGTAACTCCCACAACACTGCCCAGGACGATCATAGACCATGAGCAGTCCATGTCGTTTACCTTCAAATAGACTTTTACTCATGCAGAGTAACAATTTTCAAATTTGTATTTGTAGCTCGCTGGTTAAGACAGGTTCATGATCACTGGCCTAACCAGTCTTCAGACCAAACCCAATTGAAAATCTGTGGAGGGAGTATATGTGCCTAAAACTAAAAACTAAACAAAATATATGTTTAGTTTCTTTCAGTCAAAATTAACATAAATAAAAGGGCAATTCAACTGGATAAAATGTGTGCATTGGATAAAGTTAGATATTCAAAATGTTGGAAACCAATTATTTTCACAGTGCAAATTAATACCAGCTCTACATGAATATCGGTTATCAATAATGCGCCTTTTTGAACAGCCCTTCTTGTATTTATTTTGCCTGGATACCAGCTTGTAATTAAATGCAGCTGAAGATTGAGGTTTGTGGCCTCTTAGTGGACAATTTCTTAACTACAGCTCACCTTGGCCATAAGCAGTTCCATTGACTCCGCACACTCTCCAGTCAAAGTTTGTGGCGCAGATGGTATCCACATACTTGGGGTCAGTCCCGTGGAAAAGCTTCTTCTCCAACACTGGTTTTCTACTGTTGTTTTTCATGTGTATCTTTTTGCTTATAAAAAACAATGCAAATCAACCAATATGAAGTTAAGATCCAAAGTAAATCATCAAATGCAGATACTTACAGCTGATAGGCTTCCCACAGGGCCTTGTTCTGGATCCTCTCCAGGTGGAGGATATCACAACTTGTCATGGTCTGAGAGAAAAGCTCCTGAATCTCTTTATATTCCTCTGTAGAGGGCTGCAGACTCACCCTCTGCAAGGAAACATGTATAGTGGAATTTGATAAGGAATTATAAAATCAGGACCATAAATGATATTTCAGTCAGAACAAAATACATAGTAAATATTCACTTTCAAGCAACATGCATATAACAATGAATAGATAAATGAATCAAAATACAATGACCTGAATAAAAGAAGAAATGCTAATTTAGAAATAAATATGGATGTGGTCAGCCCAGGTGGATATTAGAGTTCATTCATTCATTAGAGTATATAATTTAACTGGATGGACAATTTTTCAGTTGTAAAAGTTTGATGTAGAAGCAAATGAACAAAACCTGAAATATATAGTGTCTTTACCTTGAATCCGGTTTGAGGGAGCTGTGTTTTGTCCCAGTAATCAGGAATAGAGGTTGGACGTTTTCTAGAATATATTAAAAAAAAATTGTACTTTTAATACAAAATTTAAGTTTTCGGTTTATTTGCCATTTGCAGTAAAACCACATGGGAATACAATGTAATACAGGGCTTTTGCCAAATTATGTATACTTTCCATGAAAAACTACAGGCTGGGAGAGTGAGAATAAAAGTGAAGAAATATGATGCACCCCGGCCTTAACAATTAACATTTCCAGAACCATCAGTTGTTTTCTGAGAGTCCTTAATAGTATTTGTACAGCACACCACCACAATGATAAGTTTCATGTAATTGATAGGGGTGGGAACCTCAAGGTGCCTCACGATACGATATGATACGCGATACAAAGCTCACGATAACGATTATATCACAATAACAATTATATAACAATATGACGATTATAGATATATTGGTCATAAATATACCATATGCCAATTTATGGCATAAATAAAAGAAAAATTTTAACTGAAAAAATACACTTTATTTCATGATAAATGGAATGAAGATGCGTAATGTAGCCATATATTAAGTATTGATACCAATTAAAAAAAATATATATATATATATATATAAAATATATATATATATATTAGTGCTGTCCAACGATTAAAATATTTAATCGCGATTAATCGCATGAATTTCATAGTTAACTCGCGATTAATCGCAAATTAGTCACACATTTGCGTGCTGTGTGCAATTGCTTTTTTTATTGAAAACAATGTGTAGTGTTATATTACACACTAACATTTGATGCAAAATCATCAATAAATGGATGACAAAATAAATAATTGGTAACAAAAAGCCCCTTCAATGTGTGTGTGTGGTGTGTGTGTGTGTATGTGTGGGTATAGACCATAGACTGTATAGAAACATCATGGTGTCATTATGATGATGATAAACAATCTGTAAATATTTTGTAAATTTGTTCATGTAAATACTCTATGCTGTTTCTCTGTTTACCTTCGGTATATCTATGACTGTATACTGTTTGCTTGTATTGCCTTTTTTATTAACCCCTCCCCCCATCTCCCACTTCATGGACTTCAACGCCCACAGACACGCCCCCCTAATCTGAACCAGAGTGGTATTGAAGATGGATTGAGAGACTCCAGAGGCAGCTGTCCAATAGCAGGACAAGTGTGCTGCCTTTCAAGCTGTTGCAGAAGAAGAAAAAAAAAAAAAACAGAATTGGAGGAATTTGAATTGTTCATGGGGCAGGCTGACCGATAGCAGCCTCATTCCGGAAAACCATCTTGTGCCACAGGTGGGAAGATGCAGTGCTTTTTCTCAACATTGTTTATATTGCAGGTAGAGAGTAACCAATCTTGAGCAATAGAAGAAATCCTTTGCGGCTTCCCAATCTTCCCTTCACATTAGGGGTGGGAACCTAAGGTTACCTTCGATACGATACACGATACAAAGCTCACGATAACGATATTATCTCGATAACAATATTGCACGATAACAGTATTTCACGATAACAATATCACGATAACGATTTTAATCACAATAACGATTTTATCACGATATGACGATTATTGATATATTGGTCAGAAATATACAATATGCCAATTTATGGCATAAATAAAAATTAAAAAACACTTTATTTCATGATAAATGGAATGGAGATGCATAATGTAGCCATATATTAAGTATTGATACCAATTAAAAAAAATATATATATATATATATATAAAATATATATATATATATTAGTGCTGTCCAACGATTAAAATATTTAATCGCGATTAATCGCATGAATTTCATAGTTAACTCGCGATTAATCGCAAATTAGTCACACATTTGCGTGCTGTGTGCAATTGCTTTTTTTATTGAAAACAATGTGTAGTGTTATATTACACACTAACATTTGATGCAAAATCATCAATAAATGGATGACAAAATAAATAATTGGTAACAAAAAGCCCCTTCAATGTGTGTGTGTGGGTGTGTGTGTGTATGTGTGGGTATAGACCATAGACTGTATAGAAACATCATGGTGTCATTATGATGATGATAAACAATCTGTAAATATTTTGTAAATTTGTTCATGTAAATACTCTATGCTGTTTCTCTGTTTACCTTCGGTATATCTATGACTGTATACTGTTTGCTTGTATTGCCTTTTTTATTAACCCCTCCCCCCATCTCCCACTTCATGGACTTCAACGCCCACAGACACGCCCCCCTAATCTGAACCAGAGTGGTATTGAAGATGGATTGAGAGACTCCAGAGGCAGCTGTCCAATAGCAGGACAAGTGTGCTGCCTTTCAAGCTGTTGCAGAAGAAGAAAAAAAAAAAAAACAGAATTGGAGGAATTTGAATTGTTCATGGGGCAGGCTGACCGATAGCAGCCTCATTCCGGAAAACCATCTTGTGCCACAGGTGGGAAGATGCAGTGCTTTTTCTCAACATTGTTTATATTGCAGGTAGAGAGTAACCAATCTTGAGCAATAGAAGAAATCCTTTGCGGCTTCCCAATCTTCCCTTCACATTAGGGGTGGGAACCTAAGGTTACCTTCGATACGATACACGATACAAAGCTCACGATAACGATATTATCTCGATAACAATATTGCACGATAACAGTATTTCACGATAACAATATCACGATAACGATTTTAATCACAATAACGATTTTATCACGATATGACGATTATTGATATATTGGTCAGAAATATACAATATGCCAATTTATGGCATAAATAAAAATTAAAAAACACTTTATTTCATGATAAATGGAATGGAGATGCATAATGTAGCCATATATTAAGTATTGATACCAATTTAAAAAAATAATTTGTAAAGAATTCAAAATCGATATCGATACTTGGCAAATGCATATCGATAATCGAATCGCGGGAGAAAGTATCGCGATATATCGATACTATAATCGATACTTTCTCGCATCGTCACACCCCTACTTCACATCATTCAATTTGGAGGGAAAAGTTGAGGATCTTTAGACAGATTACTTAATGTCACTGAGGTTGTTGGCGGAGGCCAAGGGGTCAAGGGGCTATCAGGGACTTCACCTACCCAAGGCCATGGAGCTTGACCGCAAAACAGTTCCATGCCCTCTCCAGGTGGGTAGAGAGGTCATTCCTCTCAAGTCCCACAATCCAGAAGTGGATCAATAATACGGACGGATCTCTTTTTGAATGGTTATGGTTTCAGGTTATTTTTTAAATTATTGTTTTATTTCAAGTCCACTGGTAAATTTCACGACTTAATTTTTCCCTTCCATACCTTTCCTCCCCATTTCCTCAGCAGTAAAAATCTGTCCAACAGCCTTGAAAAAGAAAAAAAAGAGCAAACCATAGGATATACTATTGATCAAGTGTGTGTACTCCTCTCTTTGGCACTTATTTTACATGAAAAACATGACCGAGGTCATTCATACATAAATGCATTTTAGGGGGAATTTTTAACACAGCTTTATGTTTTTGCAGTTTGAAAATTAGGTACACTGGTTTTATCATTCAAAAATTCCTCTATAGTTTCTAACCAGCAACAGTAGAAAGCAGAATGTGACATGTACTGAAAAACTTTTCTCACAATTCTTTCATTCATCATTCACTTTCTACCCCTTTATTTGTCCATCTCTGGGTCAGGGGGGTGACAAGGAGATCTGCCACCCAGTGCTCATAGCACCACCCTCGCTGATCCTCTGCAGGTGGTGAGTCCACAGGAAGATGGCTGCTACGTCAATGGTGCCACAGCCTTGCTGGTCTTTCAGCAGGAGCTTCAGGCAATGTCGGGTAAGTGTCTTGCCCAAGGACAACGACAGCAGACATTAGTGGGAGCAGTTGGAGTAGGTTCCGTGGTGGACTCGAACCCACGACCTTCAGGCCCAAAGGCCAATGCTCTACCAACTGAGCTAATGTCGCCCGCAAGTTTCATAGTTCTAACTTTCGAAAATGAGATACAGTGCCTTGCGAAAGTATTTGCACCTTTCAACATTTCCCCACAATTCAGGCTTCAAACATAAAGATATATAATTTTAATTTTTTGTCATGAATCAACAACAAGTGGGACACAATCGTGAAGTGGAACAAAATGTATTGGATAATTTAAACTTTTTTAACAAATAAAAAACTGAAAAGTGGGGCGTGCAATATTATTCTGTCCCTTTACTTTCAGTGCAGCAAACTCAGTCCAGAAGTTCAGTGAGGATCTTTGAATGATCCAATGTTGTCCTAAATGACTGATGATGATAAATAGAATGCACCTGTGTGTAATCAAGTCTCCGTATAAATGCACCTGCTCTTTGATAGTCTCAGGGTTCTGTTTAAAGCACAGAGAGAACCATGAAGACAAAGGAACACAACAGGCAGGTCCGAGATACTGTTGTGGAGAAGTTTAAAGCCGGATTTGGATACAAAAAGATTTCCCAAGCTTTAAACATCTCAAGGAGCACTGTGCAAGCAATTATATTGAAATGGAAGGAGTATCAGACCACTGCAAATCTACCAAGACCGGGCTGTCCCTCCAAACTTTCATCTCAAACAAGGAGAAGACTGATCAGAGATGCAGCCAAGAGGCCCATGATCACTCTGGATGAACTGCAGATAACTACAGCTGAGGTGGGAAAGTCTGTCCATAGGACAACAATCATTCGTGCACTGCACAAATCTGGCCTTTATGGAAGAGTGGCAAGAAGAAAGCCATTTCTCAAAGATATCCATAAAAAGTCTTGTTTAAAGTTTGCCACAAGCCACCTGGGAGACACACCAAACATGTGGAAGAAGGTGCTCTGGTCAGATGAAACCAAAATCGAACTTTTTGGCCACAATGCAAAACGATATGTTTGGCGTAAAAGCTCATCACCCTGAACACACCATCCCCACTGTCAAACGTGGTGGTGGCAGCATCATGGTTTGGGCCTGCTTTTCTTCAGCAGGGACAGGGAAGATGGCTAAAATTGATGGGAAGATGGATGGCGCCAAATACAGGACCATTCTGGAAGAAAACCTGTTGGAGTCTGCAAAAGACCTGAGACTGGGACGGAGATTTATCTTCCAACAGGACAATGATCCAAAATATAAAGCCAAATCTACAATGGAATGGTTCACAAATAGACGTATCCAGGTGTTAGAATGGCCAAGTCAAAGTCCAGACCTGAATCCAATCGAGAATCTGTGGAAAGAGCTGAAGACTGCTGTTCACAAACGCTCTCCATCCAACCTCACTGAGCTCGAGCTGTTTTGCAAGGAGGAATGGGCAAGAATTCCAGTCTCTTGATGTGCAAAACTGATAGAGACATACCCCAAGCGACTTGCAGCTGTAATTGCAGCAAAAGGTGGCGCTACAAAGTATTAGCGCAAGGGGCCGAATAATATTGCACGCCCCACTTTTCAGTTTTTTATTTGTTAAAAAAGTTTAAATTATCCAATAAATTTCGTTCCACTTCACGATTGTGTCCCACTTGTGGTCGATTCTTCTTGAATACTTTCGCAAGGCACTGTATGTAGAAGAATAATCCCTCGCAATGCAGAATGTATCAAAAATGCTTTAAATATCTGACCTAAAACAAGAGAGCCAAGAGACCACCCCAATCATGTGGGTTAGAAATGCGGGGGAAACATTAGTCGTTTCCCCCGCCCCCTAAATGTAGAGAATGAGTCGAATACCTGGTGGTCTGGACTTCCACTGCAGATACAAAGCGCGGCCGCCTCCTCACCAGTCTCTTAGTCTTAAACTTTAGGTTGGTCTGAATCATGTCTGAGAACAGAGACACAAGGAGGATCATACGTTGGCTACTTGACAATTTTAAATTCCAGTATACACATTTACTGTACCTTGGAAACTGATAGAATACGTATGCGATCCCGCAGTAAACTCCACTGCCTCCTGATCCTTCTGCACATATATTTGCTCCAGTTGTGTGCTGCTGATACTGGCCATTCGGTGCTCACTCGTCTGACATCATACAAGAAAGCGTCACACACAATTGAGTAAGGATATAGATCAGACATGGGCAAACTTTTCCTCCTGAGGGCCACATTGGAAATTAGGTCCGGATCCCGACAGCCGTCTGATATTCCAATGTTTTCCTCAGGCTTCATTTTAAAACATAAATGTATTGTTTATATGAAAAAAATAGCTCTGCACACAGCACAGAGGGGGATTGTATGATGTTTAAACTGAAATCACCCCACTGTGGGATGAATAAATGTTCTTGTTCCTAATCCCTCTTGATCTTATTCTTAATCTACAAAAATTGAGGAGGGTTTAGGGGCCTGATAGAAGCATCCAAAGGGCCGCATCTGGCCCAGGGGCCGGGGTTTGCCCACCAGTGATATAAACAATGCAAAACCACCAAATGAAGCCCACTAGAGAAACGCTCACAGAACAGAGGTTGCTCCAACTTGCTCTGGCTCTTTTTGACTTGAAAAGTAACTGGTCTATCTCAGTAAACGTTTGTGTCATTCTCACATTAAAAGCATGTTAAAAACAGGTTCACTTGCATCTGCCCCTGTGACAGCACGTAGGTCACCCCATGGTAAAAAATGCCCATAAGAAATTCGGCTACAGCTAGTTATGTTCCAATCAGTTTCTTTTGCATTTCGCAAACACTATGGGTATCGTCAGCACGTTTACCTGTGTCGTTTACAACAGCAGGACCAGGTTTTTGGTACACAACAAAGTGACAGGTAGCAGTGTATATTCTTGTTCTAATCCCAAATTAGATCAGGTGAATCAGACTTAAGTCGCTATAAGACTCAGACTCGACTCAGACTCAATCACTGTATATTGGATTTGAGAACTGAACGGCCCCTGATCTAAAAGAGCGAGATATTGTCCCAGTGAGGGAGAGGCAGAGCCACTTTGACATCAGCGTGGCGGTCGGTACATGACCAGTGCGCAACAGCACCACTGAGGAGACAGTTGCAAATGTGAGTCTCTGTGTGCAGCCAGTACACACCACAAATACAGAGAAAAACCCACCTGGATCATTGGGAGCGATTCCATGTCTTCCCCCTGTTTTCCTCCTACAGCATGCACTCCATACTGACACTTAAACTCTGACCAAAATTAGAGGCTAAACATTGGATCAGTATCAGCTGAGGAACATGTAAATTACCAGTATATCTTAGGGCCATGATGAAAATATATACCCATCCAAAACTCACTAAATTAAAGCAGATTATACTATTGATCAACTAGTGTAATGATCTATGCTAGATTTTCTTTCAAATCATCTGTTAGCGATTTTTAGCTGGCCTTGTGTCATAATTTTATTCAGTGTAAAACGATGAGACTTGGACTTGACTTGGACTTGCGAGTCAGAGACCAATGTAAAAGATCTCATGACAACCAGAAGGATTGGACCAAAGACACCATCAATAACGCACACGTCTGCAATGGTCATCTTATATCAGGTATGTGTGGTTCATTAAATAATTGTTGGCAAAACCATATTTAATCCCTTGTCCGTCACTCACCAAAGCAGCATACTGGTACCACTTGCCATACTCGTCCTCCCAGTACCAGAGCCAGTCTGTGGTGTGGATGAAGTCCGGCTGCAGCACAGAGTTCACAGTGGAGAGACGCCTCACTTCATTGGAATTACATCTCATGGTGTCGAAGTGCACAGGAGGACTGGTCGAGCTGCGGGGATGGGAAACACATTACCACTAACATACTTTACCTCAACAGCTATTCAAAAATAAAAATAGGAATGAAAGGATATTTGAACAGTATACATTCTACATTGTAAATATGTTCATGGACTATCAGATACCATACAATGATCCAGAAAACTGTTCATTGTGACTAATTATTGTGATTCTGATTACTTTGTGTGAAGTAATTATCACCTGTATGTTTTCAGAGGGTCACAGTAGTCTCTCTCAATGCTCTCGTTATCAGCCATGTGAGTCCACTGCCCGTCCTGCTTGATCTCCCAGCGGTACGGCATCTTGTCATGAGCTTTGAAACAGCGATCTGTGTGCAGGATAAGGTTAAATCAGGTTTGGCAAACTTTAAGTTAGAACAAAGAGTACCCTGGCTCACCTTCATGTTTGCAGTGTCCTTTGATGAAGAACATGCAGATCTCACTTTTATCTGAGAATGGAAAGTTTTTCAAACAAGTTATATAAACACATTTTTAATTGGCCAGAGTTGCATGCAGTCTGTTATCCAACTTGTCTTTGTATTTGCTCTTAGTAATAATTGTCATAAAGATGTTCACTGCATATCTTGATGTTTATTCATCAAACTGTAAGTTCCATTTCCTCCCTCCTGACCGCCAGTGGGCGGTTCATAGCACTGAATGTTCCCTTTGCGCATGCACTGCGTAGTATTACAAAATGAGTCACACCTATGACCCCATGGCTGACGCAGTGGTGGCAATGACGATAAAGACAGAGTCCTTATAGCTTCTATTTGGTCTGTCTCTTTTTAGTGGTCACTTTGAGGTTTTGTTTTTGTGACAATTCGCTTCTGTTGAGACAGCAGTCAGTTTAGGGTTTAGTTTCTGTGTGTATTAATGTAAAGATTAGACTAGGTTTTGTTTTGGTAGCATTGAGATACCCCCTTATGTCCTGTATTGTGTGCCTTTGATATATGTCTACTTATCATTTCCATTCTTGGCTTTTTGTTTCCTCCCTTACCCTAGCAGAGCTGGGTTGTAACAAACATAATCAATGAGTCTTCTGCCACCCTGGAAAGCCAAGTTCCAGCTTTTTCCCTCTTGGACTTGTTGTTGAAACTGTTTTTGTTGACTGGTTTAAAATTGACAATTGTTTCTTGTACTTTTTAGCTTTGTGTACTTGCCTGGTGCATACTCAAGTACTTTTGCACATACAGTACGTGTACTGCGAATGGACAATAAACTGGATCTGAAATAACAGGACACTTCACTTCTTTGTCTCTGGGGATGCCTTCTACCAGCATCTCCATCCTCGTTGGACTCCACAGCTCCCAGGAGATCGCCGCAAGACACCGCTCTTCTTGACAGACTACGGCCAGCCTGTTTATTTACCAGCCTCAGCGCCTCCTTGTTGATGTACAGGGACTTTAAGGAGGGGAACAGGTGCTGTGGGATAAGTCTGTCCTGGAGCAGCTTGAGGGGCTGGGGGTCGAGGAAGTCGTGTGCCCTGAAGCAGCTGCAGTCTCCACTCAAAGCCTTCTCGCAAATGTGGAGACGATGGCAACTCGCACTGCACTGGCCGCTCAAATTGTTGTTGTACTCATAACAAATCTAGCACAGAAACAAAAAAGTCAAGCAGAACATTTGGGACAAGAATGCACATTTGCAGAAAAAAGAAGGCAGAAGGATATAAAGTACGTTTCATACGTGACTGCAACTCAATGGTGTTCTGAAATGTCCCCACTGTGGGACAAATAAAGGATGTCTTAATCTTAATCTTTATAATGCACAAAACAAAATCATGACTAGTTTACTTTTGTGTAACACTACAAGATTGAGCAATTAAATGAGCAACAGCGTTCAGAAACTTGTGAACCACAACAACAAGCAAATACTGACATCCAAAAGGAAACATTCAGACATAGTGACAAGTCATTTCATTTTTCTGGCGTCATTTTCATGCAGTTATTTCTCTGTAAACATGGCCAAATCTAATGCAGTGCCACTGACCTGTGGCAGCAGTGTGACATCACTTTGCAACAGGAGGAGACAAAGCTCGGTCCTTGTCAGAGTCTCCAGTCCATACGCCTTCAGAACCCTCATGTTGTGGGTCGAATTCAAGTCATGTGAAAACAGACATCCTCTCCTCCTGCTGTAGGACACAACACACGGCTCACTTTGCATCATCCTATATCCCAAACATGAATATTGTTGTCATGTTCTACCATTTCTTGACTTAACAGAGAATTGGTGGATAATAGGGACTATCCTGGTACTGGTCTGTGGGAAACCACCTTATGTATTAGGCTATCGCAGGGCCTTTATCCCCACCGCTGTCAGACTGTACAACAAGTCACTTTAAGTCAAACCTGCTCTACCATTGACACTGTTTCTGATTGCCACTTTTAAATTGCCACTTTTTTATTGTACATAACATATCCTGCATTTAACATGTTTGCACATTTCCTCTCTTTTTGCACAATCTGAGTGTTTCTATCCATGCCAAATGTGACATGTATATTTCTCCTTTGTGAGATAAATAAAGCATATCTTATCTTATCTTAAAGCTTGCATCCAAACTAGATCACTCATTCATCAATACTGAGAATGAAAAAATAAAATCATATCGACCGCCAAAGTTTGAGATTAGAACAATAACTAAAACTGTGGTACCATAAAGCGTAGTAGAACTACTTATGTTAAGATTTTTAGCTCTTTCTCCAAATATATCTTCATGTCACCACAGTGGTGTCGAAATATAGACAAGTCTTTTCATTAGTACTAAGAATACAAAATTGTTTGTAATTTTGGTGATAAAACTAGTCAAAGCAGAAGGTAACAAACTGTTCACTTTTCCTACAGTGAAGGCTACCAAAATAGAAACAAGAGCTAAAACAGTGCCAGAAAATAAACTGCCAATTGGCTCTGATTTTTCCCCCAACAGAGCAAATGATGTTATAAGTTATTAAAATATGGCTTGATAAAAGGCATTCGTGATCTCCATGTTCCAGTGCCACCTGTACCATGCTTATCTGCAGAGGGCAAAGGTAAAGGGTTTATGAGTTTAAAGGAAAACACAACAGCAGACACACTAATGTTTGTGAAATGAGAAACTTAAATGACATCTCCTACACTACCCAAATACTGTCCACAAAAAGGGAAAAGAAAACAAACAACCCACATTAGGACAGTTCAAACACAGGTATATCCATCCACAAAAGCAAAATAAGACCTTCTCAAAAAAGGAAAAAGCACGGTTCTGAAAAATTACAGAGTGTCGAGAAAAGAACGCAGAGAAAGGACTGGAATGTCAAGTCTCATTACCATATATTGTATTATAGAAGTGGACTGACTGAGGCTGACGTCCCATTGCGTTTGCAGAATGTGAAAGTACTGTAGCCGGGGCAGGACAGTTGAGAACATGAGGCCTGTTGCTAGAAGCTGGTTTGGTGCATGTTAGGGGAAAGTAGAGGAACCCAGAGAGAGCCAATATTGTGTAAAATACGAAGCCGATATGAGTAGTGTTTCCTACAGGTGCAAAAAAGGAAGATTCATTTGGCATTTTTGTGAGTGTTAGGACAAGAGGAAATTTTTCGAGATAGCCAAGGTCTTCTTTCATTTTCAAGCAACTATCTTTAAGAAAGGTTTTCCGCTGGCTTTAGCTACCAGTGCCAACATATCAAGAATGACAGTTACAGTCACTGGGTTTTGTGGCTTAAATAATGTGATTTGTGTAATTGTTATTGGGGGTTTTTTAATGGCAGTTTAGATTTATTACCATGAAAGTTGTGATGAATTTAGCACAATGCTCTGTTGCCACACAGGTCACTGCTGGTCCCATCATTGCAGAGCATGTCCTGCCAGAGCCTCCACCTGTCTTCCTCTCTCGTACTATTTTATTTTAGCTTTGGGACTGGTGTCAGTGTCGTTCATTTTGTTGACCGGTGCTGGCTGATGTTGCACTATGTTGTTGTACTCCCTTTATATTGGTTTTCACATTATTTTTGCAGTTTGATTATATTAAATCATACAGACCTACAGTATGAACATATCACATTAACACATTTATGCATTCACTCAATCTGATCTTTTGGCAACTTTTTGCAGGCTCATTGGCTGCTGGTTCAATGTGGAACTTTGACATATTCTTCATATTTTACCATAATTATTTTTTGTTGCTACACACAGCTTGTTTTATTCTTGGTTGTTCACTGTTCATGGTAGCTTTTATGCAAAGACACATGCAGAGCAATGGTTTGAACCCGGGCTAACTCTGAGTTGACAGATACTGTTGAAAGATGGCTTCTAGCAACGGATTAACCCAAAAAGGTGAATTGACACATTCCTAGTTTGATATCACCATTTCTAGACATTATATAAGACTGTTTTATGGATCTAAGACAAATATAATTTTATTAAAAAAACCTTTTGGCCGTCTTAAGTAGAAGTACGAGTCGTAAAATTTCTACTGGTTATTCTCATTAGTATTTGTATTTACCACAATAATTACTACAGTATTCCTCCCTATAGAATTTACCATATTTACCACAGAATTTACCATGACATTTACCACAGAATTTACCATATTTACCACAAAATTTACCATGATATTTACCACAGAATTTACAATATTTATAACAGTATTTGTATTTACCACTGTATTTACCATAGTACTCATCCTCATTGTATTTACCATGATAATTTCCATATTTTCGCACCTAGCATTCATCATAGTATTTCCTATGATATTTCCCATGATATTTACCACAGTATTTACCATGATCTTTTCCATATTATTCCCCATAGTTTTCATCATTGTATTTAGTATTTACCTAAGTATTCCCCACAGTAGTAACCATATACTGTTTATATAGTATTTACCATAGTATTTACCTGAGCTGGCTGAACTGGCACACTCCGGACATGAGGAAGCTTTTACACAGGTGCAGATCCGCGCAGCCCAGGCACTCTCTGACCCGGCACAGCTTCACCTGGGTCCGGGCCACCACCTTCGGAGTGCCGCTGACAGAACACGACACCAGCTTGTCATCTCTCCCCAGCAGCTGCAGCAGGGTGGAGGCGTCGCACAGGTTGAACAGCAGGTCCTGGGTGACCACTGCTCCTCCGGTGTTCAGGATGTATTTCAGGATGTCCGTCTCCATGGTGGGGCGAGGCAGATGTGGTCAGTGCGGAAGAAGAGGACCAATATCATTGCCCGGAAACAAAGTAACATTTATGACCCCATATGAGGCTGGTGCAGGTGAGAGCCACCAGAGGGCGCTGTTGTGAAGCAAAGAGACAATGGGACAAATCTCCCAGTATCACTTTCCGTTCTCAGGATATGCTCTTTGTTTATCTATTTTTGAGCAGATATTGTTAAAGCGGAATCTGTTTGTATTTTTTTCTTTAAAAAAACGTTTTATTTTGAGTTTGGATAGTTTGGATAATTGAATATTTAAAATGTGTTGTAGACATTATTTAAATTTAGATTATTTTTGCTGCTGCAAATGTCACATGACCTCCTCGGAGACGCCATCTTTGATGGCACGCTGCTGTGTTTGTGCATTCCATTAAACAGAAGAATGAGAATAAATGTAGATATTCAAACGCAAATTGGAAAAAAAGGGCAACTTTTGAGCAAATAATTGTATATTAATACAATGGCACCACAGTTTAACGTGCTACGGACATGTTTTACATATTTGATCAAATTATGCAGCAAAAATTAACAAGCAATGCAAACATTTCTCAAAAACTTTAGATTTAATACCAGTTGGAGCTCCATTTAATTATTTTAACAATTAATTTAATTAATGCTAATGCCACACGGACACTCTGGATTGCTGTTATTGTTTATTTCCGCGTTTTTGACCGTATGTTTTGGTGAATGGTGGGCAACTGATTTTTCCAGGCGTAAAGAGCAGTTTATTTTATGACACAGATCTTTTTACAGAAGCAATGCTGTTTGTGGACATTGTTTTAGCCCACCATAGAACTATTATTATCTATTTAATACATTTACGTTGCCCTCGAGAGCCTCGGACGCGACACCGATCCTCCTCATAATAAAGTAATCTAAATAATGAAACTCTCAAGTTACCAGATATCAGCATACACAAGTTAGTACTGAGTAAATTACGTCTGTCAACACATTATAAGATACGATACGCACCTGACACAAAGTGCTCCGAGCATATTCTTGCGTGTTTTGAGGGAGTTTCTTGCCTGTTTATCTTCGCAAGCCATAACCTCCGTGGTTGTTCTGACAAAAGCTTAGTCTTCTCACATTCATGAAGTCTAATGATGGGTATACTGTAAAATCCAAGTTTAACGGAACCTCCGGCACGATTTGAACATCCATTGACCCAGCAGGAGATGACCATTTTCAACTTTATCACGACATTAACACGTTTCAGCTTCTTTTTCTATTGTTTTGCCCACAGAATGCCAAGACAAATGGCGCCGGGTCGGCAAATCCCCGTATGTAGTGACGTCATGTGGGAACTATGTATAGAGGGATCCTACGGTCACGTGACTAGAAGCCACGGCAGCCATACTGGAGGAAAACCTCGGCGAGTAACAGCCCTGCTAGCTATCTATAACTGGACGTCCAAAACTAGAACTCTCTCGAACTACATGAAAACTGAACATAGAATTTGAAACTTCAGCAGTTAGTGACCCAAATATATACTCAACCTAAATTCATGAATCAGATCCTCTGAAAATGCGTCCTAAAATGTATTATTAATGTTTATTGTTACATCCAGGTTTACCGCGGTTGCATATTGTCGCATTAAAACAGTGTTTTTTCATGAAAACGTGAACAGAAAATTCTGAAAACTTCTGTGCACGTGTATTAAGAATGTATATGTATAATGTATTCTCCGATTAACATTTAATGTGTTTATTGTTACACCATGGATCTATGTGTGGCTACACTGCAGTGGAAATAATGAGATTACATTCAAATCAATGGAGCTTTCTGCGTCTACTGTGAGGAGCCGTATATTTTATTAATAAATACTAGTACGGGGCACCCTGGAGCACGGCTCAGTCGTTCACATGTCTGCTGGCCTTCGGTAAGTAAGTAAGTAAGCAGTTTATCCTTAAACTTCTGTTTGTTTCGGAATAACACTAAATCCGCCATCAAATTGATTTCACTTAGCAGAAATGAAATGATCCGAGCATATTCGGGCGCTCTGGGGGCTATTAGTTTTTTGTTGTTGCGTATGGTTGTGCCATTTCTCTCTCGTTTCTTTGAGATGTCTTCTGTTTTTGAGCCGTGTGAAGTAAGGACGGCTGGCAGTCGGTAACACAGCTTATTTTCCCTGTCTCTCTTTTTGCTGCAGCCAAAAACGGCAAAAATTTTGAACATGTTAATGCGGTCCCGGGTGCACGCCACTATCATACAGCGTTTGCTTGTCCTCCAGTATGGCGGATGCCCCGCGAGGTCGAGGCATCGTGACGTCACGTGAGATATCTCTATTAATGTTGGCGTGTGTGTTTTGTATGATTGTTTATATATATATATATATATATATATATACATTTTATTGTACATTCATTTTGTCCATTGTGCTTTGGAGTGGCTTGGAGTATATAGACCCCAGGAAGAATAGCTATTGATTTTTTCAGTAGCAAATGGGGATTTGAATAAAAACTTAGTTAATCTGTATTTCATCCCTGGCAAATCCCACATACATGATTCAACCTCTTTTCAAAATATTCCAAAAACAAAATGAGTCTATGTAAGCAAAATACTCACACTATTTGAAACTATTTGAATCCATCCTGTTTCTTGTGCTTATTCAAGGATTGAAGAACAACCCTACCCCAGCCACACACTGGTTTCATGGTGTCCTTTTGTGGTAGTTAATGACTATTTTGATTAAGTTTGATAGTATAATGATAAGGATTTTTACTATCGGCTATTTAAAGATCAACTAAACAAATTAAACTATACTCACGCAACTAAACTACCTGACTACCTGTGACTACACTAGAAACGCTACGCTAAAGAACTAACTAAATACTAAGCTAATAAATTGCTAACCTGAAAATCGATGTAAAATGCTCGCTCACAATTCCAACTCCAACTCGCTACGGGGGCGTGTCAGAGACACAGGCTTTATAGCAGAGGCTCAGGAAGACCTGCGTCACAGAAAACTAGGGAACTCAAGAGCCAATGGAGAGTCCAGGAACGAAATTCAAATGTAGTGACACGGAAAACCATAGAGAGGGCGCCACACAGACGGTTTAGGCTCAAAAGTGATATTTTAACTATATATATGGCCAGGACATGTAGGGAGCACTATAGGAAACATATATAGGCAGTGTATAAGTAAAAAAAAGTTGATTTGGTGTTTAGTTACTCTTTAAGTTATTAAAAAAAAAAATTTCAAATACTGCTTTACTGTTGTACTGACTGGTACTTAAAAGCTGGTACTTTTGCCCCCTGTGCTTTTAGGAAAGAACTAGGGATGTAAATCGGCGACCGGTTAACCGGTGGTTGACCGTCACAGCGTTAACCGGTCAAAGCTGTCGGTTAAAAAAGAGAAAAAGGGGAGAGGGGAGGTCTCTTAATAACGCTATTTTAAGCCCTATTTGCACGGTGTGACGAGCGGGTCCCTATCTAGCTGTGTGCGCCCATGTATTATAAACTCCGGGACGACTCTCACGCTGCACGAGCCACATATGCACACACGCGCGCGCACACACACACACTTTCCCCCTCTCCATACGTAACATCCACACGCATCATCTCTCGCCTCTGTTACCGTCAAAGCACACTGGCGCGGGTCAGAACTACATTGGAGCTTACATTTACACACACACACATATACATACACACACATATACATACACACACACACATACACACACACATACCGGTCTGTCGCGCTCCTCTGTGTCACGGAGCCCAAAGGATTCGCGCAAATACGCGGCTCCAGTAAAACAACATGGAACATGTTTGTGTTTATGGTCCTCGGGATCAGCTCCACACACATCACTTGTATTTAAACTTTTGTGAAGACCTGTGAGACGCGGCTCGTCACTCGCTGCTCTGACCATGTGAACGAGACATCGTTTGCTGCTAGAAAGTTTTGGTATTAACCCGCAGCACAGAAGAATGGGAAGATTAAAAAAGCAGTTCTCTGTGCGCAAAGATGCCGGAGCTGTTGTGGGTTTTGGCGCCGCTGTCTCGGCTCTGATCCAGTAGAACGCAGAGCTGCACTTATGAGAAGTACGCGGCTCGAAATGGCTGTTATTTCAAAGAACGTGGACTATTTTAAACTACGCGGTTAACCGGTTTCAACCGTTAATGAGGCTCGGTGGTCGGTCATGAAAATTCATAGTTTTTTACATCCCTAGAAAGAACAAAATGTATTAACTATTAACAACTAAAAATATATTATATATTCAAAGACTGAAAATAATTACGTACTGCCAAATAAAGTCTAATGTTTCAATATAATCTTTAAGATCATTCTCCAATAAAGAATAATCAGCTTTGATTAACCTGCATTCAAGCCTCATAAGTGTTAAGTTTTCATGTTATAAATAAATATTTATAACGACACCACCCTCATTGGACTCATCTCCAACAACGATGAGTCCGCCTACAGGAGGGAGGTGGACCGGCTGGTGTCGGTGCAGTGGTAACAACCTGGAGCTGAACGCCCAGAAGACAGTGGAGATGATTGTGGACTTCAGGAAGAGCACTGTCCCCCCGCCCCCACCCTCCCTGATGGACTCCCCCATCACCTCTGTGGAGTCCTATCGTTTCCTGGGCACCACCATCACCCAGGACCTCAAGTGGGAGCCGACCATCAGCTCCCTCATCAAGAAGGCCCAGCAGAGGATGTACTTCCTGCGGCAGCTCAGGAAAGCCAAGCTGCCTGCACAGATGTTGGTGCAGTTCTACACGGCCATCATCGAGTCCATCCTCACCTCCTCCATCACCGTGTGGTTTGCTGGAGCCACAGTCAGGGACAAACAGAGACTACAGCGCATTGTGCGCTCTGCAGAGGAAGTGATCGGCCGCAGCCTTCCATCGCTGCAGGACCTGTACGTCGCCCGAGCTCGAGGCCGGGCTGGTCGTATCACAGCCGACCCCTCTCACCCTCGACATGGACTATTCCAACCACTCCCCTCAGGCAGGAGGCTGCGGTCCATCAGGACTAGAACCTCCCGCCACAAGAACAGTTTCTTCCCCTCTGCTGTTGGACTCTTGAACACTTCTTAACCTGTCCCCCCGCCCTTTATAAAGTCACTTTACTGCCCATCACACGTCACTTTACTTCACTGTACTGCTGTCACCTTACATTGTGTGCACCATGTGCACTTGTATATTGTAAATAGTAACTGTAACTCTATTTTAAATCTAAATTTATTCTTTAGAAGTGTTTTTTATTCTTATTTTTATTATCTCTTTTTGACTGTTGCACTGAGCCAAAGCAATTTCCTAGTCTGTGACCTCCTGTTACTTACGTGGCAATAAAAATGATTCTGATTCTGAAATATTTACATTCCACAAAATACATTGCAAAAACAAAGACCAAAATGTCAGCACACTATTGCTTTATCATAATCGTTTCACTTTATTAAAAGATTTATTTTGCACAAAAAAATAAGGATTTTATTAAACTGTTTTAAACATTACTTGAAGATAATCAATTCTGAAGCATCACAACAGAAATATTATTTAAATTACAGCAGCTTGCTTGGAGCCCCAATAGATCACTTTTAAGCCAATAATTAGTAAAACGAATCATTCACTTTGAAAGTCTTTGTCACTTAACAAAACACAAAAACATGTGTCCTGACAGTGAGCGGCTGCATCTCCACAAACCTGACTCGTACAAACTGGAGAAAGCGCCGTTTGTTTCCATGAGAAAGTTTCTTTGGCTGTAATCATCCACGATATGGCTTTAGACATGAACAGTGAATGAATCAATCATTCTGCTCCAGAAAGTCACATTTGTAAAGCGCTTTGTATGACCTTGGTCTGGCATATACGACATATACATAAATATTACGTACTTACATACTATTGCTTTAAATATTTGCATACACATTGTAATGACCTAAAAACGAGTAATTCCCTCCACCAGAAAAATGACAACTCTTCCTTTAAAGTGATAGTCTGTAACTCCAGATGGATTACACATTTCAGGAAATGTGTTAAATTGACCTCCTGGCCTTAAATGTTGATATAAAATAAGTCATTTTATTAATTCTAATATTACGGGTAAGTCCCGCCTTCCCTTCTCTTAGCTATAGCTCAAAATCCACGATGTCGTCCACGTTAACCAATCGAGTGATGCCAAGAGTTGTCAATCATCAGCGCTGATGCTCGTAGCTGCGCATGCTCAGTTGTTTGTTTTCATGGAGCCTCCGAATCAAGCCTCCATTAGGCTCTAGAACTACATGAAAACTGAACAAAGAATTCTGAACATCCGCGCTGAGTTACCCATTTATATACTGAACCTATATCCATAATCATTTATATACTGAACCTATATCCATAATCATTTATATACTGAACCTATATCCATAATCATTTATATACTGAACCTATATCCATAATCATTTATATACTGAACCTATATCCATAATCATTTATATACTGAACCTATATCCATAATCAGATCCTCTGCAGATTTGTCCGATAATGTTCAATTCATGATAATAGCTTCTTCCGGGTTTCCCGCGATCGCTTTTTTTGTGCATAAAAACATTATTTTTTTCATGAAAACGTTAACAAATAATTCTGAAACCTCCGTGCATGTGTAGTAATAATGTATATGTATAATTTGTTCTCTGATTAACATTTAAAAGTGTTAGGGAAACGTAGGTGTAGACCAATCAGAAAGGAAGGGGGAGGAGCTTGCATCGTTTTTTTCAAATCAAGTACCTCTCTCTCTGACAAACTCCAGACAATCACTTTAAAGCTGGGGTACCTAAAAAAGTTATGTAGTCCAGATTTGTTTGTGTACATGTTTTATTAATAAATGTATCTATTTTTTTGTTTTTAAACATATAAAGCTGGCAAACCTGTTATTTGTATCTTTGTGCTGCACTTTGGAAACTTTTTTTTAGAAAATTAGTTATTTTTCCCAACAAACATGTGACATGTGGTGAACTAATCCAACCACAATATAATTTAATCTGAGTATAAAAACTGTTTTCTGTTGATCAACAGAAGCCAGAAATACATGCAAGTGAAAACTGTTTATGTACATTATTAAACATGGATAATAATTAACATTTATTTTTTGTTTATGGTGGGAAAGTAGCATTAAACTCAGGCTTTTCCAACAAACATACATGCTGCCATTAGGTCAGTAATAACGTCTCCAATCACAATTACGCAGATGCCGCTCAGATCTATGTCTCACTTTGACCAGTGGACTCACTCCCTCACTGCATCCAACAGATCAGTGAATGGATGCAAAATAACTTTCTCTAAACACAGAAAAAACGTTTTCTCTTTGGTCCCCAGAAACAAAGAGAGAACGTTGTCTGTCACATCCAGTCCCTCTCCCTAAACCCCTAAAATCAGGTCAGAAATCTGGGAGTAATCATGGACTCCAACTTTTTTTTTAAATTACAATTTTAATAGCCACATCAAATCAGTAACATCAGCAGCTTTTTACCATCTAAAAAACATTGCCAGGATCAAAAACATAGTGTCTAAAGCAGACTTGGAGATTCTTATCCATGCATTTGTCTCCAGTAGGTTAGACTACTGCAATGGCCTGCTCACAGGTCTGTCCAAACAGGCTGTAAAACAGCTGCAGTACATTCAAAATGCAGCAGCTCGAGTCCTGACTAGAACCAGGAAGTACGACCACATTAGTCTGGTCCTCAGGTCTCTGCACTGGCTTCCTGTGGCTCAGAGAATAGACTTTAAAACAGCTGCTTGTGTACAAGTCTCTCCATGGCCTTGCTCCAAAATATATTAGTGTTAGTCCCATATGAACCAGCCCGGACTCTGAGGAGCACAGGGACTGGACTCCTGTTAGTGCCCAGAGTCAGAACTAAACTTCCTGAGAATGTGAGACAGGCGTCTACTCGCAGTTTTCAAGTCTAGGTTATAAACTAGGGCTGTCAAATGATTAAAATGTTTTAGTTGATTAATCGCATAGTAATGGGGAGCTAACTCACGATTAATCACATTTTTAACATTCTATTTCAAATCCACTCCAATTGAAGTTAAAGGATATTATCAAATGTAAATACACATTGGCATTCAGACCAAATGTACTTCAATCTGTTTGCTTTTCTCACAGCCTTTTACTTTTGGGCACAACCAACATGAGCTGTTAATGAACTAGAAAATGTACGTACCCCAGCTTTAATTTAGAGAGTTTAGTGGCGTCTATGGAGGAAGTGTCCTGAGGCTCCATAGTTCAGCTTCAGCGGTGTATTTGCGTGCACAGTTTACGCAAAGACACACACACAACATGCAGAGAATAGCTCTGTGGTGTATGGTCTTGGATCACGTTACCACGGCGCCATTCACCGTGTTGTTGTTAGCGGCTCACAGCCGCTGGAGGTGGGAACCTATCCCCAGAGCGGCCGCAGCTGCCCCGTGTCAGAGCGCTGCGGCCACGGACTTCAGTTCACAGCAAACAACAGCATGTGCCCCGCGGTCACGTGCATATTCTTTTAAAACTTGAATTCCCAGAGACCTGCTCTGTTTCCATCTCACACACACGTGTCTGCGGCATTCTGAGTGTTATTATGGGAAACGTGGCCGGGTCATTCGGACATGCCTTAAATGTCTTTTTCCTCGTTTAATGAGAAATATAATTAACGTGCGTTAATGCCATAATTTTGACAGCCATATTATCAACACTTTTGATTTTATTTTAACAGTGCACTGTGGCTCTTTTGATTTTAACCCCATGTGTGATTTTAATGTTTTAATATTTTTTTTTAATTTTCTTGTGATCTTATTGTGTGTTTTTAATTCCCTGATTTATGCGTTCTGTTGCCTTGTGTAGAAAAGATCACACAATGACGCACGAGTTTTGTTGTGCAGGGGGTGCAGTGGGTGCAGGGGGTACTGATGGCGATGGGGAAACATGACGGGGAGGGGGCACAGCTCTATACGAAGTGTAGGAGGCGCAGTGTTTGTACTGCAGGAGGTACTCAGGGTAGATCTGCTGCTCCTTGAACACCACAAACACGGTGGGATTGGAGAGGTCGTTGACGCAGCTGTCATAGAGGTTTACGTTTCCGCCGTCTTTGGATGGGCCACGCCTGTACCGAGAGGAGCCCAGGGCGAAGTCTCCCACCAAGACCCGAGACACAAACATAAAGCGCGGGTCAGAGTCGCCGGTGTAGTCGTGGGAGTACTGGGCATCGAGTGCAAAGTAGCTTCCTGAGAAAAGACAAACCATTAGAACACTTAGCTAAAACATGGGAACATGCAAACTTCACACAGAAAGGCCGTATTCTGACCGGGATTCGAACCCAGAGCTCTAAGCACTCAGTCACAGTGCTGCCCAAGTGGGTATAAGTTGTCTTTTCATTTGCTCTGGCCGAACAACCTGTGGAGATGGGACCAGCCAGTTCTTCATACAGTCCTTTCCAAAGTCACAAGTTTGGATTTCCTTCACAACTCCACTTTTACACAGTGTGAGAAGAGGAAAGAGTTTTCCTCATGATTTTCTTGTAGAGTGAGACTCTGGAGAGTATGGCCTTCTCAACTGCACTGGTCCCCTCTGCTCACACTACTGCAGTGTTTGCATTTACCAACAAATGTGAAAATTGAATTTGCGAAGGGCACTATGACCACAGTTTACAATATGCCCAAGAGATAGTGGTCGTGATCCTGGGTCTGTGCTGGCCCATGGGATCAGAACCCTCTTTCCAAGAGCGCCTAATACGCAGCAGTCTGTAGGGAACGACCCGCATATGGACTATTCCAACCACTCCCTTCAGGCAGGAGGCGACGTCTTCCCTTCTCATGAACACTTCTTAAACCATCACTGACCCATGACCTTTACAACCGTCACTTTACACAAAGGTCACTTTATACCTTTGTCATATCATACTTTTGTCACATAATAATCTCATACCTCTCGACACTTATCGATCATCTGCACTGGTAAGTGGCTATAGTGTGCTCCAATATAGAATAATATTATTAAGATTTTTTATAATGTTTTATTGTAATTTATGTTTTACAAATGCATATATAGTATTTACATGACTTGACACTGACCCTGCCCATAGCGTGTCCCGTTGACTCCACACACTCTCCAGTCAAAGTTGGTTTCACAAATGGTGTTCACAAACTCTGGCTCAGTCCCGTGGAACAGCTTCATCTCCAGCACGGGCTGTCCACCATTTTTCTGTTTCATGTGAGTCTTGTGCCTGTAATTAACAAACCATAATTTAATTTTCATTATATTACACACAATCCCTGCAAAATGACTGTATACACGTACAGCTGAAAGGCCTCCCACAGGACTCTGTTCTGAATCCTTTGTATTGTAAGGATTTCAAAGTCAGCCATGGTTCGATTGAAATGATTTTTCATTATCTTATACTCCCCAGATGAGGGCTGCAGTAGTACTGTCTACAAACAAACAAAAAGCAAGATCAAAACAATTAACACATAAAGCTGAGCAGTCATTGATTGTGCAACGTCCATACTACATTATCCCTGAACCTGTCTCCTTTTCACACACAGATTTTGAGATTAACTTTGCTCTACTGCAAACAGGGATTCACGATTTTGGAAACATATCCATATTTCTGAACATCATCACAATGCAATTGTAGATACTGTAAGGCTGGGAATCTCTGGGTCCCTCACAATACGAAATATGTTACATGGCTCACCATTATGACAATACAATATTATGACAATACTGTGATAATCAATATAAATAGAAAGATACTTTATGGATCCCAGTAGGAGAAATTCAGGTGTCCAGTAGCAGCAAAAAAAAATTTGATCATTCTAAAAAGCTAATAAAAATAATAATCAGCAACAGCCCTTCAGGTCACAGCAGCAGAGGTGGAGTAGCCGCTTGAATGAATCTGTGACACTTCACTAAGACTGTCTCAGAACTACTATTACCATGAAACTGGATTTACTCAAAAACTGGTCTGGAAAACAAAGTTATTCCCACGATAAAAGAGGCTAACCTGTTCTGTAAGTACAGTGACGCTAACTCACCGTATACTTCTGTAAACTAAATAATCAGGGTCTGATGGATCAAGGGCATTGGGCTTGATGAGTCGGATTGTGGTTGTTGGAAAAAGTTTTTTCTCAGGTCTAAAATTACTATAAACCTGAGAATCGAAGAGTTTACTTTGGAGATTAACAACTGGCAGCGTGAGGATACGTCACCGTGTGGGTGGGGGGAGGCGGGCTCACAGACAGAGGAGCAGACTCCTCTTTGGATCAGCTCGTTTGAGTCGAGGTTACATCGCCACTATGCAAGTAATGGCTATATTTTCTCAAGTTTTGAGTGATGTATGGCGTATCATGCAAATAATTACCACATGGACTGTGAAACATGAAGAAGAGCGCAATATGGAACCTTTTAAACATCCAGTATAGTGCACTCTTTTGATCCTGGTGTGTTTTTCTAAGATCATCTAAGATCTTCTTATTTTGTTTGATTTGCTAATACTTACACTAGTTATCACTGCTTTCATAATGCCAAGTTATTTTCTAAAGGCCCATTTCCAAAGGTTATCACAGCACAAAGATCTACCTTAAAGCCAATTTGAGGGATCTGAGTTTTGTCCCATTCAACTGGCACAGCGGTAAAGAGTGGGGGTCGCCTTCTACAACAAGAAAGAATAGTTATAAGGGCTTTCAATGTTTTTCATATCCATATGTACAAAATGTGTTACCGTTGTGTGGAGACCTGAGCAGCAGAGACAAACCGAGGCCGTCTCCTCACCAGCCTCTTAGTGTCGTACCTCAAGTTTGTCTGAAGCATGTCTGGGAAATCATGAGAGGAATAACGGTTACTGCATGTTGCTCTTACATATAGACAGAGTGTTATATTACTGCACATTCACCGGAGAAACTGAGCTTATACGACTGTGAACCGACAGTAAACGCCACCACATCTTTATTGTTTTGCAGATACAGCTCCTCGAGATCTTTACTGGTGATGGATGGTAAGTGATGCTCGCTTGTCTGCAACAATTTAACAATCACACCTTTGAAAATATTGTACTCCGTATAGGTCTGCAATTAATGAATATTTTTATTATTGAATAGTTGTCAGTGAGGATGACATAACCCACAGCTGCAGCCCTTTTGTGCTTGCATGAATCCAGTGATATAAAAATGGACGCCATTAAAATGGCTTTGTGTTAACGCCAATAAACTGACAGCACTGGGTCTGGAGTTCAGTGTCGAAGCACATTTAATATCATTAGGCAGAGCATTCTATTTATAGAATCTCACCTTCATCCCTCTTCTTGTTTTATGCATTGTGTAGCATTTGGAATCCCATTTTACCATATTTTTATTTTGGCATCTTTGCGTTGACTTACCAAAGCAGCATACTGGTACCACTTGCCATACTCGTCCTCCCAGTACCAGAGCCAGTCTGTGGTGTGGATGAAGTCCGGCTGCAGCACAGAGTTCACAGTGGAGAGACGCCTCACTTCATTGGAATTACATCTCATGGTGTCGAAGTGCACAGGAGGACTGGTCGAGCTGCAACACAAAAATAGTAGGGCTGTCAAACAATTAAATAATTTAAACGAGTTAATTACAGCTTAAAAATGATTTAATCGTAATTAATCGCATTTCGAACTATTGGCAAAATGATGCCATATTTTTCTGTAAATGGTTGTTTGAATGGAAAGATAAATGATGACATAGTGTACATATGTACTGTATTTGTTTATTATAACAATAAATCCACATAAAATGGCGTTAACATTATTAACATTCTGTCTTTCTGTAGTAGACACTATTTTTTCAGCTCGACATATTCCACATCTGCTAAAGCCTCTTTCTTCTTCTTCTCTGTCTCATAAAGGTTGTGGATCCTCTTCATTATTGTGCCTCTACAAACTATTGTTTGATACAGGGATGAGAATGGGACTTTTGAAAAAAGTCTGAAATGCACATCAGCCAATGGCTGTCATTAACTCTGTTTGATTTGCTCACGACATTTCATTTTTGGGCAAAAACAACATGAAATGGTAGTGCAAAGGAAAAGTTAGGTACCCCAGCTTTAATTTAGCGTGTTTTTAATGAATTTAAGTTGTCTATGCTCTAACCTGTGTGTGGCGTCATAGCGGGTAACGCCCATGCATTGAAAGCCATGGATCTTTGCCACAGATACTCGCACATCCTCTCTTCTCTCCACTGATGTCCGACACAATACTGCACTCTACAGGTGTCAATTGCTCATTACACATATACTGCCGTTTTGAGAGTGAAAATGTGACTTAGGTGGGATTTGAATCCCAGTTGCTGCAATGCCAGCACATTGGCGCAACGACTGGACTATTACAGCGCCAACGGGGAAATATACACTGGTAGCAGTCTGATATTCGCTGTTCACCGCCTTGTCATCTTGAATATCCGCAAAAAAAGACCAAATACCAAATTGTAAACAACTTACAGCCAGTTGAAACGTACCCGCTCTGACATCACCAAGGGAGAAGAGGCTGTGAAGTTTTTTTCGTTTCTAAGGGGGTTGCTATAGTGTATTCTCGATTTGGGGAATCAGACAAAAAAAAAAAAATGAGTTTGAAACCTTTAGTAGTTCTCTTCTAATATAAAATGGTATTAAAACTGTATTTCTAAATCAATCAAACCCTGCATAAGGTCTTTAAAAACACATCTTAAATGTCCCATGCTTGTATGATGCATCATATTAAAGCTAGAGCCTTCTAGTTTATGTAAATATACACTAAAATAATGTTTGTCATTACTATTTCTCTCTGCATCCTTTGAAGTTTGGAAAAAAAAACAATTTTTTTAGCCTCGCCTAAAATTTTCAATTTCTAAAGGCCCTAAAAAAGGCATACTTCATTGTAAATTCACAATATTCAAACCCTATGGTCATTGTGTTGTTGACAACAACTGTCTAAAGTTTCAGACTTCTAAGTTTTATAGTTTTTATGCAGTTTCGCTTTTTCATCAAGTAGTGTCATTTGGAAAGTTGGCACAATTGTGCCAAATTGCTTTACTGACATTTCATCATCATAAAAACAATGTTTTTTATTATTGGTACATATAAGTTACTAATCTATGTGATTTTTTTTTTTTAAATGTCAAAAATGTGTAAATTCATTGCAGCTTCGAGAGCGTCTTTTTCCTGCCATTACGCACAGTTATACTGATGCAAACTAAGACAGTACACCTTTGTCCGCCCCCGAAAGCTTTCCTCATTGGCTACACGGACATGTCAATCATTCGGCCATGAAGCTCATTCCAAGCCGTCCGGAAGACAACAAAGCTCAAGTCACTCACGCGCAACAAGCAGCTGCTAGCTGTACTCACAGAGATGTTGCAGACGTAAACAAGCTTTATGGAAGCTAACGAGCTGGGGAACACGTGGATACCATGTGTTTGGGTGAAAAACAAAGCTAAAAGTGAAAGAGCAGCATCTGTGCTCTTTTTTTCCGTTTTTTTTGCTAAAGATAAATACACATTTTTGGATTAATTCTCCAGAATGGATTATACTTTGGGAAATACAAGCGGATATTTTTTTTCAATGGACATTTACGGAGTGAAAGATGTATTGGAAGCTGGGAGGAGATCTGATTTATTTATGCAGCACAAGCCCAAAAGTAAAAAACTTTTTCGGAAGTAATTTATTTTGTGCCCATATTATGTGTTATATCTTTTGAATGTAGTTTACACTTGTATATAAATGTAGATAAGAAAATAAGCTTTACAATGATATACAGCTTTTGGGGTTTGGTGTTCAAAATACATCTGCTATTGCCAGCAGAACATTTTATAAATAAAAATCGCCCGCCGGCGGGCGGGTGGATGTTAAGAAAGCATAATTTTTTTTAACGCGATTAATGAAAAATATTAATTAACGCGCGTCAAGCGATAACTTTGACAGGCCTAAAAAATAGATATTTTTAATCCTTCAATGACATAAACTCAAGTAGCTCAAGCTAACCCCCCCATGCTGTGACTCAATCAAAAAAGTGGAATTTTTTACAATATGTATTTCACTGCGTGCGTGTGCAATTGCACAGAGCTTTTGGGGCCTCAATGCACAGAAAACTCTGTCCTGCAAACAAAATTAGAATCGATGCTGATGCATGTGAATCCCATGTATTTACGGCTTGTCAACGTGATTGACAGCGTCCCGTGCTGCCAGCACAAACTACGCGGCTGCGTATTTCTACAGCATTTGCGGACTTGCGGGTCATGTGAGCCTGTGTCTCATAGGAAAGAGCACTACACCAGCTGTTGAGACCATAGACTGTAAATATTAACGGACGTAGTCACGCCTGTCTCTGCCGTTCAAACGAATGTGCCACCACTTCTGCAGTTTATGGGCAGTTTCAAAATGGCCGCAGGAGCTGAAAAATGTGAAAAAACGCATCTGAGCATTCGTCAGCCGGCACGAGCCCCATTCATTTAACGAGTGGCTTCAAAAATTCACAGCAACTGAACTAGACAGGTCCAAAAAACTTGACGGTAACACTTTATAATAACTACACCTTATTTAGGCTTAATAAATGTTGAAATAACACTTAATTAATCAAGAACAATTCATTAATTAAGTGTGACCAACACTTAATAACTACTTAACTACTACAGTCAATAAGTGCTTAACTCATAATCTTCAAGTACTTCACTTGTTCATTATTAATTTATAATTATGAAGTAACCAATTGTCACTATATATACAGATGGTTTGTTACACCATGATTAAACTACATGTTTATGATTAATAATTGTATACTTGATTATAAACTAATACTGCAGTGCATGACTTATTTGTCAGTTACTGACAGTTAAGAGTTTTTGTGAGAAAAAACACAAGGATGACTAACGTGATCGTATAACAATAATAGGCCATGAGACGTGAATACAGAATATATATTTATCTTTTAAATTGCTTTACAAAGCTATAACAGGCCCATAACAATGACAAAAATAGAAAGCCTCCAAATTGGCCCCATGAATTAAATACACATGTAAACACGAACGAGGAGGAGCATCATCTTCGAACTATGGTGGGCGATATGGGCAAAAATTAATATCTCACAATTTTTTTCCCAATTCCTGATGACGATATTGTCACGATATCTTTAAAATCAATAATTTTAACAAAAAATTATCTGTATTATCTGTAAAAATTATCTGTATGTTTATCTTGTCTGGGCACCTATAGAGACAGTGTAGATCAAAATAGCAGCTTTTTATTTGTAAAGTGCTTCACACATCTTTGCAAAACATGCACAAACATATAACAACATTAACTTCAGCGGACGTCAAGGCCACTACGTTAATCAGTGTCCTATTTGTCCAAAAGGGTCAGCCCGACAGTAATTATGGGAGTTCTGACGGGCGAGGTCTTCAAACCCCCAAGAAGAAATAAAACTCCAGCTGCAAGCCACTTTGTGTTGGAACAAAGAGTCCTTTCCTATACAAGTTTTTTGTTGATTCTGGTGCCGAGCAGAATTTTTTGGATTCAGATTTCATCCAACAAGCAGGAATCTGCATGGAGCCACTTCCTGAAAGGATTAAGGTTAGTGCTCTAAATTGAACTTTTCTTACTGAAATCACCCATCAGACTGTACCACTTCACTTAATCCTGTCTGGTAATCACCATGAAAAATGCAGTTTTTTTGCATTTTCTGCTCCTCTTACCCCATGGCTTAAAACCCATAACCCTCACATAAATTGGTCGGCTGGCAACATCACAGGCTGGAGCACATTCTGTCACAAATCTTGTTTACATTCCGCTTTACCGCCTGCAGGGTGGGCTAGGCATCGTTCAGTACACCCGATTCCTGATTTAACATCTGTTCCTGTTGAATATCATGATCTTGGTAATGTTTTCAGCAGAGAGCCTTGTCCTTGCCCCCTCACAGACCCTATGATTGTGCCATTGAACATCTTCCTGGAGCTACTCTGCCGCCAGGCCGGCTGTACAAGGAACACAGTCAACATGTCGGTCTGGTTCTGCAGAGATTACTTGAGAACAGGCTGTGTGTGAAAGCGGAGAAATGTGAGTTTCATACTAATTCTGTCTCCTTCCTTGGATTTGTTTTCAAGGGTGGAGAAGTAGCGGCTGACCCCAGTAAGATTCAGGCAGTGACTGAATGGCCAGAGCCTTATAATAAGAAGCAACTACAGAGGTGTCTTGGCTTTGCTATCTTCTACCTTCGCTTCATTCGAGGATTTAGTCAAGTGGCTGCACCCCTCACTAGACTTAAATCCTCTAAGATGTAATTTCACTGGTCTACTGATGCTGATTGTGCGTTCAACAAGCTTAAGATGTTATTCTCCACAGCGCCTGTCTTGGTTCAGCCAGATCCCTCCAAACAATTCCTTTTAGAGGTAGATGCATCAGATGTGGGAGTGGGGGCATTGCTGTCCCAACGCTTTGATTCTGACAACCGTCTTCATCCTTGCGCATTTTATTCTAGACGGTTGAACCCAGCAGATGTCAATTACAATGTCAATGTAATTGTGAGATTTTGGCTGTAGAGTTGGCTCTAGAGGAGTGGAGACATTGGCTGGAAGGCATGGAACAGCCTTTTGTGGTTTGGACGTACCACAAGAACCTGGCCTACATTCAATCTTCCAAAAGGTTAAACTCAGTCAGGCTCGATGGGCACTCTTCTTTGGCCGATTCCAGTTCACCATTACTTACCATCCGGGTTCCAAAAATGTTAAACCTGATGCCCTCTCACGCCAATTTGATCCTACTGAACATACTCATCCAGACCCGATTTTCCCAAATTTGTGCATCCTTGGTGCCCTCTCTTGGCCGGTGGAGTCAAATGTAAAGGAGGCTCAAGAGGCTGAACCAGATCCAGGGGGAGGCCCACCCAACAACCTCTATGTGCCCTCAGCAGTCCGTAGTGAAATCTTGCAGTGGTCACACAGCTCTGCTCTTGCCTGCCATCCTGGGGTGAGTCGTACTCTGTCCAATCTTCGAAGACATTTCTGGTGGCCGACCTTAGACTCCGACACCGATGTTTTGTTGCAGCCTGTCCAGTGTGTGCTCAAAATAAGTCCTCTCATAGTCCACCAACTGGTTATCTTAGACCACTGCCACTAGCCAGTCGCCCCTGGTCTCACATAAGGGTCAACTTTGTAACTGGTTTGCCGCCATCTAGTGGTCATACAGTAATTCTTACTATCGTGGACAGGTTTTCTAAAGTGGCTCCTACCGCCCATGAGACGGCCAACCTTCTGATCCAACATGTGTTCCGACTACATGGTATTCCTAGCGACATTGTATCAGATAGGGGCCCTCAGTTCATCTCCCCGGTTTGGAAGGCATTTTGCCGGTCTCTGGACGTTTCTGTGAGTCTATCGTCTGGTTTCCACCCACAGACTAATGGACAAAGTAAACAAGACCTGGAAGCTGCTCTTCGCTGCATCACCGGTTGCAACCCTACTACATGGCGCACTCACCTACCTTGGGTTGCGTATTCTAACAATGCCTTGACATCATCTGCTACAGGCCTCTCTCCTTTTGAGGGTTCCATAGGCTACCAGCCCCCACTGCTTTCCATGGATGAGGTGGAGGTGGCCGTTCCTTCTGTCCAGGCGCATATGAGGAGATGCTGTAAGTTCTGGAGAGAGACCCTCAGAGCGTTGCTACAGACAACCACCCGAGGACTGCTGACCGCAATTGTCGTCCAGCTCCAGAGTGAGTCTTAGGTCAAAACGTCTGGCTGTCCTCTAAACATACCCTTAAAGACGGAATCCAGAAAGTTGTCTCCTCGTTTCATCGGGCCTTTTGAGAGTGAAAGGGTCGTTGTTCCTTTGACTGTTCGTTTGAAGTTGCCTCGTACGTTACAGGAATGTGAAGCCTGTTAGCTCCAGTGCCTTGTGCCCGCCTGCCTTGCCCACTCCTCCCCCCCTGCTTGTTGATGATCACCCCGCCTATTCTGTGAGTCCAATTTTGGATGTGCGGAAGCGGGGCCGTGGTTTCCAGTACCTGGTGGACTGGGAGGGGTATGGTCCAGAGGACCGGTCTTGGGTCAGTCGCTCCCTCATCATGGATCCGGGACTGGTCCTGGAGTTTCATCGGGCCCATCTGGGGAGGCCTGGTGGGTCACCTTGAGGTGCCCTCCTGTTTCCTCCCTTCCTGAGAGACACCTTGTTACCCGCAAGGTGTCACACCTGTACCAATCAACATTCAAGCCATGCACACCTGCTCTCCAGTGCCAGATTGTTCCGTCAGGAGAAGTGTGTCCACGGTGGGTCCAGCTCCAGTTCCCCATCATCCTCAGCCTGCCATAGCTCGGTCTACAGTAGGTCCCATTTCGTTTTGTCGTCTTCATTCACGCTTTTCATGAATCACGCAGCTGCGTGAAACATATTACATCCTATCGCCACTAGGTGGCAGGTTAAGTCCGCTTTAGCTCTGCCAGCGACTTAAACGCTCATGTATAAGACTGCGTGCAAACCTGTTTTGCCTAGTGACGCACACATGTGGCGCAGAACTAAAAAAGGTCTTGTTATGACTCTCAAATCATTAATGACAAAACAAAGACTAAAACGAGGATTTATATTGGGATGCCTTTGAACAATTGAGACAGCTGATAAAAGTTCACGTGTGATGCAGAATTTTCTAGTTTGACTACGTTCTTCACAGTGTGTCATTTGTGTGAATCGGTGGCCTAGAGGTCTAAGCTGTGCGCTTACAATGTAGGAACCCAGGTTCGATCCCGGGCCATGCCTTTTTGTATTTATTGCATGTTATCACATTCTATGACAGATTGCTCTAAAAACGGTAAAAGATGAAGGTCAAGACGTTTTTTGCAGATTATAGCTTAATTGTGAAAATAATCATTTAAGACCACATGTACCCCAATTAAAATAATGTTAGTCTCTTTTTGATGTGGAACTTTTACATGTTTGTCTAAAAAATAGGGAATAAATAAAATTGAAAGGTGATATCCTCTTGAGCAAACCCTGATGTTGATACGCTGAAGAAATACGTTCCAACATCCATTCTTCCCACTCCTATTTTGGACATCAATTGCTTATTTATTTTGCATAAACTATGTATAATTACATTGCTTTTATTTTAGCGTCCGCCAAAGCTATTTTCTCACGGACATCTCTGATGTTCATATATTACAGCATTTTCCCGCAGCATAAAACAAACATATAGAAAGACAGAATGCTGATGCGCATGCGCAGGGCTTGGTAACGACACACACGAACGAGCGTATGCGCACACACACACGCACACACATGCGCGCGCGCTACTGGGGGAAGCAAAAGCATGGCAGAGAGCCCAGGAGCCGCCGCGGTGGAGGAGGACCATGATAAGGACTCTCAAAGTGTTGTACCGTGGCCATACCTCCAAAAGTACGTCACTCTAGTCGAGATGAGCGAAAAGAAATATGTTTTCAGATGCCTACTCTTTGTTGTTTTTGGTGTTTTGGGCTATTGTTCAATAAATATCTAAAAAAATTTAACCTTTATCTGACTGACAGTTTATCTCAAATAAGAAGATAAGCTTTATTAATCTCACACAGGGGAAATATACATGTCACATTTGGCATGGATAAAACACTCAAGAATTGTGCAAAAAATAAGAAATGAGAAAACATGTTAATGCAGGAAAATATAAAATTGCATGAACTGCAGTTTGTTTAATTGAAAATAGTTTCTATATAGCAAGCTACTTTTGACAGAATTTTATAACTTAGCTTGCTACATTTGTATGGGTGGTAGCTTCTGTGTAGTGAAGCTGAATTTATTGTAGAGTAGCTTGTAGCTTAGCTCACTACACAAATCAAGTAGCTTGCCCATCACTGCAATCACTGCATGAAAAGTGTGATTTTTGTCTCTTTTCGGCCCTGTTTATTACTGTGAAACTTCTGGGATTCGGCTGTTGACGGTAGTTTGTTGTCCCCTCCTCCCTCCTCCACAGGAGGCTTTAACATGTAAATGGCAATGCTGTGAGCTATACAAATGCTAATCAGGGTTGAGGGGGTGCACAATGCTCAACTTTGCTCAATGCTGCACACTGAATTAACTCATCTGGAATTATGTACATACCTAAAAGAAAAAGTATGAACCAACTGAAAATATGTGTTATATTCTCGGTTCAAAGTAGCACCATATATATATATATATATGTGTGTGTGTGTGTATGGCATTAAAACGGCTGTTTTAATGCCATAAAACAGTTCATTCAGTTTATTTCCTCTATAAATTAATTCATGTCATTGATGGCCTAATAATAGTGTAGTAGCCTACATAGGATACAATATATGCAGCATAATATGAATAAATATATATTTATATAAATATTATTACATTAATTATGAGGCAGGGTGACCAATAGTGACAGATCTGCTAGCCAATCACGAGAGATTATACTTATTTGAAAGTAGTGATTTCATCCAATGGGGAGTATGAAGAAGATGACAAAGTCTGGGATCGCGTCTTTAATTCAGACAGAAGACATGTTTTATTGTTAATTTAAATGTTAAACTCTGTTGGTTCAGGAAGGACGCCATGACAGGCTGATGGCTCCCACTGTTTTTGCTGGAAAAGCACTCTTTGTTTAGCTTAAAGCCTTCAAGTTTACATTGGTTACTGTTTTCTTTTAGTTGCTCTACACAAGTATTTGGCTGAACTTTTTCATATTTTTATTGAATGCTAAGCATCAAATGTTTGTTTCAAGAATGATAAGATGCATTTTTTTCAGTAAGCTGTGTTTTCAAGGCTTTAAGGTTTTATGCTACCTCTAAGAATGTCTTATTTTTGAATTTTAAGAGCAAGCAATAAATATTTTTTGTGAAGGAATTCATGTTTTTTTCATTAAAATATTTAAATCAACATGTATACATCAATATTAGTCAATTAATGGGGAGATAATCGAGAATCGAATCAAATTGAAATCGAATCGAAGCGAAAAAAATAATCGTTAGATTAATCGATGCATTGAAAAAATAATCGCTAGATTAATCGTTTAAAAAATAATCGTTTATCCCAGCCCTAATTGGGATACATCTGATCTGGCTCACTGTCTAATCTATAATCTGAAACATGATGATAGTAAAAAAATTACATAAAAACACCAAATCAGAAACTTCCATACAGGAATAATGTGTTCTGAATAGGAGTCTCCTCAGCTGAATAGCGGTTCTCTTTTTTGAGGTCTTGCAGATTTAGTTTTAAGCGTGATTTTCACTGTATATGAACTTGGTGTGTTCATCCTGATTGGCTAAGGAAGAACCAGTGTATTGTGTTCTGCGTCCTGATTGTATCACAGCATTCAGCCTGACAAATGTAAATCCATGTCTGATTGCAGTGTGACTGTAAGTGTTGTATGCTAATTATCTCCTTGACAAAACCGTGGACTAAACCCACAACATGGTTAGTGCTAAAAAGTTGAACTTCTGAACATGTTGCAACGATGACAGCAAAGAGGAGCACGGTGCGGAGCCCAGGCCTTTGACGAGGGATTTTCACACAGCACTAAGCCCATTTTTTTCAAAAAAAATTACAATTTTGATTTCAAAATTTCAAAAGGCTATAACTTTAAAGTTTGAGATAAAGGCATTTTGTAAATGAGAACTATCTTCAGTATGAACCAAACTTTGGGATGGATGTTGATTCGTCATCTAATTTGCATATTGTGACGTCTCTCAAGGTGGTGGCCATTTTGGAAAATGTTAATTATTGTATAAAGATTTCAAAGAGATGTAGTTTGAGAGTGTATTTTGAGATCAGGGAATACCATCAACAGTCTACTTGAAATATCTTTAGTATGAAAACACAATGTGGGATAGAAATACATTCACTGATCAAATTTATATAGAATATTTTAGCACTGGTCCACGGCCATATGGAACTGTATTAGACCTTCAATGATCAAGATGGCACTGCTTATAGTTTACCAGTCATGAAATCTGCACTTTGGTTTCAATATTACCCTTTCAAAAGACCTGGTGGCATACAGTTTATCTCAGTGGAAATGAGGCTCCAGAATTCATCGTTTAGAAACAGAGCGATTAAATGAATGGGCTCAGAACTTGTCAGATTGTCTCAACAATAAACAACAGGCTCTTCAACATTTCTGATCCACTTTTATGGATTATCTTCTCTAAAGAACTGCCTTCATCATCATCATCTCCGTCCGTAAAGGCAGATTAGCGGTGCGTTTTCTTTCGTGGCTTCTGCCACGTCTCCTGCGTTCCCCGCGGTTGTTTAACCCTGCTGCATTCACCCATATGCCCGGTGTTATGATCCCCCTGTCCCCTTCACCACGTCTCCTGTCTGGTGTTCGCAGAATGTTTCCACTGTGGCCGCACACCGCGGTAAAGAGGTCCGGCTTTTTGGAGTCAGCGGTAGAGAGGTCCGCACATTCAAAGCGGGTGGCCGCTTTATGTTAAACAGTGCATTGTGGCGGCTCATCCCCGCGGCTTCTCTTTCCAATGTTGCTGTAATTAACAGCATAAAGAGGCTATCCGCTTTTAATGTGCGGACCGCTTTACTGCTGACTCCGAAAAGCCGGACCTCTTTACCGCGGTGGCCATACGGAGGACGTAAACTGTGGGTGACTGTGGACTATTGTGGCGCGGACTCCTGTCACTAATAATGTCTGTATCTGCTTCACTGGACACCTGCGTGTCTTCCTCCTCTGAATCTGAGTGAGCCAGTACCAAATACTTCTGTGATCTCTGTAGACCTCTGGCTCTGCTCTGGCTCCGCTCAGAACTACGGCTCCTGCTTTGCGTCGCTGCGCCGCAGGTGTTTTACAAATTCATTTTACTCTAATACTTTGAATATAACCATTCCCACAAAGGCCGCTCATATTAAAGGCACACATGTCCACTAACTCCTCGTGAAAAGTATTAACAAAAATTACTGCAATAAACGTGTGTGGTTATTATTATTTTTTTCTGGGGCATTGGACCTTCTATGTTTTAGAAAAAATGTAAACGTTAACAAAATCAAAAGTGTCTCAGCCTGTACTTGAACCTAAGTCCTCTGGCACCACAGTCCATCTCCTTATCAATGAGCTCTAAAGCCACAGCAAATCGTCCGGTGAAGAGAGAATAATGAGCAGTGAGAAGCCAATGTTCTCTGCTCACAAGTGCCACCTGGTGGTTGTTTGGGTCATTGCAGCATCACTGGGAAAAAAACAAATAAAAGACGCGTGAATCACACGTGAGTCTCGTGTGATTCACGCATGAAAGGCGACAAAACGAAATGGGACCTACTGTACCTCTCTGCATCTGCCTCCCAGGAACCCACCACTATCTGTTTAATAAATTCTGTTACCTGCATCTTTGGGTCTGCCATTCCGTTCGTCTTAACACAAAAGGCTCTTGGGTGATCCTCTCCAATTGATAAAACATAGAATAGCTCAGAAAAATGAAAATAAAAGTGGGCTGAAAAAAAAAAAGAACATAAAGGTGCCTTGCACTGTTGTGGCAAGTTTCATACATTAGAATATATTGTACTAAAATTCACTGATACATTTGCAGACAAAGGCCGCCTGTCTTGTACAAAGAGGCCTTCACTTTCACATGACCTTCGCAGTCTCCCCTGGAGGCGATGGTACCATGGTACCACTCCTTTGCTCGTAATAATGTTTAATGTTTGACAGGTGTACTGTCATTCTTTTCCCCTCCCTATCTTCTACCTCGTCTTCCTGCATAACTCAACCCACCTTACCCCCACTGTGACATGTCTTGTTCTTTGTTCTGACTTGGGCAGGACTATATTACCGAATGTTGGATGTGATCAGACCAGAGAGAGACGACGCAGACCTTGGGAGTGTGCGTCGCTTCTGTCTGACTCTGCAGAGTTTAAATTGTATTTGTTATTCTCATCACCTTTTAAATAAATTGCACAAAGACAAGCTGTTTTCTCTCGGATCCATTCATTGAAGTATTTAAATTTCCACTACAATTTGGTGTCAGAAGTGGTTTCCTGAAGGCTGATCGTTGGAACACACAGGTCCGGCTTGGGGGCTGATCACCCGGGATTCAAATCAATCTCGTCGCTTTCCCACACTCTGGACGGGCGGACTAACCGGACATGCTGGGTTTCAACCGTCACCTCTCGGAATTTTAACACTCACCTCAAAGAACAAACGGTAAATTGTTAGTTGAATCCGAGGGGTGCTTGTGGTGCAGTGTGAATGCATGTGGGAGTGCCAGGCTGGTGACGGAGCTGCTCATTCTAATCCAGGCTGTTGGAAATCCTAAATTAGAGTCTTAGGCTGAAGTTCGAGTCTTCAGTTGTGACACAGGTTCGAGTCCTGTCTAAAATCTAAGCTTGAGTCTTAGTCTGGGGTTCAAGTCCTCGGTTGTGACAGCAGGTTAGAGCCCTGTTTGCTTGTGACACAGGTTAGAGTCCTGTCTGAAATCTAAGTTAAAGTCTTAGTCTGGGGTTCAAGTCCTCGGTTGTGACAGCAGGTTAGAGTCCTGTCTGATTGTGCAACAGGTTTGAGTCCTGTTTGCTTGTGACAGCAGGTTAGAGTCCTGTCTGAAATCTAAGTTAAAGTCTTAGTCTGGGGTTCGAGTCCCCATGGTTGTAGAACAGGTTAGAGTCCTGTTTGCTTGTAAATCCTAGGTTAGAGTCCTGGGCAGAGTTAGAGTCTCTGTTTGTGTACAGTGTTCGAGACCTGTACTAGATCTGAGTTCGAGTCTCAGACCCAGCCATGTGGCTTAGAAGAAAAGGCACGGAATCACCAGTTTGGGACTCACCATGCATGACTTTGATGAGAAAGAAACATGGTGATGAACTTAAAAAATGTGTTGAAATGTGGGTGACTGAATTGGGCTTTCCCAAAAGTGGCTCTTTCAGTCTAAACCAGTTGGACAAAATCAAAGGGAAATTAGATGAAAAAGAAGCACAACTAAAAAAGGGAAAGACAGTATGGGGTGCCGTTTGTAAAAATTCAGTTAAAATTTTTTAGCTGAACATTTTTCTACATTTAGCTCACTTTCCTCACATTTAGCACATTTTCCTCACATTTAAGACATATCTATATCTAAATATTATATCTATATCTAAATGTTAAATGTTATATCTAAATATTATATCTATATCTAAATGTTATATCTATATCTAAATGTTAAATCTAAATGTTAAATCTAAATGTTAAATCTAAATGTTAAATCTAAATGTTAAATCTAAATGTTATATCTATATCTAAATGTTATATCTATATCTAAATATTATATCTATATCTAAATGTTAAATGTTATATCTAAATATTATATCTATATCTAAATGTTATATCTATATCTAAATGTTAAATCTAAATGTTAAATCTAAATGTTAAATCTAAATGTTAAATCTAAATGTTAAATCTAAATGTTAAATCTAAATGTTAAATCTAAATGTGTCGCCAAGTGTAAAGCTAAATATATAGAAACCACGCCCACTGCAGTGGCTTCAAATCCAGTGGGCCCGCCTTCCGTGCCGTGTGGTGAGTGGGGGCGGTGCCGCGTGTTTTGAACATAGGAATACACGTGGACCGACGTCACGGCTCAAGGCATGTTGGGTCTCCGGCGCCATCGTCCTTGGCCACGGCACAAAATTAGCATTTTTGTGAAGATTCTTGCTTATTTGCTGGAGCCAGAGTGTATTCACTGTAAACTAAGCCACGTGGAGTCCCGTGAGATTCCTGTGTAATGTAGGGTTCTCACACACGGCACGGAAGGCGGGCCCACTGGATTTGAAGCCACTGCAGTGGGCGTGGTTTCTATATATTTAGCTTTACACTTGGCGACACATTTAGATTTAACATTTAGATTTAACATTTAGATTTAACATTTAGATTTAACATTTAGATTTAACATTTAGATTTAACATTTAGATTTAACATTTAGATATAGATATAACATTTAGATATAGATATAATATTTAGATATAACATTTAACATTTAGATATAGATATAATATTTAGATATAGATATAATATTTAGATATAGATATAACATTTAGATTTAACATTTAGATTTAACATTTAGATTTAACATTTAGATTTAACATTTAGATTTAACATTTAGATATAGATATAATATTTAGATATAACATTTAACATTTAGATATAGATATAATATTTAGATATAGATATGTCTTAAATGTGAGGAAAATGTGCTAAATGTGAGGAAAGTGAGCTAAATGTAGAAAAATGTTCAGCTAAAAAATTTTAACAGAATTTTTTACAAACGGCACCCCATAAAGACAGTGCGTGTGAAAGATCTGAACTGTTTGGATGAACACAAACGATGTTTGAATGTTTGGATGGCTGAGGCTAAGTTTAGGGACAGTAGGCAGAAAAAGTCTGAATCTGAGGAAAAGGTAGAATTTGCAACTGATCATTCTCCTTCTGCTTTTCTGTCGAGTTTTTCACCCCCCCCCCCCCCCCCCCCCCCAGTATCAACCAGATCCAGCAGTAGCAGCAGGAGCGGCAGCAGCAGCAGCAGCAGCGGCAGGAGCAGCGGCACCAGCAGCAGCAGACTCCCACCGCTGTTCTTCCCCGCAGCGGGAGCCTCCGCATCTGCCCCCGCCCCTCCCCTCCTGGCTGGAGCAAGTCACAGAGAGGCCGCACCTGACCAGAGCGCAGCGGCTTCCTCAATCCACTCTGTCACGCATGATCTGAGTAAAGTCACACTGGACAATGACAATGGCATGACATTGAGAGATGGAAAGACTTTACAAGCGCCTATGATAGAATATCCCGGTCCACAAGGAACTCCAGTCCTGGTTTTGCGTCAAATGGACCAGGAGATGAAAGAGTCCGTTAAAGACTAGCCTTCCCCACACAGAGGAGGAGATTCGATGGCAGACACATTTCTGGCCTTTTGCAAAGCGTGGCGTCCTACGGGCGCTGAAATTAAAAAGCTTCTCCTTCTGTATTTAAAGCCGGAGGGTTTTGCTAAAATAGAGCCGGAGGTTCATCGACAGAATTATGAGACTCTACGGGCTCTGCAGGCGGATTGGACAGACGCAAATGCATGGGAGACATATATTGCCAACATAGTGACAGCTCTCAAGCGTGCGTTCCCAGTGAAATTTGATATGGGAAAGATTAAAAACTGCTCTCAGAAGACGAGTGAGTCAGTTGTGGACTTTTATCATCGTCTTGAGGATGTCTGCGTGGCCCACTCCGGAAGTCAAAAGCCAGAGAATTACACTGCCGCAGCCGAGACCACATTTGAGGTGATCTTTAAGATGGCATTCTGCGAGGGCCTTCCCCAACCGATCCAAGCCGCACTGAAACAGACTTTGGTTGGAGGCTGGCAAGATAATCGCATCCCAGAAATCCTCAGACACGCTAAGCATGCAGAGATAAAGAACACTGAGGAGAACGCAGTGAAAGCTGGCGCACAGGAGAAGGCCCAGCATCAAGCCAATCTCACATTGATCAAAATAACAGGCAGACAGTTCCGCCGAGGAGGCAGAGGACGGAGAAGAGGTGGCAACGGCCATTTCGAGAACAATCGTTACCACGACGGCCAAGACAAATGTTTCAACTGTGGTGAAATTGGACATTGGAATCGTGACTGTCCACAGCCACGCCGAGACGCGGGACGCTGGAATGGCCGTGGACGGGGTGCGAGACCGGGGGACCAGCCAAGATTTTCTTCAGATTGACATATTGATGCGGGGCCCGAGGCAACTGAGCAGATGAGTAAAACACACACTCTTACACACAACACACTAACTGCTAACTGCAATGAAGACGCGCTTGCAACTGATTCAATGCTTGCCTTAATTCAGGACAGAATCAGGGAGCTAGAGGACGGTGCCCAAAACAGGGACCTACTTAGCTTATGAAAATGAAGCTTACAGGAAAATGCCAACTATTGTTTGTGAAATTGAGGGGAAACCGATCACTTTTTTAGTCGACTCTGGTGCAACCCACAGTGTGATTCAGACAAAAGAGCTCTCAATCAAACTAAGTGGGAGAAGTGTTTTTTCCATAAGTGCGAGCGGACAAACAGTGCCAGAAAATGTTTCTGTTCCAATCAAATGCACTTGGCCAAACGGGAGAAATTCAGTAACAGCGAAACATTCATTTTTGATGTCTGACCTTTGTCCTATAAACTTGTTAGGCTGTGATTTAATGATAAAATGGGAAGTTGTGATCACATCGACAGCAGAAGGCCTTAAAATAGACAGAGGCGCGTGCGCGACTAATTTTGTCAAAGTAAACACAAACTGTCCACTGTTTGTTTATCAATGGTGGCCTCACCCCGCCAGCTCCAGTTATTTGATGGAGGCTACATCTCCATTTCTTAATCCAAAATCTGGCATAATGAAAGCTGAGGACCTGCATTGTGTGTGTCATTTACACCATAGCCCTGATTATGAATTTGAAGAAACGTTTAAACTGGGCTCAAATGACTGCTTAATTATTACTGACGTGTACTTTGATGATTTCAAATGTGCTGGTTCAGTAAAGTTAAGCCAGTTACAAAAACAGTGCTATCGTCTTGAAAATTCAAGTCCTCATATTTCAATAGCGAAGGCAAAAACTGACGCATGGCAAACTTTAGGCCCTTTTGTGCGCAGATGTACTTTGGCAGAGGACTGGCAGGCGTGTGACCGTGGAGAAAATGTGTTTTATTCACAAACTGTTTGCGCGTATAAAATATCTCATACAAAAACAGTTGATGTGCTAAATTCAGTGCTTTTGACGTCTTCAAATGATGACAATGACGGACCATATTTGACTCTGACTTCCTTGACTTCTCCGCTTGAGATTTCACCTGTGTTATGACAAGTACCGGACAGTCTGTGGGCGAAAAGCAAACATGATGTTGGTTTGATCAAAAACAGTCCACCTGTTCGTATTGAAGCTAAATCTGATTACAGACCAAGACAGCATCAGTCTCCTTTGAGGCAGGAGGCCATAGAAGGAATTACACCTGTTTTTGAATCATTTCTTGAGGCTGGCATAATTGTCCCATGTGAAGATTCACCGGTGCAAACTCCTATCTTTCCAGTGAAAAAAATTAGACCAGGAGATAAACCCACAGAGTGGCGTTTTGTATAAGATTTGAAGGCAGTTAATGCTGCGATCATTTCTCCTGTCCCTAATGTCCCAAATCCGCACACTCTTTTGAGTCAGGTCCCAGCAGATGCAGAGTGGTTTTCAGTGGTTGACCTGTCAAATGCTTTCTTCTCTGTGTCTGTGGACAAAGATTCACAATTTTGGTTTGCCTTCTGTTTTAATGGAAAAAAATATACTTTTACCAGACTTTGCCAGGGCTTGAACTCAAGTCCCTCATTGTTTTGTGAGGCTCTGAACCACAGTCTTGCGTCTCTTGTGTTGACAGACGGGACTGTTTTGATTAAGTATGTGGATGATTTGATGATTGCTAGCCCCACAAAAGAACAATGTGAAAAGGACACAATTAGGCTTCTCCAACACTTGGCTGATGAGGGTCACAAGGCTTCTGTTTCAAAGTTGCAATTCGTCAAACAAAGTGTTGTGTTTTTAGGCCACATTATAACCCCAGAGGGAAAGACTTTGTCACCAAAGCCTTCAAACAAAAAGGAACTTCTTTCTTTTTTGGGGATGTGTTCATATTGCAGACATTTTGTTGTCAATTTCTCAGAGATGGACAAACCTCTACGTGATATGACTGTGGGAAGGAACATGTGTGCGTCCTCCCCCCTTGTGTGGACCCCAGAAGCAGAGCAGGCCTTTACAGACTTGAAAATTGCTTTACAATCGACTCCAACTCTGGGGATCCCTGACCCAAATAAACCTTTTGTTCAGTTTGTTGACGAAAGATGTGGATGCATGACATCAGTACTTTTGCAAAAACATGGAGATCTTTTGAAACCTGTCGGTTATTTTTCAAAACTTCTTGATCCTGTGGCGAGAGGTCTCCCTGCTTGTTTGAGAGCCATAGCTGCGTGTGAAACAGCAGTATTGGCATCACGTGACTTTGTTGGGTTCTGCCAGCTTATTTTGTTTGTTCCACATTCTGTTGCTTTGATACTACAGGAGCAGAAATCTTCACATCTTTCTGCATCTCGGTGGCTTCGATATCATACAACGCTCTTGGGATTGCCACATGTGACTGTCCATAAGTGTTCTACACTTAATCCTGCCACATTGTTGCCCCTCCCTGGAGAGGGCACACCACACTCGTGCATGACAGAGCTGAATCAGATCTGTACTCCAAGACCAGATCTTTCTGATACACCATTGACTAACCCTGATTTAATTCTCTATGTAGATGGATCGGCATATCGAGACCCGGACACCGGAAGGTCGCATGCTGGATACGCTGTGGTGGATGACCACTCAGTCGTGATTTCTTCTCCTCTTCCATCGATGTTCTCAGCACAAGTGGCAGAGTTGGTGGCTTTGACAGAGGCATGTACATTTGCAAAGGAACGCTCTGTTACAATATTTACTGATTCTCGCTATGCATTTGGAGTGACGCATGATTTTGGAGCGCTGTGGAAACATAGAAACTTTCTAAAATCAGACGGAAAACCAATTTTACACCACAAACATGTTGCAGCATTGTTGGAAGCTATTTTGCTCCCTTCTCAGATTGCAGTATGTAAGTGTTCTACACACACTGCTGCGACTGACTCTGTTTCATTGGGAAATGCTAGGGCAGACAGAGCTGCGAGAGCAAAACAGCCTCTCCCTGCATCTTTCTCCCTGCCCCATGCTGTCCCCCCAGAGACCCCTCCTCTTTCCCCTCCCGCCTCTCTGGAGGATCTCTGCTCACTTTCTTCCCCTGAAGAACGGCGCACGTGGGCGGAGTCTGGTGCTGTTTTCCAGAATGGCATTTGGGTAGGCCCAGATTTGAAGCCATGTCTTCCCAAAAGATTATTTAATTGTTATGCTAAGTTAACACATGGGTTGGACCATGTGTCAAAGGGGAATATGTTTTCAAGCAGTCCAACAATTTTGGTTTACAAAAGGGTTTTCTACATTTGCTGCAGAATTTTGCAGAAGCTGTTTAATCTGTGCACAGAACAACCCTGGTAAACCCAGGCCTCTGACACAGCAAGCAGCTCACCCAGCACCTACAAGACCGTTTGAACATGTCATGATGGACTTTATTGAATTAACACCCAGTGAAGGGAAAAAATATTGTCTTGTGATGGTGGATATGTTTTCAAAGTGGGTTGAAGCTTTCCCTGCAAAACATGCGTCCTCCGCTGCAGTAGCAAAAGCCATTTTAACTGAAATTCTTGTAAAATGGGGAATTCCCCGGAAATTGTCCAGCGATATTGGGTCGCATTTTGTTAATGAAGTAATAAAACAACCGTCTGATTATTTGAAATTTGATTTGAAAACTCACTGCAGCTATCACCCACAATCTGGTGGAGCTGTGGAGAGAGAGAATTTCACAATAAAATCAAAACTGGCCAAATGCTGTCAGGAAACAAAACTTAGCTGGCCAAAATGCTTGCCAATTGTCCTGATGTACATGCGGATGAGAGTGCGCGCGCGAAACAACCTGTCCCCATTTGAGATTCTGTTTGCAGCTCCCCCCAACGTAGGAATGGGACCTGCGGGACCTCAACCAGATGCCATCCTGTGCGAGGATGGCATGGTAAGGTATTGTATAACCCTAACAAAGTCTCTTTCTGACATCAGAAGACAGGTGTCATCGGCCCTCCCCCAGCGTGCGGATCATCCACTTCACAACATCCAACCCGGCGACTTCGTCCTGATAAGGAACTTCAAGCCCAAAAGCTGGAATCACCATCGCTGGCTTGGCCCATTCCAAGTTCTCCTCGTCACTCACACCGCTGTGAAAGTCCAGGAGAGGCAGACTTGGGTCCACGCGTCGCACTGCAAACAAGTCCCAGCTCTTCTTGCGGAGCGTACAACGGAAGCGTAAGGAGGGGCACATCTTACCCCCTCCCAACGCGAAAGGAGGGTCACACACACACTACCCCCTCCCAACGTAAAACATTGTTAGCTGCATCAGGAGAAAAGTGCTGGTAACTACACTCCTAGGTCATAGATGAGCAGAAGATAGGTAACACAAAGAACATCAACAAGTGCCAATCCAAGTCCAAGATGAACGACGAAAGGGAGCGCGGTCCCTGGCATCCATTCACGCAGCAGGGGTTTTGTGGGATGAGAAAGACTTTGTGTGTGCTCATGTTCATTTCCTTCCTCATTGTGTTTCCATTGTTATGGTTTGAAGGTTGGGAGTATAAAAAGAACAATCAAACACAGGCCACTGTCAATTACAATTCTAACACCTCTTCATTTACATCGAAACGTGTGAAGAGGGAAGATGTGACCAAATTGGATTATACGTGGTCACATGTTTTGGCTCAGTCAATGAATCACACCAGTGTGTACACACTTAATTTGTGGTATCAATATGCAAAATTCATAGCAGACTCACAAAATTGTTACATTTGTACTCATATGCCTATTGCGTCATCAAACCCACACATCACACCTCTACCAATAGTTAATGCATTTACACATTTTCCAAAGGTTCTGTATTCAACTGTATCTGTTAAGTTTCTCAATGAGACTGTCACAGAGCGCACAGGTAAATGTCTCCCTCCACTCAAACCGGCTGTTAATTCTGATTTCTTCAATTGTTGGTTTAATGATGAAAAAGGTCCAATTTTTGGTCCGGTACATATCAGACCTGGTACTAAATTTGTATGTTATACTCTATCCATGACCTTTACAGATTCTCCTATACAGATGGGACGGATCCTAATGTAATTTTGTTTAAATGTGTCTAGTCGTGTACTTCTTTTCATGGTAATTCAAGTTTAAACACTTCTCAGGCCGCTCCAGGTAGTAGATGTTCTCCATATTTCACAGTTCCTGACCAAACAGGAACTCTTCCTCTGAAGGGTGTTTTGTGGCTGTGTGGCTACAATGTCTATGTGAAGCTACCATTTAATTGGATAGGTCGTTGTGCTCTGATGATAGCTTCAGATCACTCTTACATCATCTCTGCCATTCCTAGATCGCGAGGTAAGCGCGATTTTGCTGCTCATGATGCAGTTTGGGGAACGGATGTTCCAGATGATCACAAACTGTGGACTAAGCCAACAAAAGTAATTCTCTCTTTGTTCCCTCAGCTTGGTGTAGGGAAGGTTATGCTTAGAATGGAAACTTTAAATTATCGTTTTTCAAGTTTTGTGAATTCAACTGTAACTATTCTACAGGCCAACAGAGTTGAAGTGAATGCGTTGCGTGCCGTTGCTTTACAAAATAGGATTGTTTTGGATCATTTGGTTGCTTCAAGTGGAGGTGTTTGTGTTTTACTTAATCTGACCGCTTGTTGTACTTATATTCCTGATAACAGTGCCGATGATGGGATCATTGCACAGGGTATTCGAAATCTGACTACTTTGCGCGATGCAGTTAACCGTGATTTTGTTCTAGATGCTTCATGGTTTTCAGACTGGCGAGCGTGGTTGATTCAAATAGGTACTGGACTTGGAGTTATATTAGTGTTGCTGATAGGGATGTCATCTTGTGTCATTCCTTTGATTCGTTCGTTGATCCGACGTATGGTCTCGTCGACACTCGTTCAACACACTTCTCTTAACCTGCATGTTGACTGTCCTGATGAGGACAGTGATCCATTTAGTGAGATGTCACTTGATGGTTTTGAATGAATTGGTTTGTATGTTTAACCCAGTTTATGATGGATTTTCTTAAACCTACTAGGTGTGAAAATGTTGATGTTTCGGGGTTTGTGTTATATTTTACTTTATTTCTTAGTACCTAATAGCATGTGTATGATTGATTTAAGATAATCAATAGGGAGGATTGTTGTGGCAAGTTTCATATATTAGAATATATTGTACTAAAATTCACTGATACATTTGCAGACAAAGGCCGCCTGTCTTGTACAAAGAGGCCTTCACTTTCACATGACCTTCGCAGTCTCCCCTGGGGGCGATGGTACCACTCCTTTGCTCGTAATAATGTTTAATGTTTGACAGGTGTACTGTCATTCTTTCCCCTCCCTATCTTCTACCTCGTCTTCCTGCATAACTCAACCCACCTTACCCCCACTGTGACATGTCTTGTTCTTTGTTCTGACTTGGGCAGGACTATATTACCGAATGTTGGATGTGATCAGACCAGAGAGAGACGACGCAGACCTTGGGAGTGTGCGTCGCTTCTGTCTGACTCTGCAGAGTTTAAATTGTATTTGTTATTCTCATCACCTTTTAAATAAATTGCACAAAGACAAGCTGTTTTCTCTCGGATCCATTCATTGAAGTATTTAAATTTCCACTACAGCACCCAATTGTTTTGATGATTGTGCTTGATTTAAAAAACATTTTAGTGCAAGTTGATGTGAACCATGAGTGAGGCGTGTATCTAGATACAACAATAAAGTACTGGACTGCAGCACTGTTGACAGTAATAGCGGCCGAGCCCGGGCCAACGGAAACAGCCCCACGTTGAACAGCCCTGGTCTATCTAGAGAGACTCATAGTCCAATTTATGAACAAGCAAAAACCCTTCAAATTTAACACACTCACTAAGAACCACTCTACCCCTTCTAATACCCCCCCCCTTCATTCCTCAGTCCTTCTCCCTCTCCTTCTCTATAATCTCTTCTCCTATCCTCTCCCTATTACACCTCATCATACTTCATACAAATTTACATTCACCCTACCTTTCCTGTATTATTACCCCTCTGTCACCATATTAACTGCAGATAACAGCCTAAATCTTTACATATTCCTCTCCCAAACTACCCCCATTCCTCCCACCTAAATTCACCTCAAATTTTCCCCCCCCCCTCCTTAAACACATCTTACCCCCCCCCCCCCCCTTCCCCCCCCTAATATACTTCAGTCCCTCCCTTGATCCCCGCCTGACCGCACATTACGCGGAACTCCCTCTATGATGCTGTTACTTACCGAACATTGGAAAGAGAAGACGTGGGGCTGAGCCGCACAATGTCACTTATTTAACATAATGCCGGCCCCCTCAAAAATATAGTCGTACCTACTCTCCTCATCACACCCGCACAAATTCCTTCCCTCTAACCCCTCTATATATCCTTCCCCAATGCCCCCCCCTATTCAACATCTTCCCCCCCTCCTTCTCTCTATATTATCTTTTTCCTCGCGCAACCACCCCCCCTTTCACATTTATCATCATCTTTAACCCCCCCCCCCTTTTCCCTCCTTCTTTCTATTCCTCTCCCCCCCTCCCTCCCCCTCCCCCTCCCACACATCCCCAAACTTCTTAACATCATCATCATCTTCCTAAATACTCTCCTCACCAACCCTATTCACCTCCCATAATCCTCTCATAATAAACAATAATCTCCCCCCCCAATCCCCTAACATCTCCCCAACCCCCAAACCACCCTCAATAAAACCCCTCATCCAAATTTTACAAACCCATCTCCCCCATACCTACTTTACCCCCCACTAAAAACTAAACCAACCTAACACTTTCCCCCTCCTCATCTTATCCCCACTACCCTGTGTGTGTGTTTATTCCCTTTCCCCCCCCACCTACCTCAAACTAACAAACACCAATCCCCTCCTCAACTCCTCAAAAGAGACTATCTCCATTATCCCATACACTCCCCCCCTTTATCCAAATTATTCCCTCCATTCACTCCAACCCACCTTTCCATTCTCCCCCTTAATCAAAATACATCTTCCCCCAAAAACTACTCAATAATCCCCCCACTAAAAAACCCAACCCCAACCAACACCACAATACAAACCATACCATCCCCCCAACATTATCCAACCCACTAAAACACCTAACCCCACAATACCACATAAAATCACCCCCCTCCTAACTCACCCCCACCACTCACATTCTCTCTCCTCATCATATCCCCCCTCACATCCATACACCTATCCCCTCCCCCATCCTAATTTCACCTCTCTCTTACCCCAACTCCCCCTCTTCCACCCACAACACACCACATCACTCCTACCACCACCACACAATACACCCCTAATAACACCCACCATCACTCCACCCACCCACACCCACAATCACTTACACCCACCACACACTTCACACCACACAACACACATTCACCCCCACCACCTCACACCCCCCCCACACTCCTACACACACACATCACTATACCCCCCCACACCCACCCCCAACATCACCTCCCTACACAACACATCTCCACTACACATCCACACTGCATATTCCCCCCCTCTTATGCTCACGTCTCTCTCTCTTCTGCGTCTTCTCTCCTCTGCTCGCATCCTCTCTCTTGCTCGCATCTCTCTCCTTCGTGCCTCGCATCTCTCTCTCTCTCTGGCTCGCCTCTCTCTCTCTCTGCATCGCATCTTCTCTTCTGCTCGCGTTCTCTCTCTCTGCTCGGTCTCTCATCTCTGTCACCACACTACTCATCTACTGAGCTACTCACTCTCTCTACTTGCTCCCCACTCTCTCTCTTGCTCACTCCTCTCTCTCAATACCTACACCCCAACCCCAAAAATCACCTAAACATATCAACTACAAAATACACACCACAATCCATTACACACACCAACATACAAACACAACCCCCAACAAACCCCCCACCCCAAACCCAAACAAACCCACACCACCACCACCCCCACCACCCAACCCCACCCAACCCCCCCCCCACAAACCCCCCCCACCCACCCCCCCACCCACCCCCCCCACCACCCCCCAACCCACCCACCCACCCCCAACACCCCCACACCCCCCCCACCACCCCCACACACCCCCCACCACCCCCCCACACCCCCCACACCCCCCCCACACCCCCCCACCCCCCCCACCACCCCCCACACCCCCCCCCACACCCCCCCACACCCCCCCCCACCCCCCCCACACCCCCCCACAACCCCCCCAACCCCCCCCCCACAACCACCCCCCACCCCCCACCCCCACACCCACCCCACCCAACCACACCCCCCCCCCCCCACCCCCCCACCCCCCCACCACCCCCACCCACCCCCACACCACATCACACCCCCCACCACCCCCACCCCACACCCTCACACACCCCACCAACCCCACCCCCCCACTCACCACACCACCCCCACCCCCCCCCCCAACCCAACACCCCCCACCCCCCCCCCACCCCCACACACACCACCCCCACCAATACCAACCCCCCCCCCCCACCCCCCCACCCCCACCCCCCCCCCACCCCCCCACCCACCCCCCCACCCCCAACCCCCACCAACCCCACCCACCCACACAACCCCCCCAACCACCCCACCCCCATACACCAACAAAACAACAAAATATTACAACCACAATACCTACAAAATCCCCACCCACTGTGTGTGTATTACAAAAAATCCACTTACACCAACACCAAAAACCCAGTACCACCCACCCCCCCACCCACTCCCCACCCCCCCCACCATCCACCCCCACCAACCCCCCATACCCACCAACCCCCACCAACCCCCACACACCCAACCCCCCCCCCCCCCAAACCACCCCCATCCCCACCACCACACCCAACCACCCCCCCCCCCACCCACCACCCCCACCCCCCATCCCTAAACCCAATCTCCCTAAACAATCACACAACCCATATCACTAAAAATACCCTACAAACACATCACCCTACCACACACATATTTACCAAAAATACCTCCACTCACTAAACCATCACACACACAACACACAACACCTACCCCACACCAACCCCAACCACACATCCACCTCTACCACACACACACATACCTACCCCACAATCACACCCACACACATACCTCACACAAATCACCCCCCTCTCCCTTAATACCCCCACCCCTCCTCCCTCCCCCCCCCCCCCTCCCTTCCATACCCAAACCAAAACCACACCTCCCTCCCCATCCCCCCTCCTTTTCTCCCCACCTCTCCCCCCTCTTCAACCACTCCTTCCCTCCCCCTCTCCCCCTCTCTCCATCCCCCCTCTACCTTCCTTACCAAATAAAACTAGAATATGAAACCTCAACTAAGATAGTAGAGAGATATAGAGAGATACAACCCCCATAATGTACTAATATTCACAAACTCATCTATCAATCAATCCACCACATTCCATACCACCCCCCCCCACAACCAAAACCCCCTTCTACCCACAACCTCTCCCCATCCCCCTCCTCTTCTTACCCCCCAACCCACCCCCCAATCCACAATCCCTCCACCCCCCCCCACCCAACAATCAAAACTCCCCCCACCAACCCCCCCCCATCTATAATATATAAACCAATTATCCCCCCCCTACCCACCCAAACAAAACACCCCACTATCCCACCCCCTATATCCCCACCCCTCTAACCAACCCCAAAACCTATAACACATATTCCATATATCAAATAATTCATACCCTCACCCAAACACCCACATAAACCCTCCATCATAAACACCACCCCATTACAAAACCTAAACCTGAACATATAACTTTATAACCCTACCAATACATTTATAATTACAACACTCACTCACTTTACCCCTCCTCCCACCTTATAATTATATTATCTCTCAATAAATCCTAAACACCAACTCAATACATAACACCATCACACAACCACCCCAACACCATACTACTTCTACAAACCCATTAAAACATCCCCCTCCAAACATCCCTCCCCCCCTTAAACCCTCACCTCCCCCAACCCCCCCCCCCCCCCACCACCACCCCCACTACCCCACCCCCCATACCCAAAATCCAACCCCCCACCATAACATTCCCCCCCCCAATAAAATTCCAACATATACTCCTCAACCCCCTCATAACCAAAAAATTCCCCCCCCCCCCAACCCCCCCCCCCCCCCCCCCCCCCCCCAATCCACTACCCATCCCCACCCCACAAACAAACACAAAACCCAACACCATACACTCACCAACCCCCCACAACCCCACACACAAAACCCCCCCCCACCCCCCCCCCCCCCACCCCCCCACCCCACCCACCCCCCCACCCCACCACCCCCCCCCCCACACCCCACCCCCCCCCCCCCCCCCACCCCCCCCCACCAACACCCCCCCAACCCCCCCCCCCCCCCCCCCCAACCACACCACACACCCCACCCCCACACCCCCCCCCCCCCCCCCCCCCCCACCCCCCCCCCCCCCCCCCCACCCCCCCCCCCCCCCCCCCCCCCCCCCCCCCCCCCCCCCCCCCCCCCACCCCACCCCACCCCCCCCCAACACCCACACACCCCCCCCCCCCCCACCACACACACCCCACACAAAAAAACACAACACACACAAACACACACACCACACACACACCACACACACAACACCCCACACACACACAACACACACACACACACACACAACAACACACACACCCACACCACACACACACCCCACACACACACACACAACACACAAACACCACCACAACCCCACACACAACCACACACACCAAACAACCACACACACACAAACACACACACAACACACCCCACACACCACACACACCAACACACACACAACACAACACACAACACACACACACAACACACACACACACACACACCCACACACACACAAACACACAACACACAAACACACACACAACACACACACAACAAACACAACAACTCATCACTCTCACACACAACACACATTAACCAAACCAAAAAACCCAAACACCAACACCACACCCCACACAACAACGCCACACCACAAACACACACACAACACACCCCCAACACCAACAACACCACACACCACACACACTACACACCACACACCCCAAACACACACCACACACCACACACACACACCAACACACACACACTCCAAATCTCCTTCCTTCATCTACCTTAAATCCTCCCTAACATCCTAATTTCATCCACTCTATCCATTAAACCCACACACTCAATTACTATCTCTCCTCTCTCTTCATTATCTCCTCTCTCTTCTCTCCTCTCTCTCTCTCCCTCCTCCTCTCCTCTCTCTCTCTCCTCTCTACTTTCTCCCCTCTTCTCTCTCCTCTCTCCCTCTCTCTTCTCCCCTCTCTTCTACTATATCCTCCCTCTCTCTCCTAATCTCATATCTCTCTCTTCGTTCGTCTATCTCTCTCTCTCTATCTTATCTCCCCTCATCTCTCTCTCTCCCTTCTCTCCATCAGAGTGAGTGATGTAGATGATAGTAGTGACTCCTCTGTCTCTCTCCTCTCTTCTTTCTTACTCTCTCCTCCTCTTCCTTCCTCTTCTCTTCTCCTCCCTCTCCTCACTCTCTTAACCCTCTCCCCATCTCCTCTAATCTTCTCTCTCTCTCTCATCCTATCCTCTCATCTCTCTTAAATTCTCCTTCTTTCTCTCTCATCTCTCATCTATCTTCTCTTTATTATCTCTCTATATCTTTATATCCAGCTATATATATCTCTCTCATCTCTTCTCTCTAGCTGCTAGCCGAGAGTAGAGATAGATTCGAATCCCAGAGTAGAGAGAGCCGTGGATCCTCGATCGTAGGTAAACTATGCATCGTATCGCTTTACGATATCCTATATATCTCTTCCTTATATCTAGTCTATTTCCTCGCAAATCTCTCTCTCTTCTATATCTCTCTCATCCTATCTCCTCTCATTTTCCTATCTCCCTCTCCTCCTATATCTCCTCTCTCTCTCTCCTCGCTCTTCTCCTTCTCCTTCTCTCCTATCATCCTCTATATCCTCTTTATCTCCAATAAATCCTTATCTAATCTCCTATCTCTATACTATCTCTATTCTCTCTCTACTCTCTCTCTCTCTCTCATCTCTCTCTCTCTATCTCCTCTCTCTCTCTTCGCTCCTCTATCTCTTTCCTCTCTCTCTATCTCTCTCTCTTATCTTCCTCTCTCTCCTAATACCTCTCTTCTCTCTTCTATCTCCCTCTACTCTCTTCTCATTAAAACTCTACTCTCACTCTCTCTCACCATCATCTCTCTACTCTTATTCTCTCTTCTCTCACCTCTCTCTCTCTCTCTCTTCCTCTCTATCTCTCTCTTACTCATTCTCTCTCTATCTCTCCTCTCTCTCTTCTCATTCTCCTCTCTCTCTCTCCTCTTCCTCCTCTCTCTCTCATCCTCTCTCTCTTATCTCTCTCCTCTCCCTCTCTCTCTAACTCTATTCTCTCTCTCTCTTTTCCCCTTCTTCTATTCCTATCTACTCTCTCTCTCTCTATCTCCTTCTCTCTCTTCCCCTCTCCTCTCTTCTACTCTCTCTTCTATCTCTCTTATCTATCGTGTGTGCTTATTCTCTCTCTGTGTTCTTCTTCTCCTCACTCTCTCAATTCTCTCTTCTTCTCTGTGTAAATCTCTCTCTCTCTCTCTTCTCTTCTCTTACTATATCATAATAACATTATTTACAAGATAGATGATAGAGATAGATAAATGTTTAACTCCACAATAACCACCACAACAATTAACCACAATCAACAACCACCCACAACAAACACCCCACAACCCCCACCCACCACCCACAAACCAAACCCCACACACCCACCACCCACTCCCTCAAAACCCCCCCAATAACACCCACCCCCCCCAACATTGTCACCAAATCATCCACACCCCCTCACACCCACTCCCATTTTCACACCCTTACAAAACAAACCACCCCCCCCAAACCCCCCCCACCCCCAAACCACAACCAAACAACCACCCCCAACACCAACAAACAACCACACCCCAAACCACCTCCCACTCCACAACAAACACCACTACCACACAAAACCACCACTACATCAACCCTCACCTCTATCCAATCACCACCCCCCCCCCTTCAAAACCCCCAAATAACCACCTAAACAACCCCTATTTCCCATCTTCACCCTTCCAACCACTAAAACTCCCCCTCACCTCAACCCTCCTCTTACCTATCCCAATACTCAATAACCCCCCCCCCACCCTTACCAACCCAAACCATCCACCCCCCAAAACAATCAACAAAAAACCCCTCCACCACACCACACACCAACTACCTACCCTTTCTCAATCCTTATTAAACACTATTATTATGTGTGTGTGCATCTGTGTGGTGTTTAAATAAAAAACCCCATATCAAACCCACCATATTATAACATCACATACAACCCTTAAATAATTAAATAATCCCTCCATTCATATAAACCATTTGTCCAAAACCCCCACAACAACCCAACATCCAAACCACATATACCACAACCCCAAATAAAAACACACACCCCAACACACAAAAAACCCCCCCAACCCCACACCCACCCAAACCCACCACCACAACCCCCCACCAAAACCCAAACAACTACACTCCACTCATCCCCTTTACACCAACTTAACTCATACCCCCCCTTCATCCTCCCCATATTATCCAACTCACCAAAAACTATATACAAACCCACACAAACCAACCAATACCCATCCCATCAATAAACAATCCATTATTCACTACCCCCCCCACAAAACAACATTCACACTTCAATACATATCCTCCTCCACTTCCAATCACCTCCTATATTTCTTATAAAACCCACAAAACAACCACCAAATCCACACCCCAACCCCTTTTACACAACCCTTCCCATACACCAATATCCCCCTACAACCCCCCCCCCAACATCACCCTATATATTAACCACCCACCACTGTGTGTATGCAACAAAACCCAACACCACCACCCCCCACCCCAACCCCCCCCCCCCCCACACCAAACCCCAACAAACCCAACCCACACCCCCCCCACACCCAACCCCCCAACACCACCCACACCCCCCACACCAAAACACCACCCACCACCCCACCCCCACACCAACAACCACCCAAACCCCCAACCCCAAAAACCAACCCCCCCCCCACAACACCCCCACACACACCCAAAACACCAACCCCCCACCCAAACCCACCAACCCCACACACAAACCCCACACCCCCACACACCACCACCAACCCACCCCACCCCACCACCCCACACCCCCCCCCCCACCCCCCCCCCCACCCCAACAACACCACAACAACCCCAACCCCCCCCCCCCCCCCCCCCCAACCACCCCACCCAACCACCCCCACCAACACCCAACCCCACACCCCCCACACCACCCCCCACACCACACCCCACCCCCACAACCACACCAACCCACACCCAACCAACACCCCCCCAACCCCACCCCACCCCCCAACCCACACCAACCCCCAACCCCCCCCAACCAAACCAAACCACACCCACACCCCACCACCACCCCCCACCCCCCCACAACCCCCCATCACCAAACCACAACACACCCCCAAAACACACTCAACACCCCCAATACCCACAACAACTCCCACCACAAAACATAACCCATACACACCACAACCCCCACCCCCACACCACCAACACCACAAACCCCACCCACACAACCAACCACCACCCCCCACAACCACCACCCACACACCCACCCCACCAACACAAACCCCCCCACCCCCAACCCCCACCAAACCAACAACACACCCACACCCACCCAACCCCCACACCCCCCCCCCCCACACACCACCACACACACCAAACAACCCCCCACCCCCCAACCCCCCCACACCCCCCCCAACCCAACAAACCCCCCCCATAAATGTGAAGTAATCCATCCATCCATCCATCCATCCATCCATTCCATTTTCTTCCGCTTTATCCGTTGCCGGGTCGCGGGGGCAGCAGTCTAAGCAGAGACGCCCAGACTTCCCTATCCACACACACTTCCTCCAGCTCGTCCGGGGGGACCCCAAGGCGTTCCCAGGCCAGCTGCGAGACATAGTCCCTCCAGCGTGTCCTAGGTCTTCCGCGGGGCCTCCTCCCGGTGGGACGTGCCCGGAACACCTCCCCAGGGAGGCGTCCAGGAGGCATCCGGAACAGATGCCCGAGCCACCTCAACTGGTTCCTCTCGACGTGGAGAAGCAGCGGCTCTACTCCGAGCTCCTCCCGTGTGACTGAGCTCCTCACCCTATCTCTAAGGGAGCGCCCAGCCACTCTGCGGAGGAAGCTCATTTCGACCGCTTGTATCCGCGATCTCGTTCTTTCGGTCATTACCCAAAGCTCATGACCATAGGTGAGGGAGGGAACGAAGATTGACCGGTAAATCGAGAGCTTTGCCTTTCGGCTCAGCTCCCTCTTTACCACAACGGTCCGATACAGCGACCGCATCACTGCGCACGCTGCGCCGATCCGCCTGTCAATCTCACGCTCCATTCTTCCCTCACTCGTGAACAAGACCCCGAGATACTTGAACTCCTCCACTTGAGGAAGGACCTCTCCACCCACCTGAAGAGGGCAGGGCACCTTTTTCCGGTCGAGCACCATGGCCTCAGATTTGGAGGTGCTGATTCTCATCCCAGCCGCTTCACACTCGGCTGCAAACCGTCCCAGTGCATGCTGCAGGTCCTGGTTCGTTGGAGCCAACAGGACAACATCGTCCGCAAACAGCAGAGATGAGATCCTGTGGTCCCCGAACCGGACCCCCTCCGACCCCTGGCTGCGCCTAGATATTCTGTCCATAAATACAGTGAACAGAACCGGTGACAAAGGGCAGCCCTGTCGGAGGCCAACATTTACCGGGAACAGGTCTGACTTACTGCCGGCAATGCGAACACAGCTCTGGCTCTGGTCATACAGGGACCGGATGGCCCTCAGCAGAGGACCCCCGACCCCGTACTCCCGGAGAACCCCCCAAAGGACATCCCGGGGAACACAGTCGAACGCCTTCTCCAAATCCACAAAGCACATGTGGACAGGTTGGGCGAACTCCCATGAACCCTCGAGTATCCGATGGAGAGTATAGAGCTGGTCCAGTGTTCCGCGACCGGGACGAAAACCACACTGCTCCTCCTGGATCCGAGATTCGACCATCGGCCGTAGCCTCCTCTCCAGTACCTTGGAGTAGACCTTACCGGGGAGGCTGAGGAGTGTGATCCCACGATAATTGGAACACACCCTCCGGTCCCCCTTCTTGTAGAGAGGGACCACCACCCCGGTCTGCCACTCCATTGGCACCGCCCCCGATCGCCACGCGATGTTGCAGAGACGTGTCAACCAAGACAGTCCTACAACATCCAGAGACTTTAGATAATCAGGGCGGATCTCATCCACACCCGGAGCCTTGTCACCATGGAGGCTACCAACCACCTTGGTGACCTCAGCCAGGGAGATGGATGTATCCGCCCCAACATCCTCAGCCTCTGCCTCTGTAACAGAGGACGTGACGGGGGGATTGAGGAGAACCTCAAAGTATTCCTTCCACCGTCCGACAATATCCCCCGTCGAGGTCAGCAGCTCTCCACCCGCACCGTACATGGTGTTGGCAAAGAACTGCTTCCCCCTCCTGAGGCGCCGGACGGTTTGCCAGAATTTCTTTGAGGCCGACCGATAGTCATGCTCCATGGACTCTCCGAACTCCTCCCAGTCCCGGGTTTTTGCCTCTGCAACAGCCCGGGCCGCGGCACGCTTGGCCTGCCGGTACTGGACAGCTGCCTCAGGAGTCCCCCGAACCATCATGGCTCGATAGGACTCCTTCTTCAGCCTGACAGCATCCCTTACTGCCGGTGTCCACCACCGGGTTCGGGGGTTGCCGCCGGGACCAGCACCAGAGACCTTGCGACCACAGCTACGAGCCGCCGCATCGGCGATTGAGGCAGAGAACATGGTCCACTCGGACTCCATGTCCCCCTCCTCCACCGGGACCTGGGAGAAACTCTCCCGGAGGTGTGAGTTGAAAGTCCGTCTGACAGGGGGCTCAGCGAGACGTTCCCAGCTGACCCTCACTATACGCTTGGGTCTGCCAGGTCTGACCGGCTTCTTCCCCTGCCAGCGGATCCAACTCACGACCAGGTGATGATCGGTTGACAGCTCCGCCCCTCTCTTTACCCGAGTGTCCGAGACACGCGGTCGAAGGTCAGATGATACGACAACAAAGTCGATCATCGACCTCCGGCCTAGGGTGTCCTGGTGCCACGTGCACTGGTGGACACCCTTGTGCTCGAACATGGTGTTCGTGATGGACAAACCGTGACTGGCACAGAAGTCCAACAACTGAGCACCGCTCGGGTTCAGATCAGGGGGGCCGTTATTCCCGATCACCCCTCTCCAAGTGTCACTGGCGTTTCCCACATGGGCGTTGAAGTCCCCCAGGAGAATAACGGAGTCCCCGGGCGGTGCACCGTCCAGTACCCCTCCCAAGGACTCCAAGAAGGCCGGGTACTCTGCACTGCCGTTAGGCCCGTAGGCCGTCACAACAGTGAGAGACTTGTCCCCCACCCGGAGGCGGAGGGACGCGACCCTCTCATTCACCGGGGAGAACTCCAACACGTGGCGGCTGAGATGGGGGGCAATAAGAATGGCCACCCCAGCTCGCCGCCTCTCCCCGCGGGAAACACCAGAAAAGTGGAGCGTCCAACCCCTCTCAAGGAGTTGGGTTCCAGAGCCCAAGCTGTGTGTGGAGGTGAGGCCGACTATCTCTAGTCGGTATCGCTCAACCTCCCCCACAAGCTCGGGCTCCTTCCCCCCCAGTGAGGTGACGTTCCACGTCCCAAGAGCCAGCTGTTGTGTGTGCGGACTGGGTCGTCGAGGTCTCCGCCTTCGACTGCTGCCCAGTCCTCTCTGCACCATGCCACCACGGACCCCTCTGCAGGTGGTGGGCCCACAGGAGTGTGAAGTAATCCATGAAAAATAAATACTACTTTTCCCATATCCGTGACTATGCCCAAAGAACCAAACACATAATTTGGACTGAATTGGATTTCTGAATCTGGACACTGAAGCTGAAACGTGTGATTGAAAGACACGTCACAGAAGAATTCATGGCTCGACACAAATGCAGCCTGAAGAAATCAACACGGAGAAGTGGGAGAGACTGTTTTCAAAGCAATATTTGGAACCATCGACTGATGAAGTTTGGTATTTTACTGAAGATTGTTGACAAGTTTTATGAAAGATCTGAACATGTTTTATGAGTTTTCTGAGTTTTTGAAGTACTGAGTTTGAGTTTTTGAAGTATTGAGTTATGATGTTATGTTGCTGTTTATCGATCCTGATGGTCACACGTGAATGTGTGACCAGAGGGGGGAATGTGAGATTTCATAACACTTTTAAGCAACTTTTGTTAAAGTTAAACTCATCATTCTATCAATGTGCAGAAGCCAGTACTTTTCCCTTGTTTTGTCTATCTGAAGGCCAAGCTACAAGCACACCGTGGCAGCTGCTGATTGGAGGTCTCCATGCCTCCGCTCTGTATAATACACTTGCATTCTATTGTTTCTGTGATCGTGTGCTTTGTTCGTGCTGTCTCTACCATCGACAATAAAACATGTCTTCTGTCTGAATTTAAGACGCGATCCCAGACTTTGTCATCTTCTTCAGAGCAAATGCAGTAAATATGTGAAAGACATACATCGATACATACATGCATATATACACACACACACAGTACATATAAATGTGTATTTTACTCTCACTAAATACAGTCGTGTGTAACTTTACTGTAGTATTCAGCTGTACAGTGTTTAGTGCTCACCAAGATCTGATTTTTTGCTTTGAAAAAAGCAGAGAGAGTAAAGTGTCACAATGAAAACATGACTAAGTCATTTGACTGTTGTTCATACTCAATGTTGTCAGGACTTATAATTTTGACGACACAGACAATTTCATTGACATGAAGACTTGCTTTTGAGGAATAAACTTTTCATTTTGAGAAGGTGATGCACTTTTGCAAGTTATCCACCAGGTTTTGCAGTTTGAACTAATTGTTCTGAAAAATGCACCAACAGTTGTGATGTATTATACATTATACATGGTTTTATGAAACAGAATTCTGAGAAAAACAGGTTTAAAGATCGACATTCCAAACATAATCATCACAGTCATATAACATGTAAATTTTGAATTACTCTGTTATGGCACACTTGTTTTATTCACTATGTTGTAGAAGATTAAAAAGATGTTACTTTGGCACCAATTAAACACACAACACTCATGAATTAGTCGAAAATCAAGAATGTATTGATTCTTTCAATATTCAATGGATTGAATTTTGACCTCCTCTTCTTTTTCTTTCTATTTATAATTTACTGAAAATTAGATATGTATTAGACATTGCCAGTATTATTCTATCAAATCACGCAGTCTAAATATCCACAACCACCAAGCATTTTTAATGCAAGGAGAAACTTAGGTAACTTTAAACACAAATAAAACAAATGGACCTGTCCGACTCGAGTGTCTATGCTTCGTGTGTCTCTGGTTCTGTCCAAGTGTCTATGATCCGCGTGTCTCGCGTGTCTCCGCCTGTCTGGGTTCTGTCTGCGTATATGTAAATGTAAATGTAAATGTCTGTCTGTGGTTCTGTTCGGGTGTCTCCGCCTGTCTGGGTTCTGTCTGCGTATATGTAAATGTAAATGTAAATGTCTGTCTGTGGTTCTGTTCGGGTGTCTATGGTCCTGTCTGTGGTTCTGTTCGCGTGTCTATGGTCCGCGCTCGGAGCCCAGACGGCAGTGCGTTCACTGAGCTGTCAGAGCGGGGGTCACAGCAGCTGCTCCCGGGGCCAGAGCGGAGGATGTAACGTAACGTTCGGTTTATCAAAACATATCACAATATTTAACGTATAACACTAGTGAATTTCACCTAGATTTTTTCAGACATTAAAGACAAGATGTTATATAATAATTGTTTAATGAAAAAACAATTTTGCCAAAAAAATGACAATCGACCTATTTTTACTGTTTACTTGGAACGTGCCAGCGTGACATCCGACGGGTTTTCCCAGATCCCATCACATATATACGTTAATGCAATTTAATTATAAAGATTAACATTAGTACAAAATATGTATATGTTGTCTGTTATGCTCTTACTTTGAAAAAGCATTCAATAGCAACACATATACATTCACATGCACGGCTTGAACACACAGCCAATTTTACACATTTCCTTTTGACAAGGAAAGAAGATAACAATCTGATAAAGTTACGTAATTGCACACAAGCAACCAAAAGATGTGCAACCAAAATTGCCTCAGACAAGAATCGAACCTGGGTTCTCCAGGTCCCAGCCTTCAATGTTAACCATTCGGCCAACATACGAGTGACATATATGACCAGATGGGAAGAAGCGATAAAGGCAGATGATGTTTACACAAAGGTGCCAAACAAAGAAAGCTTTGCGTCTCCTTCAAACTATACACCGTTCAATAGTGTGTTGTTTGTGTAGTCTTGCCATTCCTCCCCGTTCTGTGATTGGTCCCCAAGATCATGGAAAAATTCAGAGTTAAGAATTTCTAGGTTGTAATAATTCAAGCAAATACAGCATGGGTATTCTCAGGCTTCATTTAGGGCACAGATTGCGTTGCCAAAGGGCAGCGGCCATTATTGGTTTGAAATATTTGTAGAACGTTTTTAAATTACATTCAAATCAATGGAGCGTTCTACTGCTGCTGTGAGGAGGTGTATAATAAATTATAATTAAATATTCAAATATATTTGATTATTCAAATGAATAAACGCACAAACTTCGAATATGATTTTTCTGCAAAAGTCAAAGCCCTGATCAAGTTTCACTATCCACATGGATAATCAATTCATGATCATTTTCCATACACAAAAAAAATATCCAGATTTTCAGGTCAAGTCACAGGATACACAGGATATCATTATCATCATTTATATTCATACTTTTATCTCATTACTATAAATTCTTAATGCTTTTATTTATTTTTACAATAACTGTCTTTCTGAGGTCATTTTTGCCAAAGCTCTTCATACGTTTGCTTGCAGGTACATGCTGGGCCTCTCTGTCATCCCAGCCATGATCCAGTTCACGGGCTTTCTGTTTTTACCGGAGAGTCCTCGCTGGCTCATCCAACGTGGCCTTACGCAAAAGGCTAGACGAGTGCTCAGTCAGATCCGAGGGAACCAGAACATTGACGAGGAATACGACAGCATCAAGAACAGCATCGAGGAGGAGGAGAAGGACAGTGGAGGAGGTAAAGCATAGTTACCAATTCAAAACTAAATACAATAACTTTGGAGGGGGAGAAACATCTTCATAATGTGGAAACAGGAAGCTGAAACCAGTTTTTATCACTGTCTCCTATCTTTTCTGTGAAAAGCTGCAAAAAGACCTTCAATTTTCTTCACCTTCAAATGTTGGAATTCTGAATGGTTTCATTATTTCTTAAATAATAAAATACAGCACAGCAAATTCACCACCACCTGATACTGTAAAGCGTGTAACTCCCTTAGAGGTGCTCACCCAGTAAACTCACAAAGTGTTTATTGACTTCTGCAGTGTCCTCCTCACACAACCACACTGCTAAACACCTTAGAGTTTTTGGATTAGGATGGGGGCTCTCCTGCAGGGCATCTTGAGTAATTCACACCACCAGCATGTCCAAGACAACCGCAACATGACGCTATGGCCCCTTTTAGACGGAGACGCTGCGCAGACGTTGCAAAGCAATTAACAGAAACGACCAGGCTCCTTATGCAAATTACAGTGTTCATACAAGGATGAAAAACAATGTAGTTCTAGCGCCCGGCCAGTAGATGTGGCCGGTCCTCCATAGATGTGAAAGAATGCACCAACATCATTCTGCATTTTAACAGCAGCTGCGAAAATGGAAACTGAAACTACAGCTTTGCGTGATTTTGTTTGGACGAACAAAGGAGTAGAATTATCCTCCGTGTAGTAGGGATGTACCGATCCAGAATTTTTGTAATCCGATCCGATTCCGATATTCTTAAATATTGTTTTGCCGATACCGATCCGATACCATTTTTTCTAATATTTTCAAAGCATTAAAGAATTTGCAATTTTACCTGAATAAATACGTTTGTCGTGTCAGCGAACACACGTTAGCAGCCCTGTTTACAGTCACAGGGAATGAGGCTCAAGGAATATGTTCACAAGCAGTCTCCCCCATAGTTAGTCCTGGTGAAATCCTGGTTTAGTCCTGGTTTATCTCCTGTTTTGTGTCTCCTTGTCGCTCTGTGCGACCGCTCTCTGATAGCCGCACGGAGGAAAAAGTTCATCACTTGCTTTCGCCGCATGCACCAGGTCTCTGTGTCCACTGCCTCTCCTGCCGCACATGCTAAAACATGCACGGACGTGCATAACCATTGACACGGCATTGAAAAACAATCTTTAGATCCATGGACGCTATGCATTGTGCGGTTGTTGTTAATGCATTTCCCAGAACGTTTTGCGGTTGACGCTTGGCTGTGATAGGTCGAGAAGCCTATGCCTACATCCCCCAGAATGCCGTGCGCCTCTGACTCGGCTTTACTTCCTGTGTTTTTGTCCTGTTTTTTCTAACGGAGTGACGTTAAACTAACATTCTATCGACCCCGTTTTCTATTTATATCGAACACGTGTCTATTGCAATATATCTTGTTGTCGTTTTATCGCCCAGCCCTAGTTTTACATTGTATTTAGTTTACGGCAGCCGTAAAGCGTGAGCTTGCTGAAAAGTGACGTAAATCTGCTTCATATTTACCAAATCCGATATTATCCGATCCTTACAAAATACCCATATCGGCCCCCGATACCGATACTGAATATCGGATCGGTACATCCCTACCGTGTAGAGCTCGACGCACACATAGCTAGTTAGTGTACCCGCCTCAATCAATCAATCAATCAAATCTTTATTTGTAGAGCACATTTAAAACAACCTAGGCTTACCAAAGTGCTGAACAGACAGCGAGGAAAAATTATAAAATAAAAACACATAAAATACAGAAATGTATATACAAAAAGAAATCGAAAAATTTGTCTCTGTCTACTTGGTAGTAAAAGCCAAAGAAAAAAGATGCGTTTTAAGCAGGGATTTAAAGTGCTCGAGTGATTGTGCAGTTCTGATGTGCAAAGGTAAAAAGTTCCACAACTTTGGCCCTATAACAGAGAAAGTTCTGTCTCCTCTGGTCTTCAGCCTGGTCCTAGGGACGACAATGTCCCTAGGACCAGTGCACTCCATAGTTGTTTAAATGTGTGCACTGTATTACTTAATCACTATTGTTGGTGTTGGTTAATATGGATGGATGTGTCACATAGAAGTGACTGGGGCAGGGAAACAGACCAGTGCAGGGCAATTAGCTCCGTTTCCACCAGCCCCACTTGGCTTCACTCGACTCAACTCCACTCAGCTCCACTCGGCTCTACTGTACCTGGTTGTGCTTCCATCAAGCTGTGTTCCCACCGCCAATGCATGAACGTGCATTGATTGAAGCATGGACGCATGTTCACTAAATATCAGCTGCATGAGTTTAGTCAATCTGTCATACAGCCCTGCGTTGGGGAAAAACGCATGGCGAAATATTGTTTACAGTCACAGTAAAATGTCAACTGTGAAGACATATGTTCACAAGCACTGTGTCCGCCCTCGTCAGCCGTGGTTTAATCCTGGTTTGGTTGTTTTTGATTGTCTTCATCGTCCTGTTTGAACAGTGCATAGACACTCATCTCCTGCTTTCGCTGCATGCATGTAGCCGCTATACCACCACCTCTGCTGCGCCGCAACAAGGCGTCTGCCGCACGAGACAAAAGTGCGTGCCGCGATGTACATGCAATTCCTCACAAGCAATTGCATGTACATCAGGGGGGAAGGAGGGAAGTCACCATTGACAATTGAATTACAATTACTTTTATCCATCCGCAACAATATTTGTTGAACAGATATTATTTTATAATATATTGTATGATACGATCTGTTTCAAACTAAGGGAAGGCAGGCTTAGATGATGTGGAAACTCTCAAGTTCACATGGTATTTGATTTATTATTTGATTTTCTATTTCAAGTCTTAAATACAATGCATGAGTGTAGGCTGTTATGTTAGATTATGTATAATGCAGCACAGTAAAGAGGGTACAGAGAAACTGTGCATGCTCTACTGCACCAAAACTGCAATGGGGTCTTCAAACAAATGTTTCATTAGGTTATCTACATTACATATTTCTATAAATGCAAAGTGATACTTTATCATTTCTTTAAATCTCAATATATGTGTACACATTTGAATACATTTTAATCAAGGCAGCAGCTGTATGTGGTCTCTCTGTTGCACTGGCCAATTACTGCCGTCATAACTGAGCCCAGAAACCACTTGCTTTCTGGGTCACACTATTGCTTCATCTCTGTGGCTGACCTTGGATTATGTCATTCATGTAAAAGTGTGCTATGGAAACCTGCAAAATGCCAAACGGAAACAGAAACAATATTATGACAGAGGAAGACGGGAAGGAAATTTTTCCGAGAAAGATCGTGTCTGGATCCGAACTCATCCTTTATCAAAGGCTGACCAATCATTTTCAGCGAAACTTGCCCCGAGGTGGAAGGGTCCTTACCGCGTTGTCAGAAGAGTTGGCCCTGTAAATTTTGAGGTTGTTCGTGAAGACACTGGTGAGGATCTCCGGGTAATTCACCTGGCCCAAATGAAGCCCTGCTATCCCACAGCAGAGGAGTGGGAAAGAGAGCAGCGACGCAAGGTCCTTGAAATTTTTATGGAGGAGAGTGAGGAGGAATCTTTCTTGGGTTTCGACAATTCAGAAATTGAGAAACCAGGCCCAAGCAAAGTTGTAACGAAATAGGATGGATGTTCTTGTCCAATGGGTTCTAGGAAAGAACCTGAACCCCTCACTAGTTCAGGACTTCTGAAGGGGGGGGGGAGTGTGACAACCCCAGGGTTGCCCCTATGAAGTTTTGTTTCTGCCCCTTTTATGTACACTGTGCGCTCCAGCCATGTATATACGCCCTGTCCCGTCATAGCCTCACCTCATTGGCCCAGTGCTCGCGCTGCGGGTGGAGCGGCCCTCTTCCGCATTTTGAAAATGACAGTCGCGCTCTGACTGAGAAGGAGGCAGGAGAGACTGATCGCATGTGCTCGATAGAAGCAGAATTCTGGAGGTCGTACAATCCCTCCGTGTTCTAAGGTTCTGTGCGCTACTAAAACGCTGGAAAGCTCCGCATGTCATTCCCGGAGACGCGTAAAAACGCTCGCTCCTTTTGCTCTTCCGCCTGCTCCAACACTGAAGCCTGTGCCGGCTGGGTACGTCAGCGCACCTCCCGCGTCATCGTAATGTGAGTGAAAAATATTAAATAAACTCTCTAATAGACACTCAGAAAAGCGCTCCCGTAAATATTATTCTGTTTTATGACAGTGAATATAAAAAGACTGTACCCCCTGCTCCATCAACATAGGTGCCTCAATCATACACGTGACATGTGAGTGTACTTTTTTTTTACTGTCTTCTTATTGTAAAATGTATAGTGAATAGTGTTTGATGATATTTTTCTGTGTGTGTGTTTTATCTTCAGCTTGTGCTGTGGAGCAGCTTATGTGGGGAGCTGCCTAAGCTTGTGAACTTTGGGAGGGGAAATACTTTGTTGCACAGTAGTACTGTTTTTTTGGACTGTACAAATACACTTGGGACTCTTTATTTAATTTTCTGTGTGTTTCCTCTGGTTTTTTGTCATTCACATTTTAAGACTAAGGGTTTATATTTATACATCTATATTATAAGTCCTTGTGTGACGGAGACAATAGTTCAAACTAAACCTTCAATATCCCACTTGTCAGGAGGGATACCTGGCTGGCACCCCTATAAAACCACAACCCCAAATAATAACTCTAGTACCACCACAATCCCCCAACCTACAAACCGTTACAATATTAGTGACATGTTAGTCCCATATATGAACCAGCCCGGTCTCTGAGGAGCACAGGGACTGGACTCCTGTTAGTGCCCAGAGTCAGAACTAGACATGGGGAGGCTGCTTTTCAGATTCATGCTGCTAAAATCTGGAACAATCCTCCTGAAAGTGTGAGACAGGCCTCCTCAATGACAATGTTTAAAACCAGGTTAAAGACAGTTCTGTTTAGCTGTGCATACAACTGAGGGATTTTATATTTTTCTTTCTTTTTATGTTCTGTGATTATTTATGATTTTAATGCTTTCTTATTTTGTTCAGCACTTTGAATTGCCTTGTGAATGAATTGTGCTATATAAATAAACTTGCCTTGCCTTATGCGCACACTCGGCTGTATCTACACTGGCCGTGCGCAGGTCCGCGGCTTTTGAAGCTGTCCCTGTGTAGTCTATGGAGCAGTGTAGAGGACAGTACAGAGGACTGATGTAGAGCAACACAAATCACATGCATGTGTTTGTCTTCATGGTCTCTGTGCGCTGGTCTGACCAGACACGGGACTTTATGAATGAAAAAAAAACAATGTCCAGAACACTGTAAAACCTGCTGCTCCTCCGTGTGTGCATTTCCTATGTGTTTTGACTTGGAGACGCGTTGCAGCGTGCACAAAATTAGAAATCCATCCTAAATTAGGCGCAGCCTCGCGTCATATGCACATATAACACTAGTAGTGTAAATAGTAGTGTCACCATTGGTTAACATGGAAAAATGTTACGCGCGTATAACGCGTTCGTACTTTAACGCCTCCTGTGTAAATTAACAGTTAGACTCAATGCAACTTTAAAGGAACCATAAGATTTTCCTTTCAGACAAAAACATGATGTATCCGAGTCTCCAGGCTCAAAGTAAAGATGTTCAAATCCACAATAAGTGTTTGGTCTGTAAAGCTCAGCAGCTGCAGCACAGGGTTAAGACTGAAGTGTGATCCTGTAGAGTCTGACTCTGGGTTCACATGATGCAGCCTCAGCTCTGTCTCCTTCACTTTGTTCCAGATGCTGCGTCTTCACACCTGCTTCTCACAGGTTTTATTGTGTCTATGAAGAGACGAGCTTTGAGTAAAAGACTTTCCACACTTTTCACAGACAAATGGTTTCTCTCCAGTGTGGATCCTCTGATGATCTTTGAGAGAACCACTGTGAGAAAAACTCTTATCACAAACGTCACAGCTGAAGGGTTTTTCTCCAGTGTGGATTCTGCTGTGGCTCTTGAGATGTCCTTTTGTAGTAAAACCTGTTCCACACTGATCACACTCGTATGGTTTTTCTCCAGTGTGAGTTCTGTAGTGGATCTTTAGCTCAGAAGCAGAGACGCAGGTCTTTCCACACTGATCACAGGTGAACCTCATTCTGTAGATGGACTTTGTAGATCTGCCACAAACACAACAAAGACATGTTATGAATATATATATGAATACAAACGTTTAAGCTGAAAATATTTATTAGAACTAGCATTTTAACATAGCCCCCAATAAACATAACCTTTTCATACATTTCTATTAACGTGTTTTTTTCCCTTTTAGTAAATGAAAAATAAATCTTTCACAACGGTTATGGTATGTGTCTCTGTTTAACTATTCACTGCACCCTTACCTGTGTACAATAACTCACTGCTCAATTAGGCTCTCCCTCGGTTACACATGGGCAACAAGCGATTGTCCACCGCAGCCAACTACACCTCGAACCTGTTGAAACACTTGCAGCGTCAACACTCAGCTATTAAGCTAGTCGCTAAAGAGCATGTCAGTGAAGCCGCCGCCTCCTACAGCACAGTACCAACACGATGTAAACAACCTCGACTTGGGTTACGCTGTCAGGTAACCTCAAAGACTGAAATAAATAGACTAGTAGCGGCATACGTTGTAGAAGAGATGCTACCCATTTCTACTGTAGAGTTGCCGTCTTTCAGAAACATTATACGTAAAATAAAACAGTGGACAGTACAAGCGACAGAAAAACTTTTGTAAACTATCTGGAGAAGTGCTACAGCAACATGGAAAGTGAGTCAACCTTTGAGAGCCTGGAGTACGTTTCCACCACTGCTGATATTTGGACCTGTCACAATAAAAGTTTCATGGGCATGACGGCACATTGGATTAACCCAAACAACCTCAAACCTCAAAACCTCAAAAAGCAGCTATTGCCTGCCGAAGAATAAAAGGACGCCATACATACGACGTCGTGGCAAGTGAAATAGAAGGTATACATTCAGTGTTTGGACTCACTCACAAGGTATTTGCTACTGTAACAGACAATGGGTCAAACTTTGTAAAAGCCTTTCGGATCTACGAGGCAGCAGCAGCAGCATCTTCTGGGTCAGAGGAGGACGGGGGTGAAGAGGAGGAAGACAATTTTGTTTTTGCTGATCTCAATGAAATCCTATCTAATGGCACCGCAGAAGGACATTATATTTTTCCCCCTCACTTACGGTGTGCTTCCCACACGCTGAACTTGATTTCTAATTCTGATGTGAACAAATGGCTGTATGCAAATACTGAGTCCAAATCTGTGTACAGAAGTGCTACAGCTAAGTGCTCTGCCCTCTGGACCAAGTGTAGCCGTTCAACTGTAGCCTCAGAGCTTGTTGAGGATATATGCAAAAAAAAGCTAATTGTCCCTGTAACAACAAGATGGAACTAATTCCATGATGCTTTGACATGCATCCTCACTATTCCAGTCCCACAGTTAAACCACTTGTGTACTCAGTTAGACATAAGAGTCCTCTCTGAACGTGAACATAAATTTCTTACCGAATACTGTTTAGTAATGAAACCCCTCACCGTCGCCTTGGATATTTTGCAAGGTGAAGATAACTGCGGGGCGACAGTAGCTCAGTTGGTAGAGCACTGGCCTTTGAGCCTGAAGGTTGTGGGTTCAAGCTCACCACGGGACCTTCTCCACCGACTCCCACTGATGACTGCTGTCGTTGTGTCCTTGGGCAAGACACTTAACCCTGCATTGCCTGAAGCCCCCGCTTAAAAATCAAGGCCGTATTGTCACTGACAGAGCAGCTGTCCTCCTGTGGACTCACCACCTGCAGAGGATCAGTGAGGGGCTGGTGCTAAGTGAATTGGGTGCAGCTCTGACTGCCACCCCCCCGACCCAGAAATGGATTAAGGGGAAGAAGATGGATGGATGGAAGATAACTGCTACTATGGATGCCTTCTGCCAACACTAGAAGTTTTAATGTCAAAGATGTTGGCTTTGTAACCTGGGCTCTGAAGAATGACTGCTGGTCTGCCAGATGTCATTGTGCAGGTTTGTATACTTTACCTTAGTTTAAAAGCATAAAATAAAGAATGCACTATTTTTTATGCTGTTGTGCTCTTTTTACATGCAGGCCATCAAGACCAGATTTGGGTCTGTGCTGGAGAACAAGGATGCTCAACTTGCTGCTGTAACACTGCCAAAGTTCAAACTGAGGTGGCTGAAAGAAGAGCAGAGGAAGAACTCTTTAAAGACACTGCTGATCACAGAATGCCGATCCTCAATGGACACACAAGAGGTTAACCCATTTGATTCTGAACCACAAGCATATTTTTCCAACAAAGGGTGAAATTGACTTTTTTGCTTTTGAAGATGACCTTTCAGCTTCTCGTAACTGTGAAAGTGAAGTCTTTAGTTATCTCCAGTCAGGTTGCAAAATAGACATTCTCCACCAGTTTCCAAACATGAAGGCCTTATTTCTAAAACTGAACACAGCAACACCTTCAAGCGCCCCAGTAGAGAGGCTGTTCAGCCTGGGCAGCCTGGTGCTTACTCCAAGAAGGAATAGGTTGTCAGCCAAACGATTTGAAAAACTATTGCTACTCAGGTACAATCATTACTTTGAAAAACAAAAACGTTAAAGGAGGAGTTAGTTGTTACAACAGTTAAACTGTTACTTTTTGCACTTTTGATGTTAACATTAAACTCATGTTGTTGTTGTTTACCTAGAGTTTTAATGTATTATTTAAAAATGTTTTTTTGCACTACCAGCCAGTAGTCTTGATGACTAAACTGCCTACAATTGAATTGTCCTGGCTGCTGTAGTGATTTACTTTCATGTTCATGTTTTGCCATTTGAGACAGTTTTGAACAACTGTTCAATTAGTTGACCTTAATTTAAATGGCTTTAATAAAACATACAAACTTGATTCTGTTCTCTTTTTTGTGACCCGAAGTAATCCAAAAGTAATTTAACTTAGTTACTTTCTTGGGGCGGTAACTAAGTAATGTAACTAGTTACTTTTTTTAGAAGTAACTACTAATTTGTAACTAATTACATTTTCAAAGTAACTTACCCAACACTGCCCATAACACATTATTTGTTATGTGTATACAATATGTCCTTTTTCATACTTTTGCGTTTCGTATGAGCAAACAATGCGGGCATGAAACATATTCTCTAGCCAAACTAATTGTGATTAGCCACTCTGTTGGTCCTGTTGATTTATATGATATTCAGTATGTGTACATCTGATTGGGGTGAAGTCAGTGCCTCACCAATCACCAACCTCACTGCACCTCACCGGTGTTTCCACATTCACAGCGGCGGGTGTTGGTGTTTAGTGCTTGCAGCACAGAGAGAGATGAAGAATGAGGAGGACTCCAGCAACAAAACAGACTTTTCTAGATGGAAATATCACCACTATTTCAAACTCACTGAGGTTAAAGATAAAAATGTGCACATTATGTTCCAGAACTAAACAAAAAAGTAACGCAATAGTTACATTTACTGGTAACTAGTTACTTTTATAGTGGAGTAACTCAGTTACTAGTTACTTCTCCCAATAAGTAATAACTGATTACTTTTTTAAAGTAACGTGCCCAACACTGTTTGTAAAGTAATCTAAGATAACTGCTGTTGTGATTTAGGGCTATACAAAAATAAATTGAATACATTTATCTTCAGCAGCAAGAATAAATATGAAGAGATCACCTCTCCACAAATGTGTCAGGCCAACTGACTGATGTTCTCCTAGGGCGGATCAATAAAGTATCCATCTATCTGTCTATCTGTCTATCTATCCATCTATCTATCTAACTGGATGTTCTCGGGCCTGTGGTTGCCTTCTCTGTGTGATTGCTGTCCTCAAGCTAACCCAGTATGCAGTGGTGGAGCTCTGAGCAGGTCGATCTCGAAGTCCGGGCGGGCTCCTTATTCTTCGGAAGAGGAGGGAGTTGGTTGCACCACAAAGAGACTGAACATAAGACATTTTAAAGACAGCTTTAATACTTAACTTTGAGGTATGGTCCTCAACTCACTGCTCAAATCATCAAATCTACATTGTGCTTTGTTTCAATAAATGTTTGTAAACCACTAGCCTAATTATTCATTTAAGAAACAGCATCCAGTAATCTGAGGGTGGGACATCACAATCTGAAAGACAAGTGATAAATTAGAGCTAATTTTTCATCTGTCAAAGCAAAGCAGCCATAATTTGGATTCGCGTATGGAAGATAAGAGCAGTGAATATCATTTTGAGAAGGGACATTTCTGAATCCTGGGAGACTGTGGGGGAAACAAGGCAGAGAAACCTCATAATTCACTGGTTTAAAGCATTAAGGCTCATGTGCAGGACCAGAGAAAGGCATGCAAATTCCAGCAGCCGGGGGTGGAGGAGCATCTATGCCCAAAAAGCTCTTAAGCTTCTTTCAAATGTCTAGCGCAAACATAAGATCAACATTAGTGATTTGGGGCGAAGTTACTCTATGATGTCATGGGATTAAGTATTAAGACTAGTATAGTTTCCTTTTGAGTATTATTAATACACACAAATGTTGTGACTTGGCTCTTCTCATGTTTTTAAAATACAAAAAAATGGTGTTACAAAATGTCAATGTAAACTAAATAAATCAAAAAGGCATACATACAAATCTACTTTCATACTTGTTTACAACTTCAATGACAAAGTATACATTCTCAAGGTCTAGTGTAATGACTAAAATGAACCAATAACTCATTTATTTTAATGTGTAGGCCTGTTAAACAAGCTAAAAAAAATGATGCACCAGTGTATGATTTAGCATGAGCAATTTATGAAATACATAAAAGTGACAAATATTGATAGTTTCTTTAGTGCTAATATAGGGATATAAGAACATATTCATCCACCCTGCCCTCCTAAAAAACACAAAACTGTTCCCACTCTGTCTGAACTTCTACTACTCTTCATAGAACTTTCCATTTCTTAAAACAAATATACGTCCAGTCCACCATTACAACAAAGTTTTATTTCTAAAACATGTAATTGGTACTAATTAATATCCCATTTAAAGATGGCAGAGAACACACTGAAATTATGTATTATATTTGTAGGAAAGACTGTGAAATAGCCCCGGTTTGGCTTTATAGGAACATGACAGGTGCTATGGCAGATGTCCACTTCTGACAGACCTGCACTTTAGGCTTCAAACGCCAACGATAAACAACCACCACTCATGGAGAAGATCCAGGCTTTCTTTCATAACATTTTATTTTGTAACACTCCAAGAAAATCCCTTTCACTCTCACAAACTATATTCACATGCTCTCTGCGGGGGAACAACAGAGTCCCAAGGTGACATAGGCAAGAAAACAATCACAATCAACCAAAATAAAGCCAAAATCCCAGTGGTTTGCTACTACAGATGTTAATTTATGTTGTTTATTTGCATATGGAAATGATGTGTTGGTAGCTAGTTAATATGACATCCTTCAAATTGCATTTGGTGATGGCAGTTTCATTTCAAAATCATTCTGCTTTCATCAGTAAAGTCCATAGTGCTACTGCTACTACTGGAAGTCCACTGCTTTAATTTAACGGTATATAGGAGGATTTTCTACTCCCATGTGGATCATCAAGACTATTGGTCCTCCCAATTCCCAATCATTCTGGTGCTTGTCAAATAAGACCAGGGAGTTTTGTTCAAAAAGTGGAGAGGGCTGTTCTTTCCTAAAATTTGGTTGGCTCATCTGGTGCTGAGAGGCATTTATGCCTGTATTCAAGATTCAAGATTAATCAATTATGTCCTGTAGGAAATTTGTCTTAGACTCATATCATATTGTCACTCGTCACCCTGTCCTTTAAACTCATGTTCAGACTCCTTCTCAACCAGATTATTCCATGTCACAAGTTAACCAAGCGCGCCTCTGCTTTAGGGTCCATCATTTATTTGTAACAATTACATCTTGAATAGATTGCTATAAAGAGAAAATAAAACCACCAATGATTAAGAATTGTCATTATGTAAGGGCTTTATTTCAATGCATATAACTTAACATCTGTTTGAAAAGTAATTTCTGGAAATGATACTGTCAAGTTTATTTCTCTCCAGTTCCGAAAATTGAAAAGGGATACAATTATACTGGATGTTTAAGTGGAATTCACTCCAATAAACAGACTTTCACAAACAAACAAAGCAAATATTCAAATGTTTTTAACAGTTGTATACATTTTTAAAGTGTACTAATTATTACAATAATCAAATATATTTATCAGCGTTAATACATTTAAACATAACATAGCAGATAAGATACTACAATTACATAGCAAATTTTAGTCAACCAATGCACTGTCGTTTTAACATTAAACTATAATTTTATACAGTTTACCATACCGGTTGTCCTTCCTGGTTTTCTGCAGTTTTTACTGGCCTCTTCGAGGATGGATTTAACAAAAGCTTTGCCTTAGGAAGAGCACATCAAAGCCTTTCAGTCCTTTGTTTTTGTGTCTGAATGAGTGAGACTCACACCTGAATTTCTCCTACTGGGATCAATAAAGTATTTATCTATCTATCTAACTGCAATGTGTCCCAAACTCATCACTCAAACCCGCTCCAGAGAACATATCACCCCTGTCCTTCAAAAACTCCACTGGCTCCCTATCCAACAGCACATCCATTTCAAAATCTTCCTCATCCCCAAAGCCCCTCCATAACCTCGCTCTTCCATGCCTAACTATATTTTGATGTTTACTACCCGCCCTAGGTAGGCAGTATAAGGAGACTTGTTCTCTCTTCTCTGTAACTCTTCTCTTTACCAGGAGTCAAATAGCCTACTGACGCTTCGGGCTGATGGTCCTGTCCGGGCTGCACTATTGTGTGTGGATCATTTCCTTTTACTCACAGAAAATTCACGGAGGATCATGTTTCGTCGATCTTTACTAACGTCCAGGAAGCATGCATTGTTGCCATGGTAACCATACAGATTCAGGCATAAACAGAGTGATATGTTTAGTGATGCGGTGATGCTGTGATCTTTTGATAATGCTCTAAAAAGATTGAGATAAGATAAGAATTCCTTTATTGGTCCCACAGTGGGGAAATTTCGATGTTGCATCGCACATATAGGACAGTAGTAAGAGCACACAGGGAGCACACACAATATATACACTATATACAAATAAGTAGTAGCTATGTTTCTTAGCTAACATAACCAGCTGTAGATGCTGAAAAAGCTTCAATACCAGTCAATAAATATATACTGTATGTGGCAGTGCAGTTATGTACTGTACAGTTAAATAGTGCAGGATAAAAAGTATAAGTATATAAGTAGTAGTATATAAGTTAAGTGACATGAGGTAAAGTGACATTGTTCTGTGACATTCTGAAGTTGCAGTATTGCACATTGCACATGATTTAAGAATTTACTTAATTACAGATGAATGAAATTTACAGGCTCAGCAGTTCGTATTGTACAGTCTGACAGCAGCAGGAAGGAACGACCTACGGAACCTCTCCTTCACACAGCAAGGGTGAATTAGTCTGTCACTGAAACTGCTCTCTAGAGCAGAGAGAGTGTCCTGCAGGGGGTGACAGTCATGGTCCAGCATAGATGTTAGTTTGCTCAGGACCCTCCTGTCCCCCAGCTGCTGCACTGTGTCCAGGGAACAGCCCAGGACTGAGCTGGACTTCCTGACGACCTTGTCCAGCTTCTTCCTGTCCCTCTCTGTGATGCTGCTGTTCCAGCAGACCACACCGTACAAGATGGCTGATGTCACCACAGAGTCATAGAAGGTCTTCAGGAGTGGCCCCTGCACTCCAAAAGCCTCCTCAGTAGGTAGAGGCGGCTCTGGCCCTTCTTGAAGAGGGCGTCTGTGGTATGAGTCCAGTCCAGTTTGTGGTTAAGATGAACACCCAGGTACTTGTAAGAGTCCACTCTCTCCATGTCCTTTCCCTGGATGTTCACTGGAGCTGGAGCGGCAGAGAGACGTCCGCGGAAATCCATCACCATCTCCTTGGTCTTCCCCGTGCTGATGAGGAGGTGGTTCCGCTGACACCAGTCCACAAAGTCCTGTATAACTCCTCTGTACTCTGTGTCATCGTCCTCGGAGCTGAGTCCGATGATGGCAGAGTCGTCAGAGAACTTCTGTAGAACACAACCGTCCGTGTTGTGTCTGAAGTCCGCAGTGTAGAGGGTGAAGGGCCCCTGGGGGGCCCCCACACTGCAGGTCAGGACCTCCGACACAAAGTCCCTGGTTCTAACAAACTGGGGTCTGTCTGTGAGGTAGTCCAGGATCCACTGGGACAGGTCGTAGTCCACACCAGCTGTCTCCATCTTGTCCCTGAGAAGCCTCGGCTGGATGGTGTTGAAGGCACTGGAGAAATCAAAGAAGAGGATCCTCACAGTGGAGCCGGGTTTCTCCAGGTGGGTCAGGGAGCGATGGAAGAGGGAGATGATGGCGTCCTCGACTCCGATGCCCGGCCTGTAGGCGAACTGCAGCGGGTCCATCGCTGGGCTCAGAGTGGAGCGAAGATGTCCCAGGACCAGTCTCGCCAGTGTCATCATGCAGTGGGATGTTAGAGCCACTGGCCTGAAGTCGCTGAGGTCTTTGGCCCGTGGTTTCTTGGGCACCGGTACCACACAGGAGGTCTTCCAAAGCTGTGGTACCGCCCTCAGCTTGAGGCTCCGGTTGAAGACGCGCTCCATCACTCCACAGAGTTCGTCTGCACAGGAGCGAAGGAGCCTGGAGCTGATGTTATCTGGTCCTGGTGCCTTTCTGGTCTTTATCCTCCTCATCTCTGTCCTCACCTGAGCAGCGGGGGGTGCAGGGGGGCTGGGTGGAGTGGGTGCTGAGTAGGGAGGACGGGGGCTCAGTGGTGGGGGGGGGAGTGTCTCTGGGAGGGCTGGTGGGGCCGTGGGAGGAAGACTGTGGTGCACGGTCGGATCTACTTGTGTATAAATAGTCATAAAGTAGTTAATGAGAGGTGGATTAATTCAGACGAGCACTGAAGGCCATAGTGTGAAATGCACAGCCCACCACTGTTCTGGTCATTTTCTACGCAGCTAAGTACAATACTATCCATCTGTAAATGTGAAACTTCCTGATTAACTACTGCAGTACTTTTTTGGACAAGTACTTATATTTTATCTGTTGGTTATCTTGTTCACATCATTGTAATATTGTAATCTATTATTTGTAATCAAAAAGACTATGAGACAACTACAAAGCTACAGTTATACTGTGGGATTTGGGCTGTCGCCCACATGATCAATTAAAACAACATATATAATGACAAAGTTTTCTAGAAAAGGTTTATGTTAAAAAAAAAATCTAAAAATTCCTAAACATTATTTACAATACAATACAATACAATACAATTTATTCTTGTATAGCCCTAGGTCACAACAGAAGTCATCTCAGAGGACTTAACAAAACCATTGAAATCACCAACACAGGTCAGAGAATCAACAGTTAAAACACATGAAGAATATAAAGCACACACAGAAGAAAATGTCCATACATGTTGTAGAATGCTAAAGTGTCCTGATCATCACCAATCCTTTCTGTTGGACACTAACTGTCCAACAAGACCCTCCTGCATCGACAAGGAAAAACTCTTAAAAAACCCAGTGGGAAAACGTGAGAAACCTTGGGGAGCACTAGGGAAACCCACAGGGAGGGAGACCCATATGAGAAAGGGATCCGCTCCTCCGGACGGACAGGCTAATGATCTAGGACCTAAGCTAGCTACAGAACGTGGACCAGTGGACGCTGAACGTGGACAGGTCCGGTGCAGGACCGAAGCACTCCCAGGCGGGTCGGGCGGGGCAGTCCGCAGGTGTAGATGGAAGAGGCCAGGCTCAGAGATCCCGTCATCGTACCATGAAACAGACAATGGGACAACGGGTGAATAGCAATGAACAAACTACAGTCAGAATCCTAAAAATGCTAAACAGATAAAGTAGGAAGGAGGAGAGGATAGTGCTCAAGTTACCATACTTCTCCCAGCAAACTGACTCCCTATGCAGCTTGACTGACACTCTGAGGAGTTTAACCTTCTCCGAGTCTTACCTTCCTAGCCATATGCTAAACTAAAGAGGACTGTTTTAAACCTAGCCTTGAATAAAGAATAACATACAGCATAATATATAACATAATATACAACATAACACAATACATTATTGAATAATATATAACATAATATATAACATAATACAGCATATATATATAATATATACACTACATATTATATATTACCTAATTATATGCTAAATTAAAGTAAAGTGCTTTAAGCCTGGCCTTGAATGTGGAGACCGTATCTGCTTCCTTAACATGAATGGGAAGCTGATTCCACAGTAAAGGAGCTTGGTAGCTAAATGCTCTGCCACCAACAGTGATTTTTGAGACCTTAGGAACCACCAGACGTCTGGCGTTTTGTGAGCGCAACGCTCGACCTGGTTGATACGACACTAACGTGTCTTGGAGATAAGAGGGAGCCAAGCCATTTATGGCTTTATATGTTAAGAGTAGGATTTTAAACTTTATTCTGTACAACACAGGGAGCCAGTGGAGTGATTTTAACACCGGAGTTATGTGCTCCCTCCTTTTGGTACCTGTTAAGATCCTAGCTGCTGCATTCTGAACGAGCTGGAAGCTCTTCAAAGAGGCTTTAGGGCACGCTGCCAGTAAAGCGTTACAGTAGTCGAGCCTTGAGGTGACAAACGCGTGAATGAGTTTTTCCGCGTCACTTTTAGGAAGGAAATTCCTAATTTTAGCGATGTTCCGTAAGTGGAAGTACGCTGTTTTAGTTGCTTGGCTTATATAAGCCTTGAAGGAGAGTTCTTGGTCAAAAATGACTCCAAGATTCCTCACAGTGTTACTGGGTATTATACTGACATTATCGAGAGTAACCATCTGGTTAGTGAGGGAGTCACGCAGGCGCTTCGGACCGAGTAGGATCACTTCTGTCTTCTCCGGGTTGAGAAGTAGGAAGTTAAGAGTCATCCACATTTTAAGGTCCTTTATGCAGGCACTGAGCTTTTCTAGCTGATCTGTCTGGTTAGGCTTCATCGACAGATAAAGCTGTGTGTCATCTGCATAGCAGTGGAAATTAATTCCATGCTTTTTAATAATGTTTCCCAGTGGCAGCATGTAGAGAGTAAAAAGAATCGGTCCGAGTACCGAACCCTGCGGCACACCGAATTCCACTCCAGAATAAGGCGACGAGTCCTGATTCACATTGACGAAGTGATATCGATCTGATAAATAGGATTTAAACCAGCCAAGGGCTGTTCCTCTAAGACCTATATCACATTCTAGCCTCTGCAGTAGAATGCTGTGGTCTATTGTGTCAAATGCAGCACTAAGGTCCAGTAGGACCAGCACTGACACTTGTCCATTATCAGCAGCTAGTAGTAAGTCATTTGTGACTTTGACTAGTGCCGTTTCAGTGCTATGATGAGCTCTGAATCCTGATTGAAAGACTTCAAACATATTATTTTCCTGCAGGTGGCAGCGGAGCTGCTCAGCTATAAGTTTTTCCAGGATTTTAGATATAAAAGTGAGGTTTGAGATCGGTCTGTAGTTTGTAAGTATTTCTGGGTCCAGGTTTGTTTTCTTCAGAAGGGGTTTGATTACCGCGGTTTTAAAAGCTTGTGGGACATAGCCACATTGTATGGATGCGTTTATTATATTTACGATAGGCTCAATTATCAAAGGAAGTATGTCTTTGAAGAGCCATGTCGGGACTGCGTCTAACATGCAAGTTGAGGCTTTTGAGGATGTGACCACAGAGATCACCTCTGCTTGGCTCACAGCCATGAATTTATCGAGGCCCACTGAAGAGTCTAAGTGGGAAGTCACGTATGCCGCTTCAACCTGTCCACCACTAACAGCAGGAGCAACCTCCTCCAGCTTGTCACGGATGGATGTAATTTTATTATTAAAGAAGTGGAGAAAGTCGACACTGCTCAGTGAGCTTGGAATTTTAGGCTCGATTGCGCTATGGCAGTTTGTGAGTTTAGCGACGGTGCCAAACAAAAATCTACTGTTGTTTTTATTCGCTTCTATTAAAGTTGAATAGTATTGAGTTCGAGCCCCGCGAAGGGCCTTCTTGTAGTTTCGGAGACCTGCTTTCCACTCCCTGTGGACAGGCTCCGAGTGGGAGTGGCGATATAGCCTCTCCAATTTTCTGACGTCCTGTTTTAAAGTGTGGAGTTGAACACTGTACCAGGGCGACGATGATCTAATCCTAATGGTTTTCTGTTTTAAAGGAGCTGCTGCATTTAATGCAGATTTTAAAGACTCCATAGTGTTGCCCACCGTTTGGTCAATGACTGAGGGACTGCAGCTGCCGTGAACAGGTTCACCTGCAGCAGTATTCAACATAGGCTGTATTAGTTCTTTGAACCTTGTGATAGATTTATCATTTAAGGTTCTTTTCATTATGGTTTTATCTTGCGGGGCAGGAAAGTCCTCCAAAGCGAGATCAAACGTGATCAAGAAATGGTCAGACAGCAACAAGCTTTGACGCTGGATGTCAACATTGGAGACATCACAACCGTAGGTCAGGACAAGGTCCAAGGTGTGGTTATGAATGTGAGTAGGTTCCTCGACATTCTGAGTAAAACCAACACCATCTAGTACGGCGCTGAAAGCTTTGTTTAAGCTGTCAGTGCTGTCGTCCACATGTATATTGAAGTCTCCAGCTATAACTATGTTTTCCCATTCCAAAACTAGGTTTGAAATGAAGTCAGAGAATTCTGTTAGGAACTCGCTGTAAGGACCAGGAGGTCGGTATAAAACTATAAATAGTACTGCTTTTTGTTTTCTCCACCCAGGACAGGTGATTGAAAGTGTTAAGTTTTCAAACGAGTGAAAAGCGTTGTTGGTTTTGGGACTAAGAACCAAGTTGGTGTGTGATATAATCGCAACACCACCGCCGCGACCTGTAGTTCTGGCTTTCTGGTAGTTAACATGCGTCGGAGGAGTGCACTCATTCAATCTAACGTAGTCGTCCTGTTGGAGCCAAGTCTCCGAGAGCGCAAACAGATCCAAGCCCTTGTCTATAATAAGTTCGTTTATGAGAAGCGATTTTAGACGAGATTGATCTGACGTTCATTAAACCACATTTAACAACCCTACGCTAGAACTATTTCTGTCTGTCTGAACTTTTATTAAGTTACTGTGTCTGACACTAGGTCAGATTTCCTCGCATATAGTGCTTTAGACTTCAAGCGGGGAACACACACAGTTTCAATCTGACTAGGTTTCTGAGGCTAGTAACTGAGCACACACAGGCACACACACACATGCACACACAGTTTCAATCTGACTAGCCTCTGAGGCTAGTAACTGAACAGATGGGGGCTCAGAGGTTGTGGCAGAGCAGCTCTGCACCCGGGCCTCAGTTCTGCATCGTCATTTGAGCCGAGCTGAACAGTTTAGAGCCTGGGCCAAATTCTTAGCCAAAAGGGATTGCTTTAGCTAGAAACCCAGTGAGCAGGCAAAGGTGCAAACACGTTGACATAAAATATCATTTTGTAAGATCAACTGTAAATGAAGGTAAAGTGACGTTACACTATTGTCCTACAGAGAGATGTTGGCAGATGTGATGACAAAACCATGCATCACAGCACAAGCTATTTAAGTTCTCTAACATTTTGTTTGGTTAAAAGTGTGGACAGTGTGTATTTTTGTTTCCGTATTTCCTGTTGTGAAGGAAGCTAACACATTTGAGAGCAAGTGGGGGTGTAATTGTATTGTATTTTCTGTTATGCTCTGAATGCATTATTTGTTTATTGATTGATGACGTCACGGCCGGACCTTATTTAACCCCCCGCCCTAAATAAACCATGGCACCTTGCTTGTGTGAAATGAATCTGTGTGGACTGCTCGTCTTTTTCTCGCACAGTGCTAAAGGAGGCTCACACTGGGCTGCTGCGTAGCGAATTCTGACAACACAAAGATCTATGGGAAACTCGCCTGTATTTGGGCATCGTCTGGTCCTCCCGGTTCTGCGCAGTGGATGATCTCCCATAATGCGTTGCGCCAAACACGCGTGTGTGGGTCTCACGCATGTGCACAGAGGGGCTCGGGCCGCGCTCTGACCAATCAGAGCGGGAGTTAGAGCGAGAGCCAGACGAGCAGAGTTTGTGGCACTAAAGTGTGGATTTAAACAAAAGCGAAGGATTTAAGAAGAAATTAAAGCCGCAAGCGGCGTCGAACGGCCCTCGCCGCACCGCGCGACTCCCCGCACTGCGCGCACACACCCCATTCCAAGCCACCCCGCACCAAGCCACCCCGCACCACGCCCTCCTGCACCACGCTGTCCAGCCTCACGCCGCCCCGCACCAAGCCGCAATGCGCCGCTCCACAACGCCCCGCACTACGCCGCACCACACCGTACCACGCAGCACCGCTCAAAGGAGGTGGCGCCGTTGTGTGATGATTTGTTCCCGTAGCCATAGAAGATTGTTAGTCAAATTGTAATGAATATGATAAGTAGAGCTGGTTTGGCTCCCCATGTAAACTTTGACTCAGTCTTTAGGGGGCGCTAATGGGCCAATTTCAAATATTTCGCTTTCACCTGACCTAAACCCTGGAGTTGAACAATGGATTCAAGTTTAATGCAAATCAGTCTTTGTTTGTGCAAACGGGGAAAAAATGTATGTTGTCAAAAACGGCCAAAAAAACCCTCACATTTTGCCGCTCCGCTGCTCAAACAACATTTCACTGATCAAAAATCCCTGAAGTCATTTTGAAGGTACATGTGTTGAGATAATTTGGAGCAATTTTGAGGCCAATCGGTGAAACGGCCGAGGAGGAGTTGCTTTCCAAGCGACATGTATGAAAATGATTGGTTTTCATTTTTCCATTTTGCAATGAAATTTATGAGCTTCCTGTTTGTCAGAGGGATTAGCCATAATAACATTTTTTCCATGTCTTGACTTGAGGAACATGTGTACCAAATTACATGGTTCTACGACAATTTTGACCTCGAACCCATCCCAGAGGCATTTTTAAATTGGCTGTTGTAGGTGGCGCTATAGAGCCAATTTCAAAATTTAAACTTTCAAATTACCTAGACCCAAGAGTTGAACCATGGATTCAAGTTTTGTGCAAATCAGACTTTGTTTGTGCAAACGGAAGCAATTTTTCTATTGTCAAAAACTGAAAAAAAAATATGCCACTTTTTGGCGCTCCGCTGCTCAAACAACATTTTACTGATCAAAAGTCTGATAAATCACAATGATGGTACATGTGTTTAAGACGATGTGGAGCGATTTTGAGGCAAATCGGTGAAACGGCCAAGGAGGAGTCGCTTTCCAACCGACACGTGTGAAAAGGATCATTTTTCATTTGTCCATTTTGAAGTGAAATTTATGGGCTTCCTGTTTGTCAGGGGGCGGGGCCATAATAACTTTTATTTCATGTCTTGAGATGAGGAACATGTGTACCGAATTTCATGCCTATACAGCAAACTTGACCTCGAAATGCTCCCATACTAAAAACTTTGACCCCATCTGTAGGGGGCGCTAATGAGCCAAGTTGATTTTTTTCACTTTCAAATAGCCTAGACCCTAGAGATGAACGATGTATTAAAGTTTTGTGCAAATTAGACTTTGTTTGTGAAAACGGCAGCAAATTTGATGTTGTAAAAAAACTGTCAAAAAAAGGTCACTTTTTGCCGCTCCGCTGCTCAAACAACGTTTTTCCCTGATCAAAATTCCCTGAAGTCATTTTGAAGGTACATGTGTTGAGATGATTTGGAACAATTTTGATGCCAATCGGTGAAACGGCCGAGGAGGAGTCGCTTTCCAACCGACATGTATGAAAATGATTGCGGATCATTTTTTCCATTTTGCAGTGAAATTTATGGGCCTCCTGTTTGTCAGAGGGCGGAGCCATGGTAACATTTCGGTCGTATCTTGACTCGAGGAACATGTGTACCAAATTTCATGGCTCTACGACAAACTTGACCTCTGAAACTCCCATTGGCTGTTGTAGGTGGCGCTGTTCTGGCATTTTTTGAGTCCCATAAAAATAAAACACCCAAATATCAAATTTTTCACCAGGTCTGATGTTTGGGCAAAATTTTACAACTTTTCATGCATGTTCAGGGGTGAAATTAAGGCTCAAAGTGCAGAATTTGACATCTCTCGAGCAAAAACAATAGGCCCTTTCCCCGTTCGGGGCTCGGGCCTAATAATACCCCCATGGGATTTTTCGGAGGTCAAGTTTTTCGTAGAGCCATGAAATTCGGTACACATGTTCCTCTAGTCAAGACATGAAAATAATGTTATTATGGCCCCGCCCTCTGACATACAGAAAGCCCATAAATTTCACTGCAAAATGGAAAAATGAACAGCAATCATTTTCATACATGTCGGTTGGAAAGCGACTCCTCCTCGGCCGTTACACCGATTCGCCTCAAAATCGCTCCAGATCATCTCAACACATGTACCTTGAAAATGACTTCGGCGATTTTTCATCAGTGAAACGTTGTTTGAACAGGGAGCTGCAAAATGTGACCTTTTTTTTGGCCGTTTTGGACAATATTAAATTTGCTCCCGTTTGCACATACAAAGTCTGATTGGCACAAAACTTTAATACATTGTTTAACTCTAGGGTCTAGGTCAATTGAAAGTGAAATAAAAGAACTTGGCTCTATAGTGCCCCTACAGATGGAGTCAAAGTTTTCAGAGTTTTTCATACTAAAAACTCTGAAATAGTCTGTAGGGGGCGTTAATAAGCCGAGTTCAATTATTTCACTTTTAATTGACCTAGACCCTAGAGTTGAACCATGGATTCAAGTTTTGTGCAAATCAGAATTTATATGTGTAAACGGGAGCAAATAGAATGTTGTGAAAAACGGCCAATAAACACTCACATTTTGCCGCTCCGCTGCTCAAACAGCGTTTCACTGATCAAAAATCCCTGAGGTCATTTTGATGGTACATGTGTTTAGACAATGTGGAGTGATATGGAGGCCAATCGGTAAAACGCCCGAGGAGGAGTCGCTTTCCAACCGACATGTATGAAAATGATTGCGGATCTTTTTTCCATTTTGCAGTGAAATTTTATGGGCCTCCTGTTTGTCAGAGGGCGGAGCCATGGTAACATTTCGGTCGTATCTTGACTCGAGGAACATGTGTACCAAATTTCATGGCTCTACGACAAACTTGACCTCTGAAACTCCCATTGGCTGTTGTAGGTGGCGCTGTTCTGGCATTTTTTGAGTCCCATAAAAATAAACACCCAAATATCAAATTTTTCACCAGGTGTGATGTTTGGGCAAAATTTTACAACTTTTCATGCATGTTCAGGGGGTGAAATTAAGGCTCAAAGTGCAGAATTTGACATCTCTCGAGCAAAAACAATAGGCCCTTTCCCCGTTCGGGGGCCCGGGCCTAAAAAAGTTCCGGATGACAAGGGACACTAAAATCCCCACAAAATCCGACCTTTATTAAAGCTGTAGGTTCTCTGTCAGCTGAGGTTGAGCTGTTTTAATATGTATTGAGTCCTATGGGGAAAATTTCTGGGTAGCCCTCGTGAATTTAGTCTGGTTCAGTCTGCAGTACTGCGAGAATCCCCTGAGCACGTGGGTTATTCAGCTACAAGCTGTAATACCCTATCCAGTTAATATAATAGATCCATGATTGGCGCCGACGATCCGTAGCGCCGCCATCTTGGACCGGTCGTTCCCTCCTCTCAGAGTAATCTGTTTAGCAGGCGCAGTGACGACTCAGCGCATTTAATCGATCATAACTCACTGAATACTTTACCGATTTTCACACTTTTTTCTTTACTGTAAACATCACACATGTAGCTATAATACAATATACATGGTTTGGCGTCTATTATTATTCATAGTGGGTTTAACAGTAATATAATATTCTGATATATGATTCTATGATGTATGATAGGTATTTTTGCAAAACACACAATGTTGTTGTACATACAAAAGTTAGGGACATTTGACTTTCAGATGAAATGTATGAAATTATGCAACAATTGACACTGAACAGTTATACCTTTAATATATGATCGAACCCTTTTATATACACAAATATATGATAGAAGCCTGTATAAACACTTAGATAAATATATGATTCTATCAAATAGAGCCATATATCTATCAAATAGATGGAGCCATTCCCAAACTCAGTAACACCGAGGCCCCCTTAAAAATCTGACGGGTCTGCGTGGCCCCCCCAAAATAATAACCAAGAAGACAACATTAAGAATAGGCTCTTCTGGTTATTTTATTTTGGGGAAATAGCCTCTGCTACAAACATTGTAATACAAAAATGATTAAAGTGGATTATTCAAGTCAAATAATGAACACAAATATTTTAATATTACAAACAAAACATTAATTTAACATCAAATCATTATATTTTTTTATTATATTTTTTATGACCTCCCGCGGCCCCCCTGCAGTACCCTCGCGGCCCACCAGGGGATATATATATAATCCTAAATCTACTTTAATTCACCATCAATAAAAGACTAGGCATTTGAATCAGGATACATCATGAAAGGTAGAGATTGAACCAAAAAATTGCTGGTTGAAGATTAAGTAAATGGGATCAGAGATCAGTTGATAAAGCAAAAAAATACAAAAGGAAAGGGTTACAAAAGCTACCTGTAGGTGTTGTCAGGAACACAATAGTCTCTCTCAATGCTCTCGTTTTCAGCCATGTGAGTCCACTGCCCGTCCTGCTTGATCTCCCATCGGTACGGCATCTTGTCATGAGATTTGAAACAGCGATCTGTGGCATTCACGAAACATACATGGATGAAAAACAACTGTAACATCAGGTGACTCAAACAACTCCTTTGCATTTTGACAATTACAATCCAAAAGCTCTCGAACCATCTATTTTCCACTGGAGCACTTTCATATGGAGGACCAAAAATGACTAAAGTATAAATAAATAAATAAATAAATAAATAAATACAGGAATATATTAATAAATACATTCATTTTGGACAATAAAAACTAAATATTTACATTGATATGTTAAATATTACTATGAAATCAAATAAATATACTTTTATTTAGGTTATTTATCAATATCTACATTTTTTCCTTTATTTATGTATCCATTTATTGCATATATTTATTTATGTATTTCTACATTTCTTCATTTATTTATTTATGTATTTCTGTGTCGCTACATTTCTCCATTTATCTATTTATGTATTTCTACATTTCTTCATTTATTTATTTATGTATTTTTGTGTTGCCGTATGCTAATTAGGCGGGCGGTGCTGAACTCAATCAATAGCAGGATTGGTGGGCAGTAGGTCAGCCAGGGCAACCAGACAGAAGCAAAGTTAGCCTTCTCGGTTTGTGAGAGGATGTGAAGCTGCTGTATAGCTTGTTGAAGAGCGTCCAGCACAGTTGCATCAAAGTCTACCTCTGGGTCAGCACTGTGATGAACTAAAACATCTAATAGTCTTTCCAGCCGAAAGAGTAGATAGTCCTCAGGTGCATTATGCTCAACATCATTAACATAATTTGCTAATGCTCTTAATTGATGAGCAATGGCTCCTAAAAAACTTACATTCGAAACTGCCATCATACCACACAAAAGTGCACGGAGGATCTCTAGCTAGCTAACAGAGTACCGTAATGTGAGGCAGTAATGATCGAGACCAGAGTTCACGCAATCCTAACCAATCCTGTTCTAGATTGAGTTCAGCACCGCCCACCTAATTAGCATACAGGAACACAAAAATACATAAATAAATAAATGAAGAAATGTAGAAATACACAAATAAATAAATGAAGAAATGTAGCGACACAGAAATACATAAATAAATAAATGAAGAAATGTAGAAATACATAAATAAATAAATGAAGAAATGTAGAAATACATAAATAAATAAATGAAGAAATGTAGAAATACATAAATAAATAAATGAAGAAATGTAGAAATACATAAATAAATAAATGAAGAAATGTAGAAATACATAAATAAATAAATGAAGAAATGTAGAAATACATAAATAAATATATGCAATAAATAGATAAATAAATAAAGGAAAAAATGTAGATATTGATAAATAACCTAAATAAAAGTATATTTATTTGATTTCAGAGTAATATTTAGCATATCAATGTAAATATTTAGTTTTTATTGTCCAAAATGAATGTATTTATTAATATATTCCTGTATTTATTTATTTATTTATTTATACTATAGTCATTTTTGGTCCTCCATACTTTCATGCCCAGAACTGAAATCACAGGGAGACTTCCCTGGTTAAAAATGATCAATAAATAAAACTGTAGAGCATGACTTCACCAATCCATCTCTCAGCGTTGCAGTATTGTTGCAATTTTGCTCTAGTATTTTGTCATGAACCAAACTAAATAAAATCTATAAAAGTAGAATATTACCTTCATGTATACAGTGGCCCTTGATGAAGAACATGCAGATCTCAGTTTTATCTGTAATAGGAAATATACAAGTTACACCATAAATCCATCCATTTAAATGTATTTTTAAAGAAACCATATTGTCTGGCTATGACTCTTGAAAATTATTCATACTTTCAAAAGAGTCCACAGACTTCCATTATTAAAATCCCTTTGCATTGAAATGTGCGTAATAATATAAAATATGTCACATTAGGGCTTCACAATTAAACTAGAATCACCATTTTTGTGGTCAAAATGAGCAAATCGCAAAGACTGACAGGATTTGTCTATGGCATTCATAAACATGCTTCTTTTTGATTAAGCTTTGCCCCCTAGTATGTGTGCTATACTTTTTGTAACTCATGTATTGCATTTTGTTGTATTGTCATAGTATTTATTTTACTAGTCAGCCACGTGCAAAACGCTTTTTCCCTTCATTAATTTCCATCACCAGGAATCTTGGAATGAGCAAGATTTTCTAATTCCATATCTTGTCATCTTCATAATTTATATAAACTGTGCACATCTCAGATCTGACTTAGTGAGGGGCTGCTGTTATGTGTACTGGGTGCAGCGTTGACTGCCACCCAGAAATGGATTAAGGGGAAGAAAATGGATGGATGGATGGAGGTTAGTTTACAGGTAATTTTCTGAAATGTGTGGAATTGTGCATGATGTAAGATTTTTTTTAAATATATTTTTACACATTTACTTTCCAATATTAGACTTTTTAAACTTCAAGCTATAAACAATCTCATCCCAATCACAATATTTGAGAGAAATATGGCAATTTGTGACAATATCAAAAAACATAACATCACTTCAAAAAGGCCCACCACACACAGCACAGAACATCCCCAACATTTTACCTCTTTGCCTTGTTGGGGGTCCACTGCTTTTTGCTTCCACATTTTTGACAGAAGGATGGTCCGAGGGGTCAGCAGTACTCGAGCTCTTGGCGCCACTTGCAACCGTCTCATCTTGTGCATTATCGCCAGTGGACTCCGTTTCAACGCCACATACTAATGCTTCCCCAACACTAGGCTCTTCCATATCATCTTCTCCTGTTAAGTCGCTTCTACCAGGTCTACCTCCGCGATTTCCAGGATTGCTTCCAATTTTACCCCTTCCGCTCTCCTCAGATTTGGAAGTAACTCCGTCAGAACCACTAGCCGTTTGCCGACCTCTTTGGCCCTTACTACCCCTTCCTCTCCCTCTGCCTCTACTCCCACGACTGCGGCTTTGTTTTGCACCAATGCTGCTCGAGTCTGCGCTGCGATCTCCGTCTGCATTGTTGTCCCTGCTCCTGTTTGCTTTGTCGGCGAGTCTCAGAGCCTCCTTGTTTGCGTACACAGATTTGAGCCGGTGGAAGAGATGCTCAGGGATGTGCTTTTCCTGCAGCAGTTTGAGCGGCTGAGGGGCGCAGAAGTCGTGGTTCTTGGGGCAGCTACAGTCCTGGTGGAGGTACTGCTTACACATGTGCAGACTTTTGCAGTCGTCCTGGCAACTGCCGCTGTTGTTGTATTGATGGCACATCTGGGAAGAAAACAAGTTTGCCACAACTGGTTTGCCGTTTGCTGTTTCTCTATGGCCCTGTATTTGTGATCTAACATTGATACTAAATGTTAAACAGTAATGGTGGTCATTGATCAAGTTTATTTGCCTGTGTCAACTACTTCTAAGTATCGCACATAGTATCACATAATCACAGTATATGACATATTTTTATACAGATAATGCAATCATTACCTTTAAAAACATATATTTTACATAATCGTTCTTACGATAAAGATTTAACAAACCCCAGGAAAACTAGAAAAAAATATATATATATATAATAATAATAATACATTTTATTTCTTAGGCGCCTTTCTTGACACACAAGGTATAGAATAGCATATGACAGGGGGAGCAACACCACGCTCCCATCCCATCGCCATGATTCTATGGGGCATTTCCGCTCCGTGTTCTACCCGGAACTCATCGTCCTGCATGCACTGTTCTGTGTGAGCCTCTGATCACTGCTCATTCCTCAACATGTGTCTCATACAGGTGTGAAATAACCGCGGAGACCAGTCACGTGCGGTCAGATGAGGCAGGTGAGGCCCGGCCTCACCTAAGATTATGGAAAGAAAAAAGAATAAAACGGAAACAATAATACTTTGTCACTATATCAGGTGATTTGTGGTATTGTATTTTTTCAATGTAACTTTGCCTTATTTCATTCATTTTTACCTTGAAATTGCAAATTTTTGTAACATTTTCTTATATTTGACAGAGCGGCGCACTGTGAGGCGAGCCTCACTCAGGAGACGTAAAAGCCCATAGCTCACTGTGTGAGAGGCCCGTGCGCTGCTATCAACTGTTTTCTTTGTTTACGCGGTTTACAAAGTTCAAACATACTTCCTTTACAATCAACATGTCAACCTTTGAGAGGATGAGTCATAAATTGTGTTTTTGACAACAAATATAGGTCTTAATTGCGCTCAAACCACGGCTTGTAATGTCACCACCTGAGGCCAGCCTCAGGGTAGTGGGCGCATGTGAGCCCAGAATTTGGCTACATCCAATTTCATCTGAAAGCTCCTTTCTTGTTCTTCCTCTGCTAAGGGTAGCTACAGGTTTGGCTAAAATACGTGTAACACATTTTAAGATGATTTAAAATCCACTTAGGGTATGGTTATGCTTCCAATGACGATAGGAATGATAAGGAAGAGAGGTGAAGGGTAAGGTTGATTTCAGAAATTGGATGCACCCGAGAGTCCGCTGCCGGCAGCTAGCGAAAACACGAGAGGAGTTTATGGAGGAGACACCCGTTTTGTTTTACTGTTTAAAACTCTTTGGACTTAGTTCCAAATGGCGGATTACATATCTAAGCTCAAACTATTATCTGGACTTAAACATGGAACTGGTCTGAACTGAAGTGGTCTGTGCAGGTGATTTATAAGGTAAGACCATAACACACTTTTAAATGTGCTTTTTACCAACTTTTGTGTTTTGTATGAGCAAACAATGCGGACATGGAACATATTCTGCTGTAGCCAAACAAATTGTGAATAAGCCACTCTGTAGGTCCTGTTGACTTATATGATATATATGTTTATCTGATTGGGCTGAAGTCAGTGCCTCACCAATCACCAACCTCACCGCACGTCACTGGCGGAGACTCATCAGAGTGTATAGAGTTAAAACGGTTGTGTAAAAAAGCCAATTAGAGATTAGTAGGTAGAAACAACCAAACAACCAAAGAGCAGACCAATCAGAGTCCTTTTTTATGGACAGGAGGGTGATCGGTCAGTTCTGATCATATTTGGGTTTACAAACAGAAAATAAAATTTTATTATAAATTATTATATGACTTGGACGCGCGCTCTGATTGGCTGATTACCGGTCTGATATTTTCCCATCTCGGACCGTTACCATGACAATCTGTCCGCAGCGCGTATCACACAAAACCAAGTCGGACATGAACATACTTCACAAATATCTCAAAAGCATTGGTAAAGACACAGACGAGAGTCATATAATAAAACATTTATTAACCTTGCTTGCTCGGTCTGTACAGAGAAATATCAGACCTTGGCCTTTTTGCAGGTTGCTTTGTCCCTTAATGCCACATTTTATAAATGCATTTCATATCTATATTAGAGGGTGTGTCTCAGCCATTTTGTATTGTGACTTCTGCTGTCTCACTTTGACACTCGGGCCAGCTTCCCCACAGGCTTCATAGTGTTGCCCATGGTACACAGTCTATAACCTTAATAAACCTGTGTGTGTGTGCATGTGTGAGTGCGCTTGTGTTTCTTACCTGTGGAAGCAGCATGTTGTGGCTCTGTAGTAGCAGCAGACTCAGCTCAGATCTGCTCAGAGTCTGAAGACCAGACTCACTCAGCAGCTTCATGTTGTACTCCGACTGGAGGTCATGGGAGAAATGGCATCCTCTGACAACACACACAAATATCCTCCAGTTGTTTCTGATTCAAGAACTGCATACATATACTTGAGGGGGGGAAACTCGATCTAAATTGATGTGACAGTAATTATACTGTAATATTAATTACACCGCCTAACTCCAAGGGTTTTCATACTTTGAAAAAAAAAAAAAAAAAAACATTGACAGATAACTGAGTTTTTATCGGAATGGACCTGCCCCTTCTTTCTGCGAGAGCTTTTCTTGATTTTAATTATAACCATACATCACTCAAAACATATTTAAATAGTAAAAATAACATAACTCTACATTTAAACCTATTTTAACAACTAAAACATGACTGAAATTATGACACAAACAAACCCAGACAGACACATACACAGAGACAGTCATGGACACACACACGCAAACTGACCAACAGAGTCAGTCATAGACACACAGTCATAAACACACACATACACACACACACACACACACACAGACAGACAGTCATAGGCACACGCGCACACACACACCTACAGGCAGTCAGTTATAGACCCACTGACAGAAAGTCATAAGCACACACACACACACACACACACCTACAGGTAGTCAGTTATAGACACACAGACAGACAGTAGGCACACACACACACACACACACACACACACACACAAAAGTAAGGATCAACTGTATTCTTAAAGGTGTGGTGGTAGGGGGCCAGTGTGACCTGCAGCATGTGCCTGTCCGTCCCTGTGACAGTGGCCTACAGTATGGGCCTTACCCGCGCTGTGTGAAAGGGCAGCGGCCGCACAGGAGGAAGCGCAGGCACAGGTGCAGACGTCCACAGCCGGGGCAGTCTACGGTCCCACACAGCTTCAGCCTGCTCCTGACCACCACTTTAGGCTGGCCGTTAAACACACACGACGCGAACGTCTCCTTCTGATTGACGAGCTCTGCGAGAAACGAGGGCTCGCACAAGTTGTAGAGAAGTTCATCTGTGTTCATAGATCCATGGCTCTTCAGAATAAGTTTCAGAATCTCGGTCTCCATGTCTGCGTTTGACCCACAGGCCTGGTGAGGGGTGACCGGCCCCAGTCCCGTACTGATCTGCGTGAGAGCAGTTTTAGAATCAGTTCTGACGAAAGGAAAACGAAACTTACTTAAAACGACAACATGGTGTAGTACATGTTGTATCCACAAGAGGGAGACCTTACATCTGTTGGGGTTCGTCCTGGATCTCAGTTGTCATATTGTTGAGCGTTCTGTTAAATATTTGATATTTTGGCCTTGTTTATGTGCTTAAGATGCTTGTATGTGCTTTCTGCCTTATACAGAATCAGCCCTTTACAGCTTGTGACGAAGATAATAAAATATTGATGAAAAAATGTAAGATAATGCGATAACGGAAGGGGAAACAAGACAAGAAAACATATACAGCCAGTGTGTGTGTCGTGCGTGTGATGCATTTAAGGCGAAAATACGTCCCTTATCGATTCAATACAGAACACACGTAGTTTAACTAAATCACAGGACAATTCCGTATTTTAAACAGTAATGGAATTAGCCAGATTCGTATAGTCTCCAAAAATTAATTAAAAATATTTAGGAGCGGACCAATAAAAATAAACCAATGGGATTCGTTCCCTTCACCCTCTTCCTGTTTCTTGCGAGTGTACGCACCTGAGTTATTGGAAATCCTAAAAGGTTGAACAGAAAATGCTAAATTCACGTTTGATTTGTTACTTAAGTAATTGCAGTAAGTAACTGCTTACTGCACCTTTATTGTTAGTATGAAAACAACAATCTGATGTTAAGATAACAATGAAATTATTGTAATCCATGATACAACATATTTTTATTTATCTTTTTAGTTGAGACAGTGCATGTTAATGAACACACAAATGATCTGTTGTCCCAAATTCGCACTCACAAACACACACTCTTTCACCCTAAACTATTGTACATGTTTTTGGTTTAAGGGGAAACCGGAGTCCCCGGAGGAAACCTACGCAGACACAGGGAGAACATGCAAACTTTACTCAGAAAGGCCCTGCTCCGACCGGAATTTGAACCCAGAATCTTCTTGCTGGGAAGCGCAAGTGCTATCCAGCCACCGTGCCCCCCTTTTAATCACTTTAATAATATGTGATTATGATCAAATTTACTCATAAAAACATCAAATCAAAGTAAAAAAAATAACAGAAAAAAACTATGACTTGTATCAAATTAATTTAATTAAGTGACATTAACATATTGTAAAATGTAATTTTCTTCAATGTTTATGTTTAATGAACGTTGAAACTTGAGAGAAAATCATATTGATTGTGATGAGACTTGATAATTAATCTTTTGAATTGAAAATGTATTGTGCTTTCACATAATTTAAACCCATCCATCCATCCATTTTCTTTCTTTTTTCAGTGGGGGCTTTGGGCAAAGTGGGGTTAAGTATATTGCCCAAGGACAATCATAATTTAAACATGACTGAAAAAACAATTTGAAATACCAGGTGGGATTGGCTACTAGTTGACCAGTTGGTAGAACATTGGACTTTGGGCATACAGGTGACAGGTTCAAATTTGGCTTTGCTAGTACTCTCTAACACTTCCCAAATCAGAGAGGGGTGACAAACGTTTCTTTATTCAAACATTTAAAGTAGGTATATTAAATACTCCCTCTTTGGCATAGCTTTCTCGATCATGGTTGGTGATAATAAATAAGATGGCCTATAATCCATTTGGTCTAATGAGTTTAATCAAAATGTCAAAAAGATGGTTGTGTTAAATTATATCTCATATATATTCCATAATTTGTTTTACAGTGCGGCCGTATTTTTTGCATAAATGTTCTGGTAACAAAAGTTGTCAACATTTTGCCATAAAATGTATGGATTTCTTTTTACAGTGTACAATTTAGACATGCTGACTTCAAATTGTGTATGTGTGTGTGTGTGTATGTATGTATGTGTGTGTGTGTGTATGTATGTGTGTGTATGTGTATGTGTGTGTGTATAAAATAAAAAGCTGATATAAAGAGGGGACAGGGGCCAAAGATTCCTTCAAACTATAGTGTTTTAGAACCAATTGTTTTAGCGCGAGGAACTAGTCTCATGGACTTTATGACACTGTTTATTTATTGTGATCTAAAATGAGTGGGTGACCACTTTTCTAATCACTGTTCCCATCTTGTGTGGGAGCTGCGTGGCCATCCCTGCTCCTGTTTGCTTTGTCGGCGAGTCTCAGAGCCTCTTTGTTTGCGTACACAGATCTCAGCAGGTGGAAGAGATGCTCAGGGATGTGCTTTTCCTGCAGCAGTCTGAGCGGCTGAGGGGCGCAGAAGTTGTGGTTCTTGGGGCAGCTGCAGTCCTGGTGGAGGTAACGCTCACACATGTGCAGACGTGGGCAGTTCTCCTGGCAACTCACACGGTTGTTGAAATCATGACAGATCTGAAGAAGACATGATAAGCAGGTAATACATGACATAAAATGTATTGATCATCTCACATTTAGCATTTGTGTGCATACTTTTATCTAGTTGTTCTGCCCCATTTTAGTTGTTTAACATTGTCCAATAATTGAGTCTAATTATATGTGTAATTGCTTGATTCATTTTATGGTATGGGAGGACTTGCTCAGGTGTACTGCTTTACATATCCACTTGGGGGCACCCTCAAGGAGTGGAGTTATTAGTGTTTATTAGTGGTGCTCTTTTGAATGTGAACATTTCTTCTGGATATAAAGAACCCGTGGAACAATACATAATTAATTCACCTGCAGTGAAGAAGCTAAGGCCCAGGCTGCAAACGTGACCAGTAGTTTTCTTTGGTCCCTTCATGACTCAATGCCATCATGAGTCATGTCAGGCCCGTCCCTATTCCACACCCCCGTCTAAACTTGTCAGCAAGTTGCAAATGACACTAACGTTGACTTTTCGGTTCAACCCTGTGTGTGTGTGTGTGTGTGTGTGTGTTTCTTACCTGTGGAAGCAGTGTATTGTTGCTCTGTAGTAGCAGCAAACTCAGCTCAGATCTGCACAGAGTCTGTAGACCAAACTCACTTAGAAGCTCCATGTTGTCCTCAGACTGGAGATCATGGGAGAAATGGCAACCTCTCCTGAAAATACACACACGCACGCACGCACGCACGCACGCATGCACACACACACACACACACACACACACACACACACACACACACACACACACACACACACACACACACACACTAAGACAAGCTATGTTTGGGCTGAGTTCCCAAACTCTCTCTACCCTCCTGGTACATTCACGTATCCAAAAGAGTTTAATTTGATATTACTAACACTTTATATATTTTCCTTTAATTAACAAATCTTGCGTGTGCGTGTGCGTGTTTCCTATGGTATCTGTATAGTTTGTTAGTGATATAGTGATATACTAGTGGTACCTTGTGTGTTGGAAGAGGCAGTCTCCCGTCAACAGCAGCTTCTTGCACACATGCAGCCCCCTGCAGCCTGAGCACATTTTATCCTGGCACAGTCTCACTCCGCTGCGGACCACCACCCTCTCAGTGCCCCGGGCAGAACAATTCACGAACTGCTCGTTAGAAGCGATGATGTGTGCGATCAGAGAGGCGTCCAGGTTCCACTCCAGCTCCTCTCTGTTCACGGAGCCCTGGCTGTTCAGAATGTGCTTGAGGATTGCGGCTTCCATACTTACATGTCAACTTGTGAATAGAAACAGAAACTTAAAGTGAATTGATTGTATTTTTTAAGTCATCCACAAGAGGGGGGTAGTGCTGTGCTGAACGCTGCAAAAAGATGCACAGCAATAATTCCTGTATTTTCCATGGTATTTTGCTGCACTTTTAGATGACTTTATATTTTTGGATTACGGCCATGGATTATTTTGAATAAAAGTGTGAGCGGGTTTGTTTTTTAAAGGCAAATATATAAAGTGTTAGTAATATCAAATTAAACTCTTTTGGATATTATTGTTTGACAAAAATAAACAGAAATAGATAGTTGAGAAATGTCCCAGTAAGAGATTAAGTTGGGGCACATGCGTAATATGGTAAGGACTATAAGGACTCCCGGAATTCACTTTGACGGCACCCATTCAAATGAAGGGAATTCCCAAAAAATAAATTCCAATTTGTTTATAGGTTAAACTAAAAATTCCAGTAGGATTCCATTAAAAGAAAAAAAAACAGTAGGAATCCATTGAAACCATTAGGTCTAATGGGAATTGGGGCCACTAGAAAACTCTATTAGAAACAATTAGGATTGCACTATCAAAAACCATTAGGATTGAACCAGTAGGCCCACTGTTGAGATAAAATACCATTACGGAGCTGCCTAATCTGAAAAACAAACTCGTATATATGTATATAGTTAATGTGTGATTAGTAATGTGCTGGCTTGACACTTGAACAGGACATACTGTATGAGACATCACAATTATTGCTTAGTTTTGAGATTTTATTTGCATATTGTAAGTAAACCGGGTTCACTACGGAGAAACAAAAAATACACAAAGATAATAATTAAATCAGATGTTGCCGCACTAGACGGTCCTTCAGAGAGTCTAAGATTGAATAAAAATAACTGTGATCGTTGGGAAACACTTAATTATAAGAGAAAGCATAGGCTTCATACATTTTATAAACATCTGGCAATTATGTATTGATTATCATTTAATTTAATGGATTAAGGGATAGAAAAAGGATGGATGGATAAAATCAGCCTTTATCAAGTATCTTGAATCAACTAAACTGTTTAATAAAATGCAGACAGACCACATGTTTTATTATCGATAGTAGAGACAGGCACAAACAAAGAAATTATAGAATGCAAGTGATATTATACAGCATGGAGGACCGTCCAACCAAAGCAAGAGGTGGGGAAGAACTGCCTTGTGCATATTGTTAGAATGAGTTTAACTTTCACCACTTCAAAGTGTCATGAAATCTCTTAACTATTAGGTATTTTTAACCCATACCAAGCTGTATGCTTTTACTCGTTATAAATACTAATCTTTGTGTAGGAGACAGATCAGGGTTCACTGGGTGTGTGTGTGTATGTGTGTGTGTGTGGCTGCACAGCAGGGGGCGGGGCTCACGGGGCAGGTGCGCGTGCACGAGCAGGGGTAAAAGTGTGCGTGTATCTGTCAGGCGAGTGATGAGTCAGGGCTGAGTGGGTAGCCGTATTTTTTGTTGACCGTTTGTTCGTTTGTTTGTTTGTTTGCCTTATACCTCTTCTTTTGCTCACATCAGGTTCTATGTTACAGTTCAGCAGTTTATCATTTTTCCATACTTTGTTTGCTGCACCTTTTTAAGTCAATAAATCACTTTAAAACGCAATACCAGGATCAAGGATTTATTAGCATAGGCGTCAATACGCGTCATCACATTACAGGACCCACTCTGACCGGCTCAGCGGCTCAGGTCTGCAGGAAGCCGCAACATTTTGTCAACAAAAAAAGGCCCTTAATGAAAATCACCACAACGCACAAGAATGCAAAGAATCCAAGTCATCACGTCAAACGTCAAACGCTGCAGCTAAGTGTCACTCAGAGCTACACCACGCCACTCACCTGGAAGCAGGTAGGCCCGAGCCTGTTTGTTTGTGCATAAAAGGAATCCGCTAAGATACGCTTCATCGTGCGTAATAAATGTGGCAATGAGTTTATGAATGAACGCTGGTGGTATCGCTCTTTTAATGTGACGGAATTCCTTCGTGAATTATTTGATGTTGATGGGACTGTGGCAAATGCGTGGCGTTGGTGTTGTCAAAACGCCTAATAAAAGTTGAACTGTTTGGAATGAATATCTGCACTGTCAATGAATTTTAAATGCAATGTTCATGAATGAAATTTCGATGCGCACTTGATGCTTTTTATTGTTGGTCCACATGAAATAAAAACACAAGGAAATGAGTCAAATAAGTGCAAGTGCTACAGGTTCAAACATGGAAATGTCAAGTGGCAAAAGAGAAATAAAACTCACTGAAAAGGCTTTAGAAAACAAGATTGAACGGCTCCAAAGTGAGCGCAAAGCCGCCGTGAATAAATTAAAGGCGCTTATCCCACAAATAAAAGTGCAAATGAGCTCAAAAGAAAATATGTCTAAAGTTATTTCACAAATGAACACTGTGGAGGAATTGCTGGAAAAATCCACGCAGCTGCAGCACAGTGAACTTTTGCCTCTTCTACCAGAGCACGAGAGTGAGAAACATAATGAGTGGTTCACAACAATTGTGGAATACAGCGAAACATTCAAAGAAAATGCTGAGAAATGGAAACGGGAAAATGGATGCGAAAGTTCTGTCCAGTCAAACAAAAATGAGCAACACTTTGAAGCAGGAAACAACGCTGAGCTCGCAGAGTCAACTGACCCTCGCGCACCTGCTCTAGCGCCAGACACAGAGCACGTGCCAAACATGCTAAACGCACATTACGCACAGGACACGGTGCGCCCCGGTGACAGCGCCTCGAACGCATCAAGCAAAAAGTCACGCTCACACTGCACTTCTGCTTCACGTGCCTCTGCTCGACTCAAGAGTGAAACAAATCTGGCAGTTTTGGCCTCGAAACAAAAAATATTGAAAGAAAAATACGCAATAGAAGAAGAGGAGTTAAAGCTGCGCAGAAGGAAGGAACAATTTCTGTTGGAAAGCGAAGTGGTTGAAGAAATGACCAAACTGAGCATAATTAAAGCACAAAGCAGCCTTGGTTCAAGAACAAGGTCTAAAGTGTCTGATGGAATGAATTCATATTGTGAAAAGGAACATTCTAAAAACCTCAATGTCAATGCCACTGAATTTGTCCCATTACAAACAGTGAAATCCAAACGCAGCATCCATAACATCACACCACCAACTGTAAAACCAAAAGTAAACTTACCTGAGAATGCAGATCACCCTTCATTCACTCTGCAGCGCTATTTAACTTCTCCAGAACATGAAGAAAACAGGACACAACAAGAACATGTACAGAACAATGATAATGGCTCACAAAATGACAGCGTGTTGGACATAATGAGAAAACAAAATGAAATCAGTACACTTCTAATGCAACAGCAAAGCCTCTCCGCACTTCCAAAAAGAGAAATCCCCATGTTTGACGGTAACCCCCTTGAGTATCATTCTTTCATACGAGCTTTTGAAAATGGAGTTCAAAGAAACACAAACAACAGTAGTGATAAACTTTATTTTCTGGAACAATATACAAAAGGTCATGCAAAGGAGCTGGTTAGGAGCCGTCATCACCTCGACTCTGACAGAGGGTTCATAAGAGGTAAAGCATTATTGAAAGAGCATTATGGAAATGAACAGAAGGTGGCAGCAGGGTACATGGACAGGGCATTGTCATGGTCATCTATTAAAAATGAGGACGTGAAGGCTCTCCAGGAGTACAGCCTCTTCCTGCGCGGATGCTGCAACGCTATGGAAGATGTGCAGTATCTAAACGACCTGGACACACCTGCAAACATGCTGGACATTATCCGAAAACTGCCCTACAAACTCAGAGATCGCTGGAGAAGTCATGCTTGTGACTTGCAGGAGAAATACAGCCGAAGAGCAAGGTTTATTGACATTGCTTACTTCGTAGAGCGGCAAGTTAAGATACTAACAGACCCGGTTTTTGGAAACATTCAAGACACAACTGCACCACTCACCAAAATTATAAGTAAACCCAAGCCCTACAAACAATCCAGTTACAAAGGAACCAGTTTTGCTACAACCATCGATTCAGTCAAAAGTAATGCACAGCCCTCACTGAGAATCAAGTACACAAAGCCAGACGGTGCAATGAAGAGCTGTTCATGCTGCAATGGAGCACATTCATTGGACATATGTGCGAGGTTGGAGAAAATGACGCAAAAGGAGAAAATCGACTTCCTCAAGGAAAAAGGGGCATGCTTCAGTTGTCTGTGCACAGGGCACATCAGCAGAAATTGCCAAAAGAGGATGTCGTGCTCAAAGTGTGATCGTAGACACCCCACAGTGCTCCATAAAGACAGTGCAGCAAGCACAGAACAGGCCAAGCAAGGTGCCCATGTGCTGGTGGACAGAACTCTGGTTTCCAGTGGGCTTACAGGGGCTGGTGAGCAGGACTGCAAACTCCCTATCGTACCGGTACAAGTTAAGGCTAGGAAAGGCAGCAAAATCATCCTTACGTATGCCTTCCTGGACCAGGGCAGTACTGCGGTATTCTGTACTGAGAGTTCGATGCACAGGCTCCACCTGACGGGGAGAAAGGCGAATGTACTGTTAAGGACAATGGGGCAGGAGAAGGTGATCACGAGTTACGTTGTGCCGGAGCTGGAGGTCGCAGCCCTTGACGATGATCAGTTCATCATTCTCCCAAAGGCCTATACACAGTTGTCCATGCCAGTTGACAGGACAAACATTCCAATGAAGCAGGATCTGAAAGCGTGGCCATATTTGAGACACCTCTCATTACCACAGATTGAGAGTGGGATTGATTTGTTGATGGGGACCAATGTCCCACAGGCCATGGAGCCTCTGGAAGTAATTCGCAGTGAGAGCAATGGACCATATGCAATAAGAACAGCATTGGGCTGGACGGTAAACGGACCACTGACAGGAAACAGTGGAGAGGCCGACTACTGTGTGAGGCCAGTGACTGTGAACAGAGTGTCTATCGTGGAATTGGATCAAATGTGGCAACAACAATTCAGGATGGATTTCCCAGAGTCTGCTGGGGAGGAACAAGTCGGCCCGTCTCGAGAGGACTTGAGGTTTATGGAGCTGGTCAAAAGGTCAACCAAACGGTTCAATGGTCACTACCAGATCGCTTTACCGTTTAAGAGGGCACAGGTCACCATGCCCAATAACAAGAAGGTGGTAGAGCAACGTTTAGACCACCTGAAGAGGAGGCTCCAGAGGGATCCCCAGTGTCATGAGGAGTATAATATCTTTATGAACAATCTCCTTATCAGAGATTATGCAGAGATGATTCCTGAGGAAGAGCTGGATCAGAGGGACGACAGAGTTTGGTACATCCCGCACCATGGCGTCCACCACCCAACCAAAGGGAAACTCCGTGTCGTGTTTGATTGTGGTGCCAGCTATAAGGGAGAGTCTCTAAATCAGGGGTCACCAACGCGGTGCCCGCGGGCACCAGGTCGCCCGCAAGGACCAGATGAGTCGCCCGCTGGCCTGTTCTAAAAATAGCTCAAATGGCAGCACTTACCAGTGCTATTCTTGTTTAAATCATACTTACATGCAACTTACAAATGGCATATAAACTAGAGCCGGGACTTTAACAAGTTAATAAAGATTAATTAATTACACACAAAAAAGCGCGTTAAAAAAATTACGCATTTTAATCGTATGTATTTTTGCACCGCGGAACGTTCCTCACTGAATAAGTTTCAGACGGACCAATTGAACTGACGCACCAACCGGAGCTCCGTGACTTTTCTTGTTCATTAGACGGGAATGAGCGCTGTGTATGGAGCGATGGACTCTGTGTGTGAGGAGGAGGAGCAGTGACTCCTGTGTGAGCGGAGGAGGAGGAGGAGGAGAAGGAGAAGGAGGAGCGAGACACAGGTGTGTGAGCTGCTAATGCTGATGTTTACTCCGAATGCACACATCAAAAACGTATTATAAAAGCTTTAGCAAACAGCGCATGCCCAGCTTTAGTGCTCACAGCGTGTGCAGTGGATTTTGGGCTTAAAAAGAGTATGTTGTCGTCAGTGTAAGGAGGAGGAGGAAGAGCATATGTTGTCGTCAGAGTGTGGAGGCAATGACAGAAACGTTATTTGATGTTTAGAAGTTATCCCTTAAACTCCATATTAACATGTGTTGCTTAAGCCTCATGTATTCAGTCATTATTCAATGGTAAACTAAAAATCCATGTGAAAAAAATTACTTCTCACTGTTCTCAGGTCAAATATTTATATGCAATTAAAATGTGATTAATTGCGATTAAATGGGACTGTCTTAAAAGTGATCATTTGTTAAATTTGAAAAATGTGCACTTAAAGAAAATATAAAAGTTTTTCCACAAAATAAATATAATTAATTATTAGTAAAAACATAGAATTAAAGGTAAATTGAGCAAATTGGCCATATCTGGCAATTTATTTAAGTGTGTAACAAACTGGTAGCCCTTCGCATTAATCAGTACTGTTGGAATATTAACTCTTGCACCAGTTAAAACTAAAAACAGTTTAGTATTGTTTCTATTGCCAAATTAGCACTTGTTTGTGTAAATCTCAAAGAGCAGTGAGTTCAAGGTTAGTCTGTGTGAGAATGGGAGGGGGACAAGAGAAAAACAACTGTGGTTATCAGAGCAGGTGCAGGCTTTGGCAGCTGGCCAGAAGAAGTCATAGAGTCCACGAATCTGTGATGTCAGTGACCTTGGGTGTACAGTATAAAAGATGTACAGGAGGAGGCACGGGGGCTTTTTCTTTTTCTTCTGACCAGGAGGGTGAAAGACGTCCCCGGGGCCACTCCTTATCTTGGACGCGAAGCGAGACTTGTGTTCGCAGACCGTTATCTTGTAATATTGCTTGCAAAATCTTCAATATAACCTTTTGAAATCAGGTTTGGTATCTGTCATTTCTATTACTGTTTTAACATTGGTTTTTGTCTCTTGTTGAACTAAAAGGACCTGCAGAACGAAGGGCTGTGTTTGCGGCCTCTCTGCAGCTTCTGGGCAGGGGAATTCTGACAAATTACTGCAGAACTTGGCGTCACGAACAGGATTTCGACAGGAGACACTAGGACCGGTCAGAGAAAAGATTAATTTGGCGCCAAAGTAAAACGGTAAGATTGTTACCAACTAATTAATCTTTCCTTTCACCTGACCTGAGACCTAAAAATAAAAAAAATAAAAAAAACAAACAAACACCAAGTAGGGTAAATATTGAAGGATTTGCAAGTATTTTATATTTATTGGGATAATAGTATTCAAGTCTAAGTGACGAAAAGAAAAAACTGTGTGTTTTTATCTTAGTGATTGATAGTCAACCTAAAAGGAGGAGAGCTGTGTGAAGATCTAAGTGATTTATGAGTTAAAGGAGTCAACTGTGTGTTATCTCAGTGATTTAAGGAGAAAACTGTGTGTTTTAATTAATTGACGAGAGGGAGAGGACAGGGACAGTGTCTAACTTTTCTCACTTTTTAATTTTTCTCTTGGTGTGAATGAGTGATTGATGTTTTCTGTTGAAAGTGACCATTGCACAAACGGTCACAGTGAACGCAGTAATTTGGGTCGCGTAGGACGGGGTCACGATTCGTGCGTACATTTCCCCACCACTTGTGGTTGAACGGGGAGATACCACGATCTGACGCTCTAAGATTACGCACCCAATTGCTGATTCTTTACATTGATATTGATAACACAAGGCTTGTAATCTAGACGGTAGAAAACATGGCATCTGTAACATTAGATGAGTGGATAAAGGGGATTATACAGTATTTAGAGGGGACAACAGAGATTAAAAATACAACAACAAGGAGCGTTAGAACATGGTTAAAATCAAAAAAGAATGATGGTATTTTAGCTAAGTCAAATTCACCTCCAAGTGAAGGGTTAATGAAACAACTAAGAGAATTAGTTTTGGAGAAACGTTCTCAAATGCAAAGAGAGAAGCCGTTAGAAAATAAGAAAATTCAAAAGTTGACAGATGAGGTTACTCTGATTTCAATGATGATCAAACTAAATGAGAAATGGATGACTGCTGCCAAATTGCAAAGTACAGCTCCTGATTCTTCCCCTCCACCGTATGCTCCATTGTATCCAGATTTAACAGAATTAGTGAAAAGTAAAGATTCTGCAACAATGGCTCCATTGATTACATTTGAAGAGCCAATCAAATGTACCGTGACTAGCATAGGAGAGGAGAGTCTGGATCAAAAATACTCCCAAGAGGCGCTCAGGCAGGTACGGGAGGTTACAGCTCAGACTACCCAGCTTCAGAAACACATTGATCAGGTTGGAGAAATTGTGGCACAAGTGGCTGAAAGACAATTTAATGACACATTGACAAGACTGGAAAATGAGCTTAAAAAACACACGATTCAGGGAGGCCCATCTCACTTGCAGCATACCCCAGGGACTAGGGGAAATTCATTTGCAAATGGTTTTAATGGAAAAAACTTTATTAGTCATTCTAGTCCCAAATTTGACGAGATTACTTCCCAGGCAGAGAAAGGAGCAGAGCTGAGAGAGCAGGGGGCGGGAGGAGTGACAGCTCAGAGGTGCGAGGGGGGCGCAGACAGAGAGGCCCAGAAGGGAGTGGACCAGCACTCAGAGGCTAGGAAGAAGACAGATTTAAGAATCAGCTTTCAGAAGCCGATTACAGTTAGAAAAGAAAGACAGCATCGTTATTTTACTCGATCTAATCAGACTATAGATGCAGAATCAAGCTCGTCAGACGAAGATTTATTGATGACCGGCTCAGATGCGTTTGTAACAGCTGAACACTCAGATGACGACGGTACGAGTGGGGAAATTTATTATCAACAGGAAAGGCGACAGAACAAGAAGAAAGCTAGGTGCAGACAAGGAGAAGATGTGTCGATGTGTCCAATTGTGGTATCAACATCTAGGTCCGGCAGAGAAATCAGGACATGTAAACCGCTAACTATAACTGAGATTGACTCTATAAAATCGAGAATGAAAGACCCAAGGCAGTATGGGGGCAGAGCATGTTTGTTGTCAATCCTGGAACACTATCCTGCTCAAAATTTAACCCTAAATGATCTCACTACCGTCCTCGGTGTTCACCTTCCAATCATGTCACCAGGATTTGAAAATGTTGCAGTTCGAGCCACAAACAGCTGTTCAGTGGAAGCATGGTATTCAGCTGTGATGGAAAAAATGGAAACGTTATTTCCTGTGCCCATGAATGCTATGGAAACCATAAATCTAGAAGTGCAAGATGGAGAGACAGCAGAGGCCATGAAGCATAGATTAAATAAGGAGTTTGATGCTTTGTATCCAAGAGAGTCCACCCCAACCTATGATTTGATCAGAAAAATGTTCTATCAGAGGATGCTCAGAGAGCTACCGACAGCTGAAAAAGAAAAACACATTCTGAATTTGGATACTGACTCGCCAGCTTTTGTTAGGTCATATTGTACTATTAAAAAGCTACTTCGGAAGAAAAACAGCCCCAAAACTGATGATAGTTTGTCACTGATTAAGGAATTAGTTAAAGAGATTAAAAAATCTGAACCAAAGCCAGAAAAAGTGGAGAAAGCAGAAATGTTGTTTAGTGGTAATCCAAGTCCACTGCAGCCTCAGACGCAGACACAGGTGATGCAACCACAGCAGATTATACAGACTGGACAAATACAGCAGCAACCAGAGTATGAATGGCAAATGAATGGATACATGCCCTATGGAAATCAGGAACAGAGGTTCCAGACATTCCCCAGGAATAGCAGAGGTAGAGGTGGTGGACAATTTAGACAGGACAGAGATTTATCAAACATGAAGTGTTACAGGTGTGGACGGTACGGACATATAGCAAGAAACTGCAGAACGGGAGGAATGCAACTCAAGGCCTTGGAGCTCAGCACGCTGTGCCTCCAACTGAGACAGAAAACTGCAGCTTCAGTTTTTCCCCACCCCCCAAAGGGAGGGGCCAGGAGTGGGGTTTCCGCGGCACGGCAGCACACATCTGCCGATCCATCCTGCCTGCAAACAATCATAACATAAGGTACCAAACAGGAACATAGGAATGTTACCAAAACTTGTCCGGACTGTGAGGTAGGCTGCAACACTTAGAGGTGGGGCTGCCTGGGACTGGTTAAACTGTGTTACCATACATGTATGTGCATTGGGTTGTATCCTGCCGGAACATACTCAGGGGATTTGCCTACAGATACGGGTCTAGGCTCATGCCAACCTCTCGAAGTGTATCTCAGAAAATGGTTTGGGCGTAGCAAATAAACTTGGAGCCTGCTGTAATGCACAGCCCAAAAAAGGGGTCTCTCGTCCGGGCCTCTCCCCCACCTTAAAACCACAGGGCGACCTGACAGTGGGCCTCATGTGTGAGCAGATCTGAATACTCATCTAAAAACCGATGCTACTAGGCCCTCCGCCAGCATTTTTATGTTTTCCCCCTTTATCCCCCCTGGCTAGGGTGAGTGGATTAGTGTAGTGATGTGGGCACCGTGGCAAATGGCATTACAGGGTTAGCGGCTGCAATGGCATTGCTGCAGACATAGCAATCACTCCGGTTTTTGAGCTTCTGAGCGCTACTGCAGCTGTGAAAAGCCGTGCATACACTGTAACATACAGCTGCAGAGGACACCGCACTGAGGGGCAGGAGCAGGACTCGGGCTACGGAAGACCACGATAGTCCTCTGAACTAATCACCAAGGTGTACATATGCCATAACAGTTTTCTTTTGACTTTTCACTGCAAAAAGTGATAAAGAAAAGTCTATAATTGCAAAAATTTTGCTTACTCTATCTTAATTTGAGCACATTCTGACTGCCTTAAAATAAGATTTGCCAAATGGTACAAGCAAAATGATCTTGTTTTCTTCGGAGGAAAATAAAGCAACAGTTCTTGAAATAAGTCTAAATGGCTTTGTTCCATTGGCAAATCTTGTTTTAAGTGAAAATGTACTGAAATTGAGATGAAAACCACTCGATTCAAGCCATTATCACCTCATATTTGATCAATTCCTGCTAAAATAGGTAAATATGTTATACTAGCAGTTATCTGATGTTGTTTATGGTGTTGCTGAAGTAGCAAGTAGTGCATGAGAAGCACACTGTAAAAACATTCAAAAGTGCTTACACACAAAAATCCACGGCGAGAAGGGGATCCGTGTTACAGCGAGGGACCACTGTACTACTGTCATGTGTAAACTGTCTGAACAAAACTGTACTTTGGAAGTCGTTTCTTTGGTTATATTGTTCATTTGCGTTATAGTGGACACTTAAAAAAGGAAAGCTTGCCAACTCATTGTGAGCACACTCCACAATAAGAAGCTTTTGTCTGTTTACAACACTGTCACAAGTTTATAGGATTACACGTTTCGTTGTGCGAGCGACTGAGGCACTAGTGTTTGATTTTGTATTTTCTGCAAATTGAGTTCCGTACCTGTTCATGTTTTGTTTATTCAACTCGATAACTTTGTACTAGAAAGAACAAATCCCTACCGTGCTCTGCAAGTGGTCGCTCTGGGGCCTGTGCTTAAGCCTGTACACTGTCTTAATGTGTGCAATGTGGTCTTAATGCGTGCAATGTCAGACAATTTAGCCTTTTTTTATTATTTCTTTAACATTTTATATCGAAAAAGTGGTTTCTATTTCATGTGTTTTTATTTGTCTCAATTGTTTAGATCTATTTATTGTTTTTTTTTTTAAAGACTTCTAACATTTAAATGCTTCTAGTCCAATTTTCATGCACAAGACAGAATTAAACGGCTCTGCTCAGTCTAATGCTGTTTTCATATGTTTTTTTTTGTATTTCTCACCTTTTACTCATGTCTGATTTGGCCAACTTTGCCAGTCATGGTGTTAGTATTAGATAGCAATATGGCCTACGTGCAGGACTGTACAAGGACTCTACAAGGACTCCATGTTATGACTATGATGTGACTGTCTCTTTGTGACACGTATGTCTTTCGATGTGTGACGTGACAATGACTATATAAACTGTGTACTGCCTTTATTCTGTCTGAGAGAAAGAAACAGAGTAAACCAGTGGAACTTGAGAGAAACTTAAATAAACTTCCAGAGTTTGGCACACCACGATCCGTCTCTGTCTGCTAAATCCTAACAGATTTGGTGGAGGATGCGCGGCTCGGTTTGTGCCATTCTCTGGATTGTTTTGGGGGAGTTTGCTCTGTTTCTTTTCCTCGGCGTGAGAGATCGGCATGCTGTGTCTGGGAGCGGAGATTCCAGCTGGAAGAGCTGTTCCTGGATGCTTCTTGTCGCTTCTGTCACTTTTGTTTTTTAAATTGAATATTCCGACGCGGAAAAGAGGTTGGCAGACCTCTCGGACAGTCCTTGGAACCGGTTTGACAAGAATAAGGTAAGCAGACACCTTTTTATATGTAAAGTCTGCATAATTGGATATTAGCTAAATTTTGGTCTGTTTTTGGGGTCTGTCAACCTCTCTAAATTGTATTTGAGAAGAAGTCTCGGGGTTAGAGTCCCTTTGAGAAGAAGCTTCAGGGTTCGAGTCCCTTTGAGAAAACGTTTTCGGGGTTAAAGTCCCTTTGAGAAAGTCTCGGGGTTAAAGTCCCTTTGAGAAAAGCCTCGGGGTTAAAGTCCCTTTGAGAAGAAGCTTCAGGGTTAAAGTCCCTTTGAGAGAAACCATGGTGTAATAATAAAAGCAATAAAAAGGGAAACGTGTTAAGGAGGCCTTTGTTACAAAAGCGTTGAAATTGACGAATTTCAGGCTGATAAATGACAAAAGTAAAGAAGCAACAATATTTCAGTGATCACGGTTTAAATTACATACAGAAAAAGGGAGTTTTTGTTTTTGGCGTGAACAGAGTTCACCGGAGAATGCAGAGTTTTATCTAAAGTTGAGCTATGAGAGCTTTCGTGAGTTATTTACATTTTTTGCCGAGTTTTATCTACAGTTAAGCTATGAGAGGGTTGTATCCAACAGTTGTTTTTGTTTTTTAGAAAGAGATTTTGAGTTTAAACTAGTTTGCTACCTCGATAAAATAGAAGCGTACGTTAAAGACAAGAGTGCCTTTTGTTACTAGTGTGGAAAGTAGCCATTTCTAGACTTGGATGACAAAAGTTTAAAGAACAACATCAGTTATATTCGCTTTAAAAAGTAATCTTGAAAGTTCTTCTTCTGTATCTTTTTGCCTGTGTGTGCACATCTCTATCTGCTGCCGTTGTCAGGGAAACGGCCCCCTCCTTCGCTGCTCTGGCTCTGAATCTGAAGCAAAGCTACTGCTTTTAGGATTTAGGCTTTTCATAGTTGTTATTCAGTTAAATTTGCTAAATTTGCCATTTGAACATTGTGTTAGACACAGTTAAACGTTTTTAAACACCATTTAGTGAATAAGTTTTGAATATTATATGTTTTTTGAAACCCAAATATTAGTGCTAAAAGCTGTGCAATTCTTTTTAGACCTAACATATTTCTAGATTCCATTCTTTTAAATCTGCTGCTTATTTTGTGAGTCCATTATTGTATCTCTGATATATTTCATAGCTGTTTGTGAGAATTTTTTTTATGTTTTTATTTTAGTTACAAAAGCCGTTTTTCAAACATTTAAATTAGAATCTGTGTTAAAAGTGATTAATGATTGTAGACTTCGTCTAAAAAGAAAGAGGGAATTAGGAATTAGCTGTAAAAGTATTATTAAGTTAAACTACCCAATTCACCCATTGCAAGCGGTGACGTTTTTGTTTTGACTACACGCCTGACCTTCCTCCTGCTGCAGATGCACGCAGCACAGGAGCCTGGTCTAAAATGTGCTCCAATTCATATTGACTTAAGTTGAAAATGCTGCAATTATTTTAAATTAGTAGAATATATGCTGAGATAAATGCATAGATAATTAAACACAGTACAAAAGTACATAATACATATTTTAAAGTTTGAAGGTTTAAGAGATTTGAGTCTTGTTTTTTATTAAGAGAGTTTCTGGTCTTAAAAATGTCATCATTAGTAAGATAATAAGTAATCTTTATTTACATAGCGCTTGGGAAAGCCAAGAGCGCTCCAAAATTGTTTTGACTTCAGAGAGAAAAACACTCATTCGCATACTGATATCTATTGTTTTTTTAAATTGGCCGTCTCAAGGATTGTTTTTCAGACTCTGCCACACTGTACGAGAGGTCACTGCTGGACACTGGACACCAACGCCCACCCAGCCACAGGCCACAGAGCTAAGAGCAAAGGGCAACAATGCCACCTCTACGCCCCTCCCCCCACTACAGAAGTAAGTGGAAGTGAGACCGGGGCCACAAAGTGGAGGTTTCTGGAGGCAGTGATGGGTGGAGCGTCAGGGAGAGACCTGAATGAGAGTTGAAAGTGTGTCCAGTTGGTTTGCATCACCACAGTGTGACCTTTGACACCTACAGGTGGTTCGAGGAGTCTGGAGACACAACCCCAAAATTCATACACACACACACATTCACATTTACATATAGATGCATGAAAAAGCAGAACATGAGAAAAAAGCATTTTAAAAGTTTACTCCAATGTAAACACATATTTTGAATTGTCTATCACTTGAATCTTTATTTGAATCAGTATTTTTTGAGACCAGAAATGTTCATTTGAATTCTATATTGTCATGGACTTAATTGACGTCTGTCCTGACACTTTTGATTTGTTGATTTTGTACTGTGTGAAGTAATTACATTGATGAGAATTAGATCTGATAAAAATACAAATTAGAGAAGTAAATTGCGCTTGCTTTTGTCTGAGGGACAGAAGCAACAGCATGAATAGAAATTGATTAGGATTAGAATCAAAGTGACTTAACCATAGAGAGTAACTATTGCATAACAAGCTGTGTACAGGAACTGAGACACTGCACCATTGACCAGAAGTGCATCGCAAATGACCTGATGTGCTTCAACTGAAAAGACTGTATCTGGAGATCCGATGTCCAACTGGAGAGACCAAAACCATGGCTTGGACCCTACTGATGTCCAAGATGACATCTCTATATGACCTGACCTGATGACGACTGAGACTCACCCTCAGGGGACCTGAGGACCTGAGGATCTGAGGACCTGAGAGAGAAAAACTGGGGAGTGATGTTTATATTATTGAAATCATACCATTGATGAGTGCTAAATGAGAGAGATACTCATGATTTTTTCTTTTGTTTTTGTTTGTCCCTAGCTTCTGGACATCTGATGATCTATTGGACACAGCCATTTGCAGAACAAGAACCAGCCAATGAAAACATCTATTGCCGATGCTATTGCTACAACCACAACTGTGACAAATGCAATATACATGTTAAGTATTCAGACATCTGACAGACAAAAACTTTGAAAATGATAAAGTATAAGTATTGTAGCGTTTTAGTAGATGTTAAATAGTAGTAAAAGAGTAGAATTTGACTTTCTTTTTTGTTCATAAACACATTTCCACATAAGAGTTAAAATAGTACCCTACAATGTTATCCTTTTGATATATCAGCTAAAATACTAGAATCAGAATAATGTTACAGCCATTAAAAGTGACAGAAGTCACAAATTAGGAATATGCCTTTGCTCAAACTGCAGCCAAACTTTGGAGTCACAATAGTGTAAAAATAGAGATAGATAAATGCATCAACCATAGATGCTTTCAAAAATAGAGAATATTCTTAGCCAGTGCTAATATCAAATGGTAAAGGGACCATTTCACAAGCATTTACTTCAACAGTAGATAAAGTTAATTACAGTTTATGTACAGTTTTATTAGATACTTGCCAAATTCACTTGTGTTCAAACATGAGTGAATGTTGACAATGCAAAAGTCCATATGAGTGTAGTCTAGATTAATGCCTAGATTAATGAGATAGATTACAACCAACAGAGATTCAAAAGCATTTAAAAGCATTTTGATGCATTTGGGTGTAGCCCAAAAACAAAATAGTAGATATTTAGATATTGAGAAGTTTCCAGCACAAACACCATTGTAGAATAACTGACCCCAAACCTGCTAAAATAGATTAGCTCTTGTAAGGATAATACTAATTTGATTAATGATGTTCATTCATCCCAAACTGCCTGACAATAATATCTTTAGATAATAAAAAGTAATAAATCACTGACCACTATAGAAGTGTAAATGTTGACCATTTGCCTTACTGTGTTCACAGTTTTATTCCTGAGAATGAGAATAGACATAGAGCAAAATCCCACTAACAATAAGCCACTGATAATGAGAGTATAATACAGTATAGAGAGATTTATTAGAATAAAATGTATGTTTAAGAATATGGCTCAATATAAGCAAATATGCAAACATATTTGTAAATAGATTAGAATAGTTTTAAACTATAGTGAATAGTAAAAGTAAAGTACACAGTCTAAGATTGAAAAGTGAAAATAATACAGTGAAATAAGATTGAGTCTAGTGTAAACAATTATCATTAGAATAAAAGTATAGAGTAATAAAAGTTAAATTAGCTTCTAATTTGAGACTCAGCTCGTTTTTTGTCTGTGTTTTGACTGAATCTGCTGAGTTCTTGTGTGTTTTTGTTTGTTTTTATTTTTGATTGTTTTTGTTTGTTTGTTTATTTACTTTATTTTTGTTTGTTTATTTTTTCCCAGGATAGAGGATAAAATCCACTGATATTGATTTGATGATTATGAGTTTAATGCATACATTTTCTTTGTTTTTTAATAATTTTGTAAAGTTTTTTTTTTTGATTTTTTTTTTCTTTTTCCACTTTATTGATTGATCAAATTGAGTGATCACATGTGATTATGTGATCAAAGACGAGGGTGTTAGTATTAGATAGCAATATGGCCTACGTGCAGGACTGTACAAGGACTCTACAAGGACTCCATGTTATGACTATGATTTGACTGTCTCTTTGTGACACGTATGTCTTTCGATGTGTGACGTGACAATGACTATATAAACTGTGTACTGCCTTTATTCTGTCTGAGAGAAAGAAACAGAGTAAACCAGTGGAACTTGAGAGAAACTTAAATAAACTTCCAGAGTTTGGCACACCACGATCCGTCTCTGTCTGCTAAATCCTAACAATAGGAATAAATGGACCAATGCCACAAGCAAAAAAAGTAGTTGTATTTAAGGTATTTTTACCGGGATCGTTCATAGTAGGGTGGAGTTGTAAATATTCAATTGCAACTTCTGTTATTGTCACAACTGTCTAAGAATGTTTAAGAATATACAGTTTTATCCATTCACTACTGGTTTTCTTGCCCATCTAGAATTGTTCACTCTTGCCCTAGAATTTAAACCGCAAACTATATCAGCAATAACAACACAAGGTCGAACACAAATGGGCTGAACGTGCACATGACAAGTTATTATGAGCATCTTATTTTGGTTGATTATTGCCCATTTTAAATCTAAATTATAGTCACACCAATTAAGACAAAAATATGCACGTTTAAAATCACTAGAAGTAGATCAGATTTGTAGAACTGTTGACATAATCAGGACTTGAGCTGAGTTTAGACCGTTGTGATTTACAGTCTATATTTTTACCCTATACTCATGATGTATTGTTGCGTCCTACAGCCTGAGTCCTAAATCGGATTTGGACTTAACTTGTCTTAACTTTTCCGGACATTGGTTTATCCGCTCCCCATGGACCAATGTCTTCTATACATTTGTTATTATTGCATTTCCTCTGTTCTGATTCTCTGATCTGTTGTTGAGTAAAGTCCTTCGAATTGACTGCTGTTGAAAATTTGGCCTATACCAAAAAGAGATTCTCAAAGTATCCTCTATGATGACTTCTGAGTAGCATCCCTAGTGTTGTGGCAATGTGGCTTCGCAGCAACAATGGCATCGGTTCAATTCCTGTGTCGTCCTGAGCCTTTTCTCTGTTGAATTTCTTTGTATCTTGTTGTGTCTGAGTGAGGTTCCTCCAGGCGCTCCGATTTCCCCTATCCCTTAAAACATGAGCCAGATGTAATATCCTCCAGTGGCACCTCTGGCCTCTGATCGTGCTTAGTCTGACTTTTTGTGAAGAATTAAGTCCAACCTGCTATTTGCAATTCTTGGTGGTTAGATTGCCATTGCCACAAAAGGGCTGAAGTTCAGGCAGGCAGTAAATGGAAACTTGAGCGCGTTGAATATTCTATCAAGATTCCCAATGAGTAAAAACATAACAATATGAGGTGTCACAAGCCATCTGTCAAACCTCATCCACATTGAGAGGTCATAATGTTTAATATGAAAGGTGTTACAGCAATAATGTTAATGATTTTTGTGCAGGTTCCAGATTCTCTTGCATGACTAGACCGGTCTTGACTTTGTCTGATGGACTAAAGACGGCCGGGTGTTCGTGTGTGGACTCTGGGAGGGTTGCTAAGGAAACGGATCTGCAGAAAAAACATTGCAATCTGTTGTAAATGCACTTTTTCCACGAAGATGTGCTAATCCAGCGTTCTCAATGCACAGCAGATGCACTCGCCGACCTGAAGCTATAGACTGGAGACGGCGTGCATCTAAAGCATCCAATGTTTGCTGGTGTCTAATTAAGCTGAAATGACCATGTTGTTTTATTGAATGGGGTAGAAGTCGAGGTAAAAAAAAAGGGGGCAAGGGAAACAATTCAGACCGGTTGACCTATCAGTTTAAGCTCCCCGTTATATGCAGCATACAAAATATGTGTATAGTGATATTTCATTTATTTGAATATTTCAAACCTGTGTGCTCTCATATCACACATAAGAAACAAGCATTTTTAGTGAACTTAAAGATTACTTTCAAAGCAGCTAAATAAATAGGATGCAAAATAAACAGTTAGGATTAGATGGGACTAGTACACATTGTGAGTGTAGGAATGAAGAGAGCACTCAAAACATTTTGGGAAAAATGTGTTTTGTTTAGATATGGCAACAGATGTCAATACTCTTGGGGTAGCTAATTTGTTCCTCATAAATATTCCATTATGGTTTGTTCTAACAAAAAGAGTGAAAGAAATAAATCAGGCAAAACCACATCTCCTGAACGGTAGCTTTGATATTGCAACTATCAATCAATCTGAACCACTATTTAGATTGAAGTCCAAAAAGTTTACAAAAGTGCATATTTTACTAGTATATATTTTACTGATTTTTATGCAAATGTTCTTGTTTTAATTGATATTGATGTTCTTGTATCTACAATTACAGGTTATTTGTTTGAATGGCAGAATAAGAAAAATTTAGAGCACATGAAAAAATGAAAAAAAAAAAAAAAAAAATCATAACAGTGAAAAGGTCCAGGACAACAACAAATAGAAATCAAAGAAATTTATAAGAATTGCAATAAAATGGCTATTATAATGCAGATACAGTATATGAGTATTTTCAGTGAACATAGCATGATAGCACACCAATGCTACGTTATTCTAACCAATGCATTTTACAATCCACAAGGTCCAAAAGGAGGGTCTTGAAAAGTAAAATGTCTTCATCTTAATGGGTGATAAAACATGTTATTCAGACTTCGTGAGTGACTAAGCATCTACAGATGTTACATCTGTTGGCCAAAAAATATTTGAATGACAAGACAGTGACACAATTAAACTGTGCCATAGCTATAGGGAGCTGGTTAGGGTATGTCATTTGAAAGTTAGGTATTCCAGCTTTATTAAAATAATAATAAAGTTCTGATGGATAGCATGTGGTTCTAGTTAATCGCTTTAATGATAATAAACATGTGATTTTATAATTTTGCTTTGAAAGGACACAAACATTTTCAGTAAATCGATCACCTAAGTTATAGTTTTGATTTTTGTCAAATTTGATTCAATATTTGTGACTTAAAGTACAAAAAAAGGCCGATGGAACCGCATACGATATTGTTTTTTCCCTTATGTCTGACGAAAACAACACTAAACAAAAGTGTAAAAAAAGTATAAACAAAAGGGGTCTTGGTCTAGTTTGGGTATCTGCAAGTAAAACTCATATGGTCAGCAATATTACGCCATTGACCGGGAGTATGACGCAAGTATCTGACGCAGTGAACCCTGGCCTGTCCTCCGCTCCACCTCTGCCCATTCACATGTCTGTGAGCGAGCTCCACTCGGCTCTACTCACGGCCCCACTGCCTAATCGCCTTAACACCGTCAGGGGGGCGGGGCGAAGCCTGACCGACACTTTCCACCTCTCCCCACCCACTCTCACTTACGCTCATTCCCAGGACTCTACTCTGCACACACTTTGGAACCCTCCATGGGCTGCTGCACGTATGGCCGCCCCGCTGTCCCCCAGGAGCGCTCCGGAGGTGGCCCGCGTCCATAGGGGAATGTCATGACTGGTCCCACGAGGAGCAGCCTTCACGCGGCCTTGGTTGTTCTCTCCGTGGCCCACCTCTCCGCAGGTGCGTCTCTCCAGTGTTCTTATTAATGAGTAACAGTGGCATGTGAGGGTTTTGTTTTACTGCGCCTGTGTTCGCCGGGGTTTGGAATAGCAGCATATAAAAAGTTAATAATTAAATGTATGGTCCGAGGTGCCTTCACAGACACCTGTTCACAGAAGATTGGACAAGCAGCTGACCATGTGGGCTTGTGTTGTTCTGTTGACAGATCAGCAGGAATTCTAATCATCTATAGTCTGTAATTCTCAGGCATATTTACTAAGATTTTATCTATGTATTGTAAATGTTATTAATCTGGTGTTCAGGCTGTGGCCTACTGTGACAATTAATGGGTCTTATTTGGTCATTTAGTCATGTTACTTGTAAACTAAATATAGTCTTTTTGTCTTATTGTGAAATATTTTGAAAGTTTGAAAAAATATATATTGATGATGATTATTTCTGCGGAAATTATTTATGAACAAGGTCCTACACTTCTTTAAATTGATTAAATGCACAAATGTTACAGGTCGCCATTTACAGTTTGTTTAGAGGCTAGAGAATATGCTTTATTAGGATTTAAATAATGAGAAGGACCATGGTGATAAACAATTCAAAACAATGTATTATATATGAAAATTCAAATGTTGCCTGTTCATATAAATGTGAGCTTCCTTCTCTCACTCATCTAGTTGGAAAGAAGGCTTTATTTTCATAATTTGTTCATAATATGTTTGTAGAGCACCTGGTTATTATAATGTGATTTCATTAACTTAATTGACCCAGTGACTCACTCCTCTAAATCTCACTCACAAAAGCGTATCATAATATCTTTTTAATGAGAAAAAATCCTCAAAATGTTGCTAAAAAACGGAAGCTGAAACCCAGGGCAGATTCAATGATTCCTCCTCATTATGCATTGGCTTGAATAGAGCAGTGATGCACCAGAAAGACACTTTCAGAACAGTATCCCACCACAATTTGTTATTCATATCACTACTTTGTGTATAATCAGTTCAAACTGCATGGCAATAGATTCATAACCGATAAAACACAAATGTTTAAGTGGACACATGGAAGATAACCCCTTCAATAAAATCACCATTAAACTTCCATTTGTTTAATGACTAAATACATTTTTCTTTTCATTTTAAAATATTTACGAACATGTAAACATTCAAACACACACACACACACACACACACACAGGTGCTGGGCAGAAACTAAGATACAGTGCCTTGGCGTGCAATATTATTCGGCCCCCTTGCGCTAATACTTTGTAGCGCCACCTTTTGCTGCAATTGCAGCTCCAAGTCGCTTGGGGTATGTCTCTATCAGTTTTGCACATCAAGAGACTGGAATTCATGCCCATTCTTCCTTGCAAAACAGCTCGAGCTCAGTGAGGTTGGATGGAGAGTGTTTGTGAACAGCAGTCTTCAGCTCTTTCCACAGATTCTCGATTGGATTCAGGTCTGGACTTTGACTTGGCCATTCTAACACCTGGATACGTCTATTTGTGAACCATTCCATTGTAGATTTGGCTTTATGTTTTGGATCATTGTCCGGTTGGAAGATAAATCTCCGTCCCAGTCTCAGGTCTTTTGCAGACTCCAACAGGTTTTCTTCCAGAATGGTCCTGTATTTGGCTCCATCCATCTTCCCATCAATTTTAGCCATCTTCCCTGTCCCTGCTGAAGAAAAGCAGGCCCAAACCATGATGCTGCCACCACCATGTTTGACAGTGGGGATGGTGTGTTCAGGGTGATGAGCTGTGTTGCTTTTACGCCAAACATATCGTTTTGCATTGTGACCAAAAAGTTCGATTTTGGTTTCATCTGACCAGAGCACCTTCTTCCACATGTTTGGTGTGTCTCCCAGGTGGCTTGTGGCAAACTTTAAATAAGACTTTTTATGGATATCTTTGAGAAATGGCTTTCTTCTTGCCACTCTTCCATAAAGGCCAGATTTGTGCAGTGCACGACTGATTGTTGTCCTATGGACAGACTCTCCCACCTCAGCTGAAGTTATCTGCAGTTCATCCAGAGTGATCATGGGCCTCTTGGCTGCATCTCTGATCAGTCTTCTCCTTGTTTGAGATGAAAGTTTGGAGGGACGGCCGGGTCTTGGTAGATTTGCAGTGGTCTGATACTCCTTCCATTTCAATATAATTGCTTGCACAGTGCTCCTTGAGATGTTTAAAGCTTGGGAAATCTTTTTGTATCCAAATCCGGCTTTAAGCTTCTCCACAACAGTATCTCGGACCTGCCTGGTGTGTTCCTTTATCTTCATGGTTCTCTCTGCGCTTTAAACAGAACCCTGAGACTATCAAAGAGCAGGTGCATTTATACGGAGACTTGATTACACACCGGTGCATTCTATTTATCATCATCAGTCATTTAGGACAACATTGGATCATTCAAAGATCCTCACTGAACTTCTGGAGTGAGTTTGCGGCACTGAAAGTAAAGGGGCCGAATAATATTGCACGCCCCACTTTTCAGTTTTTTATTTGTTAAAAAAGTTTAAATTATCCAATAAATTGTGTTCCACTTCACGATTGTGTCCCACTTGTTGTTGATTCATGACAAAAAATTTAAATTTTATATCTTTATGTTTGAAGCCTGAAATGTGGCAAAATGTTGAAAGGTTCAAGGGGGCCGAATACTTTCGCAAGGCACTGTAAGTGTCTTACCCATAGACTGTATAGACAAACGGACAGAGTCACGCCTATCTCCGCCGTTCTAACTAATGGGCCAAAAAATGTGGATAGCTCTACTGGAGCTATCCAAAATGGCCGCGAGTGGTCCCGCCCACAAGAAAATTGGGAAAAAGCGCATCTGCGCATGCGTCAGCCGGCGCAGCTCCATTCATTTGAACGAGAGACTTCAGAAATTCACAGCAAGTAAACTAGAGTGATCCAAAAAAAATCACTCCCCTCAGCATTGACACACATGTGGAACGGAGCTTTGGGCCAAGAGCCAACTTTCGGTCCATCCTGTAAAGATGTTTTTGAGAGGTCTGCCAATGCTATATGTTAGCATTGGCTAATTCTTCCTCTGGGTCCACCCCCATCGGCCCGGGGTGGTATTGCAAGCATGTCAGCGCACGTCATTTTGGCCACTTTTGAGCTGGGACCCACCCCCACTGGTCTTACCCAAGGACACAACGACAGCAGACTTCAGTTAGAGTGGGACTAGTAGAACAATGCTCTACCATTCGAGCCACTCTCGCCCCTAGCCCTAACCAGTCACAATTGTATTTGAACTAGTGTTACATCAAACGTAAAAAAAATCTTAGTTACTTCAATAATTATACAATTTTTTGTGTACCAGCTTGTCCATCATTGATTAAAGCCAAATCTAATGCCAGTATTGGTTTGACAAATCAAATTGCTGTGGCATATGGAGTCGAATGGTATGGAAATAGTGGACTCACATATAGACATGTACCTCCCTGATGTTCACAAGCTGCATACACAATCAGAGGCGACATCATCACAAACAAAAGTTTGTAAGATTAATACTATACACAATGATAAAGATTGTGATCAAAATTTTGACCAAATTAAAAACGAGTAAAAACATCAACGAGGCGTTCTTGGTGATTGACATATGTGTGGATCACCCGCTTAACCCCTTAAGACCCCAATCATTTCACCATGTTCTACAACAAAAGAAATTGGCCCTTGTCTCTTAACCCTTGTGTAGTGTTCATATTGTTGTTACTCAGCCAGTGTTCGTCGGTCTGATGGACCCGTTGCATTGTGTGGCTTTTAATGCCTCACAATCACACAATTATGTTAAAATACTGAACAGATGTTTACCTTATCCCAATTACAAGCAGTAAAAACAATATTTATGGTTAATACTTGTCCATGCTGTCTACCCCTCCTTTTGAGGCGTTGTAATCCATGATGATCTCTGGTTTGTGATGTTCCTGGTCACACATTCTTCCATCCTCGTTCTGTTACTCATTAGTACCACATTCTTGCCTTTCTTTGGCACATAGGATACCAGTAGTTTGCGTAAATGCTGTATGTGCTCAAACTGGATTCTGCATTCTCTGTGGCTGCAGCGTTCTGACCCGGGGCAGCTGTGGCTACTTTGTAGTAACAAGGCTACAATTATAGTGTCCCGCCTCCATTTTGTTGCCGATAAATTGTGAGAAAATAAAAGATTCAAGCAAGGTCAATTTCCACACTTCTATTGGGCCCGGGTCCAGTGGACCCCCGAACATCTTCTATGTAATAGAAATGTGTAGGGAGGGTGTACGGTGTGAATTCTGATATATGTTCTTCACAGAAAATGAGCCAAAGCCAGTGAGTCTCAGTAAATCATTAATTGTATCATTTTTCTTTTTGTAAAAAGTGAAAAGGGGTCCCACAGACCCGAACACCACACACGGGTTAAGTGAGTCTGCACATGCTGTGCTTTCTGGGAGAAGAAATTACGAGAGTATGACAGTATTGCCCAGGAATTATAGTCCTTAAAATAAATAACTTTATTTAACAGTATTTCTGTTTGTTTTAATTTTTCAAGTCCGATGGGATTTTATTTATCTATTTATTTGATAGGGAAAAGTGTACACAATCAGCATGTGAAAACACTACAACATTTATAGCCAAGGCTAGTTTGCAATGTCCGTCCCTAGGAGGGCTTTTAACACAATTAAAACACATGACACGATAGCACTGACAGAACAGATAAAGAGAGCAGTGTGTTTGTTCCTACATCCATGGTTCCTCACTCTGAGCCAAATTATGTTACCAAAAGAACAAAAAAATACAGAGGTTGTTGTTGAATGGTGTTTTGGAGATTGTTTTTTGAGCTATTCTGTGTGTTTTGCATGCTATTTGATGCTTTTACCGACTGGATTGGTCGGTATTGGTTGGTTTGGTTGGAACTGTCTCTTGCACTAAAAAGGTTGGGGATCATCTTTATCAAGTTTTTCTGGTCATACAAGTCAAGAAGTATAATTAACTTTTCAATGAGTTTATTTTAAGATTATCAGCTTACAGGAAAACAAGATAAATTCAGACAATAGAACACATATAACCTGGTAGAAAGCACAGACCAATAACAATCATATTTATTGATGTCACTGCGCAGCTCCGCCCGTGTCGAACATCTTCTTCCGGCCCTCCATCCCCGACATGGCCTCCACGTTCTTTCGCCAGTCTCCCACTTCAGACGTGAGCACCTTCAAGGGTAAAACATAAAATTAGAATGATTGACACAGAAACACAGAATTTACTCTTTTGTGCTTTTAACCATGATTGTTTTTAGATATACTCACAATATATATATATTCTTTATTTAACATTTATTTAACCAGGAAAGTCCCATTGAGATTAAGAACCTCTTTTTCAAGGGAGTCCTGGACTTGAAGTGTCTTTCCCGTTGTTATCTAAATGCTCCTATTTCAAACGTAGTATGTTGTGATCTTTTGAATCAGCATAGGAGAGCCAAGAGTTGATTAAAGTGAAAGGTATTGCAATAATCTACCGAAATAGTCAGTTTCCCACAAAATTTGTTGCCAATATATTTATACTATATTGTATTATTTGAACATTGAATGTAAAATTCACTGCACTGCAGATGCAAAAATAGGAAATTCAAAACTACCTTGTCCTGTTTGACGTCCTCCTTCTTGACGGACTTGAGGTTGGAGCGAAGATCCATGGAACCTTTGTGTTTGGAGCCCAGCAGAGCTCTCATCATCTCGTCTGCAGACACCCTCACCTTCCTCAGGGCGGGCTTCTTGAACTTACCCCCCAGGTCTTGCACTTTCAGCTTCAACTCATGGATCTGTTCAAGATAGAGAAAATCATGAATTTTGCTGCCGTACAAAAACCCTTGCCTTGCCTTAATAATTGTAGAAGTCTGTTCCATGAAAATGTAGGTTACTTTTCTATGTGCCAAGGGAAAGGTGCAGCTAAAATGCATGCATAAGCCCAGGATATAAAACATGCAAAGAAAACACTCACAAAATAAAAGTCCAGTCCTTGGCGGCCTTTCACTTTCTCACACTTCTGCAGTATGAATGAGTATCAAAAAGTCAAATGCATATGGATAAATACTTACATCTTTGTTATGCTTGTTGACTTTAGATTCACAGTCGTATCGCTCCTCATCCACCTCATCGATTCGGGCATGAAGCTGTTTACAGATGTTCTGGAAGTATAGGTTTGTTTTCACAATAATTAAAATGGGCCTGACATCTGTGAATTTAAAATCTGGAACCATTTTAATGCAATTTCAAAATAAAAAAATGTATAACTTTCTGATATGCCATCTGTACCCCTCCCTGATATTAACAAGTTAAAACTGTTCTATGCACATTGCACAGAGATGGACAAGCTTTATGTAGGCATATTCATGCACTAACAAACAAAATAAACAATGAATCGATAAATGGACAAGTTTAATGTCTTCCTGTGGATTGTGGTATATTAATACAATAAGGTTTGCCGTTACAAATTGTATATGTATTGGTTTAGCACTGATCAGTTCAATTTTGTACTAATGGACACCCTTAAAAAAGAGATGACTCATCTCAATTGTTAAGTTAAGTGTAGTTCTATTGATTTTAAAATTACCGAAACAAAATGTTTACTTTGTTCTCACAAGGTTTGTTTGCAGGAAAACTAAAACAAACGGTCTTGTGACTATACCAGATCTGTGCAGGAACATATTGCGATCATAATGGAAGTAAAACCTAAAGAAATCCACCTCTGCTAAACGGACCTGGTTCAAAAGAAATCACATAGTATTGACACGCATGAGGAACACTATCTGTGTTTTTAGGGTGCCATAAGGTTCCATTGTGTATTCCCACTTCTGCAGTTAGAACTACAGGCTGGAGCCAGACTGTAGCTGTGATTGGACTGCCACCCACTTGCAATGATCTCATCTCATGATATGTTAAAGAAGCATTTCATTCGACCCTAAAAATATGATCGCTTCTATCAAAGACACTAGCTTCTCATGTTGGTGAAAGCTAATGTATCAATAGGTCAAAATTAGGGTCACTGGGTGAAAAGCGTAGGGAACGCAGTGTTAAGAGATGGTTGTCTCACCTGTAGCTCGTCCAGGGACTTGCCAGACAGCTGCAGAGGTTGCATCTTCTCTCCCAGGTACGTCTTCTTGTCCTCCTCTCTCTGCTGCCTTTCATTCTGCAGGTCCTCTAAGGCTCTGGTCAAGAGGAGCATCTGAAAACACCATGCAAGCTGCACTCAAGCTGCAAGCTTTTCTTTAACACGACACATATATTGACACTTACTTTGAGGGAGAGCTTGCGAGAAGCTGAAATCTTGCACTTTGGCTGTGGATAGAAAAAGCATGTGCTTTTTGGCAGTTTATTGTACATTAAAACAATCATTTTTAGGACCTTAAAACAAAGGCTTGGACAAACCATTGGAGACAGGGAAGCCATCTTATCCATGACAATGTTGTTGGAAAAACAGGTGCTGCCTTAAAGCTATGGATCTATAATAAAATCTGGATAGGGTATTGTGAGATTTCATAACACTTTGAAGCAACTTTTGTTAAAGTTAAACTCATCATTCTATCAATGTGCAGAAGCCAGTACTTTTCCCTTGTTTTGAATTCTGAAGGCCAAGCTACATCACCGTGCACCGTGGAAGCTGCTGATTGGAGGTCTGCATTCCTCCATGCTGTATAATACACTTGCTGTCGTAACATCCCTTGGTGTGCTTTGTTCGTGCTGTCTCTACCATCGACAATAAAACATGTCTTCTGTCTGAATGAAAGACGCGATCCCAGACTTTTCCATCTTCTTCATGTGGTGGAGAATGTGGGTTTTTTTTAGAGAAAACTGAGAAACCTCGAGAGAAACCATGCATCTGGACAAGCACACTTGGACAATCTGCACAGCCCCTGATTCCACTCAGGCTGTGAGCTGCTGAGACATGGACAATACCATCGTCCTCTTTTGCATGGACATAATTTGGAACAATTGGATTTCTGAATTTGGACATAATTTGCACCGAATTGGATTGCTGAATCTGGACACTGAAGCTGAAACGTGTGATTGAAAGACACGTCACAGAAGAATTCATGGCTCAACACAACAAATGCAGCCTGAAGAAACCAACACAAAAAGTGGGAGAGACTGTTTTCAATGAAATAACTGGAACCACCATCGACTGATGAAGTTTGGTATTTTACTGAAGATTGTTGACAAGTTTTATGAAAGATCTAAACATGTTTTATGAGTTTTATGAGTTTTTGAAGTACCGAGTGAAGTACCGAGTGAAGTACCGAGTTTAAGTATTGAGTTGTGATGTTATGTTGCTGTTTATCGATCCTGATGGTCACACGTGAATGTGTGACCAGAGGGGGGAATGTGAGATTTCATAACACTTTTAAGCAACTTTTGTTAAAGTTAAACTCATCATTCTATCAATGTGCAGAAGTACTTTTCCCTTGTTTTGACTTCTGAAGGCCAAGCTACATCACCGTGCACCGTGGAAGCTGCTGATTGGAGGACTGCATTCCTCCAAGCTGTATAATACACTTGCTGTCGTAACATCCCTTGGTGTGCTTGTTCGTGCTGTCTCTACCATCGACAATAAAACATGTCTTCTGTCTGAATAAAAGGCGCAATCCCAGACTTTGCCATCTTCTTCCGTATTACTAACTTTAGCCTGTCTCTAATACATGCCACCAGCAGAACTGAAGCCAAAATTCTCATGGGCTGAAAGAGAGAGGAGGGGCTTAGAGGGCGCTTTCAGCTTTCACAGTGGTCAGAATTTGCAGGTGAAGTCAGAGAAGAAGAAGGTTGTAGCCAGTGTACATTACTTCCTCGCTCCTTATAGGCAAAGTGGGTAAGGTGTCTTGCCCAAGGACACAACAACAGCGCAGACAACAGTAGGAGTCGGTGGACAAGGTCCCGCGGTGGGCTCGAACCCACCCACCTTCAGTTTCAAAGTCCAACTACCAACTGAGCCACTGTTGCCCCAAACAATAGACTATTAAGATTGACATTGCTAACCCATCCATAAATAGTTTAGCGCCCTCTGATCCTGTTGTTACATTGTGATATTGTCTTTGTGAATACAGATATGAACAACCAACCAATCTGGAGCCTTTGTTGCAGAATTCGACTTCAGCTAGCGAGAAGCATGAGAGGGGACAGACACTGCTCCTGATTGCTGCTGATCGCCCTTTGCCACCAACAATATTCACATAAACGTCCTGCAATAATAGCCTGTCCAAGCTTGCTAGCTTAATCAGCCTATTCTAGACTAGACTCTAGAAATAGACTAGAAAAAACTTGGAAGACTGAATGTCAATTATCAATGTTCTTTTACTAGTCAAATTAGTTGTCTCGTCCAGTCCAGCCTACTGATTGAAACAACAATGATAGACTGACAAAGCTTTAAACATTTATTGCTCAACACAATAGCAATGCCTCGTGTTGTAACAGCCCTACTTACTGTATATGTGCTTAAACAAAGAATCTCTTACCCCGTTGTTGTTAATGTTGCTTGTGACAATTTTCTTGTAGGTTATACCAGTACTTTTAAATGGTCTCTTGTTACTGAGTGTTGTAAATAAGTAGGTTATAGCCTCAACAGTTGTGCCAAATCTCTAAACAGTAACGCTTTTCACTGAGTACATTGGTTGTCATTTTGACCAAACAATGTCATTTATGGTGAAAAGGTCGTGCTCATGGGCACAACGGCATTATGCACAAGTAAGGCACGGTAATGAAGAAACCAATGGTACTGGCCGGAGGGAAAATTATTGAAGCAATGGTTTCTTGAATGCAGAAAGCTAGAAATTACTGAGACATACAAGAATCAGTCAAAAGCAACGTAGATTGCGTAAATTAAAAAGTTAAACTATCAGAACAAATCTACTCTTGACATTTGCTATAGAAGGAGAGGTTCCACAGGTCTTTCCTTCCGGCTGCTGTCAGACTGTACAAAGAGAACAGCTGAGTCCATAAATGTGCCATTCATCTGTTCTAATAATCCATGAGTCACTTTGCATGTCGCTAGTCACTTTACTTGCTATATCAGTACAACATAATTACACATTTCATTCATCTGATAATTCTATTCTGATAATTCACTAGTCACTTTACCTGCTGCTTTTATTACTATTGTTTATTCAGCTAATGTACAATATAAACTGTTTTTTTTTTTAAAAAAACATCTAAAGTACAATATAAACAGTATCAGGGAAATTACTTTTAAAAAGTAACTTTTCTTGAAACTCTCTAAAGAAAGTAACTTCTTTACTTTACTTTTGTGTCACTTTTGTGTTATTGTTATTAAGCTCAGCTTAGAGCAGAATTGTTCCTAAATGTGTTTAAACTCTGAGCCTCATTTACTTGAGTACCTCAGCGTCTGCGCTCCTCATCAAAAGAAAAAAAAAGTGTTATACTTTACCCACCAAGTGGCAGGTAAAGTGCGACACTCCGCAACACTCCGCGATGAGTTGCCTAGCGGCCACATACCATATGTCACATACCATGTGGAATGAGAACTTAATGTCCGTGAGTCATGACTGAGACATTGAAAAAGAATAACAGCGTGACTGTATTGTTGATAGTTAATGAGTTACTTTACTTTTCCCCAGAAAAAGTAGTTTTGTTAGTGTAACGCGTTGCACCCAACACTGATAATGTGATGGATGGAGGTGTGCCACATGAATCCTTATTTTGTCTTTTTATTGCGCTGTAATATACGCAACGATGACATTGACATTTCCCCACTATGGGACGACTAAAGGCTTATCTTATCTTAACCTGAATCCTGTTCTAGACCTCACTTCTAATCTCCAAATAGTTAAGTATAAGTATGATGCCAGCAGTGCACTCTGGGACGAGTCTCCAGGCTGAAAGAACCCTCACATAGGCAGGCTGCCAAACAACCACAAGACAACCGGTCTATCACACCATTGCTTCCCTCTCTCATAGTGGTTTCTTGAACTGGTGCATGCCTCCCCTTATACAGTATAAGCTCTCAGCTCCTGCTTTTGTCAGTTGCACACGGCTCTGCACCCGTCAGAAGATAATGCTTTATAATTAGTCTAAGGTCAAGGAGAAAGTGCTTGACTGATGATAACAGCTCTTGTTCTGTGCCAGGACTGTCCTGAGTGAAAGGGGACACACTGTACCCATGCACTGTCCAGGGTGAGGATAAACCCACCTTATCCCCCTTTACATTCATGGCTGCTGGCTGGTGCGGTTCCTGGAACGACAAACATTATGGAACCAATACGTCATTTGGTTGTTGACTATTACAAAATTCTGTTATAAAGTAAAATGTTGTCCAACTTCAATTATTGTTATTCTTGAGTGTGTATATTATTACTATGTACACTGGACAAATGTGATGTACTACTGCCACTGTCATGTTTTTATTTTAAACTTTTTAGTAAAAAGAACCAATTCCATGGAAGTCATGAATGAAACAACATCGAAGTTTCCCCACTGTGGGACGAATAAAGAAACACTCATCTTATATTAAACCATATTTTATCACTAGACAAAATATTGTTATAGCCCCAATATTTTTGTTGGGCTAAAACAATGCCATATTATACATGCTATATTATATATGTTATACATGCTTTATCACTTATACACAATATATTTTGTTTAATATGTTTTTAACAACAACACATTTTAGATGTGATTTTACTAAAATGTAATACTATCTTGTTAGGATTTTGAAAAGGATTAAGTTTTAAAGAAATTATCTTTTTGTAAAGAGTCTGAAAATTATACACACACAGATTGATAAACGGTTCCATCCATGTTTTAAAAGTCAATGATCTTAGACTTACCCTATGCAGTGATCTGTGAAAAGTGGGATTCAAACAGCAGTGATGGGGGAAAATGGGCAGCTTTTATGAGCGATGGGGGCGATGTGTCTGCTCTGGTCCCCTCCCCTCAGACCAACACACATAGAGAGTGCTGCTGCGTAATAAATGTGTGCTGGGGCCATGGTGAAGTCATCTTTCACTGTGGGCCAATGTGCTCATGTCATGGATAGGAGAAAAACAGCTTTAGAATAAAATACTGTTTTTCATTGAGTAATAATTGTACAAGGGTTCAACCTATAGACTTCCTTATAATCTCAATGTGAACAAATACATTCTTACAAGATGTCTCCAATTATGTAACTGGTAACTCTACAAATATTTATTCCTTACATTTGATCATCTGAAAAGGTGGGTTGTTGAAATCAAAAACAGAAATACAGCCAATGTTGCTGCAATATTTCAGCACCTACAATGTTAATAAAAATATAAGATAAACCTTTATTAGTCTCACAGTGGAGAAATTTCAGAAAGTGAATGCATAGTTTGATTACGTCACCTAAAAGGCCCAACCAGGGCTAAACTAATATCTAATACCAGTATTGTATTGGTGCATCCCTAGTCCCAGGATTGTAACCAGACTAAATGAAGTCTAAACTGTTAACTATGACTAGCACAGGAAGTAATCAGATCTGTACTGTCTTAGAGCGTTTTGTTGTTGAGAACTAAGTAAAAACAGAAGCACACATCAATAAGAACCTAATCAAATTGATCAAATGAATACATGCTTTGCCCAGCCCTTTAACCCTAAGCCACTATTCATTCACAGTGTCTTGAATGAACGTGTGTAAAGGGGGTTAAGCTGGAGTTTTACCAGTCTCTGTAATTATTTGTTCCCTATGTCTCAACACACACCCTGAAACAACTAAAGTTTATCTGCACATATGACATAAAAGTGTTAGTGGCACATTAGTAAATAGTGATGACTGAATAAAGCAGAAACACATTGCTCCAGGCCACACCCAGAGCCTGAGCCATAACAATAGAGTTACATCACATCATATTATTAGTTTATGGGCCTCACAGCTGCGTAAGAACAGCAGCTTTGCCATAAAACACGAGACTGTGGCATCTTGCTTTGTCTATTAAACAATAACTAATCCCTTCCACCACTGCACTGTTTTAGAAAAGATATGTTACATTTCAATCATTATCTACAATTTTCAGGAAATACAAGTTTAAAGGTAGGGGAATAGATATTGGAAATAACCACCCTCCTCAGAGGAAACAATCAGAAGACCCAATAAGAGGATCTTGGAGTGATGTCGTTGTTTATAGTTTTTCCAGATTTTTTTTTGTTCTAATTCTTTCGGAAAAGAACAGAATAAAACCTTTTATGCTGTTACCTACGGTAAAGGTAGAACGGGAAGCCGGGGGATGATGGGATAAAAATTAATGAACAAATTTAAGTTTTGCAACTACTTTCAATGTGCACTCATTCACAAGTGATGATTAATTTTAAACATTGTTTTTTGGTTTCTCATCCTCGCGGCTTCCTGTTCCACGTTTACCGCAAGTAACAGCAAAAAGGGGCAACCCGCTTTTAATGTGCTGACCAGTTTACCGCAACGGCGAAATGCTGGGCCACTTTACCGCGCTGAAAAACGTGAGAAATTGATTTTCACCACGGGCCCTTCTTGAGTGAAGGGTCCCGGGTTTTCTATGAAGTTAGAATAAATGTCCCTGAGTCCCAGTCCCAGCAGATCGGTGCCAAGACAGAGGTGAGTCTGAGCAATGTTTCATCTCGTCATCCCAGGTCTCATCTGGGCTTTGAATTTGTTCAGTTCGGTCTCATACACTTATTTTTAGCTTGTCTTTATATCTCCTCTGATCTTCTTGCGTTAAAGTGCTTATATACAGTGCTATTCGCCCACTGAGTCATTTAAAAGTACTCGTCGCATCCATGCTTCAGTATGTGCCGCTCTGTCTTTGTGCCACCCAGCGAGGGGCGCATGCGCAGGCAGGTTTAAGATCCTCCTATAGTCTAGATCAGGGGTGTCAAACTCATTTTGGTCTGGGGGCCAAATACAACCTAATTGGATCTCAAGTGGGCCGGACCAGAAGATGCCCTACAAAAATACCCAAAAACGGTACAAGGTCCAACTTTTTGTGCACATAAACATTTATATAAAACTTCCTTTCCTTTAATACTCGCGCAGTTTTAACTGTAAATCTGTTACAAACTTAAATGTAACAATGAGTTTTTTTGTGTGCAAATAATGTAATGTATTTACAATATTACATTGTTAATGGCATTTCACAATATTTATATTAATAAATATATGTTAGCTTTGTTTTAAGGCTCATTACAGAGAAAACCTGCTCACAAAGGTAAAGTAGGTAGATAGAAAAAAGCACTTTAACACAGCACATCATTATCATCAGAGAGAAAGCATCAAACTGACCATGATTCAGTTGAAATGAACAAAACAACTTCCATGACGTGATCCATTCTTAACGACTGCAGCAGTGTCTCTGTGTAAAATACACTTAAATGTCCAAAAATCATTACCGCCATTTGCGGCTTTGTCACAACACCTGCTTTTACCGTCGGTACCAGGAGGCGTCCAGGAGGTATCCGGAACAGATGCCCGAGCCACCTCAACTGGTTCCTCTCGACGTGGAGAAGCAGCGGCTCTACTCCGAGCTCCTCCCGTGTGACTGAGCTCCTCACCCTATCTCTAAGGGAGCGCCCAGCCACTCTGCGGAGGAAGCTCATTTCGACCGCTTGTATCCGCGATCTCGTTCTTTCGGTCATTACCCAAAGCTCATGACCATAGGTGAGGGAGGGAACGAAGATTGACCGGTAAATCGAGAGCTTTGCCTTTCGGCTCAGCTCCCTCTTCACCACAACGGTCCGATACAGCGACCGCATAACTGCGCACGCTGCACCGATCCGCCTGTCAATCTCACGCTCCATTCTTCCCTCACTCGTGAACAAGACCCCGAGATACTTGAACTCCTCCACTTGAGGAAGGACCTCTCCACCCACCTGCAGAGGGCAAGGCACCTTTTTCCGGTCGAGCACCATGGCCTCGGATTTGGAGGTGCTGATTCTCATCCCAGCCGCTTCACACTCGGCTGCAAACCGCCCCAGTGCATGCTGCAGGTCCTGGTTCGTTGGAGCCAACAGGACAACATCGTCCGCAAACAGCAGAGATGAAATCCTGTGGTCTCCGAACCGGACCCCCTCCGACCCCTAGATATTCTGTCCATAAATACAGTGAACAGAACCGGTGACAAAGGGCAGCCCTGTCGGAGGCCAACATTCACCGGGAACAGGTCTGACTTACTGCCGGCAATGCGAACACAGCTCTGGCTCCGGTCATACAGGGACCGGATGGCCCTCAGCAGAGGACCTCCGACCCCGTACTCCCGGAGAACCCCCCAAAGGACACCCCGGGGAACACAGTCGAACGCCTTCTCCAAATCCACAAAGCACATGTGGACAGGTTGGGCGAACTCCCATGAACCCTGGAGTATCCGATGGAGAGTATAGAGCTGGTCCAGTGTTCCGCGACCGGGACGAAAACCACACTGCTCCTCCTGGATCCGAGATTCGACCATCGGCCGTAACCTCCTCTCCAGTACCTTGGAGTAGACCTTACCGGGGAGGCTGAGGAGTGTGATCCCACGATAATTGGAACACACCCTCCGGTCCCCCTTCTTGTAGAGAGGGACCACCACCCCGGTCTGCCACTCCATTGGCACTGCCCCCGATCGCCACGCGATGTTGCAGAGACGTGTCAGCCAAGACAGTCCTACAACATCCAGAGACTTTAGATAGTCAGGGCGGATCTCATCCACACCCGGAGACCTTGGTGACCTCAGCCAGGGAGATGGATGTACCCGCCCCAACATCCTCAGCCTCTGCCTCTGTAACGGAGGACGTGACGGGGGGATTGAGGAGAACCTCAAAGTATTCCTTCCACCGCCCGACAATATCCCCAGTCGAGGTCAGCAGCTCTCCACACGCACCGTACATGGTGTTGGCAAAGAACTGCTTCCCCCTCCTGAGGCGTCGGATGGTTTGCCAGAATCTCTTCGAGGCCGACCGATAGTCATGCTCCATGGACTCTCCGAACTCCTCCCAGTCCCGGGTTTTTGCCTCTGCAACAGCCCGGGCCGCGGCACGCTTGGCCTGCCGGTACTGGACAGCTGCCTCAGGAGTCCCCCGAACCATCATGGCTCGATAGGACTCCTTCTTCAGCCTGACAGCATCCCTTACTGCCGGTGTCCACCACCGGGTTCGGGGGTTGCCGCCGGGACCAGCACCAGAGACCTTGCGACCACACTGTTCAATCCATTATTCGGAAATGGAAAGAAAGTGGCACCACTGTGACCATGCCAAGACATGGCTGTCCACCTAAACAAATAGATCAAACAAAGAGAGCACTGGCCAGAAAGGCAACCAAGTCCCCCAAGATGACTCTGAGGAACTGCAAATCTGGTCTGTAAGTGGCAAGAAGAAAGCCATTATTGAAAGTAGGCCATGAGAAATCCTGTTTTAAGTTTGCCAGAAGTCATATGGGGGACCGCTTTTCTCTAAATCCAATAGAAAATCTGTGGAAAGACCTGAAAACTGCAGTCCATCTAATTTGACAGAGCTCAAGTTGTTTTGTGTAGAGGAATGGGCAAAACTCTCTGTGTACAAATCTTGTAGAATCATACCCCAATAAACTTGGGTGAGGTCTCTCACCTCACCTTCCGTGGATGGTTTATTTGGTTGGGAAAGTGCATCTTAATGAACACACCTCTCCAAATTGTAGCTTTGAGCTAATTTCCATCTGATGTCCCACATTCGTAATCACAAACACTCCCCTGAACAATTGAACATGTTTTTAGTGGTAGGGGAAACCAGAGCACCCTCACTAACTTCTCTCGGAGCCCTTGGTATTTCTCAAGCTTCTCAAATCCATTTTTTCCCTGATGTATGCATCGGTTGGAATTGCCACGTCCACCACCACGGCTTTCCTCTGCTCTTTGCCTACCACCACAATGTCAGGTTGATTCGCCATTACCATCTTCTCAGTCTGTATCTGGAAGTCCCACAGGATCTTTGCACGCTCATTCTCCACCTGTCACGGATAAACAAGGTAGGACTCAAAAGCAGAACTCCAAAAAAAAATGTACTTAATAGATGCCACAAAAAGTAAAAACTGAAACTGTTGGTGATTTATTGAGCTATAAATTTGAAAAACAGTTCTGACCCCAGGAGGAAGCTCCGCAGCAGTAGCCAAGCAGGGGCTGCAACAAATGCAGCCGAACCTTGTAGCACTGAGCCTAGATACTACTTTGGAAATCACCCTGGTCCGAAGAGTCCTAGACTCTGGTCTTCAATTTTCAAACTCAATGGCCAGATTAAAACTAGAATCTGTGTTAGATGACATAGATTGTTCAGCCTCCTTTTTAGTTTTTTTTATAAGAACACCTTGGTTTGAAACCCTGGAACAACCTCCCAAACTTGGTCCAGAAATGTGCAGTGCTAGGAACAGCAAAGATACTGCGCAGAACCCTCAAGCATAAAAACCATAATCATAAATAATCCATTAACCTTCATTTGTATGCAAAGCTTAGCAGAACTGCACCAGCAGGAGGAGGCCAGTCCCTGTGCTACTAACATGGCACAGATTTTTATGAATGTGTACTGTCCCCATCAAATAATTTTTTAAATATATAAATAAATGTAATAATTTAAAAAAAATAAGATCCAAACTCAGGTAACCCATCATTAAGTCACAGATAGGGACACACTCTGAACATAAATTTGAGGACTCAATAGTTCACTTGAGAGTTACTGTGAACCCATGGTCCTGGTTTATCTTAGTTCATCGTTATTATTGTATTTTTCTTTATTGACCTTTTATTAAAATAATACAATCTCTTGTTCTGGGGAAAACACCACACAGCAAAATGGGTTATGAAGTGCATAAAGCTGGGTTACCCAAGTTTCAACCCACGCTAAATCCGTCTGATTCCTCCCTTTCAAAACAGTATTATTGGCCTCTATCACAACTTGACATCAGCCTTACTCAGCTCCCAGCCCAAAGCTTCAAATAGTGACATACAGGGCTCTTTTTTACAAGTTTTTATGTATATGTATATGTATATATATATATATATATATATATATATATATATATATATATATATATATATATATATATATATATATATATATATATATATATATATATATATACATACATACATACATACATACATACATACATACATACATACATACATACATACATACATACATACATACATACATACATACATAAGATCTGTTCACAACACTTAACTTCTACTACTAAGACTATTTCTGTTGAGTCCAGAGTAACACATATTCAAAGAACCAAATAAAAATAGGCCCCCAGATTAAAGAAACACAAATTAGACATGAATCTATGAATGTCTTGACAAGCTTTTTGCTGAGATGCCAAGCAGGTGGGCGATTATTTCCGATGCAACTCAACTCCCCCTTCTTCTCCCCACAGACAGTGGACATAAAGGCGGGACTGAAGCTGGCATCCACACTTCGCCTTCTATGCACTTCACTCAGTACTCACGTGGACGGAAAGGTCACCCTCCAGTTTCATTTTGATCGCTTCAGTTGAAATGGGATGGTGCACCTTGAAATTGGAAATTGGTAGCTGGAGAATTTTAATATTTTGTCAGTTGGAGCCCCATAAACCTCTCAGATCAATGTTGACACAGGCCTCAAAGCTAGTCAATAAATAGACTTGTATAACATTTCCTGTTTTATATTTTTGACACATTCACAATGCAACCAAAAACAGCAGGTATCTCCTGGGTCGGATGCAGTATTTCCAGCTTTAATGTGATTGTCTGGAGTTTTTCAGTTTTTCAGATTGTCAGAAAAAAGAGAGAGAGGTACACGATTTGAAAAATACGACCCAAGCTCCCTCCCCCTTCCTTTCTGATTGGTCTACGCCTACGTTTCCGTAACAATCAATCAATACATTTAAATGTTAATCTGAGAACATATTATACATATACATTATTAATACACATGCACGGAGGTTTTCAGAATTATTTGTTAGAGTTTTCATTACAAAAATAATGTTTTAATGCACACAAAAAGAGATTGCTGTTAATCCGGAAGTAGCTATTATCATTAATTAAACATTATAGGACACATCTGCAGAGGATCTGATTATGGATATAGGTTCAGTATATAAATGATTATGAATATAGGTTCAGTATATAAATGATTATGGATATAGGTTCAGTATATAAATGATTATGGATATAGGTTCAGTATATAAATGATTATGGATATAGGTTCAGTATATAAATGGGTAACTCAGCGCGGATGTTCAGAATTCTTTGTTCAGTTTTCATGTAGTTCCAGAGCCTAATAGAGGCTTGATTCGGAGGCTCCGTGAAAACAACAAACTGAGCATGCGCAGCTACGAGCATCAGAGCTGATGATTGACAGCTCTTGGCATCACTTGAGTGGTTAAACTGGACGGCATTGTGGATTTTGAGCTATTACTAAGAGAAAGGAAGGCGGGACTTACCCGTAACATTAGAATTCATAGAATGACTTATTTTATATCAACATTTAAGGCCAGGAGGTCAATTTAATACAATTCTTAAAATTTGTATTTCATTTAGAATTCCAGACTATCACCTTAATGAACATTTTGGATAATGCATGATTTCAATAATGACAAATTTCTTCAGAGGAAAAACACTTCCTGCGTCACACACACAAAAGGGAGCCATGTGTTATATGCAAAAAAGTATTGTTGAATCCTAATGCTGTTATTGTGCCAGTTCAAGAATAGGTCCTGCAGTCCAGTGTGGTCAGAGAACAGCTGACTCCACACTGAGCCATGCCCTTGGACCGAGCGCCACTGCTGCTGCCAGAGATAAGTCCTCATCACTGAGCCCGGCATGCTAAAGGCACACACAGATACCTCTGCACTGCTGACAATTATTATGTGTTTTAAGCAGTTTAAATCACTTGTGTGTTACATTTTGGTTCCATCCTTTTACAACTACTGTAGAAATGGTGCAGTACATGGGTGTCAAAGTCATGTACATCAGAGGGCAAAAAAAACAAAATTTGCTACAAGCAGAGGGCCGGACTGGTTCAATGTTTATGTTATTAAATCATCGCATATAACCTATTGAATATTTTAATTAATGATTAAATGAATCTTCCAATCTTGTTGTATGACTCATGTCAGTAATTTCAAGTGTATCTTTTTTCCAACTGGCTCACAGATTAAAACCAACGTCCTTCAAAGAGAAAACACATATCCTGAACATTAAATGAATAATCCAATATTTTCCGATGGCTCTGTGCAGGCCGGTTTTAATACTCCTCAAATATCCTCCCGGGGCCCAGATAATTCATTTATGGGCCCTGCTTTATCTTTTCACTCCATGTGTTTCTTTGTGCTTCTCCAGTCACTGACTCAGTGGCAACAGTTTGTTTCAGTCCCTGACTTTGTGATTTATGTCACATTGTTTCCTTCTAAACCTTTTAACAACATATGATCATTTTTTGAAACTGCATGCAGACGTTTAAACCGACTTGAACAGAGCTGAACGTCCATGAACACTAAAGAAATAAAACATCCTCGTCCCACTGCTGAAATAGTGTTTTTTTATGATGTGTTCTCACAATAATTTCCTCAAGTCAGAGTATAGCAAAAAAATAAAAATAATAAGTAATTTCTAGTAAATAAGTAATATTTAATTCTATAACATTTATGTAGTATAAAGATATGTGTATAAAAAGACTTTATATAATATAACTTCAATGAATTTTGTGTTTTGACGTTTAGGAATACATGTATTTTGACATGTTAAGGTATACAAAGTTTTAGTCATAAAATGATTTTATTATATCGGTGGCAACTTACAAGACACACAGCAGACAACTGACAACACTGAAAATGTTTAGTAGCATTTATGTAAAATCCACTCAAGTGGAACAAAAAGCTACAAAATTAGCCCTTTCAAGCTGCGGGTACTTAGAAGCTATTTTCTTTCATATTTACAAAATGGAAGAGAAAATGTTGTAAACAACGTAGCTCCACAACGGTATTTCTTTGAAAGATGATACTCAGTCCATTTAAAATTTCATTTTTAAGTTAATTATATGAAGATGAATAATTTGCAAAAGTATGTGGGTCTGTGTACTTTTGCGTTCAATACATTTTCTACCAACATTTTTGTATATTGTCGTGCGTATATATGAAACGTAAAAGTACACCAAAAACCTTAAGAAAAACCAACCATAACATCAGAAACAAAAATTATGAAAAGGATTATTAGTACTCAGCCTTTGGATTTGGTCAGGTACAACCCCATGGCTAATTCAATCTGAAGAGACCAAAGACACAATTAATACAATAAATTATTTATTTATTTGGCGCATTGACCCCGGCAGCGACACTTGCAGCGATGAGATCGATTGCAGCTGAAGATGATCTCAGATCCCCCCGGGGTCAATCACTGGTGGCGGCTAGAGTATGGTGTGAATGGGGCGTAGGCGGAGCAGGAGCCAGAGCCAGAGCAGGAGCCTAGAGCCAGAGCCAGAGCAGGAGCCAGAGGAGGTGCTGGGGAGGTGGTGGGTGTTTAAGAGCCTCAGGAAGCGCTGCTTGTCAGGAAGTGGCTGCCTTTTAAACTGCCCGCTTTGCTGTGAGAGGGTTGGCAGGAGGCTGGCCAGGCTGTGTGATTGGCTGAGGCTCGAGGCTGGCAGAGCTGTGTGATTTTTAGGCTTGGAAGGGGGAATTTGCAATCGGTCTTTCAGTCTGAATATCCGCTTCAGCTTTATAACAGTTTATGGGCACAACCCGGTATTATAACTTATTGCAAAAGAAACTTGCGAAACAGCAAACGTTCCAGGGCTCGCAAGCCAAAGTGGTTCTCAGGTCAGAGAGTGTAAAATGTTCGAGGCCAAAAACGACATTTTGAAAGATGGATTTTAATACATTAGGTTCATTTTTTTGTGGTCTGAAAGTTAAGTACCAAAAATGTATGTAAAAACTTTACATTTTGATTTATCTGTATGGCGAATCATGGATGACAGTTGCTCTGCATCCAAAACTGGCACTTCTAAGAGATGCTCAAATAAATACATTGGGTAACATGTGGAGCAATGTTGATACTTAATTGTTGAGTATATCACATAATTCTGTCTTTTGCACAATCTTGAGTGATTCTATCCATGCCAAATGTGACAAGTAAATTTCTCCTGAGTGAGATCAATAAAGTCTATCTTATCTTATCTTATAATGTAGACTGCAGCTTCGCGATCGGCCACAAGGGGACCCAATAACCCCACAAATCTCTGCGTCCCGCAGTGTTATAATCCTAGCCGTCTGTTTAATCAGATTTAACCATGGCTGTAGATCTAATAATGATTCTGACAGTGCTACACAGAGCCATTAACAGATGGTAGGTGCTTTGGTGCTGTCTGTAATTAGCAGTCCTGCCCATGCGCGCATTAGAATAATTAGATGGACCATGTAAAAATAGTGACCAGTGATAGTAGGAAGAAATGGAGATGGGTCAACATGTCACTGTCTGACACTTTACTATTTAAAAACTAAAAGAATGTATTTACTTAGATAATTTAAAAAGCCATTATATTAGATCATATATAAAATAATTAAGTACATGTCCAATCGTGGGACGAACAAAAAACTTACAGCTTCCTTCATTAACTGCATTTTAAAAAATGTAAATTAAAAGGGTATACCTAAACTTGCACTGTAAAGAATTGAAGAATTGAAGCTCTCTGCCCAAAGAGTGCACTGTGACTCACATATTTGTTAATGTTAACCACAAAGAAATACCTTTAAAAGTTGCATCCACATCAAATACAATTGTCTTGGTCTTGGCTTGTATTTACTGATGCGTTTATTGTCTTTCTTCAAAATAACTACATTGAATTAATCACATTTTCCGAATTGATGTTGAACACTTTATAAACACAGTTTCAGAGTAAAATACTTCAAATAATTAGTTTTCAGAGCAACACATTTCATTCAATAACATTTCATTTTCAAATTCTGATGGAAGAGATTATAATTCGGAGAGGGAGTTGAAGAGCATTGGCTTTTGAGCCTGAAAGTTGTTCGAGCTCACCACAACACCTTCTCCAGCAACTCCCAGTGATATCTGCTGTCATTGTGTCCTTGGGCAAGACACTTAAACCCACTCTGTCTGAAGCCCCTGTTGAAATATCAGGGCCGAGCAGCCCTCCTCCTGTGGACTCACCACCTGCAGGAGGTTCAGTGAGGGGCTGGTCCTCTGTGAATTCCCAAACCTATAAATGGATTAGGGGGAAGAAGATGGATGGATGGAGATTATTTTTAATAAATCTTCCTGTTGAGAAAAACTACATTTTTATGAAGAAAAAGTGAATACTCCAGATTAATGCATAAATCAACAAAAGAACAATCAAATAAACAACTTTTTGTGAATCCTTTCGCTGTAAACAGACAGCAGGGGGTGCTCATGGGCACGTGCACTCAGCGCGAGAGACGCTGCTGTAGATCCTGTCAGTGCGCGCAATGAAGAGAGGGGTGCACAGGAAACGCCCTGTCAGAATAAAACTGCAGTTTAAATTCAAGAGCATTTCTTCAACTCTCCTTGACTGTCCAAACCATGTGCTTATACATACTGTACCATATATACAAGGTGATACAGGTAAAACCTTTGTAAAATAACATTTGAGACATCAAAACAGTGGCTGGGGGCAACAGTGGCTCAGTTAAGCATTGGCCTTTGAACTTGAAGGTTGTGGGTTGGAGCCCACCACGAGACCCTCTCCACGGACTTCCACTGATGCTGTCGTTGTGTCATTGGGCAAGACATTTAACCCCACGTTGCCTGGAGCCCGCTGAAAGATCAAGGCTGTACCGTCACTGCCTTCCACCTGTGGACTCTCCACCTGCATCAATCCAGGTACAAAGGGATATAAAATGTGATGAGAGAGTAAAGGGTTAGGAGGACATACATTTAGTTTATGTGTTGAGAAACTGTGTGATTTGCGTATGTGAAATGTTCTATATAATAAACAATTTTAGCCATATTGAAGGTATTGTAAAAGGTCATTTGTAAACATTGTTTTTCCAAAGTTAAATTTAAACCTATGCTTAGACAATACAAATGAGCCGTTAATGTGCCTTGAGATTTTGCGTTTTTGTTGTTGAAACAAATACTATTTTTTTCTTGGTGCTTACTTGTTTGACAATACTCTACATTATTATGAGACGTGGTTATTTGGTTGGAACATTGTGTATTAATGAAAAGCAATATACTCGTGATGAAAGCATTTAGCTATTGTCCATCTGTTGTCCCACAATTACACTCACAAACACACTTTCTTTCACCAAGAATAAAACTAGAGAGTTTCATTTTTAAAACTGCTTTAGACTAACTGTTGTTTTGCATTTCTTCTTTTTTTTTACACTTATGACACAATTAACAGCAACAACAGCAGACATACAATTTAAGAACATGAAGTGTGTGAGTGATGTTTGCATGAGTGCAGGTTTACGTGTGATTATTACTTAGACTCAACAGCTCCGCTTTTATTTTGTCAACGCGCCTGTTCCGCTCAGCTCCGATGCGTACGCGTCTCTTCCACTCCACCTTTACGATCCTTTTCGGGCACAGAAAGCACTTTGTCTCGGCACAGCGGAGCGGAGGGGGTGCTGACAGCGGGCCGAGGTGATGGTGGCCGTGGGTGCATAGGTGGAGCAGACTTTGCTTTACGCACTGGGTCTATGACCAGCACCATCGCATTTCAGTGGCGCGCACATTGATATTCGGAGCGGCCTGCAATCGGACCGGAACGTGTATTCAGGTGGCCCCGCATACCCACTCGTACTTTGGGGGGGATGCAGCAGGACTAGCAGCAGCAGCAGCAGCAGCAGCAGCAGCAGCAGCAGCAACATACTGGGGTAATTGCTTCAGAAACGATGGTGTTGGGGATGGTAACGTGCCAGCGCCTCGTGCAAATCTCAGACCCCACTCCATTTTACGCATCATCTAACGGATTTCCTCAAGACCATAACAACTCCATTCAAACATTCAAACTGCGTTCCTTATTAGATGAACCCTTCATACGGGACCAGGCTGCGAATTTCTGGGGCTCTTCTGTGATTGCCCACGCTCCCCACCCTCAGCTCGTCCTGCGTAAAGATAAAACTGCGCTTTAGAGGAAGATGTTGCTGCGATGCTACCGAGGGAAGCTGTCGGTGTGGGCCGCCCTGTGCCTGCTGGTGCTGTGCTGGTTCTACGTGTACCCGGTGTACAGGCTCCCGCGCGACAAGGACGTAACGGAGGAAGTGCTGAGGCAGGGAGACGCGTGGACCAAGAACCAGACCGGCATCGATCTGTTCAGGTGGGTTCGTGTGCGAGGTTGTGCGGGAGGGGTAGGTGGTGGTGGCCCCGCGGATCAGTGCACTGCGGTGGGTTGGTGTGTGTGCCATGGCGTTTATACGGTGGGGGCCCCCCATATGCGTGACAAAGAGCCAAGAGGGACCTCTTTGTGATGCGTTTGACAAAAAGGGGGCTTTTTCAAGATTTGTCTCAAGAATAAAATGAATTGTAGTTGACAAACAAAGACTTTCTCCACAGTCATTGAGCTATAGAGTCATGTTGCAATTATTATTTTTTCACAATGAGATTTCATAATGCACATTATGAGCTACTATCATGTCATAGTGGTAGGGGAAACTGGAGCACCCAAACCTATATTAGAAAAACTCACTAAAGGATGTACCAACAATGATTCTAATAAACTTGTTGCTGCTGCCTGCACTGCAAAAAACAAAAACAAAAAAACAAAAACAGGTGTAATAGACATATATTTTGTAGAGTAGTTTGTATTGAATTGAGAAAAGTGGAGAAAACGTGTATTTTCACAAACCTGACTCATACTGGTCCATAGAGCCTAGAGGAGGGCGGTGGTCTTTCGCTTTAGAATTATCTATTCTGTTTTTAAAGTATTATCAGTTTTCAAGAGTATTATATGATTGTTTCTGGCCATTACATCTATAATTACTTTTTTAAAGTTCCAACCGGCCCTGCCTGTTACACCACATTGTGAAAGTATTCCTGTATTACCTAATTTCAAAGTTATAGAGTTAGGTCACGTTTGCTCCATTTCCCTATTCCATTCTAAGCTATTTGCGTTGATCCAAACCTACATCTGTCCATATCTAACTGACTACATCTTTGGTGACGTAGAAGGATTCATCTAAACAAGGTAAACATGATTGACAATTGTGAGTAGGCATCTTAAAAAATGTATAAAATTTTGTAAAACTAATAGCCCATAGGAAAAGAAAAGACCAGATTGAAACAAGAGCAACTTATTTTTTGTCATTTACTTGGAGAGAGCTGTGTTTCGATTGACTTAACCGGCTGTAAGAGATACTACTATTACACATTTGTGATCAGCTTTCGTTGGCAAATGAAATCCTTAATCGACGTATGCCAATTTTACATTTGATTATCTCTATTGTCAATGAAAAAGTGTGGGTTCTCTTTAGGGATGACCTGCAGGTTATGAAGGGGTAAAAGATGGTTGGACCTAGAGATATTTTTTTTCCTCAGCAGGTGATGGATAATTCTGATCAAATATTGAATAATTACTTTTCTCTAACTGAATTGCATATGATTATTGTATGTGTTGAGTAGAGCATGTTTCTTTGGAGTCACTAACCAGATTCAGCTAAACTCATGGCAGGCTTTGTCAGTAACTGCATTACTATGAATTTGGGCTATTATGTAGCCAACTCAGGGACTGAAATAGACACTCAACAAGGTACAAGAGATTAGGGTTAAATTAGCTAAATTTGTATAACACACATACATAGCTTTGTAAATACACTCTAACAACACAAATTGGTTAAAACAACAAAATAACTGGTGAAATGTATTCAACCACTCCAACAGATTTCTGATGAAAACAAACAATCTGTAACATGTTGTGTTTTCGACCAATCCACATTAACAGCGGTAAGGGTTTGGTCATTCTGACCAAAATATTGGTTCGCCGACCACCACTCATGCATGCACCCTACGGACTCCAAGGCAATGTGGTCTCTCATCCCATTACAAACTAGGCCTTGCCATGCTTTGCTTTGTAGATAAGGTCTGGTATAAAATTGGTCAATCCATTGGTAAATCCATTGTATTTAAAACAATGTCTTGTTATAGTGTATGTGTGTATAATATAACATGTATATAGTTTTTACACTGCAGAAACATCTCATACAAGATTTTTTTCCCGCCATACAGTGCCTCTTGAAAGTATTAATACAGCTGGAACTGAATGTTCAATCACAAGTACCAGACAATTGTGAAGTGAAAGAAAAAATATATATGAATCCGACAACTAACAAATCGAACATGCACAAGTATTCAATCAGCAAAGTTAATTCTTTGTGGAACCCCCTTTTGCTGCAATAACAGCAGCAAATCTGTTGGGTACATCTAGAGACAGCGAGAGGAGAAGAGGTGAAAACACACACCCCAGTTTTTGATTTGAACTCCACTTCAGTCTCAGACTGTTACTGCTTCATTCAAGCTGAGATTTTATTTGAATCAAACCGCGGCATGTTGTGGTTTGATTTATTTATAAAATGTTACTTTTATGAATAATTGCTGTTGGGATAAACAACATTATTATTATATAATCTATTGAACTAAAAGTTCATGTTTAGCAGCTTTAAAGGAGACATATGCAAAATAATCTTTTTGAGCTTTTAACCATCTTACAACTTTGCTCCATATCAAAAACAGACCTGGTGTTTTTAGATCCACCCACGCTATTACAATGACAAAGTAAATAGTGTCTTCTTGATGTTTAATGGACATTCTTTTAGTAACGTAGTCTCCTCTACTTCCTCTGCATTAAAATAGTGCATGACCATGCGCTGTCCACATGTCTAACTTCCTGTCTGCTGTGGGCCTGACAGGAAGTTGCTGACCGAATGCTGTGACCCTGGAAGGATGTTTGCCGTGACCAAGGAGAACTCCCCCCTGGGCAAGGTGCTGTGGTACGATGGAGAGTTCTACCACTCGCACACGGTTAACAACGAAACCTACTCACTGTTTGTGCAGGTGAGACCATGACCCTTCCACTGCTCCGCCACAGTCATATAGAAAGTCGGCCAAACTAGGACCAAGCACTGCAAACAGAACATGTTAAAAGTGCTATAGATATCACATTTGTAAAGGGCGGCACAGTGTTAAACACTCTGCTAAACGAAAAACATAAATGTATAACTGTGTGTCACTTTGAAGCATTTTTGTGTATGTAAAACAACACAACATTTAACCAGAATAGAATAAGTCTGCAGTACCAAGCATGCCTTTAACTTTTCTATATCACAAAAACAGTTGTCTCCAAGGTAGACACAACATTTATGATTTGACAACACGAAACAAAATCAATTAGAATCACACAGATTTGAAAATTGATGTAACAAAACAGACATAATCTTTGATGAGTCACGGAGACAAAACCGATTTGCAATGTTTGTTTGAGCAAATTGATACTGTCTCGGAGAAACTCATCCTTATTTGCAAAGTTAACCTGATAAAGGAGGCCAGGACTGAGACTGTAGTCCCGGACTGAGACTGTAGTCCAGGACTGAGGCTGTAGTCCAGGACTGAGGCTGTAGTCCAGGACTGAGACTGTAGTCCCGGACTGAGACTGTCGTCCAGGACCGAGGCTGTAATCCCGGACTGAGACTGTAGTCCAGGACTGAGGCTGTAGTCCCGGACTGAAACTGTAGTCCCGGACTGAGACTGTAGTCCAGGACTGAGGCTGTAATCCCGGACTGAGACTGTAGTCCAGGACTGAGGCTGTAATCCCGGACTGAGACTGTAGTCCAGGACTGAGGCTGTAATCCCGGACTGAGACTGTAGTCCAGGACTGAGGCTGTAGTCCAGGACTGAGGCTGTAGTCCCGGACTGAGACTGTAGTCCAGGACTGAGGCTGTAGTCCAGCACTGATACTGTAGTCCAGGCTAATCTAGAGAAGGAAAAGGGCACCCATTGATTTAATCACTGGGTGATGTAGCCCATGTGTCCAGGCCACACATGGCTCAGGGACTTGACCACAGTTCCCGGCCAAGGGGTAAATAGCAATGAAGAGACTACTGGTGAAAGTCCTGGATAATGATGGCAGGTAAAGAAGAGTGTTCAAGTTACCATACTTCCACCAGCAGTGGAAGTGTCTCCTCGAATGTCTCTTAAAGCAGTGTGAATATTTTCATACATAGAAGAAATAATGTCACAAAATGTTATGTATGTATAGACAGCAGTCATAGCTTGGTTTAAAAGTGTAGACAAAAAGGCTTTTCCCCCAGACCAGCTCTTATTTGACAATATCAAGGAGAAGAGAGCCCTGATCTAGAGTCCACAGAAGAGCCCGGAGCCTTTTGTGCATCTGTGCACCATAACGAGGCCCAGATGAAGGAAATGCTTTATGCTGCACTCAGCAGAATATGACACTCCGGAGACTTGGAGCTTTTCTCCGGCAGATGGACAGGACATGTGTAGAGAGACGTCAATACTGGGAGTGTCCTGTACTACAACGGCTCGTCTGCATGTAAATAAATATATTCCTATGCAAAGGAAATACTGCACATCATTTGCTAAAACAACGTAATGAAATATGTATCTATTGTTTTACTACTTCACCAAAGTGAATAAATATGAATGATTGTCTGATGAAAGAAACAGCAGTGTGAATAAATAAGACATTTCGTGGTTTGGCAATAGAGACATTAAAGTTGTACATGGCACAATGCTTTTTATGTCATAGAGTTGCTTTTTTTCTATAAGTTAAAAAAAAAGATTTGGTGATTTATTTATGTTTTTAAAAGCACTGCTATTATTGTTTTTGTATGTTTCCAAGCGTTAAACAAATAATAAATAAAGTGGAAAAATTACCCACTGAACCTCAAACCAAGACAGACAGAGAGCCGCTTTATACGTAGCATATGCGTTGATTTAAACCATGACTGAACGTGGTCCGGAAAGGGATGACCGCAGGTCTGGAACTATAGGACTAAACCATACAATTGCATGGCTGGATTTGTAGTTGGTATTTATAAAGCCAAATTCAACTCCACAGGTGTTGCAGCCGGAAAGCGATTTTGTTTCATCATATTTTTCTACTTGAAGGCATTTCTGATATTTTTGCAAGTCCAGCCTCTTTGAAAAAAACATATTGTTTTCCACTACCACTGTCTATTACCTAGTTTTATTTCGGTCCTCTACTCTCTTCACCTTCTCAGCTTCCTGAGATAAAAAATGTGATATTGGCAGAAAGTGTGATGAGCGATGGAGGTGTGGCTGCGATAACAATGTATATTGACATATTTTCTTATCCCCAAATTAAGTATATTTGATTGAAACCAATAATTTATTTCTTTGAATTGAAGGTTAAATACATCTAAATTTCAGTCACAACAGGTGTAAATGAGCTTATACATGCTAAAAAATTTGTTTAAATGTTGTAAAATAAAATAAAAATAAAAATTTAGGTAAAATGGAAGTAAGACCTCATTAGCTGAAAGAACAACAATACAAATTTGTACAAACATCTCCCTAAATACATAATTTTTTTTCATAATTTAGATAAGTAAAAACTCATCATCCCTTTTAGCCAGAAATAATGCATATAAATTCTTGTAGCATTTTTAAGATACCGCATTAAATAACGCAAGTCCTGTTTCCCTGTGGCGTTACCATGGCGTCCATAACCACAGACATAACATTTGCCTGATGGTGAGAGTCGTTTATTATTTCCTAATAGTGAGTTGTTGCAGCTGCGTCGGTGCATATCCTGCTTTGTGAAAATGTGATGAAAATCTGACCCTAATTTAAAGGCTTGAGTGTTGTACTGTATGTTCATTCAGGACGAGTGGGGGAGGTGTGGAGGGGGAAAGAAAGGAAAGAGCATGCTGGACTTTACATGGGTCTATATATAACTGAAAAATCATCATAGACATTGGGGGTATAGGCATTATTCACATTGCATTTGCTTCAGATAATGATGTTCACCAGGAAGAGGGAAGCGATACAGAATCAGCATTTATTTATTTATAATTACTGTATAGATAGATAAATACATAGAAAGAAAGAAAATTGATCACCCGTGGGAGAAATTCTGGTGTCTATTAGCAGCACAAACACATCTATCCATTCAAACAAAACAAATGAATAGATAATTCTAAAAATGGCTAACAATAGTCAACATTTTAGGTAGATAAAAGCAAGAAAAATAACAATTGTAAAGCACAAAACAACAACTGTTTCAGAGCTACCAAGGACTTTCTGCCGTTTCCATTGCATTCAAAAGCAATACAAATTGTCCTCTCACCTTTGGCCCTCCGCGGGCAGTTATCCCTCTCTAAGCTCGGGTCCTCTACCAGAGGCCTGGGAGCTTGAGGGTTCTGCGCAGTATCTTTGCTGTTCCTAGCACTGCACATTTCTGAATCGAGATGTCCGAGGTTGTTCCCGGGGATCCGCTGTAACCACTCCTCTAGCTTTGGGGTCACTGCCCCGAGTGCACCGATCACCACGGGCACTACTGTCACCTTTACCCTCCAGGCCCTCTCCAGCTCCTCTCTGAGACCTTGGTATTTCTCAAGCTTTTCGTGTTCTTTTTTCCTAATGTTGCCATCGCTTGGAATTCCCACGTCCACCACCACAGCTTTCATCTGCCCTTTGTCTACCACCACGAAGTCAGGTTGGTTCGCCATTACCATTCGGTCGGTCTGTATATGGAAGTCCCACAGGATCTTTGCACACTCATTCTCCATCACCTTTGGAGGAGTTTCCCACTTAGACCTTGGGGTTTCCAGCCCAAGGCAAGGCAAGGCAAGTTTATTTGTATAGCACAATTCATACACAAGGCAACTCAAAGTGCTGAACAAGATAGCATTAAAATCATAAATAATTACAGAACATTAAAACGAAAGATAAAAATATAAAATCCCTCAGTTATATGCACAGCTAAACAGCACCGTTTTTAACCTGGTTTTAAACATTGTCAGAGAGGAGGCCTGTCTCACATCTTCAGGAAGATTGTTCCAGATTTTAGCAGCATGAATCTGAAAAGCAGCCTCCCCATGTTTAGTTCTGACTCTGGGCACTAACAGGAGTCCAGTCCCTGTGCTCCTCAGAGTCCGGGCTGGTTCATATGGGACTAACATGTCACTAATATATTTTGGTGCGAGGCCATGGAGAGACTTGTACACAAGCAGAGCTGTTTTAAAGTCTATTCTCTGAGCCACAGGAAGCCAGTGCAGAGACCTGAGGACTGGACTAATGTGGTCGTACTTCCTGGTTCTAGTCAGGACTCGAACTGCTGCATTTTGAATGTACTGCAGCTGTTTTACAGCCTGTTTGGACAGACCTGTGAGCAGGCCATTGCAGTAGTCTAACCTACTGGAGACAAATGCATGGATAAGAATCTCCAGGTCTGCTTTAGACACTATACTCTGCACAGATGTTTCTGTACACTATGCCAGCCACTTGGTTATGGCGTTCCATGTAGGCCTTCCCTGCCAGCATCTTGCACCCTGCAGTTATGTGTTGGATCGTCTCAGGTGCCTCTTTGCACAACCGACACCTTGGGTCTTGTCTGGTGTGGTATATCTGGGCCTCTATCGCTCTGGTGCTCATGGGCCTGCTCCTGTGCAGCCATGATGAGTGCCTCTGTGCTGTCCTGCCATATATATATATATATATATATATATATATATATGTATATAATACCCTCAACAATACTTACATGGGTTATAGTCTCGTTCTTACTCACACAGCAATATATAATTTAACACAAGGAAAAGCCCCTAAAGAAGTTCCATGACCATATGGACCCGGTTTATTAATACATGAGTGATTCAAGCAGTGTTATAATATTGTTTAAGTACACTCGATAAACACTGGAAATTCAGTTTAGTGAAACAAGCTCTTTCTGAAATAAAAGCCATAAAACCTGTAATTTAATACATGTCAAAATTCAAGGCCATACTGGTGTCTCCATGTTTCATCCCCTCTACAACAATAAAGTTTCACAGTGTATCTTTAACAGCAAATGCTTTAGGAAGGAAATAGCAGTGAGATTTTCATTTGGCAAAATAAATTTAAATGTAAAGTAACAAGGGGTTCTTAGTTTTATATTCATCCTATATACAGTGGGGCAAAAAAGTATTTAGTCAGCCACCGATTGTGCAAGTTCTCCCACTTAAAATAATGACAGAGGTCTATAATTTTCATCATAGGTACACTTCAATGTGAGAGACAGAATGTGAAAAAAAAATCCAGGAATTCACATTGTAGAATTTTTTAAGAATTTATTTGTAAATTATGGTGGAAAATAAGTATTTGGTCACTTCAAACAAGGAAGATCTCTGGCTCTCACAGACCTGTAACTTCTTCTTTAAGAAGCTCTTCTGTCCTCGTTACCTGTGTTAATGGCACCTGTTTGAACTCGTTATCTGTATAAAAGACACCTGTCCACAGCCTCAAACAGTCAGACTCCAAACTCCACTATGGCCAAGACCAAAGAGCTGTTGAAGGACACCAGGAAAAGAATTGTAGACCTGCACCAGACTGGGAAGAGTGAATCTACAATAGGCAAGCAGCTTGGTGTGAACAAATCAACTGTGTGAGCAATTATCAGAAAATGCTCTGATATCAAGACCACTGATAATCTCCCTCGATCGCAAGATCTCATCCCGTGGGGTCAAAATGATCATTCGAACGGTGATCAAAAATCCCAGAACCACACGGGGGGACCTGGTGAATGACCTGCAGAGAGCTGGGACCAAAGTAACAAATAGCGCTTTTCCACAGCACCGGCACTACACCACTCTACACGACACGGCGCGTTACTTTTGCATTTCCACTAGCGTTGAAGCTAGGTATTGTGTTCTATTTTCGGACCGCCTCGGGAGCGGTTCCAAAAAGCTACACTCTCGTGACGTAAGCGGACTGCCTACGCTATTGGCCAACGGCTCTCTCACACTATTGGCCAACGACTGTCGTCACTGGTAGCGTCATAAGTGCGATGTCTGACCGTATTGAGAGACAAGATTCAACCCCGCCATTTTTAAAACAGCCCTGTGAGCATACGTACTGCACTCGAGAAATGGAATCCAGCAAGCCGCAAAAGTCCACACCGTGGTCTGTTGATGAGGTCCAAACATTTCTGTCTTTACTGGCCGAAGACAGAATACAGAAGGAGCTCGATGGCAGTACGCGAAATGAGAAGGTCTATAAAGAGATCGCCCAGCTCTTGCTTACACATGGTTTCCACCGCACGCACCAGCAGTGCAGGGACAAGATTAAAAAGATGAAGTGTGATTACCGGGCCATAAAGGACCACATCGGCCGAAGTGGGGTCAATCGGAAGACCTGGAGGTGGTATGCCGAGATGGATGCCATTTATGGCCACAGGCCTGCAAACAATGGACGGGAGTGTGCTCTGGACTCTTCTACCACGTCGAGAATGGGCGATAATGGTAAGTGCTTTGTAACTTTTATCTGTAGTTATTGTGAAAATGCATTATCACGTAACCTGTGGCTCAATGCCCACTGGAATGTATTTATTCATGTAAACGTTTGATTGTTGTCTGCTGTACAAAGTGAGCTAGCTACTTTAAGCTATCGATAGCAAGCTGCTAACACGTGCTACATCTTGCCATTTCACGTGTTGCCATTCAGTTTTGTGCTTTTACTTAAGTCGTTGTGTGTGTTTGTCTTATTGTAGAATCCCTTGTCGCAAGTGAAGCGTCGAACGACCCCCCAAGGTCCCCGTCCCCAATCCCTCCAGAACCAGCTGCAGCTTCCACGCCTGGAGATGCGTTCCCTTCGATGGCGAGCGACACGTCTAGCAGCGCACAGCGTGTGGTCACGGGTAAGGCGCAGTGCAGACATAATACATGATCGATAGATATTTTATTCATCACCCTGGGAGAAATTCATGTCCTATAGCAGCAAAAAAAAAATAATACAACTACATTGATACTGTGCCGCAACAGTGCAGCTCTATACCGACACCTGGTGGATCTCAGAAGTAATAGCATTCAACTCGGTGATGAATTTCAATAAAAAAGGAATCGGACCACCTGTCAGTGATCTTTTTCCAAATAAAAAATCTAATTTGTGATAAAATACCACTTCACTTTGGTGTGAAAAGAAATGCAGCAAAATGTAATTTTAGCTGCACTGACTGATTTGATTAATCTGGGTGTATTTAAGTCATGCTCATGCTTTGTCCTAAAATGCCTAAACATTGACCATTAAATATTGTTTATTGACAAAGCGTGAAACAAACATTACCCGATTTGCAATTAAGTCAAATGATCCCACACGTAACACTTTCTTTTAGTGGAGGTTTTTCCTCTTTGAAAGGGTAGTTGTTGCAACATCTCGGGTAGTGTGATATATACTGGTCTGAAACGTAATAATCTTTTTGCCTACATAAAAGTATGTCTCCAGAAATGTCACTGCTTTGGATAATTACCAACTGTTAATACTTTTTTATTGTTGTACAGGGAAGAGAAAAAGGGCGCTCTTCCAGACGGAGACTGTAGAAATGATGAGGCAGATCCAAGCTGAAGATGTGGTGCAGCAGGAGCTGAACCGGACACAGCAACTCCAGCTCGTCAGAGAGTCGCAAGAGTTGGAAGCGACATTGAGGAGGGAGGAAAATGCACAGGCGGCTGCATTTAACCAATCATTTCTTGGTCTCCTGGGCCAGCTGGTGGAAGCCATGAGTGGCCGCCGAAACTGACACTCTTCACCAAGACACACTGTAAATAATTTTATTGGTGCACTTTAAATTGTTTTTTTTTTAAAATAAATGTGTGATTTTTTCCAAGACAAGTTTCATTTCTCGGTACACATCACAGTTAACATGCAAACCAAAGGTTTCACATTATTTGTTGTTAGTAAATCCTTAATTGTGGTAAATTTAGGAATAGAAGGTTTATTTATTCCCAGTCATGGAGTGAGGAGCCTACAGGGAACAAAACAGACTACTGATAATGTACAGTGTTGGTTGCAATACAATAAGCTAGGAAAGTGGGTAAGAAAGGCACAATAAAGAGTTTGTGTGCACGTGCGAGTGGCTGATCCAAATCTGAAAGGGAATAAAGGTATTTGTAATGGTGGGAATGGTTAATGGGTGTATGATTGAAAATGTATGAATTAATATTTCATTAATATGCAATATTGGCTCTCTGCATTTACATGAACACATACATGCATATCCCACCAAAAGGTTACAATGACAAAACAAGTAACAAAATGCAAAGTCTTGACATCGTGTTGGGTAGTGTCAATTCCTGTAAGTCATTTGCATAATAGAGTTTGTTTTTGGGAGTGAACTTTAGAAGCTCTGCGTTTAAATGGGCCCAGGTTAACTGTTTGGATATTGATTTTATTTAGGATTATTGCTCTTCATTGTGAGTATTCCAGGAAGCATCTGCAGCAGATGGCATATTCCTGCGACTGTTCTGTGAGTGGTGACTGTAATGTGACCTATATGAGTAATACCTGTACTTTCCCAGGAGTGAAATATGAATAGAAGGCATTTTTGCTGAATACAAAAAGGTTTATTTCTTGTTCCAAAACAGGAAAAATGTTTAGACATTGGACAGAAAGTGACGCATCAGACCCTCCCTAACATCACTGCCCCCCTCATCTGCACCCTGTGCCACTGCTACCACAGGCTGAACTGTTGCTACAGGTGTGTCCCATTCTGTCACGTAGGTCTCTCCATGGTTTTCGCACAGATTGTGCAGAGCACAACAAGCCAGCACCATAGACTTTACCAGTTCAGTGTCAGAGTCATTCCTTTTCAGAAGACAGCGCCATCTTCCTTTAAGCCTGCCGAAAGCATTTTCAACAACCACCCGCCCTCTGCTGAATTTTCTGTTGAATAGTTGCTGTTCGTCTGTCAGTCGTCCGGTGTCCTGAAAAGGTTTTAGGAGCCAGTTCCGCAGGGGGTAAGCGGAGTCCGAGTCGTGAGTCGCGCGGAAATGGCGTAACGGTAGCGGAAATGACGTAACGGTAGCGGTGGTATGAAAAGCCCACCCACTTGAAGATGTCCGATGGAGATATGTGGAAAAGCACGCGTACTCGACCGGGTCGTGACGTGTCGTGTAGAGTGGTGTAGTGCCGGTGCTGTGGAAAAGTGCCAAAAGGTCACCATCAGTATAGGGGTGGGCGATATGGCCTAAAATTCATATTGCGGTATAATTTGGGACACAGACGGTAGACGGTATATATTGCGGTATAATTTGGTGTGTGAATTGTAGGTCTAGCAGGTTCTTGCATAAAATAGTCAAGATTGTTACTTATTTATATATTATAATCTAGTATATATATTTGTAGTATAGTTGTGAAACAAATGCTGTAACATTATTTATGTATGTTACAGTAAAGACCATTTACTGTAAAAGCAAATAAAAAAGAAAGACATATTTATTCATTTAAAATATACAAAACTCAAATGTTGAAATCAAAGCCTGTAGCAGTTAGATATGGTCATTATTTATAGTGTCTGAGAGTTTTGTGCGTGTACATGGCTTCAGTAAAAGCTATTGTTCGTTTACAAAGCTGGTCTTGACATTTGTTGACGCTTCCTGAGCGTTTTCTCTGCACTTGCAGTGAACTGGATGATTCAATGGATTTATGTGCATTAAAAAGCACATTGGATTTGAACAATTGATGTAAATGGTCATTTTGGCACAATTAACTTTGTTTAACAAAGTAGCTTTCGTGAGCTATTGACCGCGGAGGTCCGAATCTGACGCTAACTTTCCCAAACTTCTGCTGTGATGATGCTGCGGACACGGCACACGCATGGATCTATTTTGGCTCACGCTGGCGCTTCGAGCCTACACGATTGGCCTAAAGGTAGACTCTTAAACTGTGATTACTGTGTGTATTTACCTCTGCTGGGGCCACTGTGACAACAATACAGAGACAGAAACACGGTGTGAATGCCGTGCTGTTGTTTGCCGTTTCCAGTGGTGTCTGCTAGGCTAATGCTGCTAGGCTAATGCTGCTAGGCTAATGTGCAAGGCTAATGTGCTAGGCTAATGCTGCTAGGCTCATGCGCTAGGCTAATGCTGCTGAATGCCGGTTTGTTTTGATGCTCTCTGTTGGCGTCAGAGCCTGCGCAATTTGATGACATAATGACCTATCGCAATATGCCAGTATAACAAAAATCTCTACCGTGGGCCAAATTTATATCGCATACCGCCTATACCGTATATATCGCCCAGCCCTACATCAGTAACACACTACGACGACAGGGAATCAAATCCTGCAGTGCCAGACGTGTCCCCCTGCTGAAGCCAGTGCATGTTCAGGCCCAGTTTGCCAGAGAGCACATGGATGATACAGCAGAGGATTGGGAGAATGTCATGTGGTCAGATGAAACCAAAGTAGAACTGTTTGGTATAAACTCAACTCGTCGTGTTTGGAGGATGAAGAATACTGAGTTGCATCCCAAGAACACCATACCTACTGTGAAGCATGGGGGTGGAAACGTCATATTTTGGGGCTGTTTTTCTGCTAAGGGGACAGGACGACTGATCCGTGTTAAGGAAAGAATGAATGGGGCATGTATCGTGAGATTTTGAGCCAAAACCTCCTTCCATCAGTGAGAGTTTTGAAGATGAAACGTGTCTGGGTCTTCCAGCATGACAATGATCCTAAACACACCGCCCGGGCAACGAAGGAGTGGCTCCGTAAGAAGCATTTGAAAGTCCTGGAGTGGCCTAGCCAGTCTCCAGACCTCAACCCCATTGAAAATCTGTGGAGGGAGTTGAAAGTCCGTGTTCACTGCTCTCGAGAAGATCTGCATGGAGGAATGGGCCAAAATACCAGCTACTGTGTGTGCAAACCTGGTATAGACCTACAGTAATCGTCTGACCTGAAAAGGTTATATTATCAAGTATTGAGTTGAATTTTTGTTATTGACCAAATACTTATTTTCCACCATAATTTACAAATACATTTTTTAAAAATCCTACAATGTGAATTCCTGGATTTTCTTTTTACATTCTGTCTCTCACAGTTGAAGTGTACATATGATGAAAGTTACACACCTCTGTCATTATTTTAAGTGGGTGAACTTGCACAATTGGTGGCTGACTAAATTATTTTTTTGCCCCACTGCATATTCGTCTTAAAATAAGGTTTTAAAGCAAAATATGCCAGACAAACAATTCCTCAGTGAGAATTTGAATAAAAAGGGAAACTAGAAAAAAAAGTAATCGACTGGTTTAATTGGAAAAAATATTGTTTTAAGACTATCTTTAATAAACTTAGCCCATTTGGTATTTCATGGCACCTTTTGCAGTTCAGCCTTAGCAGTCTATCTGCTTGGAAGTGTCATTACTTAGCGTATGTAGAAATATTCTGTTTCTATATGTAGTTCAGTTCTATGATATTATTCTCATGAAATTCACTTTTATTATTAAATGTGAGTTCTGCCTTTATCTCCAATCATTTGAATGTAAAATTCAGACTCTTTCTGGCAGTTAATGCCCCTTTTTAACGTTGCTGGTTCTGGACGAGTCCTGAGCTGAGTTTTGTTTTCCACCAGAGAAAACGAATCCTGGTTACCATAGCGATATATTTACTGGCAGCAGTTAGCCTCTCGAGGCCTTTCAACAAACTGTATTTTCTGTATTTCAGTTATGCTTTCCAGTTTTAGCACTTAGTAAACGTTAGTTTAGGTTAAAAAAAAAAAGTATATTAATAATTAATATTATTAGGGGTCATTTCTAAGAATTCTATTGGTTTTAAGGGGAGCAGTCAAAATGACGGCTCTGGGAGTTCTAGTAATTGGAGAAGTCTGGGAGTTCTAGAGTTACATAGTGTGAAATCATGGGTCCACTATAATATCTGGATAGGGGATCCCAGGTTAAACCCCTCTCTAGAACCTGCTCAAAGGCCACCCACGGAACGGCAGCCTCATTAAGCTACACAAGAAATGTTCCCATAGAGTATCATTTTACCAGAAGTGTGTTCACAAATGTTAGATTTTGTTGATAATTCACAAACCACACTTTTCTGCTCAAACTTATGTTCTAATCGCGGATAGCCCCGTGGGGGAGGAAGTTTGTCATGCTCTACTCTGCATGCGCCAACAGGGGTGTATGCTAGTTTTGAGACACGTTTTGGGAATAGTTTTGTTAGGGATATGATTCAAAAACCCAAAGCAGACCCGGAGACCAACATAGATTTTTTTCCTCTCAAATAACAAAAATATGGGGTATATAATAGATGCTTAAATGAAACAATATTAGTCAGAACATTTCAGATCTGCATTGAACTGCGAAAGCTGTAGGTATTTGAATCATCAAATGAAATGTAAAAATCTGGTCTACAACCTTGGAGGTGGATACACCTGTTGCAGTGTTTTTAAGTCTGGACACCTTCTGCTAATCTTTATTGTGCTGCTCAGATGCCTCTGCTGCTGAATGATTAAAACATCTAAATAATGTACATGCTGTCAATAGTGGGTGTGAAAAGGTTATTGGACACTCCTTCTGTGATCATGGGTTAGCTCCACTTACATCGTGCAATTCTTATGTATTTTTGTGATTGCACCAAAACCAATTGCAGTCTATGTGGCCCCAATGAATGAGTCTGACTTAAAAGAAAGGTTAATTTAATATTTAATTTAGATATTGTATCTATTTCGGTGGAATGAACAAAAATATTGAAAAAATGTATTGAAGCCTTTTAAATGTAGATTTCTTTAACATTATTGGTGGTATCAATGTAAAAAAAAAATGCAGCTGAAGCAGTGTTTTATTGTGCATTTTACATACAGTACATTTGTTTTATTTATTAATTTGGATGAAGCCTGGCCTTAGCCATTCTTACACTCCGTTCAGTCATCATTTCACTGCATGTAACGTCTGGGTCTAGTCCCTGTGTTTGCGATTACAATCTGTTGAATTTTGACCGACCAATCAGAGAGCTCGGAAGGCAAGTGTTGTAGTTAGTTGTGGGTGATGTCAAGAGTCTGCGTCGAACAGGCAGGTTGTAGTTTGATCAAGAAACTGAAGCCGGAGCAAGAGGAATGTTTAGCAAATGTAATCGCTGAAAAAAAATGTGGCGCTACTCCCAACGGGCTTCGTTAGCGGCAAAGGAGATGGCTAAATGCTAAATGCTAACAACAGACTCGGGCGCACTACATACGTCATGGTAAACTCAGATCCAATCGTTTCAATCTGCAAAAGGAGTTAACCCCGCCCACCTGTAAACAGAGCTCAATGGAGCACCTCCAAATGTCATTTGTACTATGGTGTGGTACGACCAGGCTAATTTGGATGGGACACGTTGGATTTCTGATTATTACTGTACATACCATGGATTGTAGCCTTGGGCTGACTTCCATTCGTTGTCACTTGTTACACAGTCATACTCACAGACACACCCTGAACTACATAATTTTAGTGGAATGTGAATCTGGAATACCCCAAAAATAAAAAATAAACAGAGGCAGGGAGAACATGCAAACTCCATACAGAAAGGCCCTGTCATGAGGTGGATTTGAACCCAGGACCTCTTACTGCATTGTGTATCGTTGAGTCCTAATCCCAAGTGTTATCCATCACAAACAGAAAGTATCATTTCCAACGTTTGTTTTGTTAAAGTATAATCCAACCTGTCATATGCACTTTGCCATTTTTGTAACAAGCCCTTTGATTGTGACAGAGAAACACTCCAACAGAAGGCTCTCGATGTAAGTAGCCAGACACTTTCCTCTTGTGTTTGTCCAGACTGCACCCAGAGTCACTGAGGTCTAACTATAGCAGCTCTGTCTGAATTTGGCCCAAACACCAATCCAGAGTCCTCAAAGCCCATAATAGGCAGATTGGAGGCAGATGCCCAGTGCTGCTGCTGCCAGCTGGAAGTATGCAGCCTACAATCACCGCAGTGTCCCCCAGACATGCAGGGGGTGTGGCTGTGTCCTGAAGCCAAGCTGCCTGTGGTCTCATCCCGGGCAGACAGGGGCACAGGAGAGCAGCGCTAAACGTGACGACATTCTGTTAATGATATATTATGTGAAAGTCAGAAATTCAAAATGTGGAGAGAGTGAATGCATTCTTGAATGATATAAATAGTGTCTTTATAATGTGAGCTCCCCCCATTGGTTTAGCTGGTTATTTGGCCCCCCAAAACTTAGTGGTGCTGATGATACTTGCTTTATTTAGTTCATAAGGATATACTACAGTACATTGGTCAAATCAGATGCACTGAAATATACTGTTGGAGTTTGCAAATAAGCACACAGTACAATCTGAAAGTACATTGGCACATTGTTGAAGCTCAACATGTTAGGGTTAGTTTTATTGTGGTGCCACCTGCATGTGAAAGCCTGATTCTGTCAGACTTCACAAGCTAAGCAGGAGAAGGGCCTGGTTAATGCTGTGATGGTAAACACCTCTGTAATAGGGATGTACCGATCCAGATTTTTTATGATCCGATCCGATTCCGATATTCTTAAATATTGTTTTGCCGATACCGATCTGATACCGATCCAATTTTTTCAAATATTTTCAAAGCATTAAAATTGTTTACCTTTTACCGTCTTTGAGCAATCTGGCACTCAACGTAGCATGTTATGCATCACACGAAAAGTTTTAATCCACCTTCGATTGTCTAGATTTTTCAAAGGTGTCCCGATATAAATCCTCGTTTTAGTCTTTGTTTTGTCATTAATGATTTGAGAGTCATAAGAAGACCTTTTTTAGTTCAGCTGCCACATGTTATATTAGATTAGCTAGCCGCGGGGAGTTCTGGCAACCCGGATCACGGACTTCCTGATTGGCAAAACGGCGGAAATATCTTATCAGTTAAAGATGTATCCGAAAAGAGCATGATTTAATAATGCCTTTTGAAATATTGGGGCCATTTAATGATGACTTGACATGAAAATATTACATATTTCTACTTTAAACAACAATGCAAAATGGTTAAATTTAAGCAATTTGTTTTAGAGTAAGAAGTAGCTTAACCTATAACCTTCTTTATCTGAGCCACATTTGCTACAGGTCTGAGTTTAGCCGTGTGCAGTGTGAGTCACAGTGGCTCTAAAGTGCGAGGGGGGGTGAGACCCTGCGGCGGTGACGGTGTGCACTCTGCTCTCCCAGCCAAATAATGAGAGCGCCTGTTTCCTACTCGTGCTTCTTGGCCGTGTTGTTACATTTGCATGTCTTTACCCACCGGTGCATGGGTGCAATAGACTGGATGAAGTATATACAGTAGTCTTGTGTCCATTGGAGATATTCCTCTCCTGTAAAACAGTGAGTTACATAAACAACACATTTGGTTTATTCCAGAAGAAAAATAATAAGAAAAAAAAAAAGTTTTTATTTGTACTGACAAAATCAGGATTCAGCTCTAAACAAAGACATACTTTAACGAAAGTGAGTCACTAATTGGGATCTCCCAGATGTGACAGAAGCATAGAAAGCTAGGAATAGAACCAGGGGCGACAGTAGCTCAGTTGGTAGAGCATTGGCCTTCAGGCCTGAAGGTTGTGGGTTCAATTCCCACCTTGACACCTTCTCCACCGACTCCCACTGATGACTGCTGTCGTTGTGTCCTTGGGCAAGACACTTAACCCCACTTTGCCCAAAGCCCCCACTGAAAGATCAAGGCTATGCTCACACTCAGAGAGCAACCGTCCTCCTGTGGACTCACCACCTGCAGAGGGTCAGTGAGGGGCTGGTGTCACCCCCCTGACCCAGAAATGGATTAAAAGGGTAGAAAATGGATGGATGGATGGATGGATGGAATAGAACCAAACTCTGTTAAGACCGAGGAACTATTTAGATAGATACTTACTTTCTTTGCAGCTACCCCACATAGGTTTTGGTGTTTGTCATGTACAAAGTCTTCCTGTGTATGTGATTCATGTCTACAAACTAAAGCATACATCCATGTTTCCTCCAGGACAACCCTCTGCAGCTGCCTCTGAAGAAGTGTGCTGTGGTGGGGAATGGAGGAATACTTCGACACAGTAAATGCGGCCAGGACATCGATCAGGCCGATTTCATCATGAGGTGAGTGAGATCCCTGTCCCTCAGAGCGGCCGTGGAGAATGTTCCCATGTGACAAACATACCACAGGAAATCACACAAGGAGAAGGAAAAACACAGTCTTCATTTGACTTATTATGTGAAATATTATGCAAATTTGTCATTTTAACCATGTTACAACAAGTTTCCTCATAAAAAAAACCTAGAGTTCAGAACCATTACCTGGAACTGGCACAAACATGTAACTCCATCCCCTGCTGTCTGAAAGATCCTGTCTCAGTCCTGTAATAGTATGACGTACTGTGCGGCTATGACACACAGAGCAGTTTTTTGCCTTTAAATAAAAAAGTTTCCCATTAGGATTGGAAAGTAAAAATCTCAATCAAAATTACATATTTTTCAAATTTAGAAAAGAAAAAAATACAAACAAATTCTACACCTCCCTCTGGTGTACTTATTATATTGTATATTTTGTGTGCTTCATATGTTCTTTTTCTGTGCGCTGCAAAATCCAAAGTTACCCTCTATGGAACGAATAAAAGTCCTCCTGTCTTAAATTATTTCTGATGAACGTGCTTTATTAATCAGCAGTGAGCTTTTTTCTGTGACGTTTGGTGTACGTGACACACCGCACACGTTTTTCAAAGCGGAAAAAGCTTGCGCTGCTGCACGTGTAGAGTGCGGGGTTTATTTCAGATACCGTTGAAAAAGCCTGGACTCTAAGCATCTGCAGCGGACACTGAAGGCCTGTGTATACTTGGGCGTTACTGGTTGCGTTGGCGGTTGCGCTGGACCTGCGCAGCCACAGTTGCTTGTACACTTGCGCGTTCCCCCTGCGTAGTTTTGAAGAGCAGGTTGTAATCCCACACCCAACCACATGATGGCGATCTCACAGGAGTTGCCTGGGACACCAAAACTGTCCCATTGCACTGCTACTTTCTACTCTTCAGAACAAAAACATCAGCAAACCAACCTGTTTGAGCTCATTAAATGTGTTTCTAGGCGCAGGTTTATGTGACAGTTCTATAAACTCATTGTTTCTTAACTCATTTAACTGTGATGCTGTGAATAAAGACACAGCTCTTGTTGGAAACATAGTAATAAGTGATACATATCTAAGACCAAACATGAACTATTATAAAGTACAGCGTGAATGCAACAGACACAATAAGCTACAAGTGCAAAGACACAGGAACAGTGCAAAACAATTTACTGTCCCTTATATAAATGTTCAATATTCCAGTCCACAGCCTCCGCGTAAATCAGGCTTGTGAGCCATGAGCCCAAACTACATTTCCTTCAGTTCCTTCGAAAACACGACACAATCTGCTCCGAAGTGCCTCGTCCATGTTCTCTGCAGCTTCCATCCAAAAATTATCACACACGGGCCAATCACAGTGCACCTTCTCCGCGGAGTTAGAAAAATCTGAGGGTGCACGGATGGTAGCCCAAGGGTCTTGCGATGATCCTTGCGTTTGTCATGTGACGTCACAAGGGCCCGCCCAAGCTTAGCGCTGCTCGAGTATACACCAACAGCAGAGAGTACATTACCCAAAGGTTTTACAAGAGAACGACGCATGCGTTCCTTTTGCCGCCGTAAACAACTCAAAGTGGTTTTCTTTCACAAACAAGAATATTCTGGAAGTGTGTGAAACGTGCAATCATAGCTCCTCGGTTGAAATCCAATGGACACTTGGCCTACTATGCTCTCCTGGCTTCACAGAAGTAAAAGAACAAAGTCAGAATCAGAGGAGTCGCTGACGTCAGAATGAGATTGTTGCAGGTCAGAATGAAAGCAGCTCTTGTGCCCCGGTCATTGACGATCGCACAAGGAGCAACAAGGACGAGACACTTCTACTGATGACAACAACTGCCCACACGCATATATTTGGAGAGCAGTGACTCCTAATTACTCAAATCAATCATTTTGTAATTTTTTTGCCCACATTTTTTTTTTTTTTGCAAATTATTTAAAGGCACACCGCGGACTTTGTGACCTAAAGAGTTGACACATATGAGTTATTTTATATGAATACTTGGGCCAATATACAGCGCTTGACACTTGCAATGCTCCGAGCGGGGCTGCCCTCTTGAAATACCGCCCATGTAACTTTCGAGCAGACGGACCGTCTGCCACCAGGTCACGTGACTTGGAAGAAAGACTTGCTTTACGGCTACAGGCGCTGATATACTCATGGAGCTAAGGCTTTTGCTACTCATTTTTCACCTGCTCGACTCCTGGTCATGGCTGAGGCAAGGAAAAATTTTAAACCTTTGGAGGAGGCTAAAAAGAGGAAACGCGAAAGGGATCGTGCTGTAAGCTGCATGTCTGTATGAGCGCTGCTGTTCACCTGGTTCCTGGATGTCATCGACCGCAACGATGTCATTCCACGCAGCACGAGCTAGACGCAGAACTCCCTCATCCAGGATATAGAAGTCCATGTGTGGTAGATTACTAATGCAGCGGTCTGGAGGCTGACCACAGCAGAGTCTCTCAATATCTGTAGGCATGTCTCTACAGTTTGAACACACACACCAGTGCATGCTGTCTGAATACACACTCAAAAGACACCGGCTGACTGTTTGACTTTTGCGACAGTGCTGAGTTGCTTGTGGCCACTAGGGGCGCTAAACGTGAAAGTTGCAGGTCTAGCGCCCCTAGTGGCCAAGAGTTACACGGTGTGCCTTTAAATTACTGAGTGTTTGCAATTTACTATAAGCAATATCCAAAACATAAAATAAAATTATTATGATCAATCTAGCTGCCATTCTTTCTCTCTTGCCAACCTCTTGTTTCCATGGAGATTTCTTAGAGTGTGCAGCCAAAGCATTATCACCAAAAAGCGCGCTTTTCACTGCTCTGCCGAAAACATGACTTTATACCTGTAATAGATATGATCTTTTTGTAGAAGACTATACTGCCCTACATTAGGTTATCCATGCAAGTTTATGCTTTTGGCTGAGTGGGCTCTTGAAAAACCACAAAGCGAGCTATAATCTTGTTGCACACATGTCTTTGCGGAGACAATGAAGCGTAATGAATGTGCCTGCTGTGGTTTCCTCTGACCTCAGTATGACCGGTGATACTGGATAGAAGCCTTTCACTCAAACTCTGGTTGCATCTGCTTTGTTCTAGTGAATTTTAATTAAAATCAACAGTAGGTCATTTAGACAATTAGTCCATAGCCCCAGACACAACCTATAACCTACTTAATATTTTCCAAACAAGATTTAGAACCACTTTGGAGTTGGATTTTTACAGATATTGTTCCCACTTATAATTAAGAGTCTAGACCAGGGGTGCTCAATACGTCGATCGCGATCTACCAGTCGATCGCAAAGGTAGTATTGGTAGATCGCATTAAATAAATGAAAAAATTACACATTCTAAACAAATATATACAAAAAACTCCGGGCAAAGTGGAGATTTTTGAAAACTCCGTTAATGCATTTGTGTGTAGACAGAGATAACCGGAGTTTTGCGTTCTCGCACGCCACAGTACCCCCCTAAATTCCTCTGATCACTGAAGCATGGATCATACTACCTTAAAAATTGTCCGCTGTGAGATGCTCGCAGCAGCGAACATCCTCCACATCAGAGAGCAGCAAAGTGATCGCGGGGACTCACGCTCGAAAACAACCAAACCAGGACTAAACCAGGACTAAACCAGGGCTGAGGACGGGGTCAGTGCTTGTAAACATACGTCTTTACTCTGAGTGTCTTCTATGACTGTAAAAGTGCCGTTACCGGCGTCTGCATCAAAGCTCCGCCCACTTCTGTGTTTTTCCCCAACGCAGGACAGGACGTAAGACACGCACATGTTTGGAATGTTACGAACGTGATTGATAACGCAGATGTGTGGATGCAAATTATTTTATAAACTGAGGAGGGGAAATATTTGGATTTAAAAAAAATAGGCATGGCACATGGACATGGCACCACAGTCAAATGACATCTGTGTTTTACTCAGTAATGTTTTACTGACACTTAGGTGACTGCACATGCGCAAACAACCGCGCTCAGTGCAGGAAAGCTCAACAACGACAAACTTGTCAGCGAGTTACCACCAATTTTCCGGACTATGCCTCCCTGGCCGATTCAATTCAGTGCAAGTCATCAGAGTAAACTCGGGTAATGACAAAAAATGTACATAGGTAATTGTGTTGTGTTGTGCTATATTGGCTCATGCAGTTTTGCATGTACATAAACATACATTGTAGGTATACAGAATATTTTTTGAAATAAATATATGATTTGCATTTTTGTAGTAGGTAGATCATTTTGACTTGATCCTTTTATAAGTAGCTCGCATGCTGAAAAAGTGTGAGCACCCCTGGTCTAGACTAAACCAGGGATGGTAGCACAGAGGTCTTGGGTATTATTGTATAGTCATTATAACTGCTCTTCTACTGTGAAAGCAATTGAATAGTTATGATATTTTTCCATTATGGCATTTAACACTTTTTTCAGCAATGGCAATCTGTCCCTAATCCAGAATTGGACCCTAATTTTTTAGTTAACAGTGATACAGCGAGTTTCTTTGTACTTACAGCTCAATGCTCCCTGTTTTGCGTGTTTTATCGTGGGAACAACAGAGGTTTCTGGATCAGCTTTTGATTAAGTCCACTTTTATGGTAACCGTAGTTCTGGAACAGTCTTTAGTGAAGTGTAACTCACGGATGAACAGATTAGTCGTGGATTTCAGAGGCTGATAGCTGTTTTAAAAAAAATTCCTGTCACATTTGCTGCATTTTTCATCTTTGGCGTAAATAGTGTCGTCACATCTTCACACCCAAAAACACATTTTCTCCAAGTTGACATGATGCTAACACTTTTAGTTGCTGACAAATGCATATTCGCTGTTTTGATTTCTCCCCGAGCAAAGAGCATATTTTTTTCATGTATTCTTTTCACTGTTTTGACGACATCATTTTAGAAGCATTTTATACACAGAAACGGGCTTCTGCAGCTCGTACCGCCCGTGCATTTTGGAGAATGAAAAGAAAGATCGCTCTCTGACTAAAACTTGAGGGAATCAATGAAAACACTACATTGGGCATGTGTATGAAGGCCAAATAGCACCATACCATCTAAACCTTAAAGGTCCCATAACCAGTGTTGGGTGTAACGGTTACTGTAACGACATTACAATTTGAGTAACGTAGTAGTGTAACGCGTTATTATGAAAATACGTTTAATTATATTACAGTTACTACCTAAATAGTTACCTTGTTACCGGCGGTCGTGTGTGTATGTGGGAACTAATTATTTTAAAATAGTCTCTTTCAATTGCAAGTTTTATAATGCGTTTTGTTTGATCAATGGACAAAAATAAATGCAATGTAAGTTAAATGGCACCTTGACCTGTCTTATTGTTACCTCTGTGTCTTGCAGGACAGTTCCCTATACTAATAAATAATACTAATACTAAAACTAAAATAGGGTGGCGTTGTTGCAACAATTAATCTACTTAGTTATCCTAAACTACAACCAGCTATAGTATACTTATAGTATAGTTACTATATAGTTACTTTTACTGGTAACTAGTTACTTTTATAATGGAGTAACTCAGTTAGTAACTCAGTTACTTTTTGGGAGAAGTAACTAGTAACTATAACTAATTACTTTTTCAAAGTAACGTACCCAACACTGCCCATAACATGTAAATCAAAAATGCAGTAGTTAGATATTGTCATTGTACCTGTACCAAAGATTAATGTTAAAATGTTATCATATGTTTTCAATAATTATGGATATGTGATAGATATGAAACATGGACATTTACTTGCTGCTCCTGTGAAGCATTTGCAGCTAGTTGAGAAGCACAGCAGATACTCATATTGCGCTGCAACATCAGAAGGTCTCCATTGTGGGACGCATGTAGGTTCTCTTATCTTATTTTTTTTAATTTTCTTACAAAAGTTTGTGTTCACATTTGTTGACGTTGCCTATGCACTTTTTTCTGTCTTTACATCAAAATATTGCATTTGCAAAATGTATGTTAAAGTAACAATGAGTGTTTTGGCGCTCTTCATTTTCATCAGCAATGATGCTGTCATAAACCATCGAGTCTGTGAATCCTTTGTTTGTATGGGGAAAATAACACAAAGTGTACTTTGGTACGGGACCTACAGTATCTGGCATTAAATATGTATAGTTCAATAGACAATGTTCCAAAGTGTGCTTTTTAACATGTTGCTGCAATATTTTATAGATGTAACCTGCCTCCAGTGTCGAAGCAGTACACAGAGGACGTGGGGACCAGAACACACCTAGTCACAGCCAACCCCAGCATTATAGAGAAAAGGTGAGATCACCGCAGGGCAGCTCTTCACTTCACCTGTCCCAATGTTGCCTTTTGAAACACGATATATTGCTCCAAATATACACAATTCAATACAATGAGATTGAGATTGACAATACACATGGCACCATAGCAATGACCGTAGAAGTGAATGTTTCACTGCTCTACAGCTGAACTCATGACTGCATGACAGCAAAAATAAGAACAATCTGACCATCACAAAAATAAACTGTGGAGAAAATCTCTCTGACCTTTTCCCAAAGAGAGCTACTTTGTTTAGAAAAAAAAGGCAGTGAGCTTCTCTGTGAGCAATTGTAAGAAAGTCAACATAATGGTGCACTAAACTGGAAATGAAGTAATTAAATAGAAAACAACTGCAGTGTACTGTTCTATACTAAAACTATAGAAATGAATGGGCTCAATTAAAAATGTGTATAAACCATTTTACTGACATGATTTGTCAATGGAACAAGGTATAATGTCATGTCTAATAAAAAAAATTGACTAAAATATGAATTAAATTAGTCACAGAATTAGAAAAGTTCCTACTATTCATGAAATAATACTAACACGAAAGAAAGAAAACAGTGGAAATGTAATAACATTAAGATGAATGTTGTCTTATTCAAGCAAATGTTGATTTATTTATTATTTCTATATTATGTCTGCAGTGTAGACATGGGGTTTAGTAAGATGCCAATCAAACAATCAGTTCTACTTTAGCAGCACTAGCTTAACGACTTCACAATAGTTGTACATTTGAGAATCACAAGATTGGTTTCAGAATGGTGAAAAATGTCACACATTGTATCTTGAATAAGTCCTCAAACGGCCGGACTAAAAGTAAATAAGTGATAAATGCATTTGTAGTAGCCATGAATGTGTATTGAAAGTTAATGGTTTTTCAAGTACTCTTATTTCCCACTTATGGTAACCTCAAATGAACCCCATAGCTGTAAATGTATCACTGGTCACCACACCGGAAGCTTTTTTTTCCTTTGAGAGAGAAAGAGCAGGCACTCCATTGTAAACTCTGCTTCAGTCTCTCAAAAGTCTTGTTTTTCCTCCTATGCAGAACGTCTACAGAGGCTAAAGGAAGTGGACTCAGAAAAAAACTTTGAATGTAGTGAATGGTTTTGATTATGGATTTCTGTGGACATTCGTAAGAAATGCAGTCCTTTTTATTGCAGATTTATCCCATGTCGGCCTAAGAATACTTGGAGCAAACTTCCCTATACATCCAGACAAAAAAACACTTCAGAAAAAGAACAAAAAGTAAGAAAGTCACTCGGTCGGACAAACCTGAGCCCAGGGAACCCAAACCCAGAAAACACAGTGGGACTCAGCATATGACAGCAGGACACCCCAGGCATACCCATAACATCCTCCAGCTCAGGCTGAAAATCTGCATCTGGAGAGGGCTCTTATACAAATTTCCCTACAGGAAAAGCGTGCCATGTTTATTTTGTTCCCTTAATTGTAGCAATCCAAATTGTGATTGCTGATAAAGCCCTAGTATGGACCTGTTTTTGTTAATTTTATTCAAACAACTTACATCCTTCCTCGGAGCACTATAGTCGGGCACTGTGCATACAGCTTTGAAATGAAGTATACGTTTTTTTTTTCCATCCACCTTATCCCATTCTTGATCACTTCTCTCTTGTCTAGATTTCAGAACTTGCTGTGGTCCCGGAAGGCCTTCGTGGATAGCATGAAGGCGTACGGGTCCAGCTACATCTACATGCCGGCCTTCTCCATGAAACCCGGCACGGACCTGTCTCTGCGGGCTCACTACGCCCTGTCCGACGCCTCTTCCGAACTCACCATGCTCTTTGCCAATCCCGAGTTTCTCCGCACGGTTGGAAAATTCTGGAAATCTCGCAATGTGCATGCCAAAAGATTGTCCACGGGCTTGTTTCTGGTCAGCTTGGCGTTAGGGCTGTGCGAAGAGGTGACTGCGTATGGCTTTTGGCCCTTTTCCATGGGTTTGGACGGACAGCCCATCAGCCATCACTACTACGACAACATTCTGCCTGATAAGTGGTTTCACGCCATGCCCGAAGAGTTTATGCAGCTCTGGCAGCTTCACAAAAGCGGCACACTTCGTATGCGGGTCGGACACTGTCCCTTGTCATAAGCCGCAGAAAGAACTGCAAGTAGATTTTTGTCTACCGATTGATCAAACTCAAGAAAACCTGCCATGTTGGTGTGGGTATAGATTCTTTCCTGTTTGTTGACAGTGCAACAATTAGGGGAAGATGTACAAAAGACATTCCCGAAGGCTGGCAATATCCCCATTAGACTAAAAATGCATGAATGTGTCTTTGTTCATGGGAGATTGGGGTCAAAAATGGTGCAAACATCTGATGTTGGAACAGTTGGGGTTGCTTTTGTATACTGATCACTGTATCTCACTAAAGGAGCAGCGTGACCAGGACCAACGCTAACAGGCTATTGTTGAAAACAGAAAGAGAAGGAGATTGCGAATGCACTGGCAAAGGCAGAGTGTATCCATGGCCCGAGTAGGAGAAAGAAGACAATCCATGTACAAGCTTACTAGAACTTGACTGAAGTTAAAATGAAATAAACTCTGAATTCTGACCGTTCTATTTAGTCAAAACACACTTCACTAATGCAAACATGACTTATACATAATTTGACATTATTCTTTGCCTGGTTTTCTAGCTTTGAAATTTGGTAAACCAATTCCTTCCATCCTCCATGAGATGTTTAATGCCTTACTGTGGAACAAAGCCAAACAACAATCACATTAAAGTATCCTTCATAATAGCATCAAAAAAATACTGTTCAATCGGATGAATACTTTGAATCAGAGTCATTTTAACTGCAGCGATTAAGGCCTTTTTTCGTAGTGCTTTTTTTGGCAAGATGGAAGCAGCGGAAAAAGTGTGAAAGAAAACTTGGGCATTTTCTGCAGTGCCACGCTGATATAACTGCGCCAACAAAGAAGGAAGGAGCCATCGCAAGACTTAAATTGTATGACTCTTCGAATGTATCACAAAGTCAATATTTTGCCGTTTGATGAAAAAGGGAACGTCAATGTGCGTCGATGAGTCCGTTTACTTCCCAAAACTTTTTGTGAATACAGAAGAAACTGTACAGCTCTGTGCTAAAGTCCTTGGCAAGGTAGCGATGTAACTACGATTAAGAGAGGCTTCATTCATCCCACAGAATAAAGGATTTAATTGTTAAATGGAAAAAGCCATTTAACAAATAAGTTGTTCTTTGCAGCAGGAGCTTCTGTTTGTAGAAGCCAATACCAATAATGTTTATATGTCCCACTACATCCACTGTTGGAAGATGAATTGGTGGATCAATCTATGGTCTGCAATGTAGTGGACATTTCTGGACTTTTAAGATAAGATAAGATCATTTTTTACTTTGCACAGTAATGTACGACTCAAACCCCATCATTCCAAAATATTATTTGTTTTTTTGTTTCCAGGATTTCACAATGTTGGAGATGTGTTTACATAACTCGTTTTTTTGCTTTGTCATGTGTTAATCCTAATTATTTAATGGTTTCGTTCTTTCAGACTTCTACCACTTTTTATGCTTTATTGAGGGAATTTAGTGTGACACGCTTCGTATTTCTTGATTTTGGGTTGAAGCCCACTGTTTGGAACTTTTTTTGAGAAACACGTCAGGAAATTATTTATCTTTGTTTGTGAAATGAAAAGGTTTATTTAATTTAAGCGAGTTGAAGAGGCGGTCACCAGACATTTTGTCCATGTTATGGTTGTTTGTCCGTGTTAAAGTTGTTTTCAGAGCAATTGATACATGTTTGAGTCATTCATTTCTCTTACTCCTTCGTTGTCTTGCTCTGCTCTAGGCTTAACCCTGCTGTAGGACTAATTAATATATTCATTCTCTGTCTACTGCTGCCAGGACAAGCTTACAGTTTTTACTTTGTTACGTGGATTATGACAGCAAAAAAAACTCTGCGCATTGCTAACTTTACCTGCAATGGGCCAAGGCCTCTGATGTGAGCATAGCTTCATTCCCATTACGCAAAAAACACAGGAATTAAAATCAGGAGTAAATCAGTGTGTTTCAGAACGCATCAGCAATTATTATAGGACCTAGTCTTTTTTCCATGTTCAGTGTTAACACGCCGATCACTATAGCAGGAAGTTAGACAGTAATAAAACCTGCTGCTTACATGTGAGTCAGCATGTTTTTTCAATTACACACAAGTCACAAAAGGGACAATACATTGCATATCGACAATGTAACAAAAATAGAATTTGAATTGTTGCACATGTTTCTCTTTCCTTTTTAAAGTTGTCCTTGAGAAAATGTCTTTGATAAAGCACTGGGCTGTAACTTTCGAAAACCATTTATTTTGACCCTTTCATTTTGACACGTTTCCGTCTTCCCCATTGTGAAAAGCCTGCATGGGACCAAACTACATTATGACAAAATGCCCCAGCCTTTTGTCATATGGCTTAATGATTTGTATAAGGGCAACAGAAACACATTTTTGAGAGAAATATTGTGCAGCCCTGTCTTGATGATAACTGGGACAGCCAATAGCCCGGTCTTATCTGCCAAGTGCCAAGCCAAGAGAACAGTGGCCCCATTCAAACTCCTGCACTGTCCCTTTGCTGTACACTTGCTGGCATAAAAAGACTTGACAACGTGATATTCCAGTAACTGTGAATACTTTTTCATGTTATATTGAGGTTAATAGTTATTATTTATTCTGTTGCTGTCTTTTGCTATGGTAAAACTGGTAGAACTGAGCCTACTTTTGTGATTGTTGAGTATGTACGTGAAGTTTTGTTTTACAGTTGTATTTATTTTTGTACAAGAGAATGAAAAAAGAGAGAAATGTAAAAAAAAAAAAAAAAAAGTTGAACGTTAAAATCATGACTTTTGCATGTTTTTTTGTACTTGTACTTTATACCACGCCATATTAACTTTAACAAGAAAAAGCATGGGAAGTGCATGGAGGATGGAGACATGTCTATCCTATGTGTCTTTCATTCAGATGTGAAAAACTAACCACAAACTTTTAATAGGTCCAGTGCCTTTCACTAAATAATACAACTAACATCTCATCGGCACATAATGTACCGTTTCTGTTGGGAGAGTCCAACATGGTAAAAGATAGGGGTATCATTTCATTTTGATGAGGTATTATAATGCATTTCTGTCAATTGTGCCAAACTACGTTACTCACCCTTTTCTCTAGCTTTCATGTCACAACATTGTTTCTTTGTCAAAAACATGACAGGAGTTGTTTTTTGATCCACCAACGCTAACATCAGAAAAAATCAGAACATTCTGGCACAAACAGCTCATTCTGTCTCAAAGCTCCTGTCTAAACCTAATAGCATGATGTCATTGTACCACTTTGACACCACACTCAAAACGGTTCAAACAAAATCATTGCTAAAAATTAGTAACGTGACTTTTCAGGTTTAACGGTAAAGTCTTTTTTTACGGTAATTTTTGAATTTGGGAAAGGGGGGGAAACAGTCTCTCCTCTTGTGGTAGCTTATGGAATTACAGGCAGGATAGCTTTTCCTACCCTCGATATTAGTTTTGCCATATAATTTGTACTTAAGGTATTGTTTCATATTCTAAAACATGAAATGACAACACACACACTCTAAAAAGCGCATCAATACCTTGCATTTAAATACTGGATTATAATTTCAATCACAACGGTCCAGCAGTATCTAAGCGTAGAACCACATCATAACTAAATCAAAGTCATCTTCTGACTGAGCCCGTCCTCATCGTTTGACATGCACCTAAACTTCTAATGTTGATTTGTGATAAAAATGCTTTTGTTTGTGTTTTGCACTATTGCTGTGCAGTGTTGTGAATGAATGAGGTGGATTATAGGTAAATGCTTTTTATAGATAGTTTTAAACATGCACATTTGATGCTCTGAATTTATTACAATGTTCTTTTTATGCCAATGCTGATTCAAGTGAAGTTGCATTTTAAGTTTAATGGGTCCAAATTAAATGCTGATCAAACAAATGATTTGTGTGTTTTCTTACCAAGATAAGAAGTAGTGCTGAATGGTTATTTGCAACACTCATGTTCATGTGACATCACAACATTCCAATGAGCCAGGAGTTAAAATCTGTGGAGGAAGGAGCAACTGAAATGACCACAGATTCTGCCTTCACGTGTTTAGTCCTGGACTTCCCAAAGTTAACGAATGTCAAAAGATAAACAGACATAGACCACATGTACATTTGAAATAGTGACCCTCTATTTGTGTTGTGGGTGTGGCAAGTAAGACCAAAGGTTACAGGTACAGAACCCAACTCTTTGGCATTTCTGTCATTAACTTTATCCACACATTAAAACCACTTGAAAAGACTAAACCATCAAAGTATATCCACACAACTGAAAGTAACTCAGTGAATGATCAAGAAAACTGTGACATAACTTGTACTGGACAATCGTATTGGAACATTTTGTTTCCGATTCAAATTGGAAATTTGGTGGTGTTGCTTCTTTTAAGACTTATTTTTATTTGGTCAAGCCATGAACACACAAACAAGATTTGACATTAAGCATAGCCAGTTTCAAATTTGCATCAGTATCATAACTATATTTGTCTGATTGAACTGTGTAACTCCTGCTGACTTTCTGTTATGTATTATTTGTGTTATTACTAAGAGAATGGAGCAGGTGGCTTTATAACTGGGCCCCAGCTGGGTCTCTCCTCTAATTTCTGTGTCTGTGGCAGCATAGCGGCAGCTCAACGGCTGTTGAGGAGTAGAAAGAGGAGCAGGGGAAAGCAGGAAATAGTCATGAGCGAGTTTAGAGCTAGTTTTTCATCCTTGTTAGTATGTACCAACTATGGTCTAATTATTTTCTTATATAGGAGTCTGAAAGGGACCAAGATATTCAAAAACATGAATGATGTTGATCACATGCACGCACACACACAAACACAAACACACACACACACGTTATGACCAATAATAAATCACCTTACTTCTGCTTTTTGTGTAGTCATGATCATTGACTTGCAGGCAGCTTCCACGTGTCATCAGCTCCAGTGACATCAGAGCTCATTGGACATAGTAGAAGCACAAAGGCAGAGTTGTTTTCCCTCTTCATCGGGGTCACTGCAGCGCTTTCTTGGACTGGTCACATGTGAGACCCATCCTCAGACTAAGATCCTACATTCTAGTGAAAATCAAAAGGACTCTTGTGAAGATGATTCCATAAAATGGGTATGTAAATATCTTGTGGCCTGAGTGAGACAGCAAAGGAATGTGTGGCATGTGTGCGGCGACAATTAATCATCTCCTTCATCTCATTTGTATCCACTCCAGAATGTTGGCCTCAGTATGTAGATCTATCCAAATAAAAAATATCAACCAGCCTAAAGTATAAGCCAATTTCAACAACAAGCTGGATGGACATTTGTTCCGGGTTAATCTTTGCCCTGTAACAGAGGCTGATACAAACGTATTGCTAACGCGGTTGCAAAGGCAAGGCCAAGAATTATGCAATCTGATCCTGATGACTGATATGTGGTTTTATGAAGTCAAAATCAAATATAAACTTCAATCCATCAAGTGTTAATTATAAAGCACTTTTTATAAAATAAAATGCAACACACAATGCACAGATTGTTTTGGGCTTTATTGAGCTGAAAGCTCTTAAATGTCACAAATGTGCATGTCATCTTTTTTAGTAAATCCCTATCCTGCATTTCACGCACTCATTATTCAAATAATGATAATAATTAATAGTTACTATGAGACTAAGTGACACATCATCAACATCATACTGTAAAATATGGATGTTTTTGTTACTTTGTTGCCAACTAAACCCGTTTATAAAAAGGCAGACTCTTAATAGATTGTAAGCCATATTTTCATATAATTTAGTCTATACACTGTTATTTAAAAGGAGGCATATTATAATTATATAACATTTATATTATACTATATATTATTACTGTATATTATTAGTAAAATTCGTATTTTTGCACTTTTAACCGTATTAACATGGTCAAAAGCTCAAAACAGTGTTTATAATATTCATAACAGTGTTCCCTTATCAAAAACAGAACTGGAGTTGTTTTTAGATCCATCCTTGCTGATACCAGTAACTATTGTATCCCTGTGAGCAAGCAATCAGCAGCATTCTGCACCTGCTGAAGGCACTTTAATGAGCTGAGGTCCAGGCCACAGTAGTTGCAATAATCTACTCGCTCAAAGTCAGTGGGTGGGATGTGGGCCTTCACTTTGCTCAAGACCCAGAGCTGATAGAAGCTGGCTTTGATGACTGAATTTATTTGCTTGTCCATCCTGAAGGTGCTATCAAAAATAACTGTTAAGTTTCTGGCAGAGGAATGGGCATGTGCAGAGAGTGCATCAAGTGCAACAGTGAGGTCGACAGGGACACTGGAGCTATTTCAGTTTTATTCTCTTTGAGATTAAAAATATGTTTTTGGCCAGCCAAGTTTTTACTTCCTGGAGACAATCTAGTGTTGTACTTGATACTGAGGTGGGTTTTAAAGGCAGGTAGATCTGCAGGTCATCAGCATAAGCATGAATGGAGACATTAAACTACTACTGTAGCCACAGCTGCCCTGGAGCACACTGACAGAAGCGAGGCAACCAGTATTCACCATCGGCCCCTCCGACCACCACCAACCATTCACACACACTAGACTCATTGTAATGTACGCAATTTGGGTGAAGTGTCTTGCCTAAGGAAACAACAGCAGTTTGGCATCGCTGCAGCCGCCCCACTGTGGCACCTGGTGCTCTCAGAGGTTTAGTGTCTTGCCAAAGGACACAACGACAGCAAACATCAGTGGTAGTTAGTGGAGAAAGTCTTGTGGTGGGCTCAAACCCTTGACCTTTATGGCTCAGATAGGACCTGAACCAGTTTAAAGCAGTGCCTTTAAAACCAGCGCAGTGCTTCAAACGTGAAATTAAAATGCTGTGATCTGCAGTGTCATTCAAATCTAAAAGTAAGTAAGAAAAGAACTAAAATGGCAGGAGAGAGTCAGCTGTTAAAAGCAGATCATTGAATTATCTTAGCAGTGCAGTCTTCGTGCCTGAAATGTGTCAAAGATGCCATATGTGTCTGGATGCAGTTGGAATTGATTAAGCACAGTTTTCTCCATTACTTTGGCTAAAAAGACAGCTTAAAAATAGGCCTGTATTTATCAAGAACAGTGTTGTCCAAGGTGGGCTTTTTAAGAAATGGCTGAACTACAGCTTGCTTAAAAACACCCGGAACACAGCCAGATAAAAGGGACGCATTAAAAACATGCATGATGTAAGGCCCAACAACACCAAAACAGTATCCATTACTAATGATAAACATTAGTAATGAACCAATGTCCATCATCAGTTTAAGATGGACAACTTGTTCTTTATCCCATTTACGCTCTCCGCACCTGTAGTTGCGTCTGAGCGCACCCGTGTCCTTGTTGAGCCAAGGCTCTGACGCAGGCTTTTGGCACTTGGACAACAAAGGAGCAACTTTGTCCAGAATGACTGCACAGATTGAGTCAAATGCCTCTGTAAGCTCCTCTGCATTCACTGTACTGGACAGGGCAGTGAGCGAAGAAGGCACTGACGACAGAAACCCATGGCATGGCTAACCCCCATCAATTAGCAACTTAGAAGAATTGCAGACCGCCATTAAATAATGGATATTGGCTCACAATCGATTAACTGATTAATCTAGTGACATGACTAATCACCAATTAATACAATTGGAAGCATGGGTAACAGCAATCAGGGGAACAACTTGGAACTTGTGATTTGATGAACTTAGAAGCATGGATAACCGCAATCCATTCTTAAATAAACCTCAAATTATGACTAATCACTTAGAAGCATGGCTAGCTGCCATTGAACAACGGACATAGAAGCATGGCAAACCACAATATATAATAGTTACTCATGCATCACACCTATAATATGTAAAAATCACAGATATGTGGGTTTAGAAGTGAGGAGTAAAACAAACACATGAGGATTATCATGTGTTTGTTTTGTTGTGAGAAAATTAAAGCAATTGATGTTAAATGATAATGAGTTCGTTCTCATCTACAATGACTCATACAAACACATCGCTCCCTCAGTCGTGGCTGCAGAAAGAAACTCCTCTCAGCTTCAGCAGAGTTTGTGGATTCTCGCGTCTCTCCCACACATCTGTCTGCACTTGTCTGACTTTTAATATAACTCAGACCTTGAGGAGGATATTGACTCCAGCCCACGCTCTCCTTTATCTCACAAACCTTTCTGCTCCACACAAGTATTATTCATCCAGCATTTATATTCTTTTTGGCCCCGGAGGAGGACCTATTGCTTCACCAAGACATTACTAGTGTCACATCAGGAGGGACAGTCTGTGCCCATGCTCTATTGATCCGAGATCGCCATGGTGACGGTGGCCAGCTTGGCACTTAATCCTAGTAACGTCAGCCTCTTCACTTATTGTACCAAACCCGTGTATTAATATCCTTTTTGCGCTGCATTCTCCTCCATAGTGCTCCACTCCAATTTAATACAATGTTTTAATCCTAAAAGGGCCAAAACAATAAAAATAGGATATATTTGGGTAAGGCCAAAGGAACCATCACAACTTTCTGTAAACAAGTAAACAGACAGTAACATTATAAACAATGTTGTTTTGGCAGGAAATGGGTAATTATGGAGTAATGGGTGTAGAGCCTATCGTTTCCCCAACGTTATTACTCATTGGCAACTGTTATACAAAACTTGATCTACTTGTTCACCTGAGAACCAGTGATCAAAAAACATTCATAACATCCAGGCAACAAGCAATGGTAATATTTATCTGCACTCCCTCTTCTGAGTTGCTTTTGGTTTGCATTCCTGGATTTCCCCTAAATTTCAGTGTGCATTCTCTCTGCCCTCTTTCTCACAAACCCCCACATTCTTCCCGAAATGATTCATTCAGGAAACCCGAGAAACAGCTCTCTGTGGCTGCCCTCCCTGGCCATGCAGATAGATCTACATGGTCATGTCATCACTCTTTGGACAGCAGATGACACCTCAGAGTAAACATAAAGCTTCATTTATTATGTGTGTGTATAAAAATCAAAATGTGGTGTGCCCCAGTGTTCCATTTTAGGTCCAGTCCTTTTAAATTATATATTCTTCTTTTAGGCGGTGTCATCAGGAGACATGGAATTAACTTCCACAGTTATGCAGATGACACACAGCTGACACCAGGCCAATGGATGCTCTTTTTAACTGCATTTTAGACCTGAAATCCTGGATGGCAAAAAACTTTCTCCAGCATAACCAGTTAAAATAAAAGCATAACCATAAAAATTTAGGTTTTAGTCATCAGTCCTGAGGCCCAGAGAGAGAAACTTTTACCAAAACTGCAAACACACTCTTTTAATCCATCGTCACACATGAGGAAGCCTGGGCGTAATGTTTGACTCTGAGCCGACTTTTATTCCCCAAATTAAGAATATCACAAAAATAGGTTTTGATCATTTAAAGAACATTATCAGAGTCCGTTCCATTCTCTCTCGGGGCAACACGGAGACGCTGATGCATGCTTTTATCACCAGTCACATTGACTACTGTAATGCCCTGCTCTCTGGTCTTCCCAAAAAGAACACTTCAGGTTTACAATTACTACAAAACTCGTAAAAATTGCATTGGCTCTCTATGTGTTTCAGGATCAATGTTATGGTTATTTTAATGGTTTTTAAATGTCTTAATAGTCTTGGGCCTATCTTTCAGAACTGCTTTTACCCTATGAACCTTATCGGCCACCTTTTAGCTTTTGATTAGTACGTATTATTTAATATTGCATTTTATTTATTCTGTTTCTTTTAGACACATTTTATTTTATGTTTCAATATGTTATGTACTTTTAAAGGTATATAGGAGGATTTTCCCAAATTTATGGAAGAACCGCCCTCTTCACTTTTTTAACAAAACTCTCTGGTCTCATTGGACAAGCATGTATCACCAGAATGATTGACATTTGGGAGGACCAATAGTCTTGATGAGCCACCTGGAAGTAGAAATTCCTCCTTTATACCTTCAATATTTATCATGATAGTTTAGTCTCATTTTAATTTGTACTTTTTATTGCATTGTTTTAAGTATCCCCATGTTTCCTCTGGAGGAGCCCTCTGCACTGGGAGCCGTGGTGGGCCGGCAGGATTATTTTTAACCAAACTGCAAAGCACTTTGTGTTGCACCTTCTCTATGAAAAGCGATTTATAAATCAAATGTTATTGATTGATTGTATTGTAGTCATGTCAAAATAGGATTCTAAGTATCCTTTTGCCACCATCACTCAAATTACTCCCTCAATCTTCATTCTGACAATGTTCATACACACACAGAGTAAGATTAAGATTAGGACAGACCAAAAGCATTTTTATCCTTCATACTTATTTCACCATATATTTTCTACTCACAATATTTTTCACATAAAGTAAATAATCTCACGATCATATTGACTGGCCAAAACTAATGCAAAACTGCTACAGAGATATGATATGGTAAATGATATGATATGGTAAATGCATAACTGGTAGACAGACAAAGCAATAACTGGTAGACCGAGTATTTCCCGTCGCACTGGTTTTGCTACAGTTTTGCGCATTCACTTCCCACCTCCCAGAGAGACAGCACTCACTCAGCCTCGTCGTTCCCCCAACGGCCCCATGTCAGCTCTCATTACACCGAGCAGCACCCCCATGAGCCAATTAGAGCGCAGCCGAGGGGCCTCCAAGACACGCCATTGGCTGACAGATGAAGCCCCATCCCCACTGTTGACGTTATGGAGTGATAACAGGGGCTGGTGGGAGTTGAGCCCCCAGTGGAATGTTTTCAATTAGAGAAAGTGGAAGGTTAAAAGGGCTCTATACAGTGCAGTGTTGTGGACAGTATACAGTAGACACTAATCCATGTGGAATATCTCATTTAAATAGATTTCATTTAAATAATTTTTGTTGCGTAGACTCACCACTGCATTTTTTCAATGAAAACTGAGCAATTTCCATTACATGTGTCTTCCTGCCCTACTTCAAATTCAGATTTTGTGTATTTATCAAACCACATTGGAACACACATAATATTTCAAGAGTCCATAGTATAGTATAGTCTAATCATGATGAATCCCAGTGTTGCAGGAACTTCTAACATGTTCCATATAATACAAACCGAAGCCAAGTATCCCCAATTTTTTTGTGGATCGTAACTACGCTTCCTTTGCTTTGAAGTTGCCCAATTTGTAATGAAGCAGAAAACAAACATAACCGTAAAGGCCACTGATATCAGCGGAACAAGAGGTGTGTGGAGGATTTTGTCTTAAAGTCGACAAAGAAACAAAAATACATTGACTCAAATGTTTGTTCCACATCTTTAACGGATCTTTTAAAAATCTGAAGTCTATTTGATTAAAACATTTATACGTAAAAAGGAGAAAAAAAAATAAAATAAAAGCCATGATAATAATAGTGCCCCCCTTTGCCTCTCACTATCTCTTGTGCCCCTTTTGTTGCCATTGTATCCATAATGTATCTGCAGGCCCAGGGGAGGAAACTCAAGCCCGTGGGACATTTTCCACTTGACACAATTCAGTGAGAGGAAACTCCAGTGTTTAATTCAGAATAAGAGTAGATTGTGATACTTTTCAGATCAAATGGGTCGGTTTCTTTTATTTTGTATATTCCTGAACTTAGATGTTTGTTTTTCTAGTCACTTTTTTCACACTCAAATGTTGTATTCACATTGATGTCTGATTCCAAATCTATTGTTCAGTTTCCCCCAGAGGACACCCCAACTTAGGAATTGAAGTCTTGGAGGCATTTTGGCACAAATGGAAAAGATACTTAAACTCTCTTTTGTTCTGCTGCTAAGTCAGCGCTTTGTTTAATATTGTGACCATGGTTTACGATGTTGCATGAAGGGTAAGTTTGGCACAAATCAAAAGATAAATATCTTTATACATATATTGAGATTTAAAGAAGTATTAATTATTTTAGGCCCACAAAACATAAAAAATATCATGTTGTTTGATATTTCATGTTTGATAATACATTGTATTATTTCTGATGTTACTCTATGTGTCTGTCATCGTGCTGTTTGCATATGAATGCATGTTGGAGGGGTCAATATAACTATGGAAGACATTTTAGAAGACAAAAACAATTAATTCAGTGTGTATTTTCTCATTCAAATCATAGGTTCCGCAAACATGGTACAGTTATGAAGAATGTATATTAACACTGGATAAATTGCCAACAATTTGAAAATTAATAATAAGATGAAGGCAGCATGTTGTGGTCAAATCCTTTTACAAGACTATTTCTAATTAATAATGAAAACAAAATTGTAACAAGCACTTGTTTTCTAATTTATGTTTGAAAATGATAGCATTACAGCAGCTTTGTGGTTATAATAGATTTGCTTTCTGAAATGGTCCGTGGGTTTGTGAGTGTAATGAATGGCTTGCTGTAAAGAGGACTGTCAGCATCAGCAGCTGTGGCACCACTCCAGACTGAAAGCCCGATTAGTCCAACAAAAAAATCAATTCGTCGTCTTTGAGATGTAGAGGACATCAAGATGCTTTGGCTCCATTCAAAATGCTCCCACACGTCACACAGTATGTCATGTCATGTTATATTCATCCCCTTTATTATTCCATTTCTGGGTTGGGGGGTGGTAGTCAGAGCTGCACCCAAATAACATAGCAACGGCCCCTCACTGATCCTCCTGCAGGTGGTGGGTCCACGAGAAGATGGCATCTGCTTCGATGAAGATACAGACTTACTGTTTCAGGACTTTGGGCAAAGTCAGGTGAATGTTTATTGTGGGGTGTCTTGCACAGGGACACAACGACAGCAGACTTCTGATGACATGGGTTGTGGGGGCTCCGGAACCCACAACCATTAGGTTTAGAGACCAATGCTCTACCAACTGAGCCAATGTCGCCCCCTGTCACACACTATAACAAACTTATTATTCAGGCTATGCGTTATCACCACTAAGTAAACAGGGGTTCAAACGCTATAACAATAGATTGATTTGTCATAACCTGGCTCAAGGCCATGACAAATGTGGACGCAGACAACCCAAAATGGAATACTTAAAGGGTGTTTATTAAACAAAGATTAACCCAAGTATACCAACGTAAAAATAATAATGAGATGTTACTGTCTGTAAGATCAGTGGTGCATGCGAGTGAATGGATGGGTGTTCGTATGGTGCAAAACCATAACGGGAACAAAAAACAAAGTGGTGTGGCACAGGACGCAGGCTGAGAGAGAGTGAGGCTGTCACCAGGCCGGTCCATAAATAGGCGTGGCCGGACGCACCACGCTCCAAGGATCCGCCCACAGCTCCACCTGTACAGAGATTACACTAAGGCGTTGGAGAAAACAAAAGCAGTTGCACTCACTGGTGAATACTGTACGTCCATCAGTAATCAAAACTATCTCCAAGTCACAGCAAATGTGACTTACTGTGACGTACATTTTGACACACATCTCTCCGTGCACTTTCGCATTCTCCTCTTGTGTTAAACCTTCCATATAAGCCCCCGGACCTTGTAAACCCTGACAAGTAAAGTTTACTTGAAAAAACCATGGAAATCAATTGCGTATTAACTTCACTTGAATTCCTCGAGTACATTGTTTACTTGATATTACCAAGTAACTCAAGTGATTGCAATAAAGTTTAATTTTCTACTTATGCTCCGACTGGGTTTCGTACTCAGAACCCTGTAGTTGAGAGGCAATGGTGCTACCCACTCAGCCACCAAGCCACCCTGCCATTGTCACACGTGCCTCATTAAAGACTCTACACATCAAAATGTCAAAAGTGAGGCTTACTTGAACAGAAACAGTTCAATTCAAAGAAAACCCTGAGTGACATAGGCAAGCTTTAAATAAACTAACAATAAATGAGTAATATCTACTTACTGGGAAAAATCTACTTAAAATAACTTTGATATCTGAAGTAGGATTGAAGTTAGGGTTTACAGTGCATGGTCGAGGGGCGCAGGGGGGTGTGTTGCTGCCGGGCCAAAGGGAAGCGTTTCCTACGGGAATAACATCATGCATCAGAGCAATGTGGACAAGTGTGAGATGTGTCTTTCCCTAAGCAACGCAATCCGTACTCGAGCTGTTAGCTACAGCTGCAGAATTTAAAGAGAAAGAGAAACGGAAACTCAACCAGGACAACGAGGTCGTCGCTGAAGTTAGTATTACCGCCACCAGATGGACTGAGCATTGTACTACAGCACAGTTGCTCTGGCACTTTTGCAAAAACACTTTCATGTGACCGCGGGCCGTTTTCACACCCCTGTGGCGACGATCCGGGCCACTTGGCCTAGTTAGTTTGTAAAAACCTATGTGACCGTGCCCTAACTGTCCAACAGAACCTCCTGCATCGGCAAGGAAAAACTCCAAAAAAAACCAAAAAAACAGTGTTCATACAGCCTGAGTTAATACTTTATGGAACCCCCTCTGGCAGCAATAACAGCAGCAAATCTTTTGGGGTATAACTCTACAAGATCTGCACATATAAAGTTTAGCCCTTTCCTCTTTGCAAAACCACTTGCTCTGTCAAACTAGATAGAGAGCATTTGTGAACAGCAGTTTTCAGGTCCTTCTACAGATTTTCTATTGGATTTAAGTGTGAACTTTGACTGGGCCATTCTAACTCATGATTGTGTTTTGTTTCAGACCATTTCATTGTAGATTTAGGTTTGTGTTTAGGGTCGTCTCCTCAGCCGCTATTCACCTCCATGTAGATGGAGGTGGATGTCGCTGTATTTGGCTCCATCGATAACCACAGCCATTATATCCTCTGTCCTCGCTGTAGAAAAGCAGCTCTATTGAGTGTTGCTCCCCCCACCATATTTGACACTGTGAATGGTGCACTTAGGATGGCGAGCAGTGTTCTGTTTGCGTCATACATAACGATTAGTGTATAGGTCAAATACTTAATTTCTTGTCCCATCTGACAAAGCACCTTCTTCAACTTGGTACTACCTGTGTCCCTTATATGACTTACCATTTGGCATACTTCGAACGGGATATATTTTGACCTCCTTTCAATAACGGCTTTCTTTGTGCCACTCGACCATTAAAGCCATATTTATGTACGACTGATTGTCCCATGTACAGATTCCCGCAGCAGTACTTCACAGTTCTTCCAGTCATCTTGGGGCACTTGGTTTCATTTCTGATCAGTACTCTTCTTGTTTTATCTGTGAGATTAGGTGGACGGCACTCAGTTCACTGTAGTGCCATACTCTTTCCATTTCAGAATAATGGATTGAACAGTGCTCTATGAGATGTTTAACTTTATACCTGACCTCTCTGGTGTGGTCTTTAGTGACCAACTCCGACCATTGCTCTGAGGCCCTCACAGAACAGCTGTATTTATACACCTCTTAGTAATAATTAGGGCAAGCTGTGAGCATTCAGCAGTCATTAGAGATGTTCTAAAGGCAATTTAATGCACTCGGAAAGAAAGCTGTAAGAACACTTGTGCAGGCCCAACTTTTCCATTTCCTATTTTTGAAATGATATTAGAAACATACATTATTTAACTTTCACTGTATAAATAATAGAAACATACATTATTTAACTTTCACTGTATAAATAATAGAAACATACATTATTTAACTTTCACTGTATAAATAATGTATATAAGTCCATACATTAGCACAGGGGTGGCCAACCAGTCAGAGACTAAGAGCCAATTTTTTTTACTGTGTTACAGCAAAGAGCCACATCATACAAATGTGCACTACATAAACATCACCCCAACCCTTACACACGCACGCACACGCGCACGTACTGTACGCACACGAGCAGACACGCGCACACACATGCAATCTGTCTGAGCAGAGAGAGGTGTGCTCTGCTCAGACAGATTTATTGTAAATGTCATCAACATGATAATGACAGAAATTGACTCGTACAGTACTAAAGGGCTGGACTCGACTCTCCCTGGTTTGCGGGCGCTTCCACCGCTCGCTTAACCGCTCCCCGGTACTTTTTATTAATGGTTTGGCCCTGGTTCTAACCGGGCGAGTCGATACCAGAACAATTTCACGTCAGCGAACATCAATTATGATTCCGAAATGAATGCTTGCAATCTCTAACCAAGAAAAAAAAATCAAGTTTCAACCCAGTGTTCAGCAGAAACACAACTGTCTTTAGTAAAAGATATAGATTTGACACATAACACCAACACCACTTTAGCTGATTTAGAACCACAGACACATGCTCAGCATAAGACCAGATACTTTTGCATTTGATTGAAGACAGACACTCACCAGGCAGAGTTGGCTTATCTCCTGGTGTAATGCTAGTTGTTGTTAGCTGGTTTTAGCATGTTAGCCGGTGTTAGCCGATGTCCGTAAATGTAATCCATTTGGTCAAACCACCTCCAGACTTTTCGGGTCTGCCTCTACTTCTGCTGCTGCGATCTTTCATTTCACGGTTGTCACTTTTAAGCTTTTTAACTTTTCTCTGCATTGTCATGTTTGTGGGAATCATTCTGCTCCGTCCTTAGTGCTAGCTCCACAAACACCTTCTGGTTTCTGGTGGAACCAGCGAGATCAGGCTGGTGTCCTCTCCTCAAACTGAGGAAGGTGTTGCCCTCATCCAGCGACCAAGGAATTGTTTTCCGTACGGACGTCATGGTTCGCGGCAACGTGTTGTTTGTTATGATATTTGCAACAACTGAGGCAGCAGCTGCAGAGTGATTGACAGCGCATCTGACCAACCAGAATTGACGTTCGCCGACGTCAGATTGTTTTGGTGGCCTGGCTAGTGGAGTGAAGTCGGCCTTTACTATTGGTCAGAACTACATATGGAATGAAAGGCAGCGCCACCAACGAGGCGTTTTTGACGCTTGTCGAGTGAAAGCCCGAGAGCCGCACGGAACCAGCCAAAGAGCCGCATGCGGCTCACGAGCCGCGGGTTGGCCACCCCTGCATTAGCAGTTGCGTGTTTGTGTTCGTGTGATATCAAAACATTCCAAAGACCCTATAGTTTAAGACTGTGGGGGAGGAAAATGAATAAATCTTGGGTAATATGGTGCGTGTCCATTAGCTCTGAGTCCCAACTGTCTTGCTCCAGACCTACTGTATACGTAAGTCCTGGCGCAAACCTGGTCCAGACCAGGCAGTCTTGAGTGTGAATGGTCCTGGCAGGACAGACTTTGGGCTCTGAGTCCTTCTGCAGACTCAGGCCCTGTTTATACTGAGACGCTGCGCAGACGTTTCCAGGCTATTAACAGAAACGACCAGGCTCCTTATGCAAATTTCTCAGCGTTCACATGGGGTTGAAAAACGATGTAGTTCTAGCGCCCGGCCAGTAGTGGGCAGAGGAACTTTACAACACCCACACGACCCCCAGCCCCGTGTCCAGCCCCCCTCTCGGAAGTATACTCACTTCCTGTGCCAGACCCTCAGAACGCACCAACATCATTCTGCATTTTAACAGCAGCTGTGAAAATGAAAACTGAACCTAGAGCTTTGCGTGGTCTCGTTTGGACAAACGCCATTGTTGTTTATGTTTGTTCTCCGCTACTGCGCATGTCCAAATTTATGTGTGGGGAGCAGTGCGGAGGCGGGGGTCAGAGCAGAGGGGGATTTCACACCTTTCTCCCTCTCGCGGGTGTGAGAGAGAGCCCCCGCTGTGCAGCGTATCTGAGTTGTCCCACTCTGCAGGCTGGATCTGAACACTTACGTTTTCACCCTGTTAGGATTAGGCTGAGTTTACACGGAGACTATGTGGCAGTAAAACGGTATAGTTGGATGTCGGTTGCTACCAACCGTTCATACGGAGACTGTGTTTCAGGGGGGTGAAAACGTAAGTGTTCAGATCCAGCCTGCAGAGTGGGACAACTCAGATACGCTGCACAGCAGGGAGCTTTTTCACACCCGCGAGAGGTGAATAGGTGTGAAATCCCCCTCTGCTCTGACCCCCACCTCCGCGCTGCTCCCCGCACGTAAATTTGGACATGCGCAGTAGCGGAGAACAAACATCAACAATAATGGCGCCGCCCACACAAACTAGCTACGTGGGCTTCCAGCGCGGGACAGAGGATAACTCTACTCCTTCGTTCGTCCAAACGAGACCACGCGAAGCTCTAGGTTCAGTTCCCATGTTCACAGCTGCTGTTAAAATGCAGAATGATGTTGGTACTCTCTGAGGGTCTGGCACAGGAAGTGAGTATACTGCCGAGAGGGGGGCTGGGCACGGGGCTCGGGGTCGTGTGTCGTGTTGTAAAGTTTATCTGCCCACTACTGGCCGGGCGCTAGAACTACATCGTTTTTCAACCTCATGTGAACGCTGAGAAAGTTGCATTAGGAGCCAGGTCGTTTCTGTTAATAGCCTGGAAACGTCTGCGCAGCGTCTCAGTATAAACAGGGCCTTAGATAGCGATTTGGCCTACGTGCAGGACTATACAAGGACTCTGAGGCCCTGTTTATACTGAGACGCTGCGCAGACGTTTCCAGGCTATTAACAGAAACACAGGTGGTTTCTGTTATACCTTTAACAGAAACAACCTGGCTCCTAATGCAAATTTCTCAGCGTTCACATGAAAAACGATGTAGTTCTAGCGCCCGGCCAGTAGTGGGCAGAGAAACTTTACAACACCCACACGACCCCCAGCCCCATGCCCAGCCCCCCTCTCGGCAGTATACTCACTTCCTGTACCAGACCCTCAGAATGTACCAACATCATTCTGCATTTTAACAGCAGCTGTGAAAATGAAAACTGAGCCTAGAGCTTCGCGTGGTCTCGTTTGGATGAACAAAGGTGTAGAATTATCCTCTGTGCAGCGCTGGAAGCCCACGAAGCTAGTTAGTGTGACCGCCGCCATTGTTGTTTATGTTTGTTCTCCGCTACTGCGCATGTCCAAATTTACGTGCGGGGAGCAGCGCGGAGGTGGGGGTCAGAGCAGAGGGGGATTTCACACCTTTTCCCCTCTCGCGGGTGTGAAAGAGAGTCCCCGCTGTGCAGCTTATCTGAGTTGTCCCACTCTGCAGGCTGGATCTGAACACTTACGTTTTCACCCCCTGGAAAACAGTCTTCATATGAACGGTTGGTAGCAACCGACATCCAACTATACCGTTTTACTGCCACATTGTCTCCGTGTAAACTCAGCCTGATTATTTTGACTATGATGTGCACTCTCTGTGTGACACGTATGTCTTTCGATGTATGACGTGACAATGACTATATAAACTGTGTACTGACTCCATTTTGTCGGAGAGAAAGAAACAATTGAAACCACTGGAACTTATAAGATAAGAATTCCTTTATTCGTCCCACAGTGGGGAAATTTCGATGTTGCAGCGCACATACAGGACAGTAGTAAGAGCACACAGGGAGCACACACAATATATACAAATAAGTTGAGAGAAACTTAAATAAACTTCCAGAGTTTGGCGCACCACGATCTGTCTCTGTCTGGTTCATTCCTGACAACCCCCCTGGAACATAGTCTTCGTATGAACGGTTGGTAGAAACCGACATCCAACTATACCATTTTACTGCCTCATCGTCTCCGTGTAAACTCAGCCTGAGTGGAGCATGAGGGTGGAAACATGTTTGACAAGGGTGTGATTTTTTTTAACTGATATTATTGTTTGCACTTGTCTCTCTACAGTTGGACCAGTTTAAAGATGGCAAACCGAATTTTGAATGTGTTAAATTACAGAAGAACATTTTTGGCGGCAATCCAGAACTTTAGAGGTTCACATTGTTTTGTTTTTGCAAGGCTCTTTTTTCATACGACAAAAAGTGTGGTATCAAACCTTTTACGGCAAACCCTTTCAGGTTAAGCAATAAAATCACTGTGCTGGATCCTGAAGATAAGTCCTTAACACTACCACTCATGTCAGTTTGACAGCCTATAGTTATGGAAGTGTAAAGACTCTCACTTTGGTCGCCCAAAGCCCTTTACAATGTTCAGACGTCTATATTAAATGGGAGAAGTACGGTGGCTGAGTGGATAGCACTCTCGCTTCTCAGCAAGCCGGTCCTGGGTTCTAATTCTGGTCGGAACAGGGCCTTTCTGAGTGGAGTTTGCGTGTTCTCCCCGTGTCTGCGTAGGTTTCCTCCGAGTGCTCCGGTTTCCCCTACCACTAAAAACATGCACAACAGGTATGAATGGATGGTGTTGATTGGGGGTTGATGCGCCAATGTGTTTGGCAACTCGCTTCTGTCATCACTGTGTGTGGAATGATTGGAACAATATCTGATCTCTGAACGTTGTAAAGCGCTTTGGGTGACTTGGGTTGGGTCTGTAAAATGTGCTATATAAATAAACATTACTTACTTATCTGGACTTAAAACTATCTAGAAACCATCTCCCTCCTGCCTTACATGTTTATGTCAACTAACCTTTTAGAAGAACACATTTAAAGAGCTTCTCAACCCTGCTCCTCGAGGCTTACATTCTCTTTACAAATCTCCCTTCTAATGGGCGTAGCCTGGAGGAATAAAGGGGACAGACGATTGTGTGTGATTGACACTTGACATCAGCATTGGCCGTGACAAAAAGATGGAGAGTGATCACAGCGACACCAGCTCTATAGCTTCTGTGCGGTCTTGGGAGATGGAGAACTTCTCTCCACCATCCTCACCGGAGTCTTTTTTGTGTTCTATCATCAGAACACCCCATTTTCTCCAAACATGTTTTTCCAATTGCTCTGCATTTTCAAGCAAAAGTATATGTCGTGGTGTAATTAGTGTGGTTTGTTATTTATCATGTATTTCCCATGTGTACCAGTATATGGCGGTGTCACTGATCCTGGTCACTTCTTAACCATTAATATGTCATATCCAATCATATACTGTATTTTAAGTATTAAAGCTGCACTAACTGACTTTATTTTCGTATTCATTACGAAAATGCTATCCATGTCCATGTAGTGCATTGGGATATACGTCCTTTTGAAGAATAATTAGCGCAGATTTGTGCTGGCGTGACATTATATTTTAGATCGAGTTTTGATGAAACAAGGAAGAGAATGTGTTTCGGGTCGCAGATTGTGACCAATCACAGCGGACCACTAGCCCCCACTTTCGTGAGAAATCTACAGGTCTCTGTTAGCACAGACAGCTGAGTTAGCACAACAAGCCGAGGAGCTAACCTGAAGCTTCGTGTCTTCATCACCGGTTACTGCTTACTTAGCGAAACAGCCATCCAAAAGAAAGTCCCGTTCCTCCGCGCTTCCCGGTTCTATCGTTTTATGGTCACGCCATCCACGTGCAAATCCATATCCATGTATTATCCATATTGGGAGACACTAGCTCCGTCCCAACAGTGAGTGTGTGTGGGGGGCGATAGCTTCGTGGGTGCGGGGAGGGGAGCAGAAAGAGAGAGGCCAGCGGGTCCGCGGCTTCAAAATCCCAAAGTCAGTTAGTGCAGCTTTAAGTAGTATTTAAGTATTGCACATTGAAAAACATAAAATACCTTAAAACATTTTCCCAAGATAATATCTAAAGGTAAAAATTTTACATAGCATTCAGACTCTTTGATTTATATCTTTTGATCAATACATTACCATTTTCCTTACCAGCACTGCTATTATTTTTCAATCACAGATACTGCATTGGGAAAACCAATTTGTGAGAAGAGTTCTTTTCTGTTGGGATTTCAAAAAAGCGGTGGGCAGAAATAATGAGAACAGGAGCGTGGAATATAAGGACGGATCCATAAATTATTCCTGTTCCCCTTTCTTTGCCAAGCATTTAAAAAGGAGTGTGGGCGAAAGAGTGGGAGAGAGTGTGGGTGAGAGAAGGGAGAGTGTGGGAGAGTGCGCTGGTCCAGTTTGTTTGGGATATTTATAGCACTCATTAGAAATGTCCCACCAGAGCGAGGTCATGGTGCAGGTGAAGGATGTAGACTCGAGAGAAAGGCAACTAAGTTGTCCACATAGAGAAGCTTTCGGAGGCACACTAGGGACTGATTAGCACTGTTTAGGGCGGGATAGGGCGCAAAAAATGTTTTAAAAGACTCCATGAACAAATTTGGCCGATGACACCGACGGCAAGGCCTGAGATTGGTCCAGAAAAGAGCAATGGGGAGGCAATGTGCTGCTCAACGGTTTTGAGAGGAGAGCACGCCTAAAAACCGTGCTTGTCAGATACAAGTCCACACTTAACGCCAAAAGTATGTGAGTGCAGACAGCCCAGTGTGGAGCCTTTTCCTCTCCTCTACAGCTGTATCTCCACCGCAGTGTGTAGAGTGAATAATCCTGTGAAGTGTCTTCAGGTCTCTTGAAAAGCGCGATTTGCACTATTAAGTACATCTGTGTTTTATTGATAATCCATTTCAACAATTATAGTAGTCTCTTGGAAGCATAACAAGCAAACAAGGTTATCGGCGTTTATATGATACTGTACATCCACGGGGATGGTCATTCTTGCGTAGCCCCCTGTTCCCCCCTAACCCTGACCCAGAAATGGATTAAGGGGTAGAAAATGGATGGATATCTATCAATCAACACCATTAAATGTTAATCGGACAATACTGTATACGTATACATCCTTAACTCATTCACTGCCCATGACGACAAAACTCGTCATGTTGAATAGTAACGCTCACTGCCCATGACGAGTTTGACGAGTTTTTCATGTTATTACACGGGAGGCTACAGTAATGTCTGGCGCACCTTGTGAATGACCCACAATACTGATATATAGTGCAAATGTACCTGTAATGATAAATCAACACCAGTAGGATGCAGTATTGCACCACAGGAGAGGTCATAAGTCAGTGGAGAGCAGGAGGAGGAGTGTGGGAGTGTTTGGAGAGCGTGCTGCTGTAGCAGAGCGATGATAGCGTAGCATTGAGACGGATCAGCGATCTAGTTTAGCAACAGTATAGCAAGAGTGATGGCGAAAAAGAATAGTTATAAGCAGTTGACACTGCTTCAGAGATTGACTCGCGGATCAGTGAGTGAGGTCGAGAGGGGAGAGAGTGGAGACCCCGGTGGAGGTCCGTCTCAGCAGCCATATTTGAGCGGAGCAAGAGCCCGGAGCAGGGACACACCTTCCGCCTCTCGCAGCGTATCAGCTGCTGCTGTTACTGATGCCTCGGATTCGTTCAGCAAACCTGATCATGATTTATCGGATGAGTGGTTGCAGTCTCAATCCAGCAGAGCATCCTCTCCAGAAGCTCCACAAAGAGTCGAAGGTAAGAACTTGCTAAATTGCCTAGAATATGCTAACTTGAGAGGAGGGAAAGGCGCGGAAACTTGCTCTGATCTGCAAAGTAACACAACGCTCAAATCCTACTGTTTCTTTAGTAAATGCCAGTTATGTGTTTTATCATTGTTGTATTTATTATTTTTATGTTTAGTTATTTCATACTTGAACATCTTGTTGTAGTGTCATAGCTCTGACTAAATGAAATGTGTTCATTCACAGATTCTGATAAAAGAGCCCTCCCCCATTGGAGTTGACAGGGCATGGAGGTAAAGATAATGCCTCCTCATACCATTGTACATATTTTTGTATATATTCTCCTGGTATAGTGATTTACAAATGTATATTATTTACAGGTGGTGCATCAAGAGGCAGTTGCTGTGCACAAAAAAGGTAAAAGAACTACTATTTCTATTCTTGTACATCCCATGGCAATATAATATAATAATAATAATATAGTATACTGTGTTTGGTCCAAAAGTAGTCCAAGTATAGTATACACTACATATTATATATTACCTAATTATATGCTAAATTAAAGTAAAGTGCTTTAAGCCTGGCCTTGAATGTGGAGACCGTATCTGCTTCCTTAACATAAATGGGAAGCTGATTCCACAGTAAAGGAGCTTGGTAGCTAAATGCTCTGCCACCAACAGTGACCTTTGAGACCTTAGGGACCACCAGACGTCTGGCGTTTTGTGAGCGCAACGCTCGACCTGGTTGATACGACACTAACGTGTCTTGGAGATAAGAAGGAGCCAAGCCATTTATGGCTTTATATGTTAAGAGTAGGATTTTAAACTTTATTCTGTACTCCACAGGGAGCCAGTGGAGTGATTTTAACACCGGAGTTATGTGCTCCCTCCTTTTGGTACCTGTTAAGATCCTAGCTGCTGTATTCTGAACGAGCTGGAAGCTCTTCAAAGAGGCTTTAGGGCACGCTGCCAGTAAAGCGTTACAGTAGTCGAGCCTTGAGGTGACAAACGCGTGAATGATCTCCTTCATGGTCTCCTTCATGACAAACGCCTTGAAGGAGAGTTCTTGGTCAAAAATGACTCCAAGATTCCCCACAGTGTTACTGGGTATTATACTGACATTATCGAGAGTAACCATCTGGTTAGTGAGGGAGTCACGCAGGCGCTTCGGACCGAGTAGGATCACTTCTGTCTTCTCCGGGTTGAGAAGTAGGAAGTTAAGAGTCATCCACATTTTAAGGTCCTTTATGCAGGCACTGAGCTTTTCTAGCTGATCTGTCTGATTAGGCTTCATCGACAGATAAAGCTGTGTGTCATCTGCATAGCAGTGGAAATTAATTCCATGCTTTTTAATAATGTTTCCCAGTGGCAGCATGTAGAGAGTAAAAAGAATCGGTCCGAGTACCGAACCCTGCGGCACACCGAATTCCACTCCAGAATAAGGCGACGAGTCCTGATTCACATTGACGAAGTGATATCGATCTGATAAATAGGATTTAAACCAGCCAAGGGCTGTTCCTCTAAGACCTATATCACATTCTAGCCTCTGCAGTAGAATGCTGTGGTCTATTGTGTCAAATGCAGCACTAAGGTCCAGTAGGACCAGCACTGACACTTGTCCATTATCGGCAGCTAGTAGTAAGTCATTTGTGACTTTGACTAGTGCCGTTTCAGTGCTATGATGAGCTCTGAATCCTGATTGAAAGACTTCAAACATATCATTTTCCTGCAGGTGGCAGCGGAGCTGCTCAGCTATAAGTTTTTCCAGGATTTTAGATATAAAAGTGAGGTTTGAGATCGGTCTGTAGTTTGTAAGTATTTCTGGGTCCAGGTTTGTTTTCTTCAGAAGGGGTTTGATTACCGCGGTTTTAAAAGCTTGTGGGACATAGCCACATTGTATGGATGCGTTTATTATATTTACGATAGGCTCAATTATCAAAGGAAGTATGTCTTTGAAGAGCCATGTCGGGACTGCGTCTAACATGCAAGTTGAGGCTTTTGAGGATGTGACCACAGAGATCACCTCTGCTTGGCTCACAGCCATGAATTTATTAAGGCCCACTGAAGAGTCTAAGTGGGAAGTCACGTATGCCGCTTCAACCTGTCCACCACTAACAGCAGGAGCAACCTCCTCCAGCTTGTCACGGATGGATGTAATTTTATTATTAAAGAAGTGGAGAAAGTTGACACTGCTCAGTGAGCTTGGAATTTTAGGCTCGATTGCGCTATGGCAGTTTGTGAGTTTAGCGACGGTACCAAACAAAAATCTACTGTTGTTTTTATTCGCTTCTATTAAAGTTGAATAGTATTGAGTTCGAGCCCCGCGAAGGGCCTTCTTGTAGTTTCGGAGACCTGCTTTCCACTCCCTGTGGACAGGCTCCGAGTGGGAGTGGCGATATAGCCTCTCCAATTTTCTGACGTCCTGTTTTAAAGTGTGGAGTTGAACACTGTACCAGGGCGACGATGATCTAATCCTAATGGTTTTCTGTTTTAAAGGAGCTGCTGCATTTAATGCAGATTTTAAAGACTCCATAGTGTTGTCCACCGTTTGGTCAATGACTGAGGGACTGCAGCTGCTGTGAACAGGTTCACCTGCAGCAGTATTCAACATAGGCTGTATTAGTTCTTTGAACCTTGTGATAGATTTATCATTTAAGGTTCTTTTCATTATGGTTTTATCTTGCGGGACAGGAAAGTCCTCCAAAGCGAGATCAAACGTGATCAAGAAATGGTCAGACAGCAACGAGCTTTGACGCTGGATGTCAACATTGGAGACATCACAGCCGTAGGTCAGGACAAGGTCCAAGGTGTGGTTATGAATGTGAGTAGGTTCCTCGACATTCTGAGTAAAACCAACACCATCTAGTACGGCGCTGAAAGCTTTGTTTAAGCTGTCAGTGCTGTCGTCCACATGTATATTGAAGTCTCCAGCTATAACTATGTTTTCCCATTCCAAAACTAGGTTTGAAATGAAGTCCGAGAATTCTGTTAGGAACTCGCTGTAAGGACCAGGAAGTCGGTATAAAACTATAAATAGTACTGCTTTTTGTTTTCTCCACCCAGGACAGGTGATTGAAAGTGTTAAGTTTTCAAACGAGTGAAAAGCGTTGTTGGTTTTGGGACTAAGAACCAAGTTGGTGTGTGATATAATCGCAACACCACCGCCGCGACCTGTAGCTCTGGCTTTCTGGTAGTTAACATGAGTCGGAGGAGTGCACTCATTCAATCTGACGTAGTCGTCCTGTTGGAGCCAAGTCTCCCGAGAGCGCAAACAGATCCAAGCCCTTGTCTATAATAAGTTCGTTTATGAGAAGCGATTTAGACGAGATTGATCTGACGTTCATTAAACCACATTTAACAACCCTACCGCTAGAACTATTTCTGTCTGTCTGAACTTTTATTAAGTTACTGTGTCTGACACCTAGGTCAGATTTCCTCGCATATAGTGCTTTAGACTTCAAGCGGGGAACACACACAGTTTCAATCTGACTAGGTTCTGAGGCTAGTAACTGAGCACACACAGGCACACACACACATGCACACACAGTTTCAATCTGACTAGCCTCTGAGGCTAGTAACTGAACAGATGGGGGCTCAGAGGTTGTGGCAGAGCAGCTCTGCACCCGGGCCTCAGTTCTGCATCGTCATTTGAGCCGAGCAGAACAGTTTAGAGCCAGGGCCAAATTCTTAGCCAAAAGGGATGTACCCGCCAACGTTGGGTGGATATCATCCGAGCGGATGAGACCGGGCTTTCCCCAAAAGGCACTCCAATTGTCAACATGAACAACACCACTTCGAGGGCACCAGCCAGACAGCCAGCGGTTGAAAGCCGAGTGTCTGCTGAATGCTTCTGCACTGCTAGTGCTAGGTAGGGGCCCAGAGAAGATGACAGTGTCGGCCATTGTGCTAGCCAGCTTGCACACGGCGGCGACTTGCAGCTTCAACACCTCGGACTGTTTCCGCCGAACGTCATTACCACCCGCGTGAATAACAATTCGACGGAAACGCTGCTTGTGGGTCATCATGAGCCTCAGATTCCCTTCAATATCACCAAGCCTGGCCCCAGGGAAGCACCGAACAGTGGCTCCTGGGATCTTAACACCTCTAACAATAGAGGAGCCAATTACCAGCGCATCAGCGACTCCATCGGCTCTCTCAGCAGCTCTCTCAGCGGCTCTCTCAGTGGGGCCTTCTTCCCCGCCCGGCCGCGCGGGGGCGCAGCCGGACAGAGCGTCCCAGCGATTGTAAATGCTAACAGGAGGAGGCCCAATGGGGAAAACTACCAACAACACGTCGCCCTCTCCGAACAGTCACAAAGCCATCACTATCCTGGTCTTGTCCCAGCTGCGGAGGACGGGCTGGGAGGCTAGGCTCGCTAGTTCTCCTCTGCCTTTCCCTAAAGCTGCGCTCCGCTGTCCCTGAGGATACGGCCTGGCTGTAGCTAATGCTAGCGCTAGCTCGAGACTCCAGTGCTCGGAGACGCAGCTCTAACTCACTGACCCTGGATTCCAGAGCTACGACTACACTACACTTCACACATCTATCACTACCCTCAGAGAAGGATCCAGGGTTTAGACTCGCCATATGGCAACTCGAGCAGTAAAGGATTGAGGGAGAGACAGCAGCCGCCATAGTAGCGAGTTAGCGGCTAGGCTAGGCTAAGCTAGGCTAGGCTAAGCTAGTACGGATCCGGGCCCGCACAACAGACTCCGAGACCAGACAAACAACCGCTACCTAAACCTCAGCTGCAGTACAGCTGACTCGGAGTGCTTACACAGTTAGCTTGGTGTACAATACGTGGATTTGTAATGTGTTTGTTAGTGCAAACAGAGAGCAGAGTGATAGCAGTCAAGAAACACGCTCACCGGATACAGGAAGATAAGCGCCTTTCCACAGAACTTTATGAAGAAAAACGTTTTCAAGTCCCAGGGAGTGAAGTGACAGTAGCTCATGGCAAAGGTTACAGGGGCTCCTGAAGGAGGTCACGTGACAGGGGCTGAACAGGGAGGTCTGCGAGGGGGGGGGAGTCTGCAGCCAGGTGCCTCTCGACTTTCCAGCCCTATTGCTCGCATTTGAAAATGTCTCCAAATCAGTTAGTGCAGCTTTAAGTCACTCTAATTTTAATCTCAATTAAAGTTTATAATATTGTATAAAATTATGACATCATTCTACAATTCCACATTGGGTAGAAACGTCTGTGGTGTAATGAATCATTAAACTTTTTGTTTGGACTTTTGATAGTCACTCGAACAGTTTTCACCACATATTTTATCCCACCGGAAAAAGTCAAACCTGTCATATCAAAACAATGCAGTTTCCCTGTGGTCTTATATGAAGCGTTCTACAGGCAAGATGTTCTTCAAGGTGAAAATACGATAAAAAAGGAGGGAATGGCCTTGGTTTAAATGTGAGATTCACTTTTACACACCTGGTGGACCTGATTTAAAGGCTTGCATAAGAAAATCTTCTGTGTGGCACGTCAGGTGGTCCTACATATACACACATCACACTTATTGCTGGCTCAATCTGTCCAAGCGAGATTTCCCAGCATGCTTTGGGAGCTGCATGTGGGCGTAGGCTGTGAGGAGCAGAAAACCAGTTGCCCACTCGCAAAATGTCTTAGGAGTAGTGTTGTCATAGAAACACTGTCACAAGTGTCATTTTTCATAAAGAAATCTGCTTCAAGAACTGTTCCTTTCCTTTTGCAGAGGAAAGGAACAGAGCTGACCATCATGTTTCCAACCCAAAATTTCTCAGTGGACGGGTTGTTTTTGGATTGCAGCACCAAAAAGATCCCCCTGCCAGCTCATGTCTAAAACCATCTAAACAAGTTTTCCAGACCACCTGGATGATCCCAAAGAGGCCTGGGAAAAAGATTACATCATCAGATGGGGCAAAAATATAACTTTTTTGGTAAAACTCTTGAGTTGTCATTGGGAGAGGACGGACACTGAGTTGCATCTTAAGAACACCATGCCCTCTGTAAAGCATAGGGCTAAATGGTCAGAGAGAAAGGCCCTGTTTAGATGCATCCAAGCAATTCAAAAATACAGCCCCTCCGGATTCGAAGTGCAAAGCGTCTACATGGCGAGCGAAAACGATTTAGTTCTAATGGCAGTGGAAGTGGAACTTTACAAAATGGCACAAGCAAGTAAAACCACTTCAACAACAGACTCCTCAGGCCACCGGGAAGCAGGAAAATAATGAAGACAACATTATTCATTTAACAACAGCAGCAAAAATGAAAACTGCAACAGCTTTGCATAGTTTTGTGTAGACGGACGAAGGAGAAGACTTGCTTCTGCGTGTAACGCTCGAAACACGCATGACATAAATTGATCCGCTGGCATTGTTATTTGCGCTTGTTCTCTGCTGCTGCACGTGTCCACAAGTATGGGGGGAAGTAGTGAGCTCATCGCAGCCATTAGGATTGGTCTTACTGTGGGAAAGTGGACTCTTACAAGGACTTTTAACTGCTTTTATTGTTTGCTTTGTGTGTGTTTTTATGTTGTTTTTATGCATGCATTTTAAATCACCTGTCCTTGGACACTTCCCCAATTACCAACACCTGTTTTAAATCAAGAGCATAAATTGGGGGCGAGCACTGGAAGAAAGCAGGAAAGAGGACGGAGGCCAGGAAGAACGAGAGAGAGAAGGACACGGGACCGGGCCAAGGAGGACTGCCGCCAGCCAGAGCCAACGGGGGACTGAGGCCAGCAGGGAGAGCGGCACCGGTGATGCACGCGCATTGAAAGCGCAGGACAGCGCGTGCGTGCAGGGGCTTAAGGCCCTAGAACACATGTGTCAAAGTCAAGGACCGCGGGCCGGATTTGGCCCGCGGTCAAATGAATGAATTATCTATGGCCCCCGGGACATTGCCTGCCATTGAGGCAATGTATTGACCCCTTAAGCTCGCTAGCCCCCGCCGGCGGGAGCAAACGAGGAAAAAAATACATCTGCTGGCAATAGCAGATGTATTTTGAACTTCATAAGCCACAAGCTATATATCATTTTAAAGCTTATTTTCTCAGCTATATTTATATGTAAGTGTAAACAATATCAGACTTTGCATTTAAAAGATATAACGCATAATATGGGCACAAAATAAATCACGTCTGTATTCGTTTTTTACCTTTCGTCTTCTGCTGCTCCAACAAATTAGACTTTCCCCATCCTTGCTTAGTCTCTTTCTCTCCGTAACTGTTCATTGAAGAAGAACATCCACTTGTATTTCCCAAAGTATAATCCATTCTGCAGATTTAATCAAAAAACGCCCCGAAAAGAGGTCCAGACTGCTCTTTTACATTTCACCAAGTTTGAGCTTTTTTTTAAAACTATTTTTATGTTCTCAGATGTCTATTACATCTAATATGTACAGTATGAGGATTGGCTTTAGAGCATATTTTATCGAGCCAACAGGTGTCACCGGCACTGCCTCTGGATGTTGAGAAACATTGAACCAGTCCGGCCCTCGGCGCGTAGCAAAAATTTTTTTTTGGCCCTCTGATGTATTTGACTTTGACATGCCTGGCATAGAACATCGTGGCTGGGATCTTTCGCCCGCGGGTGCCCGCGGGTGCCCGCCAACCAAGGGTGGTTGGCGAATGGCTGATGAGACTGCGGCCCGGTCCCGGGACAGAGAGGGAGAAGATGGCGAGGACGGTGGGGACGAGTGGACTGTGGGCTTTTATCATTTTTTATTTGATCCCTTCTTTAAATATTTTATAAAATGTTATCCCCTTTTTAACCCCTCTTCAACAGACACTTTTAAACCTGTGACATTACCACACCATCGTACAAATTTAATTTCGTCCTAAGGTCTGGTGGTGCTCTATTGAGCTCCGTTAACAGGTGAGAGGGGTTAACTCCTTTTGCAGATTGGAACAATTGGATCTGAGTTTACCGTGACAGGTATTGCGCCTGAGTGAGTCGCTAGCATTTAGTACTTAGTACACAACATCTTTGCCAGAAATGAAATCTGATAAACATTCCTCTTTCTCCAGAGCCAAACCAGAATGGATTACTTTACTATTGCATTCACTGCCCTTGCCAAACTACAACCAGAGCGGAAGAACCCTTGTGCTCGGGGGATTCTCGCGGTACTTCAGACTAAACCAGACTAAACCAGACTAAAATCACGTAGGCTACCCAGAGATTTTGCCCATGCCAGCACAATGCGCCACTGAGCACAAACCATTCATTTGAATACGGCGCCATCTTGGATCGCAGGGGCTTGAGACACAGGGATAAGACCCAGACATGTAGAGAAATAATAATTGACTGGTATGGCTACGGCCAGGCTATCGCAGCCAGAGAGTTATTTTTATTTCACACGGCTGTGATATGGCTCCCTGCCGCACAGCGAGTCTGTTTTGTTCCACACTGGAGCCCCCCCCCCCCCCCCCCCCCAAACCTGCTAGTCGAAACTAACATGCAAGTTTTTGCACTATGTACGTTACATTGACTTTGCATTGAAACTCGTAACAGCGCCTTGTCGGTGTGAATGCTCATTCAGGTGTCGTCCTGTGAAGAACCACACTGTACCAGCAGCTCCGGGAGTCAGACTACCAAATTAACATATTTTGGATAATTGATAAAGACAATGATAATAATGATAATATATTTTAGAAGCGTGCGTGAACTGTTCTTTACAAATAAATGTGTCTTGCCTTATATAATAATAAACAGTACATTATTATTTTCCCCATGTTGAACTATCAGTGTATGATGTTAGATAAGATTTTTTTGTTTTGCCCCTAAAATAAAGAAAAATATGCTGGGTTTTTTTTTACACCACCAATAATCCCAGAAAAATTCACATTTACAGGCTGCAAGAACGCATTTGTTTGTTGTTTTTATTAACCCTTATTACATATGAGCTTTCCCAATCCGTGCATGCAAATGCGAGTTCAGACCCATGCCCGTATTTTGAGTGTCCTGAGATGTGTTCACTGTTGAGGACTGGATCTCCTCTGTCTGGATGAGAAACAGAATATCACTAGTTCTGTTAGGGCTCGTCAACCTTTGAAACCTCATGAACTACAGTCCGTGTCTCTTGAGATGTGCTGTCTTCCCCTGTTCTTTGCTCTGGCTCCATAAACTCAAAGTTGCATCCAAATGAGTTGAGTACTTTGTAAACTGCGTTCCTTTTAGCGGCTTTCTTTTCAGCGCTGAGCCCCACCACGGTCAACTCCACCACTGGGAGTTGGACGTAAAAGATCCAAGGATTCTATTGCTTGTCCGCATCCACGACAGTGTACATAGGAGGAATCCCTTTCATGTTTACCACTATTATATCAAAGCAAGATATAGGGTTTTCATTGTGTCGAAAAGTGGGAAGTTATCTCAAGCAGAGGCCAGTGTGTTTCTTTTAATTTCTTGTCAGGGGGAAGAGGAAGACGTCGCAGCTCCGGTAGAATTTGTTGAGCACGAAGATGTTTAGCTATTGAAGTGGTGGGTCCTTTAGCTTGTCCAACAAAGTCACCAACTGTTAGTTGATGGGTGACAATGGCATTGTGGATAGGGCCAAAAAATGAGCACATCCACAATTTTCCAGAGGTGAAGTTTTTTACACTGATCCACAGGAAATAGGGCAAATAAGTGTGAATAAAAGCGCAGCATAAATCAGAGATCGATGTTAATGCGTGCACATAAATTACCAAACAAATTCTGCATTTGTAACCTGTCTTATCCATTCCTGCGCAAAGCTGTGATTACTGTTCATGACATTATGGGAGAAGAGTTACGCACACAAACTAAACTGCTCTTTGCTTCGTCAGTATTTAATCCCATTACGGTGGAAACGTTGCAGCCACAGACCTAGACCACAAGCTGTCGACCGCCGCTGGGAAATGCAGACGCTCGGTGAACTCGGCTGTGGAAATCATTGATCCCGATAGACCCAGATAACCTTTCAGTTTGGAGACGAGCCGAATAACGGGATGTCTATTAGGGAAAGTGCTGTTTCTGCCCTTGATGGCCGATAGGTGCTTCTGCGCAAACACTATGAAGATAACTGGAGCAACTTTTGCGATATATTTGAAGGACTGTGATGTGTCAGTAAAACAGCGCTGAATTGGGCGAAATGGAACTAATAACCAAGTCAAATTGGACATAAAGACGATTCCTTACTTTCTAGGACTCAATGTCGGTCACTTAATGGTCACCGCTTACAGAATGCCGCGGCTCAGAGCTCTCTTCCTCTATCACACACAGTATACTTCTTTCGTTCATGCGTGAATAAAAAACAGGAAAACAAAACATTGTATACAGAAATAGTTTTACTAACAGCCACGTTTTTTCATTGAAATACTTCTTCCTGCCTCAAACATACGCTGCCATATTTGTTTTGATATGGTTGGACTCTGATTGGCCGACTCCCCCCTCTTTCTCTGTGTCCGCGGTGACTGCAGTGCGGAGGAAACTTGAACTGTGCCAGCTACCATAAATACTCCCGTCTCTGCTCCCGGTGCCTGAGCCAGCCAGGCAGACTGGACTGCACATTTTTATACAGCCCCAGAAGGACTTCCACAGCGCATGACTTGCACTATAGTTCATTTACAACATTACATTTTACACCTTTGTTTCATCTTATCTAATTCAAAGCTTTCTTTATCGGATGCGAATGTAAATGATCGACTGAATGGATGGTGTTGGTTGGAGGTTTTGTTACGCCAGTGTGTTCGGTGTCTCGCTTCTGTCATCACTGTGTGTGCATGGAGTGAATGGAACAATATCTGCCTATGAACATTGTAAAGCGCTTTGGATGACCTTGATCTGTAAAATGCGCATTATAAATAAACACTTACTTACTTTATTGTCCCACAAGGGAAACTTGGTTTTGGAACAAAAAATCACCTAAAACACATAATCAAAACATTGAAAATTACAAGAACATAGGAGGATGTCACGGAGCTAGTTTCAGTGCAAATGCAATGTAAAGTGTAATAGTTTGTATAAAGGTGTATGCGTTGTTAAGGTGCTTCACAGCTGTTGAGATAAATGTAGTTCTCAACCTTTGTCCAGCACCCTTAGCCCTACAACGTCATCCTGAGAGTAGAAGATCAAACTGCAGCCTCAGGGGGTGGTCCAAAGAACCAATGATGGAATTGGCCTTTCTGAGAACCTGTTTACCGTGCACTCTATGTGTATTTTATTTTTTATTTTTTTGACTGGGACAGAACATGTGAATGAACATATATGATTGATAATAATTTTAACAGGGTTTGTACAATAATGGAGTTTCTGCTGGGGTGTAATTGCCAAAACAATCTGCAATAAATATAGATATATTGTAGGGTCAGAGAGTGTTTAGGCCCGTCTTGCCTGAGTGAGTGTGGGCTTGTGTCTTGTTCTGTGATCTCAAATGGGGCCGCACATCTCAGTAGCCTGGACTAGCGTGCTGGATTTAAAAAGAGTTGTGGGACGATGGATGGCGCAAAATACGGTGACATTGTTAGACAAAAAGCTTCTGGAGCGAGAGAGTCCACATAGCATATAGTGCTTTATTAGACCCCACTTTTCAGAACCAAATCATATAACTAACCTTTCACTTCACAGTCATATGTTATTGTATTGTGTTCAAGAGAAGTTCAAGCTGTATTAAAACTTCTGCAAGGCACTGTATGAGTACCGTTTATAACTTAGGTTTAACTCAAAAATGAGATTCCACATCTACTTCATATATAAAAGACGGCATGGGTCATTGACTCTCATATGGCAGACAGACATTGGGGCCTTTGATAAGAGACATGCATCACCTCTGACAAAGACGGAAATCTACCGCCCAAAACATTTCAAGTTATTAAGCAGTACTAGCTTCTTTACACTTTTGTCTCATTATAAGAACGTTCTAAGCCTTTAACAAAGGGAGACAGTAAACTTTAGACATATGGGCCTTTTACTTTTTAGCCTTAAACAACAAAAGACTCACAGTCCCATCAATTAAATAAAAAATGTAATGTTAGTTCAATCATATGTATTGGACGAAAATCAAGATGGTGATCAAGCTCAGTTGGTAGAGCATTGGCCTCTGAGCCCGAAGGACGTGGGTTCAAGCCCATCACGAGACCCTCTTCACCGACTCTGATGTCTGCTGTTGTTGTGTCCTCTCGTTGGCAAGACATTTAACCCACTTTGCCTATAAGGAGCGCGAAAGTGATGTTCACGGCTTGCCTTGATATGTTTATGTGTATGTGTATAGTATGTGTATGCATCAAACTGAAATTTCCCCATTGTGGGACAAATAAAGGACAGTCTTCATTATGCCTTTTTTTTGACAATTGTGATTGCCACTCAAAGTAGGTTTGAGCTCCCTGTGTCTGGATGCCCTCTAGGTGCTGCGATTTTTCCAAGAACATTCCTCCGAATTAATGTTCCAGCTCCAGTCCTGACCCTAGAGCTGGGGCGGCCAACCAGTCAGAGACTAAGAGCCAATATTTTTTACTGTGTTACAGCAAAGAGCCACATTATACAAATGTGCACTACATAAACATAGGGCTGGGCGATATAAACGGTATAAGCGGTATGCAATATAAATTTGGCCCACGGTAGAGATTTTTGTTATACCGGCATATTGCGATAGGTCATTATGTCATTAAATTGCGCAGGCTCTGACGCCAGCAGAAAGGACCGAAACAAACCGGCATTCAGCAGCATTAGCCTAGCACATTAGCCTAGCATTAGCCTAGCACTATTGGACACCACTGGAAACAACGAACAACAGCACGGCATTAACACCGTGTTTCTGTCTATGTATTGTTGTCACAGCGGCCCCAGCAGAGGTAAATACACACACAGTAATCACAGTTTAAGCGTCTACCTTTTGGCCAATCAGTGTCAAAGGGGCGTAGGCTCGAAGCGCCAGCGTGAGCCAAAATAGATCCATGCGTGTGCCGTGTCCGCAGCATTACAGCAGAAGTTTGGGAAAGTTAGCGTCAGATTCGGACATCCGCGGTCAATATCTCACAAAAGCTACTTTGTTAAACAAAATTATTTGTGCCAAAATGATCATTTACATCAATTGTTCAAATCCAATGCGCTGTTTTAATGAACATAAATCCATTGAATCATCCAGCGCAGAGAAAAGCGCTTAGGGAGCGTCAACAAATGGCAAGACCAGCTTTGTAAAATAGCTTTTACTGAAGTCATGTACCTGCACAAAACTCTCAGACACTATAAATAATGACCATGTCTAACTCCTACAGACTTTGATTTCAACATTTGTGAGTTTTTTATATTTTAAATGAATGCATATGTTTTTCTTTTTAAAAATTGCTTTTACAGTGAATGGTATTTACTGTAACATACATAAATAATGTATGTTATTTGTCTCTTTATTCGTCTCACAACTGATTTTCTAACTCAAAAAATATATATATTAGATTCTAATATATAAATAATTAACAATCTTGACTATTTTATGCAAGAACCTGCTAGACCTATATTGAAATTCACACAACAAATTATACCGCAATATGAATTTTAGGCCATATCGCCCACCCCTACATAAACATCACCCCAACCCTTACACGAGGAGCCATCCTGCGCCGTGGCCCATGTCCTGAGTCTGGCAAACCGCTATGCAGCCCTCTCCACTGACATCCCGGCCCCCTCAGCAGAATCCCTGGACACTGCAGCGTACTCTACTGCTCGAGGATCCAAGTCCACTGCGAGGAAAACGCTCCTAAAGGAAGCAGTCCTCAGGCGAAAGAGCGGTCCACCGGCCATGTTGGCCTGTTCCCCTTCTTTGACCCCAGTGCAGCAGCCTCAGACTGGGGTAGCGAGCCATCATCACCACCGCTCACCTCCACCGGGTCAGCAGCAGCGTCCAGAGCCAGCCCCGCTCACCGCTCCAGCGTCCCCGAGCACACAGCGTGGGTCGCCTGTAGCTGAGAGTCAGCACCCCCGCCTCCTCCTCTCCATGTGTTCAGCGGCGCTCGGGTCCTGCTTCGGGTGAACCCGCTGGTTCCGTCCACCGAGCTCCTTCTCCGAGGCCGCGTCCACGTCCACTCTTCGCCCCGACCACTCTGATTATTGGAGATTCCATCGTGAGACACGTCCGCTTCTTTAACGCGGTCACTCGCTGTATTCCCGGAGCTACTGTACCAGACCTGCTCATACGTCTCCCTCCTCTGCTTCAGTCCCTGCCTGATACCGTTTCCAAGGTAGTCGTGCATGTGGGAATTAACGACATGAAACTTCAGCAGTCAGAAGTCACTAAGAAACATTTTATGGATCTGTTCCACCTCCTTCAATCCTCCGGATTATCTGTTTTTATTTCTGGTCCAATCCCGACTGTAAACAGAGGTGACTGCCTCTACAGTCGTGTTGTGGCGCTGCATATGTGGATCCAGGCTACATGCAGCTCTTTTAACTTTGTCTTTGTGAATAACTTTGCCCTTTTCTGGAAACGTTACGAAGCCTATCGTCCAGACGGATTACACCCAAACAGATACGGTAGCAGCCTGTTGATGGACTACATACGTTATGTTGTTCAGTGCTCCCCGAGGGGGGCGTGACTGTTTACATCTGAGCCCCCTCGGACCCCACCGCACTCCCCCGCCTCCTGCTCACCAGCACCGGGTGAGTACAACGGTGCAAACACTGCTCCCTGTCCGTCTGGCAGTGCATTACCAGTCCAAACACTGAACTGTGCTGACTCCCTTCTGACTCTGGGAGCTAAAGAACAACAACAAGGGTTTTCACATTTTAGGCCAATTGAGACTGTGTGTGTTCCTCGCACCAGCTCAAAAATGTTTTTAAATTCTAAAAAACGAAATCAAAACAGGACAGCAATTAGACGGTCCAACCCTGCAAATCTAATTTCTGTTCCCTGTAGAAATCAATCAACCACATTAATCGACTCTGACGTTATTTTTAAACTTGCTATGCTTAATGTCAGATCTCTATGTAACAAATCATTTTTAATTAATAATTTTATCACTTCTTATGATCTTGATTTTATGCTTATGGCTGAAACATGGCTGGACCAAAATACAGGAAATGCAGTTCTAATAGAAGCAACACCACCCAATTTTAAATTCGAATCCGAAATACGAGAAAACAAAAGGGGGGGAGGCATAGCTGCAGTTTTTAGAGAGCACTTTGTCTCCCATAGAATGCCCCTTGGAAATTTTTCATCGTTTGAGTATATTTCTTTTAAAATGGAACAAAAGCAATCTTCTACTCTTTTCATTGTCCTGTACAGGCCACCACAGTCATGTTGCGATTTTATTGACCATTTTACTGAACTACTTTCATTCGTGTGCACAGATTTTGATAGTTTAGTTATTACAGGTGATTTTAATGTACATGTTGATAATGTTGATGACAGAAATGCAAAGGAGCTGGCTTCTGTGTTTGAGACCTTTGGTTTCATTCAGCACGTGAGTGGCCCCACCCACAGCAGGGGGCACACTCTTGACCTGCTAATTACAAAGGGGGTTAATGTATCAAATGTTAATGTAGTTGATGTTGCTTTGTCAGATCATTTCTGTGTATTTTTGACATGTGTTTTGCTAGCAAACCACCAGCTGAATTTACAATTGTTAGAAGAAGACACATACATGAAAACACAAGTGAACTGTTCATGGGAATGCTAAATTTTGAGAAAACTCCATGCTCTACTGTTGATGAATTGTATAACTCTGTCACCACCGTGTTCTGACTGTTCTGGACGCCATTGCTCCTGTGACGGTTAAAATAGTTACCAGTAAGAAAAAGGCCCCATGGACTAAGGCAGACTCGGTCAGGGCACAGAAGCAAGTGCCGGAGGGCCGAACGGAAGTGGCGAAAGTCCAATTTCCAGGGCGATTATGAAATCTTTAAAGTTGAGTTGGGTGAATTTAACCGGGTTCTACGTAGAACAAGAGAAATGTATTTTTCTGACATTATTGGAGGTTGCAGTAACAATTTTCGTGTTATGTTTTCAACAGTTGGTAGATTAACGAACCCCCCTGTAAAGTTGCCCCTAGAATTTTCCTCTAAATCTAGGTGTAATGAGTTCGCACAGTTTTTCGATGACAAAGTACAAGGAATCAAAAACACTATCACCCCCACAGCACGTATAACAATGCAACAGCCAGAGAAGCTTTTTGAGCTAACTCACTTTGCACCTGTGGATACTGAAACTGTCAAAAAGATAATCATGAGTCTGAGCTCCTCCACATGTAGCCTGGATATATTGCCCTCTAAATTTCTGAAGTCCGTCCTGAGCAGTTTGTTACCTTCACTGACACAAATAGTAAACATGTCTCTGTCGTCAGGAACATTTCCTATGGTCCTAAAAACAGCAGTCATAAGACCTCTCCTAAAAAAGAGCAGTCTGGATCCTGCGGGACTTCAAAATTATCGCCCCATATCGAATCTGCCATTCATTGGAAAAATTCTTGAAAAAGTGGCCTCCCAACAACTTACTGAATTTTTAACAATGAATAATTCTTTTGATATGTTCCAGTCTGGGTTTAGACCCCACCACAGCACTGAGACCGCTCTAGTGAAGGTAACAAACGACATTCGACTTCACACTGATGCAGGTAAAGTCACAGTTTTGGTCATGTTAGATCTTAGTGCCACGTTCGACACTGTCGACCATGAGATCCTCATGCAGAGACTGGAGGACTGGGTTGGTGTCACTGGCACAGCCCTAGACTGGTTTAGGTCTTACCTGGAGGATAGGAAGTACTTTGTGGAGATTGGAGACTGCGTCTCAGATCATGTGGCCCTGACCTTTGGAGTACCACAGGGGTCGATCCTGGGACCTCTCCTATTTAATCTCTACATGCTGCCGTTAGGTCAGTTAATACAAAGAAACAAAGTGTCCTACCACAATTACGCCGACGACACTCAGATCTATGTCTCACTGACTGCAGGAGAACATGGACCACTGGATTTGCTCCTTCACTGTATCCAACAGATCAGTGACTGGATGCAAAATAATTTCCTCCAGCTAAATGCAGACAAAACCGAAATCATTGTCTTTGGTCCCCAGAAACAAAGAGAGGGCGTCATTTGTCAACTTCAGTCTCTCTCCCTACTTCCTTCAGACAAGGTCAGAAATTTGGGGGTAATACTGGACTCAGACCTAAACTTCAATAGCCACATAAAATCAATAACATCAACAGCTTTTTACCATCTGAAGAACATTGCCAAAGTTAGAAATATAGTGTCCAGGGCAGACTTGGAGATTCTTGTCCATGCATTTGTCTCCAGTAGGCTAGACTACTGCAATGGCCTGCTTACAGGTCTGTCCAAACAGACCTGTAAGCAGCTGCAGTACATCCAAAATGCAGCAGCTAGAGTCCTGACAGGAACCAGGAAGTATGACCATATTAGTCCGGTCCTCAGGTCACTGCACTGGCTTCCTGTGGCTCAGAGAATAGATTTTTAAAACAGCTCTGCTTGTGTACAAGTCTCTCCATGGCCTTGCACCAAAATACATTAGTGACATGTTGGTGTCATATGAACCAGCCCGGACTCTGAGGAGCACAGGGACTGGCCTCCTGCTGGTGCCCAGAGTGAGAACCAAACATGGGGAGGCTGCGTTTCAGATCCATGCAGCTAAGATCTGGAACAATCTCCCTGAAAATGTGAGGGAGGCGTCTACTCTGTCAATGTTCAAATCCAGGTTAAAGACTGTTCTGTTTGCCTGTGCATACAACTGAAGGATTTTATCTGCATTTCTAATGCACTGTTGTCATTTATTTTTTATTTTTTTATTTATTTTTTTTTTTTTACATTTCTTGTGTAATTTTGAAAGTTTTAATGGTTTTATTCTTTTGTGTGATTTTAATGTTTTAATTGTGTTTTAATCTTTTGTGTGATTTTAATGTTTTAATTGTGTTTTAATCTTTTGTGTGATTCTAATGTTTTAATTGTGATTCTGGTGTTTGTTTTATGTGATGATTTGTGATGTGGACTGTGAAGCGCTTTGTGTTGCCCTGTGTATGAAAGGCGCTCTACAAATAAACTTTGATTGATTGATTGATTACACACACGCACGCGCACGTACGCACACGAGCAGACACGCGCACACACATGCAATCTGTCTGAGCAGAGAGAGGTGTGCTCTGCTCAGACAGATTTATTGTAATGTCATCAACATGATAATGACAGAAATTGACTCGTACAGTACTAAAGGGCTGGACTCGACTCTCCCCGGTTTGCGGGCGCTTCCACCGCTCGCTTCAACCGCTCCCCGGTACTTTTTATTAATGGTTTGGCCCTGGTTCTAACCGGGCGAGTCGATACCAGAACAATCTCACGTCAGCGAACATCAATTATGATTCCGAAATTAATGCTTTCAATCTCTAACCAAGAAAATAAATCAAGTTTCAACCCAGTGTTCAGCAGAAACACAACTGTCTTTATCGAACCATGATTCACTCTCTGACTGCGTTTAGTAAAATATATGGATTTGACACATAACACCAACACCACTTTAGCTGATTTAGAACCACAGACACATGCTCAGCATAAGACCAGATACTTTTGCATTTGATCGAAGACAGACACTCACCAGGCAGAGTTGGCTTATCTCCTGGTGTAACGCTAGCTGGTGTTAGCTGGTTTTAGCATGTTAGCCGGTGTTAGCCGATGTCCGTAAATGTAATCCATTTGGTCAAACCACCTCCAGACTTTTCGGTTCTGCCTCTACTTCTGCTGCTGTGATCTTTCATTTCACGGTTGTCACTTTTAAGCTTTTTAACTTTTCTCTGCATTGTCATTTTTGTGGGAATCATTCTGCTCTGTCCTTAGCGCTAGCTCCACAAACACCTTCTGGTTTCTGGTGGAACCATCGAGCTCACGCTGGTGTCCTCTCCTCAAACTGAGGAAGGTGTTGCCCTCATCCAGCGACCAAGGAATTGTTTAACGTACGGACGTCATGGGTCGAGGCAACGTGTTGTTTGTTTTGATATTTGCAACATCAAAACAAACAACACGCTGAGTGATTGACTTTAGTCAATCACTCAGCAGCTGCAGAGTGATTGACAGCGCATCTGACCAATCAGAATTGACTTTCGCCGACGTCAGATTGTTTTGGTGGCCTGGCTAGTGGAATGAAGTCGGCCTTTACTATGGGTCAGAACTACATAGAGAATGAATGGCAGCGCCACCACCGAGGCGTTTTTGACGCTTGTCGTGTGAAAGCCCGAGAGCAGCACGGAACCAGCCAAAGAGCCGCATGCGGCTCACGAGCCGGGGGTTGGCCACTCCTGCCCTAGAGCATCAGCATCTGGAGATATAGGTTCCCTGTGCTCTTGACAGAGGCACCAATGGAATTGAATGATGGGTGCAATGCGGAAGACATATTTTCCAACAAACACAATAAAGTATACAACTTTTCTATAAATCTGATCTAAAGATGTGAGGCCACAGTATATATGTAAGTGAAAGCAAGTGATGGACCCAAACTGTCTAGAGTAAGGCATTTGGTTTTCATTGTATAGTTTTATTTGTTATATGTTGTTTATTTTTAGTGAGATAATCCCCCCCTTAAAGATGAAGTCATGTGAGGATACTGTAGGATTTATTTATTTATTACTGGGACAGTGCATATTAATGAACATTTCTGTAAATATGCCAGAATTAGCCAAACGGTTATTTTTCATCCGTAGTCCCATGTCTCCTGAAAAGATAAAAACATGTTTGCTACACAGTTAAAATAATGTGAGATATTTACAATATTTACAAGGACAAGACAGTAAAACCTTCAGTCACACGTCGTTCAACAAACAACAACAACAAGGATGAAGTATATCAGTGACTGTACAATAAATTACAACACTGTAAAAGATCAGCGCGCTCTGTCTGTTCCACGTGCCCCCTGCTGGTCACACAGAGCACGTGACTTTGCACTGGACAAGATTTAAAGCCGAACAGCGTCATCTACTGGACAGACTTCAGTATGCTTTAAATATGGAGAGCGATAATATTTAAAACTGGTTCCAGAAAGGGCCAGTGTGGTTGCAGGTTTTAGTTCCAAATGTTCCAACCTAAGAAAGAAAGTCAGTGTGCTTCTGGCGTGGCCCCTTTGACGACTGGTCTATAACTACAACCTAATTCATTTATTTAAAAAAGTAATACGCATTGAAACCTACGGAAGCTTGTTAGGTTCATTTGTGAGTGTTTTTTCGCTGGTATCATGTTATTTCATGATACTTTCATGAAATAACATGATAAATATCATGTTATTTCATGATACCAATTTATCATGTTATTTCATGATACACAACTATCATGTTATTTCATGATCCAAATGTATCATGTTATTTCATGCTTCTTTCATGCTTCTTCTGATAAATTGGTATCATGAAATAACATGATAGTTGTGTATCATGAAATAACATGATAGTTGTGTATCATGAAATAACATGATAGTTGTGTATCATGAAATAACATGATATTTATCATGTTATTTCATGAAAGTATCATGAAATAACATGATACCTGCGGGAAAAAAACACACTCACAAGTGAACCTAACAAGCTTCCGTAGAAACCCACCTCATCTTGCGTGTGATGACATAATCTACTAGAAAAAACAGTATTAAAGTGATTTAAAAATGGCTTCCACTTCATTATTATTCCTTGAAAAAATGTTCATGTTTGTCCTGGCAAAGTCTAAACATGGTCAGATTCCATACATATACAGTTGCTTGTAGTTTGCTACAAATATACATCATTTGTTTTGTTCTATTTACAAAAAAGGCATTTTAATCATGTGATACACTTTGACACAAAAATACTGTACTACAAATCAATGTGAAGGAATTCCCAATAATCTAAATAAAGTCCTCTGATTAAACCATATAGTGTTGATACATTAGCATATACACTTTGAGGCCACGTTGTCTGTGAAGATTCAACCCAGATTTAAAAACCTGTATGAGTTTTATTATATACAGCTTATACCCCGCTCCCATCTCTGTGTGGAGTGAGAGGCCAATGCCCAAAAAAAGAACAATTGTAAACCGCTTTGTGACTCTGGTCTGTGAAAGGCGGTATATAAATAAAGATTACTTACTTACTTACTTATTTGGATCGTTCGCGCGCTTTGATTGGCTGATTTGCGGTCTGATATTTTCCCATCTCGGACCGTTACCATGACAATTGGTCCGCAGCGCGTATCAAATTTGATATCTTTCCTCTGTAACAAATAATGAGCGACGACTGGGAGCATTCTCCAGTGAATTCTATTATCCGGATGAGTTCGAAGAGGAAGAGGAAGTCAAAACGACAAAAACACAACTCCTAACAGCCAAGAAGAGATTGACAACTTCGTTACAGACCAGAAAGGTAGACACACGATTAGGAAAACCAATATCAAATATCTAAAAAGCATCGGTGAAGACACAGAAGAGATTGAGAACTTACCAGCGGGCGACCTCAATCATCTGATGAGCAAGTTCTTCATGTTACTATTTGACCGTTTGGTTGCATGTGTTTTTTCTAGTTGGAACCTAATTATTATAGCTAGATCCATGGTTGAAACCGATCGATATTTGCATAAATAAAAAATAGTCATATAATAAAACATTTAAGCCGTTATTATTTCGAACACAAATGGCCCACGCATATGTACCTAATGTCTCCATGTTTGATGCTTTCTATAGATCCATGGTTTGATGAAGTTGGAAAAGTTGCTGTATCGCGGCGAAGGGTGCTTTGTGCCATCCCTACACTAGGGGGCAGCCGCGCTCAGGGACTTCATCTCCACGAGACCGTCTGCTCTTTCCTGTGATATAAATAGCAACGAGTGCACTACGTTTAGTATCCATTTTACGCGAAGTCATCTGGTGTCGGACGTGTCAGGACGTAACCCCCGAGTTTCTCGACTTTAACAGACATTCTCTCACTGAGCCTTTTTTCTGCCAGATCATTTTTTACATCGCATCGTTCCTGTGGTCAACATTTTTGACAGAATAGACACTTTTTTTTTATGAAGTCTCCCACTATTTCCAAACTTCTCCTGCGGACCGTGATGTGTCGTAAAGCAATGGATTTAAAGCCTAAACACCACTTTAAATCCGAACTCCGCAGAATCGTGGGTCCCAGGCTTGGTTTGAGGCTGCTCCGTGTCGCCGTGGAGCAGGATACGGGCCTTACGCACTGGAGAAGCAGCCTCTTGGTCAACTCAACCGCGCTCAAAAAATACCTCTACAAAGCCAAGAAGCGGGCGCATTTGGCAAAACTGGCCAAACATGTGAGCGAGGGCGAGAACATGGAGGAAATGCCATCGGTGAGACGTGAAGACGACGTGTCCCAGCTACAGCCAGCGGGAGCAATGGCGCCGAGGAACACGACGCAGTATCTCATGGGCAAAGTTTATGAAGATATGGGTGTTTTGAGCTTCCCTACAGACATGCAGCAAAGTGAGCCACACATCCCAACACTGAACATAGACAGTTCGTGGGAAACCAGTTACGATGAATGTATTTCCTTCCAGCAACGAGATTTCGACGCACAATACGGCGCGCTGTGGTAGAATCCAGACCATCGTGCGTAATGGTCCGTGTGTGACCCGCGGCGGAACTATGACTGAAAATGCCAAAAAGGTGTGATTTGTTATGTTGAACTGTTTGCGTTATTTCCTGTTGTGTAGATGCGTCGTGTTTGATATGAGATGTCGTAACTGTGTGTTTCATGGTTCTGGGCTTTTTGTCTACAGCGTCTCGTCCTCTATAGGGGGCGCCACTGAGACACACCTCGCCTGCCCACTGTCCCAAAGGAGTCAGTAGGCGCCTCGATTGGATGTGAGAATGCAGGTAAAACTGGTGAATTGCGTTGAAAACTGCAGAAGATTGAAACAAAAGACAATGCTGGTACATGGGCTCTTTGTCTGCAGCCTTCCATACGAGCTATAGGGGGCGCCACTGAGCCGCACCACAGCTTGCCTTGAGGAGTCGGAAAAAACGCCTGGTTCGGAACGTGTGAAAGCACAGGTAATTCCGGTAAATGGCGTTATAAAGACAACGGTGATACAAAGTGGTGTGCAAAGTGTATTCCGCTTTCACTGTTGTCTGAGCCTTTTCCAGGTCAACGTCGCCATGACAACCGGGATACGCCTGCCCTTTCATCCAGAGGCATTTGTCAATCACGTGGCTGACCAAAGGTGACTTTTGTGTTCCCTATGTTGAAGTGAACAGACATAAAAGATTACTGAGTGTGTAATTAATATTGATCTTATAATGAATTTGTTGAATTGTGGGGGGTTTTAATAAATGCGCTTGTATTAAAATGAGTTGTATGTTTTTTATATAAGGTTCTGAATGACTTTATTATCCTGCCCTAATATTAATATACTTTTACACTAGACATTTAGAAATTTTGAAGCACTTAGAGCTACCTATGAAACACGGCAGCTACACATTGTAGATAGTGTGTGCCCTTACTACTGCCCTGCATAGAACAGATTTGTCCTGTATGCACTGCCACAGGTTTCTCATGAAGGTTAAGATTAGACTTGTGTAATTCATTAACTTGTAACCTTGTCCTATTCTTAAAAAAAAAACTTGTAATGAGACAGAACTATAACATGTTAATTTGTTTGGAGGCGAAGCTAAAATTCAGCTACACCCATGTGAGCGCAAGTCTAACCAATCTCCCATCTTCAATGTGATCTTACATCATGTGTACAATGGAAAATGGTTTGACACCAGGACTTTTGCTGGAGATGGAGAATTCTAGACTTTCTAGAGAATCTTTATATAAACTTAACTTATGGATCATAAAGGAACAGACAAATAGGGTTCTATTCAAGACTTTTATTTTGATTACGACTCAAAGGTGACTTTAAAAACTTACGTTCAAAAGATATTTTCAACTAGCAGTGACTGATTCATTACTCTCAAGCTTATCAAACTTGTGATAGTTGGCTCAGCTTGTTGAAACAACTCTGCAACTATTTTGAAAATGGTGGCATATGCTGTGTGTTGCATGTAATGAGTATTAATTTTGCATTGTGCGTTTAATTACAGAAATAACTTTCAAATATATTCTGCCATGCACATATAATTAACAATGTAGAATCAGGTGTGTATTTATGCTATCCCATGGGGATGAACATTCACACCCACAGGATACAGAATAAACAGTTTTAAATGGGGTTGTATAAAGCAGACGCTACATTTGTAGTAGTAGCGGTCATGACTACAACCCGCTGTCGTTCCTGGTCCCACCACAGGGAGGCAGCATTGTACTATAAATGCCATAGGCTTTTCATATGAACTAGAGAGATCTAATATATAACAAGGTTAATTATTGTTACAAGACATCAAATTTTACAATATTCACACTATAAAAAGAATCAAACAAATGTGACTTAACTTTGGATTGTTGGCCGTCTTTATGTCTTCTCTATATGAAATAAGACAATAACTAATTGCATAGTATTTGAAAAAGGGAAGTAACCAGAGGTTAGATGAACCAAAACTTTACAAATTAATTGTCCAGGGATGCCATATATATAGTCACTGAGGACCCCAAAGCCACCAGAGGGCCTCCAATGGGCTCTATGCCATGGATCTATTATAATAACTATGCACGCACCACTTCCGCGTTTTAGCTACAACCCCACTTCACTTCCTGTTCGCGGGAAATGGCTTGAGTTTCACTGGAGTTCAGCAGTGGTTTACACGAGTTTCCCAAATAATGCTCAAACGGGAATTAAACTGTGAGGATACTGGGCATTTTTGGGACACAGCAGTGACTTTGATTGTGCTGTCATTGTGTTTTTAAAAAGTTTACAAATCTCTCTGAGTGGCCACAGTCGAAGCTCTACCTCAGAGGGAAAGCACAGCGAAACTTTTGGGTCAGTCTCACAGCTGAATGTATCAATCTAATTACTAAAAAACGTCACTAAAAGCCATAGGATTGCATAGACAGGAAGTGAACGGGCTGTGCTTTGTTAACAAGAAATGACATCACGCCTCCCCGTGCATATAGCCCATAACATAAATGAGTGGACTCTTACAAGTACCTGGGTGCTCATCTGAACCACAAACTGGACTGGACTCATAACACAGACGCCCTCTTCAAGAAGGGCCAGAGCCGGCTCTACCTGCTGAGGAGGCTCAGGTCTTTTGGCCACTCCTGAAGACCTTCTATGACTCTGTGGTGACATCAGCCATCTTGTACGGTGTGGTCTGCTGGAACAGCAGCATCACAGAGAGGGACAGAAAGAAGCTGGACAAGGTCGTCAGGAAGTCCAGCTCAGTCCTGGGCTGTTCCCTGGACACAGTGCAGCAGGTGGGGGACATCTACACTGGACCATGACTGTCACCCCCTGCAGGACACTGTCTGCTCTGGAGAGCAGTTTCAGTGACATACTAATTCATCCTCGCTGGGTGAAGGAGAGGTACTTCCTCCCTGCTGCCGCTAATAATTTGTAAGTAATTTAGTCACTATAGCCACTTTACCTGTTATTGCTCATATTCTCCGCTGCTAAAGTACAATATACACATCTGTAAATACTTTGAACCAAGTCCAATTATAGCTCCAGAGTTTCTTTTATTTTATTCCATTTTACCATCGTATTATCTTTATTATTATTTTAATTCTATTGTTATTATCTTGAATAATAGACTGTTTGATTTGTGCTATCTGAGTGCACTTTTTTCCTTCTTTCTCTGCTTTAATGTGCCCACTGTGGGACGAATAAAGGAATATCAGATTCAGATCAGATTAATTTATTTGCCATTTGCAGTAAAACCACATTGGAATACATTTGTAAAAGTCTCCAGTGTGCACAAGACAAGAACATACAAAAAACAGCAATAAAAGTACAGAAATAAAACAGTAAACAATTGTCACTGTGAAATCAATTGACTAAAACAGTTTCAATACAAGTGCAAGATCAAGTGCTCGGTTCTTGTGGGAAGAAGCTTGCCTTGGAGGGCAATCAGAGCTGCCAACCAAGTCTCAAAGCACCAGTCCCTCACTGATCCTCCTGCAGGTGGTGAGTCCACAGGAAGATGGATTCTTCGTCATCGAAGACATGGCCTTGGTCTTTCAGCGGGGGCTTCAGGCAATGTGGGGTAAAGTGTCTTCTCCAGGGACACAACGACAGAAGACATCAATGGGAGCAGATGACATGGGTTGTGGTGGGATCTAAACCCAGGACCATTAGGTCAAAAGACCAGTGCTCTATAACAGTGTTTCTCAAACTCTGTCCCCTCTAGGGGTACGCCAAAGAATCACTGTAAAAAAAATAAAAATAAAATAAAAAGACATATATATATATATTTTTTTAATTTAATCTGGAAAGTCTCATTGAGATTAACTAATTGACAGCCATTGATGCCAATTGACATCAACATTATTTTTCAACTTTCTTGTCCTCTGTGTCCCCTGTATCATAGGTTTGGCTGTAGACAGTATTTTATTAAGCCAGCAGGTGGCAGCAGAGCTCCCTGGCTTGGTCAAAGTTCACTGCCTGAGCACTCTGAGCAGGAGAGACAGAGGTGAAGCAGACATGGAGTGATAGTCAGGGTCAGGCTACATTTGGAGGCCGTTTGAGCAGTAAATGTGTAAATCCAGACCATGTGGAGAGTCAGGGCAGCAGACCATGTGGAGGGTCAGAGCAGCAGACCAGCGGTGCACCCCAAAAAAGCCACAGAAAAGTGGACTATTGCTAAAACTGGATGAATACTGGCCATTCTTTCTGCCATAGTTTGTCATGGGCTCTACTTTCAATATGTACATTTTGACATTTTTTGGATGAGTACATTTTGAAACATTCGAGCAACACTTTGTGGATGTAGGTGTGTGTGCAATAAAACTATTTTACATTAAAAACACTTTCTCATAATGTGTTGTTGCTGTTTTCTAACATGTAAGATCCTGGACATGTTGAAGGAGATGCTAAAGTTAAACTAAATAGTGTTACAGTCACTTTTCTGCAGGTTCGTCTGTTTTCATTTTCTCAGCTTTTTGTCTAAGACTGGTGCTTTTTGTCCCCTCTTTTCAACTGGAGATCACAGGAGAACGAAACAAGCTAAAAACAAACCTATTTTTGCTGCTGAAAGTAGACAGTCCTGTCTTTCAGACTCTGGTTTCATATTATTCATAGTCATAGCACACAATATTCTGTGAGTCTTGAAAATCAGTGAAGTCATCAACAATGGCTGGCAGTCAATGAGAACCTCTTTTTCAATGGAGTCGTGGACAAAAAATACATAAAATCACAGATTATAAAACAGTCACATACAGATTATACAACATTAACACACAATTTCATAAAATCACGGATTATAAAACAGTCACATACAGATTATACAACAGTAACACACAATTTCATAAAATTACGGATTATAAAACAGTCACATACAGATTATACAACAGTAACACACAATTTCATAAAATTACGGATTATAAAAAGAGTTACATTTCAATGAGGATGTTTCAAGTTTCTCAATCTGGATCTAAAAGCATTCAATGAAATAAGTTCAGATAATTTCCAGTCTTTTTGCAACACGTTCCATGTAGAAGGAGCAGCATGTACAAAAGCACAGAACAGAGAGCAACAAAAGATCATTTGATCCAAACCATAAGAACATGTCTCTGTGAGTAAACGGCAGATGTAAGAGGGCAGCAGACCAAGCCTTAGAAACTAAAGTGGACCAGTGTCCAAACCTTCTGTGGACAAAGATCCCACTCCAGAATATCATTCACAGTCAGGCTTTGCAGTTCGCAATGAATTGAACATTTTAATTGAATAATTGTATTAAGTGCAGTTTTTTTTCCTATTTTTTATATCTTACTGTTGAAACTGTGTAAAATGTTCCATTAAATATACTTCTTTAGGAATTAAACCCCTGCCTTGTTTTTGATGAATACTTAGGCTTTTTACGCTACTGTGTGTTGGTGTTGGTCATTTGTGGTGGTATTTGGAGCGGCAAGTTTTTTCTGAGGTGGTACTTGGTGTAAAACGTTTGAGAACCACTGCTCTACCGTCTATGCAAACCACTCAAAGCTGTCAAATCAAGGAAGCAGGTCGAAACCACAGACTGTTATTGACTTAGAAGCCGGACATAACGTGTGATTCGCTGTGAACGGCCCTTAATGCTATGATGGATTTGTCACCAAACAAATCGCTCTGCTGTGATGCAAAGCTGGGAAACCTGTTGAGCCAATGAAAGGCTACTGTACACTCCGACAGCTGATAACCTCTCCTGGCAGAGTCCGAGACACTGACACGTACTGTATGTCACATGAGCGGCTGTTTTCATTCAAGCTCCAACGCAGTGTTTTGAAGCAGTTTGCTTCAGGAAGCTCTGAAGCCTCTGTGTTGTTTGCCCATCACTAAATATGTTGCAGCGGATCAAAAGAGAAACAGCTTTACGTAACTAAATTGTCAATTGTTTCTTTTCCTCGAAAAACAGTTGTTGTGTTAGTGTAGCAACAAACACTGAACCCATCCAACACTGATTAACACAGCATTAAATTGTGTTTTGTTTTTATATGCCACCGTGAGATCAGCAGAGGAGAAAAAATTGCTTTTTTTTCCTTTCTGGTAGAAGATGTCAAGCTGCTGAAGGCACTACGTTGGCCAATAGTACATTTTCAATATGAGCATGCTCCCATTATTTTGAGTTTAATGGAGACAAAAATGTTTGGAACATAACAGTTAAGTGACTTTGAGTGAAAAAATACTTTTAGGAACTAAACTTACTTATTAAAATGAATGCTTTTGTAGTGTAATGCTTTACAATTCAGAGACAGTCATATTGTAGTGTAACATAAATTAGCAATGATGATAACAAATAGTACATAATGTATTTAAAGTAATTTGCCCAAAACTGATTCCTGGTGGAGAGCCACACCTTCTCACCAGGCTTGTAGTCCGGGGCCGCAGAACAACGGCGGTCGGCGATACTCCTGTTCCGTGTGGCAGTCCGAGACAGAGCGGCCCTGACCTCGCCCCACACCCGCCTGGCCCTGTGCAGATGGTGCTGCGGAATAGTCACCAATGCTTCCTGGGATGGAAAAACAGGGGACTGAAAACCATTAGCGGCCATGAATGGTGACATACCCGTCGCAGACGAGAACAATGAGTTGTGGGAATATTCAATCCACGGAAGGTGAGTCGACCAAGAAGCTGGGAAACGTGCCGTGACACAACGCATAGCCTCAAAGTTCTGATTCGCCCGCTCCGTCTGGCCATTCGTCTGCGGATGATATCCAGAGGACAGGCTCGCAGATGCTCCCAAGGCCCGGCCTCGATCGGAAACAATGTCCTGGGGTATTCCATGCAACCTGAAGACATGCTGGACAAGCAAGTTGGCAGTCTCAAGAGCAGAGGGAAGTTTAGGCAACGGGATGAAATGTACGATGAGGGATGGGTAGTGGGCGGAGCAAGCCAGCTGGAGAACGGTGAGAGGCCTTGCTGCTGGCACAAACAGAGCAGGCAGAAACATATTCCAGGGCCAGAGTGCGGTGAAATCCAGGGTGGCAGGCCAACCTCGAGTCATGGCCCCACTGAAGCACACTGGACCGAGCGGAGGAGGGAACAAACAGTAGCACAGGGGCACAAGCCTCAGGTGTGGGATGACCAACCTGAGCATCCTGAACGACCTTCTCCACCTCCCAACTGGCAGCACCGACCACACAATTGGGTAGGATAGTTTCCTCACTCTTATCCTCAAAAGTGCGAAAACCTGTGCGAGAGAACATCAGGCTTCGTGTTCCTGGAACCAGGACGATAGGTAAGGGTGAAGTTGAACCTTCCCAAAAAAAGTGCCCATCGAGCCTGGTGAGAGTTCAGCCTGCGGGCAGAACGAAGGTAGGACAGGTTCTTATGGTCAGTCCATACCACAAAAGGCTGAGCTGAGCCCCCAGCCAGTGTCTCCATTCCCTCAGAGCGAGGACCACCGCGAGCAGTTCCCGGTTGCCCAGATCATAGTTCCTTTCCGCAGGGCTGAGCTGACGGGAAAAGATGGCACAGGGGTGGAGCTTGTGGTCTGAAGTGGAATGCTGGGAGAGAACTGAACCAATGCCAGAATCAGACACATCAACCTCGACAATGAACTGAGCTGTGGAATCATGATGGGAGAGAACAGGTGCAGAACAAAAAAAGACTTTTCAAACGAAAAAAAGAAGCCTCTGCTGACCAAACACAGGGGACTTTAACAGAGGTAAGCCTAATCAGAGGTGCAGCAACTTTACTGTAATCTCGAATAAACCTTCTATAAAAATTCTCAAAGCCCAAAAAAAAGTAGTTTACGGCTAGTAGGTGTGGGCCAGTCAGTTACTGCCTTGACCTTGGCAGGATCAGACCTGATCTGTCCCTTCTCAATAACAAAACCAAGAAAATTAACAGTTTCCGCATGAAAATCGCACTTCTCTGCTTTAACATACAGTCTGTTTTCGAGAAGGCGCTGAAGAACTAATCTGACATGCTGAACATGTTCTTCTGGAGTGCGGGGAAACAAAATCTAAATGTCGTCAATATAACAAATTTGTTTAACATATCTCATAAAACATCATTACGCTTGGAGCTTGGAAAACCCCTGGGGCATTTATTAATCCAAAAGGCATAACTAAATACTCAAAATGTCCCAAGGGGGTATTAAATGCTGTCTTCCATTCATCACCCTCTTTAATCCTGAATAAATGATAAGCATTGCGAAGGTCCAGCTTAGTGAAAATTGAAGCCTCATAAGGAGAGTTAATCACGTTCAGAGAAATAGTCTCATGATGGTTTCCAGACAGGAGGAGGGACACGGGAACAGTGCGATCAGTCACAGTGGCAAGGTGCTTACCATCTAGCGCAAAAAAAAAGTCTTAGGGCTAGGAAGAGGCTCGGTAGGTATCTTACACTGGGAAACAAATCCACAGTCAATAAAATTGTCATCAGCCTCCGAATCGACTAAGGACAGGAGCGCAAAGGAATCCTTGTTAAGTGCGACAGTACCTTGTAGCTGAATGCGCTTTGTGCAGGGATCAGCACAGGGCTCACCAGGACCCTCTCCTGTGGCAGAGCAAACGCCCCGGAACGAGCTGGACAATTAACCAGAATGTCCAGTCTGAGCACAATACGCGCAGCGTTGATTAAAGCAACGCCACTTCTCTGGAGTAGATCTCTTCCTGCTCAGTAGCTTGGGCACCTCCGCAATGACCGGAAGAGAACTGGAAACAGGACCAGCAGAGAACGACTCCGTAGGACAAAGAGCAGCTGGACCATCCTGAAGAGCAGACCCTGTGTTGGGGACTTGACCACTAACTCTGCTTGGTTTCATCACGGGCTGCCAGTTTGTCCTTAACCTCTTCACTCAAACCCCTACGAAAAACCCCTGAAGGGCCCTCTGATCCCAACCACATTGTACTGCTAAGATGCGAAAATCTATAGAGAACGTAGACACAGAACCTGAACCCTGGCACAGAGAAAGGAGACTGCTACTTTCTTCCTTACCCTGTAGTGGGTGTTCAAAAACTCTTCGCATCTCACTGGTAAAGGAGTGAAGGGACTGACAAGACACAGAGTTACTGTTAACTAAAGGCATAGCCCAGGCAGAAGCCTGACCAGTTAGCAGGCTCATTATAAAAGCTACTTTAACTCTGTCAGTGGAATAGCTTAACAGTTGTTGATCAAAAACCAGCATGCACTTATGGAGGAACTGACTGCATGTCCCTATCTCTCCTGAATACCTGGAAGGAGTGGGGATGTAAGGCCCCCGGGGGTGGGCCGGTTGGGCACTTGGAGCTGAAAGCAATGCAGGGTCCGAAACAAGACGGCAGGGCAGAAGCTGGAGATGGAGCAGGTGTGGTGATTGAGTCCAGATGTGAAGCAACCTGTCCAATCTGATTGTAAAGTTCTGTTACACTTGAGGAAAGTCTTGAAATAGAGTCCATGATCTCCTCATGTGCTCACTCTTGTTGTACAACTCTCAAACCATGAGAGTCAAGAGCCAGTTTGAATTGTTGTGCCTCTGCATTTAGGCCAGATTATTCTGTTATGGATTGTGTGTTGGACCCCAAAGGACCCCAAAGCAGAGACAGAGACTGAGCACGATATACGGAAAGGTTTTACTTACAAAAATAAAACAACAAAAACACAAGGCAGGCAGTGGAGACAGGGAGCTGGCTGGCTGCTCAGGAAAAAGGGAGACCTGAACACAGGACCAAAAACTCATAAGCAAAAAAAAAACCACAACACCACAAACTTTGTTGCTGGATACTGACTCTTGACATATAATAATCTGGCAGAGAAGTGAGGTCTGCGCCAGAGCTTTAAGCAGAGCTGATGAGGACAAGGAGCAGGTGAGCCCACACACCTGCTGCAGAGCCAGCAGTCACAGTGACTCCCCTAGTCACACACATGCCCTGAAAACAAACAAAAAGGGAGGGGGGGGCAGAGCAGACCCAACATTAGCACCGCCCCCCAACTCGCTCACAGGCTTCTCATTTCCCCTACGTTCTATTTGCAATCTATATGCAAACATTAGCATGAGTGCAACTTCTTACCCAGGAGTAGCCAACAAAAAGAATATTACAGAGGACAGTATGGATAAACCGTCGACTTTGTCTGAACTAAAAAGAGTGATTATGTGTGCGAAACAGACCACCCCAGGCAAGGATGGAATTTGCTATACAATGTTAGCAAAAATGGAAGATGATTCATTGGAAGTGGTATTGCAATTATTCAACCTAGTGTGGGAGACAGGAAGGATCCCTGAAGCGTGGAAACAGTCTACTGTCATTCCAATCTTAAAACCTGGTAAAGATGCGTCGGATCCATCAAATTACAGACCGATTGCGCTTACGTCACAATTGGGAAAAACAATGGAAAGAATAATTACATCCAGAATGGACTATTTGTTGGAGAAGGAACAACTGCTCAGCCCGTTTCAAAGTGGCTTTCGTAAAGGAAGAAGCACAATGGATGCTATACTGTGCTTGGAGTCGGAAATAAGGAAGGCTCAGACAAATAAAGAAGTGTTCCTGGCAGTATTCTTTAATATTGAAAAAGCTTATGATATGCTCTGGAAAGAGGGGCTGCTTATCAAACTGGACAAGATTGGAGTTAGAGGGAAACTGTATAACTGGGTGTTGGACTTCTTATTTGGCCGTAAAATTGAAGTTCGGGTTGGAGCCACATACTCTGGCATTTATGCAGTTGAAAATGGAACCCTGCAGGGCAGTGTGTGTAGTCCTGTGATTTTTTATATCATGATTAATGACATCTTTGATAATGTGGATAAGACCATTGGCAAGTCTTTGTACGCTGATGATGGGGCGTTGTGGGTACGAGGTCGGAATTTAGAATACCTTCAGAAGAAAATGCAGGATGCTCTAAGTAAAGTGGAGGAATGGGCCAATGGGGAATTAAAATGTCCACGTCAAAGACTCAAGTTATCTGTTTTAGTAAGAAACATAGAGATGTGGAATTAAAGATGTATGAGCAAAAATTGGAGCAGGTCAATGCTGTCAGATTATTAGGAATGATTTCTGATGAAACATTAACGTGGAAGCAGCACATTGAAAAAGTTCAGTCCAAATGTAAAAAAGTTAATAATGTCTTAAGGTGTTTAGCAGGTCAGGACTGGGGGGCGACACGAGGGGCTTTGATAAGGGTCTACCAGGCCCTTATGAGGTCATCTCTGGACTATGGCTGCTATGCGTATATGTCTGCTGCTGAAACACATTTGAAAAAAAATTACACGACTTTGCTTATAGTCCATCAGTTCCAAAACCCCCTGTTCCGCCATGGTTTTTTTGTGCCCCAAAAAAGAATTTTTCCTTACATAATAAAATAAAGAAGAAGCAAAATACTGCAGAGTGGATGATTGTGGATAAGTACCTTAAACAATATTGCGAATACCTGCTAATGTACACAGATGGATCCAAGGACCCAGAAAGTGGAAGAACAAGCGCTGCGGTGAGCATACCTCAATATGGCATCGGCATTAAGAGAAGAGTGTCAGACCACCTTGCCGTATACACAATTGAAATGGTAGCTATAGTGATTGAATGGCTTAAATGGCTCTTAGTGAAAACTGATATTGTGCATAATGTTGTTATTGCATCTGACAGTCAGGCAGTGCTGCAAAGTATTGCTACTGGAAGATCCTGCCGAATGGATCTGCTACACAAAATATATAACTTCATATTACAGCTGAAGAAATCGGAAACAACAGTAACTATGATCTGGGTTCCTGCTCATGTTGGCGTGGAAGGAAATGAAGAAGCAGACATATTGGCAAAACAGGCTCTTAGAGTAGGAGTTGTGAACATGCATGTCCCTGTGAGTAAAGCGGAAGGGAAATCTGTTGTAAATACAAAAGTCATTGAGTTGTGCCAACAGTGTTGGGACTCGAGTGACACTGGGAGACACCTGTACTCAGTGCAAAAAGAAGTTAGAGCAAAATATAATGTAGTTGGAAACCGTAGAGAAGAAGTTGTCCTAGCACGAATGCGCATTGGTCATACAGGACTGAATCAAACACTTTGGAGGATCGGGAAACACCATAGTGGGGAATGTGACTACTGTTCACAACCCATCCATCCATCCATTTTCTGCCCTTTAATCCATTTCTGGGTCAGGGGGGTGGCAGTCAGAGATGCCACCCAAGTCTCATAGCACCAGCCCCTCACTGACCCTCTGCAGGTGGTGAGTCCACAGGAGGACGGCTGCTCTCTGAGTGTGAGCATAGCCTTGATCTTTCAGTGGGGGCTTTGGGCAAAGTGGGATTAAGTGTCTTGCCGAAGGACACAACGGCAGCAGTCATCAGTGGGAGTTGGTGGAGAAGGTGTAGAGGTGGGAATTGAACCCACGACCTTCAGGCCTTAAGGCCAATGCTCTACCAACTGAGCTACTGTCTGTTCACAACCAGAAAATTTAAAACATGTACTCCTGGAGTGTCAACAATACACTCGACACCGAAATGTTCTGGCTGAAATATTTAACAAGCAGAAGTTGTCATTTACAATGGACACAATACTTGCAAATACAAATATTCAGAAACAACTGCTGTGTTTCTTAAGGGAAACAAAACTTTTGGACCGTATTTAAATAACGGAACATCTCAATGCCCATCACACCCCAGCGAAGTAGGTGGCAGTATATGCACCTACGGTGGTTGCCGGCTGGCATAAAACTAGAAAAAAGAAAGAAAGAAAAAGTGCAACTTCTTGTAAGCTGTACAACAATCCCTGATAAATGGTACAAAAGCAACACACTGCTAACAAAATATATAACTGAAATAATACCGCTAGTTCTGCGTCCGAATGTAGTCCGAGCATAGATAGTCCGAGACTGTCCCACAGGTCTCTCCAGAAGATACGATGTAAGCTAGCTATGTTCACCCGGGCTTGATGTCTTCTTTGATCCTTTTTTTGCTTTAGTTCTGTGACAAAGCAGATTACTTTGTCCCTTTTAATGCCACTTTAAGCCAATGTATTTTTGTACCTGTTGAAGAGGGTGTGTCTCAGACAGCCATTTTGTATTGTGGACCAAACCATGTCGGTGGAGTCACAAGGTTAAAAGTTCCCAGGTGAACCTCGTCAAGGGAGACACACCAAGGGACAGGACTGTTGGTTGGTTTGTCCAAAATAAATCATATAATTTACACATTTTATTATGAGTTCTGCCATCTTAAATTTACACTCAGGTCAGCTTCCCCACAAGTTCCCTCTTCTCTTCCTCACTGTTGTGTCATTTGGACAATTTTGCTGTGTATGCAGTTACAGCAAGAGGAGTTATAGCCAATTCTGCTAACATGCTACTGTGTTTAGCAACGCTGTAGAGGCTGAATTCATACACAAGCTGAATCAATGAGCTCATCTTTTCAATTAAATTACAGATTATAAGACAACTTGTATGTAGTAATAAGCATTTTTATGAACTCATAAAAAAATAATCGGGTATAGCATCTTCAGGCCCTGTTTATACTGAGACGCTGCGCAGACGTTTCCAGGCTATTAACAGAAACGACCAGGCTCCTAATGCAAATTTCTCAGCGTTCACATGAGGTTGAAAAACGATGTAGTTCTAGCGCCCGGCCAGTAGTGGGCAGAGAAACTTTACAACACTCACACAACCCCCAGCCCCGTGCCCAGCCCCCCTCTCGGCAGTGTACTCACTTCCTGTGCCAGACACTCAGAAAGTACCAACATCATTCTGCATTTTAACAGCAGCTGTGAAAATGGAAACTGAACCTAGAGCTTCGCGTGTCTCGGTTTGGACGAACGAAGGAGTAGAATTATCCTCTGGGCCGCGCTGGAAGCCCACGAAGCCAGTTAGTGTGACCGCCGCCATTGTTGTTTATGTTTCTTCTCCGCTACAGCGCAGAGTCCAAATTTACGTGCGGGGAGCAGCGCGGAGGTGGGGGTCAGAGCAGAGGGGGATTTCACACCTTTCTCCCTCCCGCGGGTGTGAAAGAGAGTCCCCGCTGTGCAGCGTATCTGAGTTGTCCCACTTTGCAGGCTGGATCTGAACACTTACGTTTTGACCCCCCTGGAACACACAACTATACCGTTTTACTGCCACATTGTCTAATTTGTGTAAACTCAGCCTTAAATGTGCTGATTGATTGTTATTTGTGTTATTGAGCGTGGCTAGCTTCGAAGTGACAGGCGCTGAAAGCCCGTTATGACAAAGTGTGCAAACTACTGTCCAGAGTAATCTTAGTATTTTACACATCTGAATTACAAGCACAGAGTGCGTTGCCAAAGGGTAGCGGTCATCATTGGTTTGAGAGGTCCATTATCAAGAAATAATGATCGGTATAACGTTTTGAAATTACATTACGCTACTCGCTAGATAAAGTCAAATTCAGCGACAGAAGGCTCCTGATTAAACTTGACCTTGATGGGTCAGTTGTTAGGAAACATATGGGGATTAACAAAGACATAATGAACAGCAGGTTTTTAAAGCCCAAATGGTGAGTGTGACGCAAATGGTTACTGATCTATGAATTCACTTTTCAATGGGAGTCTCAACTTTGTCCATGAGCACTTCTCTATTGGGTTTCATTGATCTCACTGATGAGTAATATCCATCTACTGTATATACAGTCCAGGGTCCGAATCCACTGGGGTGTAGAGGCGCTAATTTAAATATGAACTGTGCACTGTAATCAACATTTTTACTACCTGTAAAACCTTTCATTCGTTAAAAATAAACATTGCTATATAATCACGAGAGTGTCTCTTTTTGATCTGTTTCACATTTGACCTATTTTTGACTGAACTCCAACTGACATTTTTAGAGTGTATAAATATTTGACTGTGTTTCTTCAACCCGAGATGAACCCAGCGAGACTAAAATAGGCTGAGAAGAAGAGAAGAGGGCAGTGGCATTTCCCTTCGCCCCTGTGGGACTGTGGTCCTGTGTGGAGCTGCTTCATTAGTAACAACAGACCAGACTAGGACTAAGTTGTTTGTTCTGTTATTTCTGGCACAGCACTAATTTAGAAAGCTCCGACTAGGCCACACAAGGAATGACCCAGTACTTTTGGCCACAAGATATACTTTTGTTCTGCAATATAGGTTTTCACACCAACCAAAACCCCAGGGTCCTTTCCATACACACTTGTCTTTCAGTTCACTTTTTGACCTTTAGGCTTTTTGTGTTCAGTGTAAACACAGTGGCCAAATATATAATTGTCACACTACTATAAATAACTACTATATAGTAATACATATTAACGAATTGTAGTGAATACATCAGTTGTTTATAATGTATGATGTTTGTTTTGTCTGTGAAATGCAAAGAATGGAACAGAATGGAAACAATGTAGCACTTGGTTGTGATTATATCAGGTATTTGAATGATCTCGTGACATTTATCAATACCATACGTTTTGGTGACAAGTCCATCTGGCACTTGCTTACTTCGGGCAGACAAATATGTTTTTTATAAGCACACTACTGACTCACCACATTTTTACAAAATAATATGATTTACAAGTTAAGTTTGAGGGAGCTGCAGAAAGTTAGCACTTTACTGAGTCGCTTAGAAGTGATGTCCATGTCCATAAGGATAACTCCTAAGGCCAGGGTGTTTAGAGCTGGAAGAGTAAGGATTAGGGATGTGCATGTTTTAAAAATATAAATATTTATTTATATGTTTTATTTTTTATTAGATAAAATATTGTCTAAATATTTGTTTGACTATATTAATTAATAATAATTATTTTTCAATATATTACTTACATCATATTGACTTGTATGAAAATGAATGTCGCCTGTATCCAGACACATTTTGTGTCATGCACAGGCTTTGAAAGATACCCAGCCCCGGTTTGAATTCAGACTGTTTCTCATTGTTGTGTTGTTTGCGTATAGCCTAGTGCAGTGTCTCCCAAAGTGGGGTCCGCGGCCCCCTGGTGGGCCGCGAGGGTACTGCAGGGGGGCCGCGGGAGGTCATAAAAAAAATAAAAATAAAAATATAATTATTTAATGTTATATAAATTTATAATGTTTTGTTTGTAATATTAAAATATTTGTGTTCATTATTTGACTTGAATAATCCACTGTAATCATTTTTGTATTACAATGTTTGTAGCAGAGGCTATTTCCCCAAAATAAAATAACCAGAAGAGCCTCTTCTTAATGTTGTCTTCTTGGTTATTATTTTGGGGGGCCACGCAGACCCGTCAGATTTTTAAGGGGGCCTCGGTGTTACTGAGTTTGGGAATGGCTGGCCTAGTGTATACTTGCGCGGCGTGGCTTACGTTAGCGGTTGCGGTGGACCTACGTAAGCACAATAGATATTATACTGGCGCGTTCCCCTTACGGAGTTTTGAGGAGAATGTTGTAATCCCACAACAAACCACATGAGGGCGATCACACAGGAGCGGTCCCATTTACGCTGCTACTTTGTCCTCTTCAGAACAACAATAGCAAACAAAGCTGTTTGAGCTCATTACACGTGTTTCTACTGCAGGTTTATGTGATAGTTTTATGGATTCATTATTTTATAAGTCATTTCAACTGTGATTCTGTGAATAAAGACACAGTTCTTGTTGGAAACATAGTTATTATTAAATAGTTTTCAGCACAAACAGCAAAACAATAATAGTGGTAAATATCTGAGACAAACATGAACGATTCACGAGTGCAGGAGGAAAGCAACAAACGCAGCTACGATTCAAACAAGACAGGAACAGTGCAAAACAAACGACTGCACAGTTTATAAGTTATATATATATATATATATATATATATGTTAGATAGTCCACAGTCTCCTGTATATCAGGCTCTGAGCCCAAACTGCTTTTCCTTCGAAACACAAATCTCTCTGCTCCATAGTGCCTCGTCCATGTCCCTGCTGCAGCCGCTCCATGCTTCCTTCCAATACAATCAATCAATCAATCAATCTTTATTTATAGGGCGCTTTTCCTGCACAGGGCAACACAAAGCGCCTCACAGTCCACACCACACAATGCACAAATCATCACCATTAAAATACAATTAAAAACACATATGTAATTAAAAAGCATTAAAATCACATAAGTAATTTAAAAACATAAAAATCACACAAGTAATTAAAAACAATAAAATAGTTAAAAACACAAAAAGTTACAACAATAAATAACAAGGTGTGTTAAAAAGATAAAATTCTCTAGTTGTATGCACGGGAAAAAAGAAAAGTCTTTAACATGGATTTGAACATTGACAGAGAGGCAGCCAGTCTCACATCCTCAGGAAGACCGTTCCAGACTCCAGCTGCATAAATCTGAAAAGCAGCCTCCCCCTGTCTAGTCCTGACTCTGGGCACTAACAGGAGTCCCGTCCCTGCGCTCCTCAGAGTCCGGGCTGGTTCATATGGGACTAGCATATCATGGATGTACTTTGGTGCAAGGCCATGGAGAGACTTGTACACCAGGAGAGCTGCTTTAAAGTCTATTCTCTGGGCCACGGGAAGCCAGTGCAGAGACCTGAGGACCGGACTAATGTGGTCGTACTTCCTGGTTCTAGTCAGGACTCGGGCTGCAGCATTTTGAATATACTGCAACTGTCTTACTGCATGTTTGGAGATACCTGTGAGCAGGCCATTGCAGTAATCCAGCCTACTGGAAACAAAAGAATGGATAAGAATCTCCAAGTCTGCCCTGGACACAATACTTTTAATTTTGGCAATATTTTTCAGATGATAAAAAGCTGCTGATGTTAGCGATCCAATGTGGCTATTGAAGTTTAAGTCAGAGTCCATTATTACTCCCAGATTTCTGACCTTATTTAAGGGCCTTAGGGAGAGAGACTGAAGGTGACAAATGACGGTCTCTCTTTGTTTCTCGGGACCAAAGACAATCATTTCGGTTTTGTCCGCATTTAGCTGGAGAAAATTGCATTGCATCCACTCACTGATCCGCTGGATACAGCGAAGGAGTGAGTCCACCGGCCCATGCTCTCCTGCAGTCAGTGAGACATAGATCTGAGTGTCATCAGCGTAATTGTGGTAGGACACTTTCATACTTTGAATTAACTGACCTAATGGCAGCATGTAAATATTGAACAGGAGAGGTCCCAGAATCGACCCCTGTGGCACTCCGCAGGTCAGGGCCATATTATCTGAGACATAGTTTCCAATCTCCACACAATACTTCCTTTCTTCTAGATAGGACCTAAACCAGCTTAGGGCGGTACCAGCAACACCAACCCAGTCCTCCAGTCTCTGCATGAGAATCTCATGGTCAACGGTGTCGAAAGCGGCACTCAGATCTAACATGACTAAAACAGAGACTTTTCCTGCATCACAGCACACACACAGACCAATCACAGCGGAGATTCCTTGCGGCGACCCTTACGTAGTTAGAAAATTTCGATGCTGCGCGGCAGGCGACATAAAGGCCTTGCGGTGACCAACGCGTTGCGCAAGTGACGTCACGTCACCTCCGTAAGCTCCGCGCCGCGCGAGTATAAACTAGGCTTATGTTTCCTGTTTGTCTAGTGTCTTGGATATGGTCAGTTCTGTGTGTTATCAGCAGTGATGGGAATAACGCCGTTACTAGTAACGAGTAATCTAACTAATTACTTTGACTGTAACTATAACGCCGTTATCATTTCCGACATCCCGTTACTGTGCGTTACTCAAGACGCACAATGAACTTCTCTTTTTACTTCGTGATAGGACTCGTGCGCGTGTTGTCTTGAGAGAAAGGAGGATGAGAAAACCTCTCAGCAATAATTGGCTGATGTAAAACATATTTCCTTTACAATCTACATGTCTACAGTTGAGAGGATGGCTCATAAATTGTGTTTTTGAAACAAATATGGGTCTTAATCGCGCTCAACCACGGCTTGTATCACCGTGAGGCCAGCCTCAGAGGAGCGCATGTGAGCGCAGAAGTCGGCTGCATACAATTCCATCGATAAGCTCCTTTCTCTTCCTGGTTTATCTGCTAAGGACAGCAACAGGTTTGGCTAACATACATATAACACATTTTAAGATAATTTAAAATGTACTTAGGGTAATTTTTCAATGACTATAGGAATGATAAGAAAGAGAGGTGAAGTGTAAGACGGTTGATTTTAGAAATTGGATGCACCCGGCTGCAGCTAGCAAAACAAGCAAAACAGAGGAGTTTATGGAGAACACACGCGTTTTGTTTTACTTTTTAAAACTCATTGGACTCCTTTCCAAATGGAGGATTACATATCTACGCTCAAACCATTAACTGGACTTAAACACGGTACTGGTCTGAACCGAAGTGGCCTGTGAAGGTCATTTATAAGTTAAGACCCATAACTCATAGTTTTGCGTTTTGTATGAACAAACAATGCGGGCATGAAACATATTTTGCTGTGGCTAAACAAATTGTCCACTTATATATATATGTTCATCTGATTGGGCTGAAGTCAGTGCTTCACCGGTGTCTCCACATTCACAGTGGCGGGTGTTGGTGTTTAGTGCTTACAGCACAGAGAGAGATGAAGAGTGACCAGGAGTTCAGCGGCAGAACAGACTTTTCTAGATGGAAATATTGGCACTATTTCAGACTCACTGAGGTTAAAGGTAAAAATGTGCACGTCAAGTGCACATTATGTTCCAGAACAAAACGAAAAAGTAACGCAATAGTTACTTTTACTGGTAACTAGTTACTTTTACAGTGGAGTAACTCCGTTAGTAACTCTAGTTACTTTTTGGGAGAAGTAACTTGTAACTATAACTAATTACTTAAAGTAACGTGCCCAACACTGGTTATCAGACTGGATGGGTGTGGGGTTGTTGGGAAGTTCTGCAAAGTGCCTGGCCATGAGGTAGCTGGTCTCTGTTTTGAAGGTGTCTTTTGAACATCCCAATTATTATTTGTGTGAATGAAGGTCCATAAATGTTTTTTGTTCTTAGAATATTGGAAGAGTGGTTGCAATTACTGCATCTATAACAGCCCATTGGTTTAGATAAGGAGTCTACAACACAGGAAAGGCTGGTGTCAATGGGCTACGTGGGCTAAGCCCCTCCTTTTATTTTTGCTGGAAAAAGAGACACAACTACGTGTTATTGAACAAAAAATCCACTTCAATATAACTCGCCTACTATTTATAATTTGAAAATGTATCATGTACACTATTACACATCTATTAGTGATGGGAAAATGGTGCCCCGTAACACATTGGGGCTTTCATTGTCAGACTGTTTCAAATGTGTCTAAGCCTCTGCGCTAGCTCAGACAAGTAACACTGACATCTAGTGGACAATGTAATCACTGCAGCTTCTTAATTGCAGAAGTTGATTAATTGTTTTAAAAGTAGTTTCAATGTCATACCGTTTCATATTCTCACATAACTATAACAAGAGCACCGCCCTACTGCAGCAGAGCATAGGCTTATTGCTGTTCATTGAGTTTTATGGATTGTGTAAGGTGACAAAAGAGAGCATGGCATGGAGCATGGACAGAGAACGACCCCGGCAGAACACTAACCAGCCTGAGATAAGACTTTGGGAATGTCCATCCCAGAGCAGACATCTGAGACATAAAAAGGTCGAATGGAGGACTATCATTAGTCACAAAGATACCAACCTTCAAACCAGGACGAATTATTAACTCTAGGAACAAACATCCTTGCCTCCCTCTCTGGCGAGATCAAAGATCAAATCGGGTCTGGCTAATCTCTCCCAGGCGGACTGGCGATCTACCAACGGCGTTCTGATGACCCCCAGTGGACACGGGACGCTAGCACACCCGAGATGGACAGTCGAAACCACCGCTCCGTGAAGTCATTATTCTGATAACCTTTACTGTGCTCTACACGTGTGTACCATTGTCTGTAATGTAAATGCGCTGTGTGTCTGTATATGTGTTATATACGTCGGGGTGTCAGTAATGCATATGTCGTTATAACCATGGCTGTTGCGAAAAATGTCCAGGGAGGCGCACAAAGATGACGTCATAGACGCGCCCCCTTTGACTGGAATACAAAAAAAGCACACGCGAGCCAAAAACTTCCTCTTGGCATCTTAAACAAACGTAACAGCAGGTACGCGTCTCCAATGCGACCTCTGGCCTTATAACAACGCTGGGCCCCTGTCTCCACAAGGACAGCTAACAATACCCGCTGTTGGAGACGACGAACTTTCATCAACCAGCCACTTTCCGGCTTCAAACGGACGCCTCCACATACGACGCTTTTCCTAGGCAGCTTGTGTGTGTGGGGATTTAAAGTTTGGATCGGATCTGCGGGCCTTCGTCTCCCCCTGCTCGAACAAAGGAACACGTGGACTCTTCCCCCCCTCTCTTCTTCATTCTTCGATTCTTCAATACGGACTACATCAAAGTAAGACTGTTCTAATTGCCACGTTAATGTGTGATTCACGTGATATGTTTAACATCTCTGCTTAATGTGACCAAATACCTCCTCATTGATATTTTTCTATTTTCGTATGTAGTCAATAAACCCACGATAAACAGAGTCGTCATCAAGTGTCCTTTTTATAAATCTTTTGATATCCCTGGCTGATTTTGAACTCCTGATCTATCAGATTGTGAGACGGATCGAGGCAGATTAGTATTGGATCTGTGTAGAAGCTTCAAATTCTACTGGCACCCCTAAATAGTTTAGTTTAGTTTAGTCTTTATTTGAAGGGACAGTGTACAGAGACATTAAGCTCAAAGACAGATATGTTCTGCACCAGATTATAGCTAAACAGCTAGTTTCCATCTGCAGTCCCTCTGCAAATATATAATTTAGTATATATATTATACTGAAATTATCTGAAATTATACTGAAAATATAAATTCAGATCCCTCTCTGTGGAACGGCGAGACTCCGACCTGGAGACTGGCCGGTCCACAGTATATTTTCTTACCCTACAATTGAATACAAGAATCTAAAACAATTTGCAGAAACAAATTGACTGCATTGTATGCATAGATAACATGCTTTATTCAAAACAATTTTTTAACAACTTTCAGTTTCCGTCGTCTCTTTTCATGATGTTTGGTACCAATATGAAAAGAAAATAATTTGATGAGACAATTCCTCATTCTGTTGAATAAGATCAATATGATCCCAAACCATGGCTCTCAGTTTTCCACATGCAGATGCCATCAAAGTCATCAAAATTACCAGCAATATATAGCACTAGTATTAGTAGTAGACAAGTCTTGACAATACGTGTAAACAGAGGCAACCTTTAAACTACATGAATGAATAGTCTCCTCACTACACAACATTGTTAAGAAATATAGATGTATCATTTATAATAGGTTTTCTAACACTGTCTACTATATTTTACACTGTAGTTGTTTTGAGGGATGTAATATGACAACATCCATCCATCCATCCATTTTAGGATGCAGTCTAAGCAGAGACGCCCAGACTTCCCTATCCACACACACTTCCTCCAGCTCATCCGGGGGAACCCCAAGGCGCTCCCAGGCCAGCTGAGAGACATTGTCCCTCCAGCGTGTCCTGGGTCTTCCCCGGGGCCTCCTCCCGGTGGGACGTGCCCGGAACACCTCCCCAGGGAGGCGTCCAGGAGGCATCCGGAACAGATGCCCGAGCCACCTCAACTGGTTCCTCTCGACGTGAAGAAGCAGCGGCTCTACTCCGAGCTCCTCCCGTGTGACTGAGCTCCTCACCCTATCTCTAAGGGAGCGCCCAGCCACTCTGCGGAGGAAGCTCATTTCGACCGCTTGTATCCGCGATCTCGTTCTTTCGGTCATAGGTGAGGGAGGGAACGAAGATTGACCGGTAAATTGAGAGCTTTGCCTTTCGGCTCAGCTCCCTCTTTACCACGACGGTCCGATACAGCGACCGCATCACTGCGCACGCTGCACCGATCCGCCAGTCAATCTCACGCTCCATCCTTCCCTCACTCGTGAACAAGACCCCGAGATACTTGAACTCCTACACTTGAGGAAGGACCACTCCACCCACCCGGAGAGGGCAAGGCGCCTTTTTCCGGTCGAGCACCATGGCCTCGGATTTGGAGGTGCTGATTCTCATCCCAACCGCTTCACACTCGGCTGCAAACCGTCCCAGTGGATGTTGCAGGTCCTGGTTCGTTGGAGCCAACAGGACAACATCGTCAGCAAACAGCAGGGATGAAATCCGAACCGGACCCCCTCCGACCCCTGGCTGAGCCTTGAAATTCTGTCCATAAATACAGTGAACAGAACCGGTGACAAAGGACAGCCTTGGCAGAGGCCAACATGCATCGGGAACAGGTCTGACTTACTGCCGGCGATGCGAACACAGCTCTGGCTCCGGTCATACAGGGACCGGACGGCCCTCAGCAGAGGACCCCGGACCCCGTACTCCCAGAGAACCCCCCAAAGGACACCCCGGGGAACACGGTCAAACTCTTTCTCCAAATCCACAAAGCACATGTGGACAGGTTGGGCGAACTCCCATGAACCCTCGAGTATCCGATGGAGAGTGTAGAGCTGGTCCAGTGTTCCACGGACGGGACTAAAACCACACTGCTCCTCCTGAATCCGAGATTCGACCATCAGCCGTAGCCTCCTCTCCAGTACCTTGGAGAAGACCTTACCGGGGAGGCTGAGGAGTGTGATCCCGCGATAATTGGAACACACCCTCCAATCCCCCTTCTTGTATAGAGGGACCACCACCCCGGTCTGCCACTCCATTGGCACCTAATGGATGTCCTGGTGCCACGTGCACTGGTGGACACCCTTGTGCTCGAACATGGTGTTTGTGATGGACAAACCGTGACTAGCACAGAAGTCCAACAACTGAACACCGCTCGGGTTCAGATCAGGGGGGCCGTTCTTCCCGATCACCCCTCTCCAAGTGTCACTGGCGCTTCCCACATGGGCGTTGAAGTCCCCCAGGAGAATAACTGAGTCCCCGGGCGGTCCACTGTCCAGCACACCTCCCAAGGACTCCAAGAAGGCCGGGTACTCTGCACTGCTGTTAGGCCTGTAGGCCGTCACAACAGTGAGAGACTTGTCCCCCACCCGAAGGCGGAGGGACGCGACCCTCTCATTCACCGGGGAGAACTCCAACACGTGGCGGCTGAGATTGGGGGCAATGAGAATGGCCACCCCAGTTCGCCGCCTCTCCCCGCGGGAAACACCAGAAAAGTGGAGCGTCCAACCCCTCTCAAGGAGTTGGGTTCCAGAGCCCAAGCTGTGTGTTGAGGTGAGGCCGATTATCTCTAGTCGGTATCGCTCAACCTCCCCCACGAGCTCCGGCTCCAGATGCTGTGTGTGCGGACTGGGTCGCCGAGGTCTAAGCCTTCGACTCCTGCCCAGTCCTCTCTGCACCGAGGCCCCATGGATCCCTCTGCGGGTGGTGGGCCCACAGGAGGGCTGGCCCACGTCGTCCGTTCGGGCTGAGTCCGGCCGGGTCCCGTGGGCTAAGGCCCGGTCACCAGACGCTCGCATTCGAGCCCCAACCCCACAGGGTGGGGCCCCGGCTGCGCCATGCCGGGCGACGTCACGTGTTGTGTTTTTGTGCTATCCATGGTGGCTTCAGACTGCGCTTTGTCTGACTCGTCACCTGAGACCTGTCTGCCATGGGAGACCCTACCAGGGGCGTGAAGACCCAGACAGCATAGCTCTCAGGATCACCCGAGTACTCAAACTCCCCCACCACGTTAAGGTGGCAGTCCAATACGACAACATAATCTTTCAAATTTTCGCAGCTCAAAAGTCCTCTGCCTGTGGCTCAGAGGCTCAGTATGTGCTGAGGAGCACAGAGAGAGGCTGTGTTTGACGGCTCTCTCCAAATGTAGTTTTTTAAACCTGTTTTTTATTATTTTCTTTACCAGAAGATTCTTTGAGTTGTTCTCCAACATGATGAAAGGTACTGATCGCGTCCATTTGACAGTTGAAGACTGGTAAGTGATAAAATGTATTGAAAGATGACTGAAGTCTTACAATACGTGTAAACAGAGGAAACTCTTAAACTATATGAATGCATTATTCACTATAGTCTCCTCACTACACATCAATGTTAAGAAATATGGATGCATTGTTTATACTGCGCCTATCCACTGAAAGCTGGAACCAATGTGAAGTCAATGAAAGCCACATTGAGCTATAGGTTGAAACGTGAAGCAGTGGCGGCGGTGTCCGGGTATGGGGTGCCGTTTGTAAAAATTCTGTTAAAATTTTTTAGCTGAACATTTTTCTACATTTAGCTCACTTTCCTCACATTTAGCACATTTTCCTCACATTTAAGACATATCTATATCTAAATATTATATCTATATCTAAATGTTAAATGTTATATCTAAATATTATATCTATATCTAAATGTTATATCTATATCTAAATGTTAAATCTAAATGTTAAATCTAAATGTTAAATCTAAATGTTAAATCTAAATGTTAAATCTAAATGTTATATCTATATCTAAATGTTATATCTATATCTAAATGTTAAATCTAAATGTTAAATCTAAATGTTAAATCTAAATGTTAAATCTAAATGTTAAATCTAAATGTTATATCTATATCTAAATGTTATATCTATATCTAAATGTTATATCTATATCTAAATATTATATCTATATCTAAATGTTAAATGTTATATCTAAATATTATATCTATATCTAAATGTTATATCTATATCTAAATGTTAAATCTAAATGTTAAATCTAAATGTTAAATCTAAATGTGTCGCCAAGTGTAAAGCTAAATATATAGAAACCACGCCCACTGCAGTGGCTTCAAATCCAGTGGGCCCGCCTTCCGTGCCGTGTGGTGAGAACCCTACAGGATTACACAGGAATCTCACGGGACTCCACGTGGCTTAGTTTACAGTGAATACACTCTGGCTCCAGCAAATAAGCAAGAATCTTCACAAAAATGCTAATTTTGTGCCGTGGCCAAGGACGATGGCGCCGGAGACCCAACATGCCTTGAGCCGTGACGTCGGTCCACGTGTATTCCTATGTTCAAAACACGCGGCACCGCCCCCACTCACCACACGGCACGGAAGGCGGGCCCACTGGATTTGAAGCCACTGCAGTGGGCGTGGTTTCTATATATTTAGCTTTACACTTGGCGACACATTTAGATTTAACATTTAGATTTAACATTTAGATATAGATATAACATTTAGATATAGATATAATATTTAGATATAACATTTAACATTTAGATATAGATATAATATTTAGATATAGATATAACATTTAGATATAGATATAACATTTAGATATAGATATAACATTTAGATTTAACATTTAGATTTAACATTTAGATTTAACATTTAGATTTAACATTTAGATTTAACATTTAGATATAGATATAACATTTAGATATAGATATAATATTTAGATATAACATTTAACATTTAGATATAGATATAATATTTAGATATAGATATGTCTTAAATGTGAGGAAAATGTGCTAAATGTGAGGAAAGTGAGCTAAATGTAGAAAAATGTTCAGCTAAAAAATTTTAACAGAATTTTTACAAACGGCACCCCATATCCGGGACCCTGTCTGAGCTCATCAGCTGCACAGTCACACACCTGTGCCCATCAGCATCACTTCAAGTGAATGTTTACATCACAGCCATTATCTCACTGGCACCAAGGGAGCACAACCGTGAGAACACTGACCTCTGTGTGCCTGGTGCAAACCCAGCCTTTACAATATTTCCTGCTATTCCAAAAGCTGTCCAGTATAATAAGAGGGGCAACGGTTCATCACTGATCCGTGATCCGTTCGGTTCAACGTCTTCGGTTCGGTACAGACGTGATCCGCGGTTTGATTTATGAAAAAAAAGTTGTGCGCACGTTGTTCAGTCCACACTCAGCGCGGTCATTGCGAGCGGAGGAACGGAGATGCTTGAAAGCCCTGCGTCATTTAAATCCCCAGTATGAGAGGATTTTGGCTTCACTGTAACTACACTGATGATTAATATTCGACAAAACTGTCACGATGTGTAAGCACTGTGGCACAAGAAAGACATGAGTGAAAAAAGCGTCTCAACGACCGCTTATTGTCGCGGCATTTAAGCAGCTCCTTTACGCACAGTCAGACCGGGCTAAAGTCAACTCTCCCGCGCATCCTCAGCTGCGCTCACGACTGACGCTTGGACGTCCCGCGGAACCTATAATAGATCCATGAGCGGAACCGCTCACTTCATCACCGCAGACTGGGAGATGAAAAGTCTGGCGCTGCAGACACGCCCCCTCTACAACAGTCACACTGTCACACAGCGCAGGTACTGACACAAGCAGCGGAGGAATGGAAGACAAAGGCCCAGTACTAATATCCCAGTCACAACTGATAATGCCAAAAATTAAATAAATGCAGTGAATGAGGCTGGGCCCAGAATGGAGCGCCTCCTCGAATCAGGAAGGTGGTGTAATATATGAGAGTAAATATCCTCATAAAGTGCCTTCTTATGTTGCACTTTGTGTTGTTTTTCATTAATTATGTTAAATAGACATAATTGGATGGATGGAATATTCCATCCATCCATCCATCCATTTCCTTCCCCTTAATTCATTTCTAGGTCAGGGGGGGCAGTCAGAGCAGGTGCCGAGTCCACATGAGCTGTGTTTATTAAAAAGACAACACTTTTTTTTTGAAAAATGAACCGAAAAATGAACCGAACCGTGGCCTCTGAACCGAGGTACGAACCGAACCGTGATTTTTTCAAACCGTTGCACCCCTAATAATAACAATAACAGTTGCGGCCGGTTTGACACAATGGTTTTTCCCACAGCCAAGCTCGAGCCTGAGAGGCATTTTCCAAAGTGCGTACATGTGACGATCAACAAATCATGATGGCTTTGTTAAATGCTAAAGAAAGATTTTATTTTGAATGACTATTTCTCCTTTTTTTTTACTGAAAACTAGTTATGATGTGAATACATAATAAGTACCTTATCATGCAAAACATGCCATTTCATATAATTCTAATGCAACCATTATGTCAATAACAATCAATTACTTTATATTTGTTCTACATATCTCATATGTAGAAGTTAATTATTGATATGGAAAAGATGTGTAATTATCCTATGTATAAATCATAGGTTATTTATACAGTAATATACAGTACAGTATAGACCAAAAGTTTTGACACACCTTCTCATTCAAAGAGTGATTATGAAAATTGTAGATTCACACTGAAGGCATCAAAACTATGAATTTACTCATGTGGAATTATGTACGTACTAAAACGTACTGTTGGTCTTCCAACAGTCTTGAAGGAGTTCCCAGAGATGCTTAGCACTTGTTGGCCCTTTCACCTTCACTCAGTGGTCCAGCTAACTCCAAAACCATCTGGATTGGGTTCAGGTCCGGTGACTGTGGAGGCCAGGTCATCTGGCCCAGTACCCATCACTCTCCTTATTGGTCAAATAACCCTTACACAGCCTGGGTGTGACTCTACAGTCAAAGAAAGGAAACTCATTGAATAAGAAACTCATTGAATGAGAAAATCATTGAATGAGAAACTCATTGAATGAAAAACTCATTGAATGAGAAAGTGTGTCTCATGGTGTCTCAACTCATGGTTCTGTGGCTTGAAAGAACAAAACATATCACGATGGAGGAGGAGACAAGCAAAAAACGTAAGTTCTGAAGTAATTATATTGATTTCTTGGGAAAACACTATTTTTGTCCTTCTGTTCTCCTATGTGCTTAGAGTAACGCTGAATCTCGGTCGGAGTGACAGAGGTGATCTGGTTTTTCAGGTCACCTCCATGACCAAGGCCCTTATCCCCCAGCTTCCCAGTTTGGACAAGTTCTGGAGGTTTTGAACTTAAACATTTCTTAATGATAAGGGCACTGTGCTCTTTAGGACTGATGCATTTTTTTGTATCCTTCCCCAGATCTGTGCCCCAATGTAATTCTGACAATCATTGACAGCAGTGGGACCTTAAACAGACAGACTGGTTTGAAAAGGAACAATCCTTTTCAAACCAGTTGAATTTATCACAGGTGTCCTTCAGCCACGAAACATCTCCAACACCTCCAAGAAACATCTCAAAAATCATCAGTAGAAAGAGGAGCATCTGAGCTTAGTATTCAGTGTTTTTGCAAAGGGTGTGTATACATGTGATAATTTTGTTTTTTATTTTTTAGTTAATGACAGACTGACAAAAAAAACCTTTTTCACTTTGTCATGATAGGTTACTGCAGGCAGGAAATCAGGCTAATCTTATGTAAGTAGTAAGTAATGTTTATTTATATACCGCCTTTCACAGACCAGAGTCACAAAGCGGTTTACAATTGTTATTTTTTGGGCCTTTGTCCTCTCACTCCACACAGAGATGGGAGGGGCCACTACAGGAGGCACATGCCAGACCTGTTGTACATATTTTTAGTGGTAGGGGAAACCGGAGTACCCGGAGGAAACTTAGGCAGACACGGGGAGAACATGCAAACTCCACTCAGAAAGGCCCTGGTCCGACCGGGATTTGAACCCAGCACCTTCTTGCTGAGTGACGAGAGTGCTATCCACTCAGCCACTGTGCCGCCCAATTATACATTTTGGAAACAGGCTGTAGCTTTACAAAATGTGTGAAAGTGAAGGGCTGGTTTAGGATTGTTCATGTACATATACAATATACAATGACGCAGGACGGCTGGCGGAAATTGGTGTCTAGAGTCTCTCCAGGCCTTGGATTTGTCTCTTATTGATCTGGTCTCAGGTGTTCCAATGGTTTTGGATTGTGAATTATGTCCTGGTGTTGATATGTTGGTGTGACCTTTTATAACCTCAGCCATCCTCCAGTGACAGCCAATAAGCAAGACAAGCCTCCTGGGGACAGCTGCAGGTGAGCACCCGAACAAGAGCATCATTATTATTGGTGTAGCTGCTTGTACCACTCACCTACTGTATTTCTGCACTGTGTATATAAAGGAATGTGAAAAAGACAAAGCAAGCTGTGACGTTATATAACAAAGCAATGTTGTAGCCAGTGATGGAAGAAGTACCGGTACTCAATTTAAAAGTACAGATGAAGAAGCCAAACCTTACAAGAACTTTGTGTCCCCTTTGATTTTATCGAGCCCAACAGAGCAACTGAGTACAGCATAGACGCGTAGCGCGTCATCAACAAGCCTGGGCCCCACTAGAAGCATTGGGCTGGCTTGTATAGTAAGTAAGTAATCTTTATTTATATAGCGCCTTTCACAGACCAGAGTCACAAAGCGCTTCACAATTGTGGGCATTTGTCTCCCACTCCACACAGAGATGGGACATGTCTATGTCTGCTTTTCATTGTGTATGCAGACACAATGTCTTTGTGTCTGTCTAGTTGATACAGGAAACATTTTCTGCAACATAAATACACTGAGAAACAGCCTAGAGCTGAGTGGCAATTTGAGGATGAACCAATGGGGATGGGTCCTGGCTTAAAAATGTCCAAAATGACATGCACTGACATGCTTGCAATACCACCCCGGGCCAGTGGGGCTAGACCCGGAATAAGAATTATTCAATGCTAATAAAAAGCTTCTTCTTACCTCTCAATAACGGCTTTTACAGGATGGTCGAAAGCTACATTCCACATGTGTGTCATGCTGATTGGGGTAATAATATTTTGGACCAGTCTAGTCTAGTTGCTGTGGAATTTGGAAAGCACTCGTCAAATGAATGGGGCTCGTGCCGGCTGGCGCATGCGCAAAGGCGTTTTTTCACATTTTCCAGCCCTAGCAGCCCTTTTTAAAAGCCCCATAGAAGGCGAAACTTATTGCACATTAGTTTGAACGGCGGAGATCGACGTGACTACATCTGTTAATATTTACAGTCTATGGGGTGAACTTGACTTCTGTAATGCTGTTCTTCTGACCAGAGATAAATACATCTGACTTACTTACATACTGATATAGCTATAGCATAACATTTTCATTTAATAAAAATCAAGAATTTCAGTGTTAGAGTTAGTAAGTACCCCTCACAGGCTGCTTCACAAGACAGATTGGAGAAAAAAAAAAGAACAGATGCAACATAATGCAGTACAAACATACTGCAGGTCACAATAAAGGTAATCTTAAACAAGTGAGTATTCAACAGTTCTTTTGAATTTTTCTGTGGATTCCAAAGTTCTGAGATCCAGGGGGATACACAATACTATCTAACTTTGAAACCACAGAAATAAAGATGGATTTCTGTAAGATAATTGTAAGTAGGTAAGTAATGTTTATTTATAAAGTGCATTTTACAGACCAAGGTCACCCAAAGCAGTTTACGATGTTCAGAAATCAGATACCTTTCCATTCACACACAGTGAGGACAGAAGCGAGATGCTGAACACACTGGCGCATCAAGGCCCCCATCTTTTGGTGGTCTTCAGAAGTTACTTTTCGGATGTTTTTTTTGTACTTATCATGAAAATTGTTATCCAATACTAATATACAGGTGAGCATAAAAACATTCTAGGTATTCAGTATTCAGAAGGAATTCAGTGTGCCCCAGGGCAGCTGCAGCTACTGAAGTAGTTTTTCATCACCGTGTATGTGCCCAAAAAAGCACTAAATAAAACTGATTCGTTTTTATCATTATTATTCTGATTGATGAAATATGTTACAAAGAGGTTTTAAAGCAGGGTTTTAATATTGTAAATACATAGATAAAGCACAAAAACCGATAAATGAAATATAAATTTTCATCTGTTCTAAATGTCCCTTGATTTGGTTTGAAAAGGGATTGGATGAAGCAAAAATCTTATAATAATTCAATCCAATTAGTTGGATTGACTTGCTAATGCTTTTTACAGTGTATATAACAGTTGAAATGACTTATAATAATGAATAAAGGCTACTCTCTTGTTAATGTTTTCATTCAAGATGTTTACAGTATATTTGACACAGAGTGGAAATAATTTTAAGATAATAGCATCAATGTTTGAGCTATGGTAGTGGACTTGAAGTAGTTGATAGTTAATTGTGAGATAAAAAAACGGCATTAATTATGCGTTTAAGACAGCTCTAGACAATGTAAAAACTTTTAATGAATAAGATGGAAGTTTATTTGTACAACAAAATAAGAATAAAGAGTTTGAATAATGGGTTTTAAAATCTCCTCCCTCTCCAGGTCTATATTATATCCTTCGGCTCTTTACATGAACACACATGTACATGAACACACATGTACATGAACACACATGTACAAGAACACGAACGAACACACACACACAAACACACACACACACACACACACACACTGAACTTTTTCTGTAAATGAAAAGGACCCCAATTAACAGCAGTGCCTGAGATAAGAAGCCGCGAAGCCCTCGTGACCACTTTAGCGTACCACATTATAAAGCACTAATTAATTTGTAACAGCCATTAGCAGGAGAGTCGCTGGAGCATGAGGTTTGCTGAAACACAGCAAAACGCCATTTGTTTAGAGCAATGCATCTGTCCCCTGTGCACGCTGTTCTGACTGCACTCGGACTCTATTTGTTGTGTGGATAATATTATTTTGATAGCATGTTTTAAAGACACAGGATGGCAGGCTAAGACGAAAAGAAAAACGTCCACATTCTATTGGACATACATGGGCATTGTCTGGTCCTCCCGGTTCTGCGCAGTGGACAAGCTCCCCTGATGCTTTGCGCCAAATACGTGTGTGTGACTGTCACGCAGATATCATGGCTCGATAGGTCTGCTTCTCATCCCTTACTGCCAGTGTCCACCACCATGTACGGGGTTTGCCGCTAGGACTAGCACCAGAAACCTTGCAACCACAGCTATGAGCTGCCACATTGGCGATAGAGGTGGAGAACATGGTCCACTCAGACTCAATATCCCCTTCTCCTCCGGGACCTACAGTAGGAGAACCTCCACCGGTGGTGTGAATTGAAAGTCCATTCAAGACATTCCCAGCAGACCCTAACTAAAGGCTTGGGTCTGCCAGGTCTAACCGGCTTCCTCTCCTGCCAGCAGATCCAACTCACGACCAGGTGGTGATCGGTTGACAGCCCCGCCCCTCTCTTCACCCGAGTGTCCGAGACACACGGCCGAAGGCCAGATGACACGGCAACATTGTCGATCATCGACCTCCGGCCTAGGGTGTCCTGGTGCAAGCATGTCGGTGGCATGTGCTTATGGACGTTTTTGAGCCTGGACCCACCCCCACTGGTTCACGCAGAGAACAAGCATTATTCTGTGTTAATATTACAAAGTGCTAGAGGGGTGAGTCTGAATTAAAAGTCACAGCAAATGGAGTTTTACAGGAGGACCCCGAGTTATAAATTATATTCAGATTAGATTCCTCCTACTCGCTAGGAGAAACGGCACAATTACAAATACATTTTACAGTGTGACATTTTGTGCCTGGATTTCTCGTCCCACACTTTGCACCGAGAAGAAAGCCCTGCGGGGGGCAGCTCGCCGACCACTTCCATCAAAGCTAATAGTGTGCAGCGCTCAGTGTGATGAATGTAGAAAATGGGAATGAGTTTTTGAAATAAAAAGCATGAATATCTATCTGTATCGTGTCGCACCTCATTTAGTCCCCAATATCATCTGTCTGGTCATTTTGTGGTTTGTGTAAAATGTCTTCACATTGAAGTTCTGTTTACTGTGAATATGTCTTGTTCAGGCCTTCTCAGCTTAAGTTTTTACACTACAATAACTTGTAACCACTTACTTGTACTCATTCTTTTTTCATGCATATGTGAGTAATTTTTAATATGCAATATTATATTGTATTTTGTATACTTGGTGTATAATTGGTGAAAATGACAAAAGATGCGAAGTTCTGGGATTGTGTCACAGCAGAAGACAAGTTTTATTGTTAATAAAAAGGCACAACCAGAGATTTTCAGCGTGCACATGGTTTTAACCCAGACAGATTAAGGATTCTCTTGCAGATTGAGAAGCGCAGTGCAATGATGAAGTGTAATGTCAAAAATGGTCTGAGGCACACATTACTTTCAAATAAAGTCCTTACTAAAAACATGGTCTTAAAGATATTTAGGATTTTGTACTTCCGGGTGGATCATCAAGAATATTGGTCCACCCAATTGTCGATCATTCTGGTAATATGTACTCGTCAAATAAGACCAGAGAGTTTTGTTCAAAAAGTGGAGGGGGAAATTATTTCCTAAAATTTGGAAAAATCCTTCTACATACCTTTAAGTCTCTGCGTTTTGACACAAGGACTTCTTCAGCACACTACACTGTTTTTTAAACTGCAAGTCTTCTAATCTATTTTAATTCATATAGTGTATGTCATTCTGCCATATACCGTCAAAAAATCTTGGCAAGATGTGACACTCCCTTCCTAGAGAGTTTGTGGACGAAATCCCCAATGTTTAAGAACTTTTACATCTGAAGCCCAATTTTTCATGAGAACACCTTTATCTCACCTCATTACAGCCGGATCACCACCACTCGCCCTAACTGTTGTTCGCTGCCCTCTCGGATGTTCCCTCTGCCGCAGTCTTCGCACCATCAATCGGCCTCACCTCAGGCAACCCTCCGGGTTTTTCTGTTTCTGGACATTAACCACTGTTTCATTTTAAAGCAGTTATATTGGTTTGTAGCCTCCTTTAGCTTAAGCAAATATCAGCAGGAAATGTTATGCCGCTGCGTAACTTGATTTTGATTGATCATAATGTCAAATTTAATTAAAATATATTACATTTTTGTCAAACTCAGTTCACTAGAGGAGTGTGTCTGAATTTGCCTTTTGCGTGTGTTGTTTTAGTTTGTTCAAAGTGATCGAATCGCGAAACTGATAAAAGATACTTAAGGGGCGTCGCAGAAAAGTCGCTCACTAAAATTTCACTAGCAAACGCTTTTACATCAAAGGATCATTGATTTACCCAGTCATGCAGTCACAATGTGTAGTTATTACAGCCCCATTTTTTTTGATTAACTTTCAGGTATGAGTTGGCGTTTTAGATAAACACTGTGAATGTTTGACCTGAAACGAACACAGCACACATGTTGTCGTTTTGTTGAGAATGACAAGTTCTTTGTTACTTACACGGCTCTTTACGATGCAGGATTTGTCCTTCAGAACCTTAACTCTGAGTTCCTTAACCCACAGACAGTTGTAGCATCCATGCTTTTCCAAGCTGTCATTTGTTTAGAAGTGCAAAAGCTTGATTGTAACACTGGATAGTTTGAGGTCTCCTGGAACTGAACTGGCAGATATTTATCCAACTCATAACTCAATCTAGGATTGTGTCTTTAATTCAGACAATCTTTAATTCTTCCTATCACCATTCACTAAGGTGCCAGAAGCTTCAACCTTGATATTACCAAAACATGTAGTGGAAAAATACTGCCTTGTGCATATTGTTAGAATAACGAGTTAGAACTTTAACCACAGTAGCTTCAAAGTGTCATCAAATATCCAAAAAGCAAGAAAATACTCGGAAGAAGAGTCGCATTTACTTCGCATATCAGCTGCAATTTGTGTTGGCCACTTCATTAACAGGATGTTGATGCGTCACGTGACTGCAAGCCAAGAATTGCAACAAAAATATTTAAGGGCTACATACTCAACCATCTCCCTCTCCACCAAAGATTCCTTCATGGTCCTGTCTTGGGTCCCCCTTCCCACATTTTTAGCCTTCCCTGAAAACTTTGTGGGCATAATGAAATCGGTAGTGAAGAGCATTTGTCTCACACCCTACTAGCCAAATCTAGAGTCCTGTCTAACATTCATTACCATTATCCATACTTACTTCCAAAGCCACCTAACTTCTCCCGGTGGGACGTGCCCAGAACACCTCCCCAGGGAGGCGTCCAGGAGGCATCCTGAACAAATGCCCGAGCCACCTCAACTGGTTCCTCTCAACGTGAATGGTCCAATACAACGACAGCATCACTGCGCACGCTGCACCGATCTGCCTGTCAATCTCACGCTGACTCTCACTGACAGACTCGATCAGGACACAGAATAGAGAGTGCTGGAGGGCTGAGCGGCTTTTTACTAGATAAAATACTTGCATTTTAGATTCATGCAGCTAAAATCTGGAACACTCTTCTTGAATATGTGAGATAGGCCTCTTTTCTGACAATGTTTAAATCAAGGTTAAGCAACATATCTTGTTTCTCATTCACCCAATTCCCAATTGCTAAAGGGGTAATGATAATGAATGAGAAACACTTCCCACCGGGAACACAGCCTCCTCCTCTCTGCTTTTCACATGTTTTAATCACTTCTCACTCCAACGCTTACCCGAGCCACTTCTCAACACAGTGTGTTTAGAAACTTGCATCATTATATACTGCAAATTACAGCATGACCTGGCCCTGTTTTTTTTTCTTTCACTCAAAATATTGACATAATATGTATGTTGACATAGTATGTATATGTACAGTTTATACACACACACACACTACATTTTTTGCTATGTTCATCCTCCGCCTGCAGTTATCCCGCTCTCAGCTTGGAGCATTTCAGACCTGCGCCTGCGGTGATGTCGAATTGCTTGCTTGTGGATATATGCCTTCACAGTCAACTGTGACTGGATACAAGTGATGCTAACGTGATCGTCGATCATAATAGTTCTTCATAGACTTTGTAAGGGGGGCGACAATAGCTCAGTTTTAGCTCTGGTCTTTGGACCTAATGGTCGTGGGTTCGAATCCACCACAATCCATGTCATCTTCTCCCACTGATGTCTTCTGTCGTTGTGTCCCTGGACAAGACACCTAACCCCACATTGCCTGAAGCCCCCCTGAAAGACCAAGGCCATGACTTCAATCATGGAGAAGCCATCATCCTGCTGGAGGATCAGCGAGGGACTGGTGCATTGAGACTTGCGTGGCAGCTCTGATTGCCACCCCCCCGACCCAGAAATGGAATAATAAAAAGGAGTAGAAAATGAGGACGACAACAGACTTTGTGCCTTACAAAGTCTGTCGTCGTCCTCATTTTCTAAATACATACACTGCAGCAGCTGCACTTTTGTGCTTGCTGCCGATGTGTATGCATTTCTGACTGAGCTACATGTGGAGCAGTGTAGTATTTTTTCTAATGTCACTGGTTACTAGGCCAATGGCCAAAGTGTGCAAAGCCATAGGGTTCGCGCTATTACCATTAATGACAAGTTTAACTGTAGGTTACGTTGAAGCTTTCAGTTAAATGCAAATATAAAATATAAGGTCCAAGAAAAGCACCTAGCACATTAATAATTCGAATTGACACCAAAGTGACTAATGCTAATGTAATATCTTTGGGATTTTTGTGGTCCTTCATTGCCTGGAAGGTCTGTATGCTTTATACTTATAATCTTATTGTATTTTACCATCCATCTGTTGGTGGCTTGTGGGCTTGGGAGTCCATGGCCATGTATTGCACATGCATACTGGGTAGAGTGGATTGTGAAACTGAGAGTGAGAAAGGTGCGGCAGAGCGAAAGAGAGAGGTACAGTAGAGCAAAAGAGAGAGGAGCAGCTCAACCATGCCTGTGGCCTGTGAGACAGAGTGAGCGAGGTGCGGCAAAATGAGAACCAGTTATTTTGAGAACAGCTATTTTAATAGTGAAGTTAATGGATTTAGAGCTTGTGGATCAAGGTTTATGCAACAGAATAAACACTAATAACAACAGAAAAAATACATTTATTGGGAAGAGTAAAGAATAATTAAGCCTAATCAAGTAAAATGTAGTAATCTCCTTAGACATGTCTGTCAGTATGTGCACAGAAACCAAGAACTGGTGCCAACTGACCTCTGAACATGGGGCAGTGAGCAGCACCACTGACAGATGGCTGGCCATGAATCGTAGATTTTATACAGACTATAGCAGCTCATGTGCACAGAGCAAGACCTCAGAAGAAAACCTTAGTTTTATGTTTATTGGACCCTCAAGACCAGAGAAATCCTCATTTCCCGATTCTGTTCTCTATAATAAGTAATCTATGAACCCGGTGGTTGTTTATTAAAAACATGGTTCATAGGAAATGTTTAGATTGAGCTAAAACAGGGTTATAAAAAATAACAGGCTCCACCTCTAGTTAAGAGGCTCCACCTCTTGTACCACTTACCACCAGCCGTTTGAAGAAGTGCTAGAGAAACATGCACACATCTTTGTGTGGCGATGCCATTATATTTTCTTACATTTCGCTAAAATGGCCATGTAAGTTGGGTAAATCCCGCACATGTCACGGATTCAGAAAAAATATTTGCCAAAGAAGGTAGTAGGACACAGAGGAGGGGCTAGGTGCATGGATCACAGCTATGTGAGTGCACATGAGAACACACAGTTTCTATTTATAAGTTTTAACATTTTTTTGGGCTCAGTCACATCTTGACATCAACTTTCAGACAATTGAAATCAATTGAGTGATTAAAGGCCTATTACTTTCAAGTATGCAAAATAACAGAATAATGCGGTTTAATTTTTCCACAAAATTTTACTCTCTAATCCAACAATTTCTGTTGGAATAAACACTGTGGATTATTTATGAGAAAAGCAAATTAACCCAGCTTTAATATGCATTGTCTCTTTATCTAAAAATCAAAAATCATTTATACATTGCAAAGCTGTTTGTCAATCCAATCAATAGTGGTCACCTGTTTCTTTTGTAACTGATTTTCTTCCGACTGCTTTCATCTATTTATGTACTGCAAAAAATAAATAAAAAATACGAGCAAAGTCATTCTGTGCTTTCCTTTAAACGTGCTGTTTCATGTTTGTTCCGGAATATAAAATGTGTTTGCAGTGCGTTGCCAGGTAGGGAGCCCTGTAGGGATCTGATTATGCCTGTGTGCATGTGCCTGTGTGTATTTTGGAGAAAAGACAATGGGAGGCTGTTTGTTGTTTACTCAGCATAACCCAATCATTCTGTTGACTTTGTGAAAAAATAAAAATACAAATCAATGATATGTTTGTGCAATACATGTGTAAAAAGGAGGATTGCCAAGGATCATATTTTGAATCAATTAAATGGGATATAATAATAGAATGGGATATTTCATTTATATTATTTTATGCCACCACATTGCACTCAAGAAAATATATTGGTTAATTAAAACTGATGTTTAGAAAGAAAAGAAAAAAAAAGCTAAAACATACATAATGGTTTGTCCCAGAAAATCATACCACAACATTTGGTCTTCATCTTATTAGAAAACATGTTATCTTTGGCATACTTACAGAAAAAGAGCCTATGTGAGTTTGTGACTCATCTTTATTTTTGCTATATAAATATGCCAAAAATACCTGCATGGGAGACCAGTGATGGAACCAAACGTATTTGAGAACTGGGAACACTTTAGATAGATTTTATTGTATAGTTTATTTTTATTTTTTGAAATGTGGGTACCTCAGGCAGCAAAATGGACAAAAATGGATAAGGGATGAGTTTGTGTTTTGCTGAGTTGGGATGCAGCCAGCCTTCTCCTGCTGCTTGAAGTGCACATGGGGGCGCTCATGCCCGACTCCCACAGTGCTGTCATGACACCTGTGGACACATGCTCCTGCTCTCCCCCACATCTGCTCCTCTCCTATTCCCCCCTGACACGGGCTGAAACGTCACGCTCTTCTGCCTCCAGCTGTTTCAGTGAATCACTGCCGCTATGGCTAAATGGTTTTATAGATAAAGGCTAGGAAGCCAAACTTATCATTTTTTTACCGTGCAATTATAGAAAATTGTCTTTTTTGAGTTTGAATGTATCAATATTGTTCTCTCATCAAAAACAGACTTGGAGTTGTTTTTAGATCCATCCACGCAAATATCAAGAACTCCTGACACAACCATGCAACTCCGCACCTTCTATCTAAAAGCTCCTGACTCAGTCCTGTAATAGACTGATGATCAAATCTCTTTTCTGCCTTTTAAAACAACTACCCATCAATTAGTTTTGGCAATTTCTTGTGAAATGATGACCGTTGCAACCGTCTGTTTTTGCAGGTGGAATTTTGATTTATTTATTCCCAATATTGAGTTAAATATGAAAACTAAGTATCAATACCCTCTCAGGGCCCAATTCAATTTTAATGATAAAAAAAATCTGATATTTGTGGAAAATAACGGGGTAGTAATATACAATCCTGAATTCACAGGCGATGCAATCTGGCATGTTGCAGATTTGCAACATTGGCTTGCTGTGGTAAATAGAGCTGACTTGATTTGAGATTGTTTTGTTTTATAATGAACGTTGTTTGTCCCAAGTTGTAACAGTAAAATGTTGTAAACAAGAAAATACCTTAGCTCAAAGAGGCAAATAGTGACCCACAAGGGCTCGACCTGTCTTTTTCACTTTTCTGTCAGCGAAAGCTGATCTAAATTTGACCAGTATACATGAGAAAACAGCTTATAAAACTCAACAGAGTTATTTATATCCCTAAATAGATTCTATTATATAGTTACATTTTTAAGATTTGAAATGTGTGTACGTACAATACAATACAATACAATACAATTTATTCTTGTATAGCCCTAGATCACAACAGAAGTCATCTCAGAGGACTTAACAAAACCATTGAAATCACCAACAGCTTTAAAGGGCTAAGAAAGTCAAGGACATTTTTTTGTCAGTGAGTTTGTACGTGTCAGACTTGTTCTGAAAGCCAGGAACTAAATATTTCTGTTGCTAAATATAGTTCCCGAAATGTTCCAAATTACAATGATAATGAGACATTTGGAATGTGAAACAATATATTGGGTAACAAAAATATTGTATGTCATAGTAACTCAATGACATCATACTTTTAGCGTGGATGATGTAACATGGTTAAAAGCTAAAAATAAATACGATGGAAAAATACTGCACCACATGCGAGGAAGTTGAGCACACTAAAAAGGTTAAATTAATAAAAAACATCTTTCACATTCAAACGTGGAAAGGCACAAATCGTTTGGCGTCATACAATAAGCGTGTCCTATTTGCCGGTGTACGTGGCGAGGAGAGGAGAATGGGGCCGTATCGGAGTGAGCCTGGGTTAATTTGCTGTGAGTGGGAAGCCTTCGCCTCTGGTCAGAGAACAGGGGCCTGTCTCTTCTGGTATGACAGAGCAGTGAGATGCCCCATGGAAAGAAAGGCAGAGAACAAAGTCATTATAATGTCACAAAGATCCCTAAAGTTGGGGTACCTAAGTTTCAAACCACCCAGAAACTGAACAATATGGAATAAATGTTCTGGTTTGCAGATAGAACCCCAACAGAGGTATTAGACTGAATATTTTCATTCACAACACAAACAAACAGGACAGGAGACTATTAGCGAAATGGGCATTCAGCAACAAGACACAACCAGATCTGCAACGACAAGGAGCAGCAGGAAAGTAAAGGGAAAGCCACGAGACACAGGTAAGATCTGAATAACACAAGAACTGGACGCACTACCGACTGACATGGAGTTATTTGGCAGAGTCAGAGTGAGTAATAAGTGCTGGTGTGTCTTGTCTGCAGCACACTTGAACCTTGCCCTGCCACCCCCACTTACGACACATTAGACCCTAACAATAAAATCCATAATCGTATTCCTCACCCACAAAACAGTTTGGGTGAAGTAGTTTTCACATGCATGCAATTTTTTTTTGCCTTTAACATATTTGTAGGTCAACTTTTCGAACAGAAAAGTGAAAAAGAGAGGATAATCCTCCCTCAGCCAATCAGCTCCGAGACAAAAGCATCAAATTCATAGGTCTCTTTCTGACAAGATGAGGACAGCATGATTTGTTCACAAAATGTTACTTTTGCAAGACTCTTTCTGTTTTTTTAAAACTGGTGGGTTTATATACAGTAGAATAAAAACTGGAGTACTTTAAAGCTTCAGTGGCCTCATAAACAAGTCTCATATAAAAGTTTTGTCATATATTTTGTACACGTCTTCATGTAGTGTCTGATCAAGTCAAGCAGTGATCATGGTTACAGTTTGGGTAATGATGAGAACGTTGAAAGTTGTGTCACTGTGCTGCAGAAAGATTTGTGTATTTTTAGTGATGAGGAAAGTGGAGCACAGATGGTCTGCAGTCATTGGGTGAGGTTCAGTCAAACCCTTTTATAATGGGTTTATTATGTGTGCTGTCAGCTGGACCCACAAGTAGTTCTCATATTAAATTTAAAAACTGTACATTATTATACATTTGAAGTTGGATTATTAGATTATTCAACAATGTGTTCCAAACCGCCAAAACAAACATGCACATTTTATTCCACTGTTTTATTTGCTAGAACGCAGTGGGAGCGGTTTGGAGAGGCTCACACATCCCTATCCACACAAACTTCCTCCTGCTCATCCAGATTTCCCAGGCCAGATTTCTTCTCCTGTGAGCACCTCGGCCCAACCATTTCAAACTCGCCCACAAACCATCCCAGTGCATGTTGGAAGTCTTGGTTTGTTCAAGCCAACAAGATAAGATCATCTGCAAACAGCAGAGATGAAAGCTCCCAAACCTGACTGTTCCTAATTTATCCAGTTTTTACAAAATGTTGAAAATAATAATATAAATAACTGTAAAAGTAACCGATGTAAATATTGTCTTGTCATATCAAAAGTTTAATCAACAGACTTTCATTGAGTAAGTTATCTCTAGAGCAATTGTGGCTAACTAAAACAAAAGTAAAAAAAAAAAATATATATATATATTATTACAGTGGAAACTGACGATCGTAGCAGCAAATATATGATTTGAAAGGAATGCAGTTGGTCCTGGACCTTCTAAAGGTCAATTATGTTAGCTAACCAACTAGATATTCTGTAAGAAAAGCTGAAATGAGATTTTCTTGAAGATTGTGATCTGGACCATTTCCAAAGTAAGATTTAATGCAACACAATCTTCATTTCAAGCCTGAAACATCATGACTTGATCCACACATTGCAAGACAAGTGTATTTGTTAGAGGTTCTATTCGTTGCTGATAACCTTTCTCTTGGTGGTATATTTAGATTGTATTTCCGATCACTAGAGCTTAAGTATTTACACACAGGTTATTTTTAGCCGCTGTCGCACTCCCTTTGGCTGGATGCGGTGCTCTGTCTTTCCACCGCAGACACCACCCCTCCCCATTCACACTACCGTGAAAAGCTGGAAGCTGGATTGGCTAATATTTTATCTTTCGTTCACTGTAGGATATATTTTCTTTTCATGATCAAAGCAGTATTTATATCTTTATGGCTTATTAATAGAAACTGTCATTGATTTGTTATCAAATATAACTGTTGTCGGCACTGGATTTGTATTACATTTGAAGTTCTCTAAAGTCTACCTGCACATATAGTTTGCCCCACCCTATATAACACATTTTCATAGTGTGGCAGACACTAGGGGTCGCCACCGCCACAGTGTTGGTACTTGCCTGGCATCCGGGGGGAGCTGAGCATAAAATGGCCACTCACGTTATGCTCAGTCTCGGCTCCCTGCTCGCTGGTGCCAGGTAAGGTCTTAACTCTTTCCCCCTTATTTTAACAAATGTATGGTTTTTAATGTAGTTTTAATCATTTGCGTAGGGCTGGATTACTCAGGGGCAGAGCATTGAGGTGGGGACAAGTTTGGGGTTTTAACTTGGTTTTTAACCTCATTGATTTTTAACCGTCTCTATTCTTTTAATTCCAGGAGTAGCCTGCAACTGTTTTTTTTTTTTTTAGTTTACTGTTTTGTGTTTTTCTAGTTTACTGTTTTTTAGTTTTTTTAGTTTACTGTTTTGTGTTTTTTTAGTTTACTGTTTTGTGTTTTTTTAGTTTACTGTTTTGTGTTTTTTTAGTTTACTGGTTTGTGTTTTTTTTAGTTTACTGTTTTGTGTTTTTTTAGTTTACTGTTTTGTTTTTTTAGTTTACTGTTTTGTGTTGGTTTTCATTCCTGGTACAGTTTTAATTCTAGCACTGCACTTCTAAATAAAGGTTTTAGGTTATAATGTTGTAGACTCTGGAGCTTAGGCGAGTAGTTTATTTATATTTAGTTTTGCCAGGGCGCCCTGAGGGGGATTTAGCCCAGTGTTTTTCGGTTATTTGCACAATTGGGTTTTCAGTTGTTTTTGTTGTGAGTGAAGGTAGCACTTTCTGTTTTGTTACGGGTGGGGCTACTCCCCGCGCAGGTCGCCCTCGTTGGATTTATTCATTAGGTTATTAGTTTATTTTAGCGTTGCAATTTTTCATGGTGCCCAGGGGTTGCAACTTTTAAACCTTTTTGTGATTTTATATTTTGACTTCTGGACTTTTTTAACATCTTTTAAAATCTTTTCAAAACTTTTAATTGCTCCAGCCTTTTTAATAAAATGTTGATTGCACATTTTAAGCCTTGTCTCTGTATCGTTTGTTTACATACTTAAATGTGTCCTTGCACTGGCTTCCTGTGGCTCAGAGAATAGACTTTAAAACAGCTCTGCTTGTGTACAAGTCTCTCCATGGCCTCGCACCAAAATATATTAGTGACATGTTAGTCCCATATGAACCAGCCCGGACTCTGAGGAGCACAGGGACTGGACTCCTGTTAGTGCCCAGAGTCAGGACTAAACATGGGGAGGCTGCTTTTCAGATTCATGCTGCTAAAATCTGGAACAGTCTTCACGAAGATGTGAGACAGGCCTCCTCTCTGACAATGTTTAAAACCAGGTTAAAAACGGTTCTGTTTAGCTGTGCATACAACTGAGGGATTTTATATTTTTATCTTTCTTTTTAATGTTCTGTGATTATTTATGATTTTAATGCTTTCTTATTTTGTTCAGCACTTTGAGTTGCCTTGTGTATGAATTGTGCTATACAAATAAACTTGCCTTGCCTTGCCTTGTGTTTTAGTTCCTGGTTTTATTTAATAGTATTACTTTGAACTTTTGAAAAGGTACCTCAGGTGACAATAGTTTTTAGTAGTGCTAACATGAACCTCCTAGTCCTGGACTTCATGTTTTGTGCATATGAAGAGACATATTATGTAAAATTGTTGGTATTTAGCTTTCAACCATAATGTGACATTGTCGCCTCATCAAAAACAGACTGATGGTGATTTACACGATTAGATTAACGCTCGGCAGACGCATGATGTGGTACTAGTACTATGCATTTATTGCATTTTAGACATGAAATTATGGATACGGTTTGGGCTACACCTAGATTAGAGAAATATTACCCCTATTACACATGTAGCAGCATTGAACAGTGAGCATTCTTGCACGTCTCTGTAAAGCATCAAACCGACAAGCCCATTCCCAGAGTTTATCTGCATATTCATTCGAAGACTATAGAGTACTGAATGATATCCATAATTCCAGTGAGAATGCTGTGTGCAGTAAATGAAGCGCTTTCTATTTTGGCCACACTTCCACATCTCACGCGTAACATGATGTAGACAGTTGATAACACATTGCATTTTTGTGTTTCTCCAATCAATACACTCTTGGACATGAATTGATTTTTTGTCTTCCACAGCTAAAATGAGACATCACTGCAGCTCTTCTCACACGCATGAATGGACCTGAATTATTGTTAATAAGTGCCCACGAAGACGGTGCATTCGCTGTCATTAGGTTGGCCGATTACTCGTTATCGTTCCCAAATGAAAGCAAAGCAAACCCTTCAAAGTCATGAAGGCCCTGTGTTCTATTTCACAGTGTTTTTAAATTAGCAGGAAGCATTGTAGGAAAAGGATGCGCAAAGCAGCATTCATCTATATCATTTATGACGTTTTGGACAATTTTTGTCCTGTCATTTTGGATAGGACTGAATAAAAAGAGAAAGTGTATTTGTAACTGAACACATGATTTGAGCATTGTTCTCTGGGAGTGTTTAAAAAATCAGTTGTCCTCTCAATCTGAGAAGCGTGGCCCAGACTTCAATTCCCACAGACACTTCCTCCAGCTCATTCGGGGGAACCCTAAGGTGTTGTGAGGCCAATGTGTCCTGGGTCTTCCCCAGAGTATTCTCCCAGTGGGACATAAAGGACTTAAAGGACAACTCACCCTCAAATCCACTTTTTTTTTGCTGATAAACGGTATAAATGAGTGTCCAATAGTGTTGTCTACATATCCTGGTCATAATCTTGTCACTTTGGTGCAAATTAGTTGAAAGTTAAACTTTCTGCCTAAAACCGTCTGTGAGGCGCCATCTGCTGGCGACCTGTATTACTACATTTGAATTTTGAATCTGGCGCCAACACTGGCGCGGCAGCAAGACCTGACGTCTGCAAGTTAGACCTGACGTCAGCAGCCCCCCGCCCAGAGCTATATAAACGGCCCAGTCTCGTTCACGCCCCCTTTAGTCCTCCAGGCTACGCCCATTTAGAGGAAGATTTGAACAGGAAATGTGAGTGACGTAAGCTCCGAGGAGCGGGGGTGAGAACCACTTTAACTTGCAGAAGCCTATGGGGAAGTAGTTGTGGCCATGCCTGGCACGCTTCCGTCAGTGTACCCCAGGGCAGTTGTGGCTACAGTACTAGTCTTTGAGATTCCAAAAAAGCGCTATGAAACACAGATGCACTATTATTATTATTATCAAACTTATAACTGAGCAATCAGGCGCTTTCTATTACCGAATTCAACTTTGGCCAGAGATCGTGCAAGCTCAAAATTGGCTCTATGGTTTCTTTGGGATGATTTTCTGTCATGATGACCCATTATTCTTACCATTGCTACTATTCAAGTTTTTGGGACATGCAGTCGAAGTCTGCAGCTGGTCATTTGTATGTTAGCTGTACTGTAGCTGTGCTCTCAACACACGTGGAGTCGCACACATGCACATACCAGCATCCTCAGCAAGTCACATCTAAGTTTGGGTGCTGCTAAGTCTCACCAGGAAACCCTATCCCTCATTGTCCCAGCACCTCACATGACATTTGAAGACCCAGAGCAGAGGGCTGCATTTTGAACTTTGTATGTCTTCATCTGTCTTTTTTAACTTTTTAACTAACAAGTTGACATTGCAATCTTGGGATAAACACCTTTGATTATATGTTTTTGCTAGACATGAAACCACTCTCCACCTATATTCTGTTTTTCCTATCCCTATGATATGTTTCTGAATTGAATGCATGCAGATGGTATTGGCTCCTTAGAGTTCTGGTGTTGTGGTCACTATATATTCGGGTCCATCGTGGGATGGTCCGTCTGAGGGCTCCACATGCTATACTCCTGATGCCTTCATTCTGCAGTCACAGTCTCAAGAGCAACTATAAAACTCTCACAGCAGTCTGCATGAGCTCAATACGCCCAAGCTTTTAAGAGGAGCAGTATGCAAAAATCTGGCCAAAAGTGGTATTACAACACTCTTCCTGACTCAGGTTTCCAGATGTGCAGATGAATCCAGCTGGGACCATAATAGCTGAATAGACAAGAGTTTTACCTACAACAAATCTATAACTCACCTTTTTCACAAAGGCATCCCTGATAGAAATCTTCGTTTTATTCAATGTTTTGTCATTAAAGTGATTGTCTGGAGTTTGTCAGAAAAAAGAGAGAGAGGTGCATGATTTGAAAAAAAAGTAAAAAAAATGACCCAAGCTCCCTCCCCCTTCCTTTCTGATTGGTCTACGCCTACGTTTCCGTAACAATCAATCAACACATTTAAATGTTAATCAGAGAACACATTATTCATTTACATTATTAATACACATGCACAGAGGTTTTTTTTAAATTATTTGTTAACGTATTCATGACAAAAATTATGTTTTAATGCACAAAAGAAGCGATCGCGGTAAACCCGGAAGTAGCTATTATCATTGATTAAACATTATAGGACACATCTGCAGAGGATCTGATTATGGATATAGGTTCAGTATATAAATGATTATGGATATAGGTTCAGTATATAAATGGGTAACTCAGTGCAGATGTTCAGAATTCTTTGTTCAGTTTTCATGTAGTTCCAGAGCCTAATGGAGACTGGATTCAGAGGCTCCGTGAAAACAAACAACTGAGCATGCGCGCAGCCACGAGCATCAGCGCCGATGATTGACAGCTCTTGGCATCACTTGATTGGTTAAACTGGACGGCATCGTGGATTTTTAGCTATAGCTAAGAGCAGGGAAGGCGGCACTTACCTGTATTATAAGAATTCATAAAATTAGTTAATTTATATCAACATTTAGGGCCAGGAGGTCAGCTTAATACAATTCTTAAAATTTGTAATTCATTTACAGTTCCAGACTTTCACTTTAATGATTTGAGAATCATAGCAAAACCTCTTTTTAGTTTTGAAGCCATATGTTACTTTACCAGTGAGATTAGCTTGACGCTGTAAATTCTGGCCCAGGTCACAGACTTTCTGATTGATAAAACAGTGGAGAGCGGGACATCGAAATTAAAACAATAACAAGATAGTGGCTGTAAATCTAATCTTTAAATTTCAGTGTTTCGGCTGAACTACTGTTATCAGTTAAAGAAGTCTTCAAAAAGATCATGGTTTATTAAAGCCTTTTGACATAGTAGGGCCATTTAATGATGACTTGACATGAAAATCTTACATATGGCCGCATTAATGGAGACATATGCTTTTTATTTATTTTTTTGCTTTAACCGTGTTACATTATTATCCCCTCATCATAAAAACAACTTGTTTTAGCTCTATCCACACAAATAAATAGTATTCCCCCTCTTTCAACCTTTTCCCTTTCCATAACCAACTCGAACCAATTACTGCATAGGGTCCATCAGTGTGTAATCTAATCTCGGTTCAAATACTGTTGCTCTTTGAAGCTCTCAGCTCTGCTGTTTATAGAAAATATTGAGGAACAGAACCTGGATTGGGTTGTAAAGAAGTATACAGCTGGGAGAGGCTTTGAAGAGATTTCCAACGCTCTGGACATCTCAGAGCACTGTCCAATCCATCATCTAGTAATGAGAAGAGAATGGAACAACTGCAGATCTACAAAGAGATCATCTGTCTGCCGAAACTCACAGCTGATTACTCTGGAGGAGCTGTACACATCCATAGCTCACCCGGGGGAATCTGTACATGTTTGTGTCTCCAAGTAATGATATCAGTGAACCAGGGCTGTCAATAATCATTTTGGTTGATTAATGTATTATGTTATTGCATTCAAAGAGCCCAAAGTTGTTAAAGCAACGGAAAAATCTTTCCTCATGACTGTCAAAAGTCAGACTTTTCTGAAAATCCTAGGTCAATTTCTGAGTCCTGAGTCACAATGACTAATAAATAATGATCTAATGACTAATAAAAAATGATCTAGAAAACAGCCCAGAGATTTGTTTGAACTGCCCTCCAACTGAATTAAATTTCAGTACAGAACACAGCCCTCCTACAAGTCACCAATGATCTCATTGCCACCAACTCCGGTTCACTCTCCATCATTGCAGCTTTTGACGCATTGACCGCAGCCTCCTTCTCATGCACCATTAGTACATCTGCATCTTCTACACAGCACTGTTGCGGTTCTTCTTCTATCCCTCCTACATCTCCAACCGCCACAACGTCCAATCACTGTTAAACGAATAAAGGATCTCTTAATCTTAATCAAAGAATTCTCCACTATCTCTATGGGTGGCCCTCAAGGTTCGACACTTGGCCCCCTTCTCTTCATCATCTATATGCTTCACCATATGAATCATATGTCATCATTGACTAAATTCATCCCCGAGTCACTCTCTCACACGCTACCTTTCTGATTTTATAAAATGGATGGACCAAAACTTTCTCAAACATATCTCTAATCCCTCATCCTCTCACCCAGAAATGCTCATTCACGTCTCATCACCTCCAGACTCGGCTCCTGCAACAGCCTCCTCCATGGTCTCAGCTTCAATATATCCAGAACTCTGCTTCCTTCCTGCTAACCAAAACCCACACCAGAGACCACATCACCCCCATCCTCAGACAACTCCACTGGCTCCCTGTCCCATTATTATGACTAATTATTTTTCATATTCATTAGTCGACCAAATTTGGTATTTGATTTTCCATTGAATTAAGTTTCAATTACACACTGCAGAAATATTGATGCTAGTACTAATCTTAATTCACCTTGTTAATCAATATTTTTTAGGCCGAACAGAGGTTCAAAAAAATGACATTTGCTTATGGTAGGTGATACCAGGACCCTTCAAAAAAGTCTGAAATGTCAACCAATAAAAGCAAAGCGACCCCTTCAGCAGCTTTCTGTGAAAATGTTAAATACACTTGTAATAATGTACTTTTGACCAAAAAAAATCACTGAGGTCCATTTCCATTCTGCTGATAGACGGAAAATTCTCATCCCTGGTAAAAAAAGAAAAAAAAAGTATGTGTGTATACACTGCTGTCAAAATTAGCGTGTTAACGCACGTTAATTAATTGTATTCATTAATCGAGTTAATAAAATTAACGCATTGACAACAACACAGCGAACGGCGGCGCTGTAACGTCATGCGCACAGGACTAATCTCTGCTTATTGTGTCTGTCTTTGCGTAACCTGTGCATGCAATAAATACACCTCTGAAGCTGGGCTTCTATTGTTGTTATAAAAAACTAAAACAGTACATATGAACACTATGTTGTCATTTATCTTTCCATTCAAACAGTCATTTACAGAAAAATATGGCATCATTTTGCCGATATTTAGAAATGCATTTCATTACGATCGATTAATTTTTAAGCTGTAAATAACTTGATTAAAAAGGTTAACCGTTTGAGAGCCCTAATATATATATATATATACATATATATAGTACAGACCAAAAGTTTGGACACACTTTTTCCTTCAATGAGTTTCCTTTCTTTTTATGACTATTGACTGAAGATTCACACACAGGCTGTGTAAGGGCTATTTGACCAATAAGGAGAGTGGTGGGTTGTTGGGCCAGATGACCTGGGGCCGTATTCCTAAAGATACTTAGAGCTAAGAGTTGCTCCTAATGGCCAAATGCAAAGAATATTCTTAGAATCTTGACGTACTCTCATAATTTCCCCTAAAAGTGAGCGTTTCCTAGTTAAGAAAAAAGCGATTCCAAAAGAATCCTAGCCCTTAAGAGAGCTCCTAAGGTGAGATCTCTGAAGAGTAGAGGGGAGGACTTTTAGCGACTTAAAAGTTCCCTAATGCCTAGCGTACATCGGACTGGCAACTGATTATATCCGTCGCCTATGAGTTGCTGCCCCGCACACATCGACAATCTGACGAAAACGGGCAACTCCCAGTAGCAGACCAGTCTCAGGAATAACAGCGCGTACATCAACAGCAACTGGCCTCAACTACAGTGTGTTTTCTGACATAAATTGTAGAGCGTGCAATACACGCAATACACACAGGTTGTCGGAGCGGCGCATGGAGCGCGCACATCGGGTGATATCTCCGAAACTGAGGACAACTAGTTGCCGAAAAGTAGAACACGGGCAACTGACTGAAACTGGAGACCGACTGATCATCTCCAGTTGTAAGAGTGCGCACATCGACCGATTTCGGCAACTGATCATCTCCCACCGTCTCCTCTCAGTTGCCAAAAGCCGCCTTGCAACTAGTTGTCTCCAGTTTCTCTGTCGATGTACCCTAGGCTTTAGAGTACCAAATGGCGGACGGAAGAGGCAGGAGAAATATTCTACAAACACTGAATGACAGTGAATTAGTGAAAAGCTATAGATTGGATTGTGCAGGAATCATGTTTGTGGTATACTTGAAAGTCAACCAACACGCCAACACAGCTTCTTATAGGCCCTCGTTTCACCAAAGTGAGTGGAAATGGTAAAAGTTGAAAGAGGAAAAATTACCAGCATGTAAATTAACATAAGCAAATAAATATAACTATCAATGTGTTAATACTGTGCAAGTTTTCACACATTCTGTGTGAATGAATGACAACAACAAACAAAACACCAACAGAATAGAAAAAGAAACAATACATGATAATATACAAATACACAGTATGTTTTGTTTCATTGACAAAAAATCCAGCTCGAAAAGGAGTGGGATGAAGACTTTTAAACTCCCATCCTCTATTTATATTCTAAACTTAAATGATGTGGTTACTACAGCTAATTTAGTCAGTGGTATATTTACAGTTATGCAACAGTGACATTCACAATAATGTGCAATTGATTTTATGTCTTTCAGTAGCAGAGCCTTTACTAATCATCATAAAAAAGGACACATATGAATAATATATAGATATATGAATATATATACATCATTAATTTCTATAATTTTCTATGTAATGTATATTGTGTATAGTAATTTAATAGGATTATAGATTATTTTATACACATTAGTTATTGAATATAATAAGTGCTTAAGTTATGGGAACACGCTTTTATTTTGACAGTGTATTTTTCATATAGGGAGTCATAGTGAACAGCAAACCACCCTTTTCTATTTGTGCTTTGGTGTGCATTAAAAGAGACAGTGTGTATGATGATTTAAAGTATAACTTACTTTTCACAGCCATCATTTTACATTGACATATCTATATATTTCTTTCTATCAATCTTTTGCACCAATCACCAAAATTATGTTTTCTCTCACTTTTAGGATCAACCAATCACAGCGTCTGAAATGAGAACTCATACCTAGCAACGGGGTCGGCCACGTCTGCTCACTAAGATGGGAGTTTTTGTCCATTCCATGCTCTCTGAGAGTGTTCTGGAATAACTTTTAGGCTAAGACTCCTAGCTAGGAGTTTTTAGGTTAACTAATAGGAGCTCTCTGAGAGGACTCTTAGAATCTTTAGGCATACGGGCTCTGGCCTCCACAGTCACCGGACCTGAACCCAATCGAGATGGTTTTGGAGTGAGCTGGCCCACAGAGTGAAGGCGAAAGGGCAAACAGGTGCTAAGCATCTCTGGGAACTCCTTCAGGTCTGTTGGAAGACCATTTCAGGTCACTACCTCTTGAAGCTCATCAAGAGAATACCAAGAGTGTGCGAAGCAGTAATCAGAGCAAAATGTGCTACTTTGAAGAACCTAGAATATAAGACATATTTTCAGTTGTTTCATACTTTTTTTTTTAGAACGTACATAATTCCACGAGTTATATAATAGTTTTGATGCCTTCAGCGTGAATCTACCTTTTTCATAATCATGAAAATAAAATAAAAACATTTGGTCTGTACATATTTATGTATATTATATGTATATGTAGGTCCAAAATTGCATAACCGGTGCATCCCTAAAATTTCAAATGGATTTTATGCTTAATAGAACAGTAAGAACAGCTTCGATCAGGACCCAATTTTTACTGTCTTTGGGTGAAAACGTTGCATCATACTGGTGTTTTCCACATCATAGATAAAAGGGATTTATTTATCTCTATCAATATGGTGGTATTGAGCAAAGCGATAGAATTTAAACAGGACAAAAAAATCAGTAAAAAGCCTTTCCTTTTACATCTTGTATGAGTATTCAATTGTAAAGTATAACCATCAGCTTCAATATTTTTCTCCAGCGCATGTCGTGTGTGACTGAGTCACTGGTGAGACAAACAATAGCAGCAGCATATAATCACTGATGAATTTGTGTTGTTTGGGACGGCGAGGCAGAAAATATGGCTTCTTAAATGACACTTCATCACAGCTGGGCGTGTGCAGTTGTCACTCACCGCAACCCAAGCCAAGACTGAAGACATCACCATGGAAACAGTACACTTATTTGAATGCTTGGCTCTAAAGATAGATTCTCTGTTTCATATTTTTGATGTGTTTGTTGCTTGGCATTCCTGTGACGTCATACATATATTATACACGTCAGTTTACATGGAAAGAAGGGTGAATAGCCATATCCTTAAACATATAGCACTAAAGAATCTTTCTTAAAGGGGAAAGTGGAATTGGAGAAGATTTCACTCAATCATGCACATTGTAATACAAACATGTTTCCATAACATGTAAAATCCCATCAAGTCATTCACACACAAACAAGTGTTTTTTTCTCTCCCAGTGCAGGTTTTAGCGGAAAACTGTATATACTGTATAAACTCTTATACCTTCAGTCTTGACAGGGTCTTACCCAAAATGTTATGTAGTGTAACCAATGAAATTATATCATTCTAATACAAAAATGACTATAATTAATACATATGCTCAATAGACCTATCTCCAAAAGTTGTTGTCACAAATCTGTCTGAATTTGTTTTATAAAAGTGATCATCAGACATGTCACCCATCATTGAAGAGGTTTGAGATTGCCTGGATATGATCAATATCCAGGCAATTTGATAAGGAGTCATCCAAAATTCCACAGGCCACAATTAAGTTAATTGTCTCACCAGATACTGAATAGTTTTATGACCCCCCGGAACCTCCCCAGAAAAGCAAAAACTGCTAAACACTTCTCAAATTCAAAACTGACCTTGAATTTGATCTGGGAAAATTATGGAACAAGTGATTACATGTGGTGATATTTGTTGGCAATAGAAGTATCTTGCAAATGAGTCAAAACAAAACATTGCATTTTTATTGCATGCGGTTAAGTAATGTAACAAAAGCATACAAACAGTCGGGCAAAAGTATTTAGTCAGCCAACAATTGTGCAAGTCCTTCCACTTCAAAAGATGAAAGATTACTGTAATTATCATCATAGGTATGGTACATACACCGTTCAATCGATCACCTCTGAATTCACACCACGACCATGAACCCAGCACTCAGCAAACACACACACTTCTGAATATATTCTTCCGCTGTCCGTAAACACACGCTGAATGCACTCGCTGACTCTATTTAATACGTGTTGACTCAAAGCAGTGGTTTTTTCTGGTCCTTTGTGTTTGCGTAACATCATGTCCTTCAGCAGAGCCAATAATGAACAGCCAATATAGCGCACATGGCATAAACTCTGCATTGAAGCGCATGAAATGTCCTTGATGAAAAAAAAATATGTCAACGAGTCTTCAAATACACCCAGCTGCTTGGGTTATGTCTGACATGTTCCTCTTATAGGACAGATGATAGAACAGGGTCATGTCTGATGTAAGCTTTGTCACAAATTGATTCAGATCAATCTGGATTTGACTGTTACTTAGAAACAGTCTGAACTGTTACTTAGAAACAGTAACTGAACTCTGTTCAGTTAGTAGCCTCAGAAGCTAGTCAGATTGAAACTGTGTGTGCATGTATGTGTGTGCCTGTGTGTGCTCAGTTACTAGCCTCAGAACCTAGTCAGATTGAAACTGTGTGTGTTCCCCGCTTGAAGTCTAAAGCACTATATGCGAGGAAATCTGACCTAGGTGTCAGACACAGTAACTTAATAAAAGTTCAGACAGACAGAAATAGTTCTAACAGTAGGGTTGTTAAATGTGGTTTAATGAACGTCAGATCAATCTCGTCTAAATCGCTTCTCATAAACGAACTTATTATAGACAAGGGCTTGGATTTGTTTGCGCTCTCGGAGACTTGGCTCCAACAGGACGAGTACGTTAGATTGAATGAGTGCACTCCTCCGACGCATGTTAACTACCAGAAAGCCAGAACTACAGGTCGCGGCGGTGGTGTTGCGATTATATCACACACCAACTTGGTTCTTAGTCCCAAAACCAACAACGCTTTTCACTCGTTTGAAAACTTAACACTTTCAATCACCTGTCCTGGGTGGAGAAAACAAAAAGCAGTACTATTTATAGTTTTATACCGACCTCCTGGTCCTTACAGCGAGTTCCTAACAGAATTCTCTGACTTCATTTCAAACCTAGTTTTGGAATGGGAAAACATAGTTATAGCTGGAGACTTCAATATACATGTGGACGACAGCACTGACAGCTTAAACAAAGCTTTCAGCGCCGTACTAGATGGTGTTGGTTTTACTCAGAATGTCGAGGAACCTACTCACATTCATAACCACACCTTGGACCTTGTCCTGACCTACGGTTGTGATGTCTCCAATGTTGACATCCAGCGTCAAAGCTTGTTGCTGTCTGACCATTTCTTGATCACGTTTGATCTCGCTTTGGAGGACTTTCCTGCCCCGCAAGATAAAACCATAATGAAAAGAACCTTAAATGATAAATCTATCACAAGGTTCAAAGAACTAATACAGCCTATGTTGAATACTGCTGCAGGTGAACCTGTTCACGGCAGCTGCAGTCCCTCAGTCATTGACCAAACGGTGGGCAACACTATGGAGTCTTTAAAATCTGCATTAAATGCAGCAGCTCCTTTAAAACAGAAAACCATTAGGATTAGATCATCGTCGCCCTGGTACAGTGTTCAACTCCACACTTTAAAACAGGACGTCAGAAAATTGGAGAGGCTATATCGCCACTCCCACTCGGAGCCTGTCCACAGGGAGTGGAAAGCAGGTCTCCGAAACTACAAGAAGGCCCTTCGCGGGGCTCGAACTCAATACTATTCAACTTTAATAGAAGCGAATAAAAACAACAGTAGATTTTTGTTTGGCACCGTCGCTAAACTCACAAACTGCCATAGCGCAATCGAGCCTAAAATTCCAAGCTCACTGAGCAGTGTCGACTTTCTCCACTTCTTTAATAATAAAATTACATCCATCCGTGACAAGCTGGAGGAGGTTGCTCCTGCTCCTGCGGCATACGTTAGTCAGTGGGGACATGGTTGAAGCAGAGGTGCGGCATCAACATGTTAGACTTCCCACTTAGACATACTTCCTTTGATAATTGAGCCTATCGTAAATATAATAAACGCATCCATACAATGTGGCTATGTCCCACAAGCTTTTAAAACCGCGGGTAATCAAACCCCTTCTGAAGAAAACAAACCTGGACCCAGAAATACTTACAAACTACAGACCGATCTCAAACCTCACTTTTATATCTAAAATCCTGGAAAAACTTATAGCTGAGCAGCTCCGCTGCCACCTGCAGGAAAATAATATGTTTGAAGTCTTTCAATCAGGATTCAGAGCTCATCATAGCACTGAAACGGCACTAGTCAAAGTCACAAATGACTTACTACTAGCTGCTGATAATGGACAAGTGTCAGTGCTGGTCCTACTGGACCTTAGTGCTGCATTTGACACAATAGACCACAGCATTCTACTGCAGAGGCTAGAATGTGATATAGGTCTTAGAGGAACAGCCCTTGGCTGGTTCTTTATCAATCGAAACTTCCTATTTATCAGCAGGGTTCGGTACTCGGACCGATTCTTTTTACTCCTCTACACTTGGGAAACATTTTTAATAAGCGTGCATGCTGATGACACACAGCTTTATGAATAACCAGACAGGAAAACTGCCGCCATCGCCTTATTCTGGAGTGGAATTCGGTGGGAATCTGGAGCATTTTGCAAGAACTCTCCTTCAAGGCTTATATAAGCCAAGCAACTAAAACGGCGTACTTCCACTTACGGAACATCGCTAAAATTAGGAATTTCCTTCCTAAAAGTGACGCGGAAAAACTCATTCACGCGTTTGTCACCTCAAGGCTCGACTACTGTAACGCTTTACTGGCAGCGTGCCCTAAAGCCTCTTTGAAGAGCTTCCAGCTCGTTCAGAATACAGCAGCTAGGATCTTAACAGGTACCAAAAGGAGGGAGCACATAACTCCGGTGTTAAAATCACTCCACTGGCTCCCTGTGGAGTACAGAATAAAGTTTAAAATCCTACTCTTAACATATAAAGCCATAAATGGCTTGGCTCCCTCTTATCTCCAAGACACGTTAGTGTCGTATCAACCAGGTCGAGCGTTGCGCTCACAAAACGCCAGACGTCTGGTGGTCCCTAAGGTCTCAAAGGTCACTGTTGGTGGCAGAGCATTTAGCTACCAAGCTCCTTTACTGTGGAATCAGCTTCCCATTTATGTTAAGGAAGCAGATACGGTCTCCACATTCAAGGCCAGGCTTAAAGCACTTTACTTTAATTTAGCATATAATTAGGTAATATATAATATGTAGTGTATATATTATATATATATGCTGTATTATGTTATATATTATGTTATATATTATTCAATAATGTATTGTGTTATGTTGTATATTATGTTATATATTATGCTGTATGTTATTCTTTATTCAAGGCTAGGTTTAAAACAGTCCTCTTTAGTTTAGCATATGGCTAGGAAGGTAAGACTCGGAGAAGGTTAAACTCCTCAGAGTGTTAGTCAAGCTGCATAGGGAGTCAGTTTGCTGGGAGAAGTATGGTAACTTGAGCACTATCCTCTCCTCCTTCCTACTTTATCTGTTTAGCATTTTTAGGATTCTGACTGTAGTTTGTTCATTGCTATTCACCCGTTGTCCCATTGTCTGTTTCATGGTACGATGACGGGATCTCTGAGCCTGGCCTCTTCCATCTACACCTGCGGACTGCCCCGCCCGACCCGCCTGGGAGTGCTTCAGTCCTGCACCGGACCTGTCCACGTTCAGCGTCCACTGGTCCACGTTCTGTAGCTAGCTTAGGTCCTAGATCATTAGCCTGTCCGTCCGGAGGAGCGGATCCCTTTCTCATATGGGTCTCCCTCCCTGTGGGTTTCCCTAGTTCTCCTCCAAGGTTTCTCACTTTTTCCCACTGGGTTTTTTAAGAGTTTTTCCTTGTCGATGCAGGAGGGTCTTGTTGGACAGTTAGTGTCCAACAGAAAGGATTGGTGATGATCAGGACACTTTAGCATTCTACAACATGTATGGACATTTTCTTCTGTGTGTGCTTTATATTCTTCATGTGTTTTAACTGTTGATTCTCTGACCTGTGTTGGTGATTTCAATGGTTTTGTTAAGTCCTCTGAGATGACTTCTGTTGTGACCTAGGGCTATACAAGAATAAATTGTATTGGTCCAATCCGGTGGGTCATCAGTCATCTTGTGAAGAGTGAAGCTAAAGTTATATTACAACAACACTATGCAATCACTGTTAGAGAAAAAAAAAAACGATAAAGACAAACTCAAAAGCCCAAGCTAAATTGGATTGTTTGCGTTTACCACTGGAATACCTGGCAAGGTTCAACATCCGAAACAGGTGGACATCTATAGAAGTGACAAGATTAACCGTTTGGAGAGTTTAAAACCTCTTAAACTGCCTACATTCTGTTTTGGGCTCGTGCACAAAAAGTTGGCATACCTAATGTCTTTAGCTTATTTAAAAACACATCATACAATCTACATGCATGTGTGATGGCATCATTTTAAAAGCTAGGCCCTATCCTAGTTTATGTAAACTATACACTGGGAAACTAATGTAGTGTCATACTTATTTCCCTCTGCTCCTAGGCCGTTTGGAAAAAAAAAAACCTGTTTTTTTATAGCCATGCCTAAAAAAATTCCCTGTATAACTGCCCTAAAAAAAAGCTCTTTTTCATTGGAAGAAGAAATTTAAACGCCAATTTTGTTCCATGTGTTTGTTGACAACAACTGTGTAACGTTTCAGACTTCTAGTTTTTATAGTTCTTCAATGCAGTTTCTCTTTTTTATCAAGTCAGGTACATTCTGGAACCAATTTGGCAAAATTTGATGGAGTCAGTGGAAAGCATGGTCCCGTGCTGGGCTCGAACCCACAAACCTTCAGGCTCAAAGGCAATGGTCTACAACTGAGCCATTTCACCTCTCCTAAGAGAGATGACACCCTCAATAAGATATCTTTTTAACATCTTGTCTTTTAGTAGCATACACGTTACATTTACTTAGCATCAACAGAATTTGTATAGAGCTGATACATCCCAAACCCCCGTACTGTATTCTTCATACTGGTGATGGGTTTCTTGTCTGCGTTCTTGTTATATGAAAATGTTAATAACACTGTTAAAATGTGATGATGTGGAAGCCAGTGATTGATGCCTCCGTTTCTGGCTGCTGTCAAATGGCACATGCAATGTTAGGCTGGACAACATCAATCTGAGCTTTGACAGGGACAGTGATGCAGGAGGTCGAGGCTACACACACCCACACACGCACGAACGCCCACACCAAACAACACATTAAAGCCTTATGACGCGGTTTGATTTAATTAGAATACAGTTTTAATACCATTACTATATAGAAAGAGTACAACTACTAAAAGGTTTTCAAAATAGTTGTTGTTTTTTTGTCTGATCCCCCCAAACGAATAACCCATAGCAACGCCTTAGAAACGAAAACAAACTTCACAGCCCTTGGTGACGTCAGTAACCGCGGGTACGTTTCACCGCTGTTGTAACTTGTTTACATTTGATATTCGTTCTTTTTCGCGGATATTCAAGATGACAGGCGTGTGACAGCGAGTATGAATACCTACTAGAATGTGACATTTTTTCGCGTCACTGAGATAGTTCATTGGTTGTGATTGATGGCCATTGTCAATCTAGATACTTGGGTTAATTCCCACCTCGGACACTTTTTTCACACTCAAAAGGCAATGTATGTGTACAGTGAGCAATTGTCACAGTAGAGCGGGGCAGATATAGTGAAGGGCATCAGTGGACGACGAGTAGAGAAAAGGCATACCTGTGGCATAGGCTTATCCACACGAAGACAAAACGCTTATAATTTCGAAAACTTTTCTGCTAAACACGGAGTTAGCTCAGTAAATGTGTGCGACCATATGAATGTAGTCAATTACGCCTGGAAAACGCTTGGTGAAACTATGCCAGACCTGTTGGTGGCGCTGTGACGCACAAGACGGATCAAGCCCAAACTTCCGTGGCATGCGGGACTTTTGTACCCAGACAACATGGCGAGGGGCGAGTTGGTACACCATTAGTATGGAACGGCACCGATGAGTGAACTGTTGCGTTCGGGTCAACACTGGATTACAAACCAACAAGCTACATTGTTGTTGTCATTTAAATTCTTTCTGAGTGCGGCGCATTGCGTGCTTTAACAAGAGGCGGGGGCGAGACGCAAGGTCTCGATACATTGCGGAGAGGCAAGAAGTTAGTCTAGTAACACGGGGCGCATATACGGAGTTTTGAATTCTTTCATCTGGGACCTAGTTATCAAAAATGTTGTTTACACCCCCCAAAACGCCGGCCACGTATGGTACGTACACAGGGATTGATAAAGTATTTTTGCGTTTAGGCTTAGTTGACTTGTGTGGACAGGGCCATAGATCCATGGTTTTCAATGCATGGGCGTAACCGCTATGACGTCACCCACACAGTGTTAGGAGCATAGACACGTAAATCATGAAAACACGCTTCATTTTATAAATTACTAGGATTTTTTTTGCGGAATCTCTTTCAAATTGGACATTGTCATGCAATTTTGATATCCACTATTTTTTTTAAAAAAAACAAACCCGTATAAGTTCTTTAAAGTCTAAGTACAAACAGGAGACATATGTTTCTCAAGTAGTTTCTTCATCCAGGGAGAAACCAATGAATAATGTAATACTTAGGAAAAAATATGCTGCATTTTTCCCCCAGTATGAAACATTTTTACCAAAAGTAAAATCTCTTTTCTTTATAGGAGTGAAGAGACCGTTAATATGCTACCTGGTTTTCCATTAGGGGCTGTAGATGACCATTGAAAAATGCTTGACCACATGTCCACCACAGGTGAGGTTGATCGATTTGGAGACTAAAAAGCCGGTCGTGACAAACAGAAATTAGTTTAATGGACCTGAAGTACTACTCGAAGGCCCTGTTTATACTGAGACGTGCGCAGACGTTTCCAGGCTATTAACAGAAACCAACATGGCTCTTAATGCAAATTTCTCAGTGTTATCCATGAGGTTGAAAACGATTGTAGTTCTAGCGCCCCCCTTGGCCAGTAGTGGGCAGAGGCAACTTCTACAACCACTCCACGTCCCCAGCCCCAATGCCAGCCCCCCTCTCGTTAGTAATCTCACATCCTGTGCCCAGACCCTCGAATGCCCCAAACATCATTCTGCATTTTAAACAGCAGCTGTGAAAATGAAAAAACTGAACCTAGAGATCCGCTGGTCTCGTGTGGACGAACGAAGGTGTTAGAATTCTCATCTGTGCCGCGAGGAAGCCCAACGTAGCTAGGTTTGTGTGCCGGCGCCATTAGTTGTGATGTTTGTTTCACCGCTACTGCGCCATGTCAAAATTTTTTTTTTTTATTTTTTTTTTTTTTTTTTTTTTATTTTTATTTTTTTTTTTTCTTTTTTTAGACGTGCGGGGAGCAGCGGGGGAGGAGGCGGGGGTTCTCCGCGCAGAGGGGGATTTCACACCTATACCCTCTCGCGGGTGTGAAGAGCTCCCCGGCTGTGCACGCGTTTTGAGTTGTCCCACTCTGCAGGCTTGGATCTGAACACTTACATTTCACCCCCTGAAACAAGTCTTCGTTCGTGAACGGTTGGTAAATATCTCTGCAGTCAAACATAACCGTTTTGATAGTCTGGCTTTCAGTGTAGTCTTATATGACTCTGCTGTTTTGTGTCGGTCAGTTGTCTATTTTTGCTCAATGGCATCCTTAGTTGTCCATATCATGTGTTGTTCGACCAATTTGTTTCTATAAAAAGAAAATCCTAATGATGAGGAAATCGATATAATAGACATTTTCAGAATAATTTCAGTTTTAAAGGATGTATACCTTTAAAAACTGTGAAGTTTTTCTGAAAATGTCTCTTTCCCGGAAGGTAGAAAAATATTATAGGATTACCTACTTCCGGGTGGATACATCAAGGACACATTTTGTTCCTTCCAATTGTCAATATTCAGTGATCGCAATAAGACCAGAGAGTTTTGTTCAAAAACTAGAGAAGGGGGACTTCCTTCCTTCATACCTTTAGGCAAACAAAACAATATTCACAATTTTAAGAGAACCTGCTCTTCTACATGCTTTAGTAGTTTTGGATAGCCATGTAGCTGAGTTTACACGGAGCAACAAGTGTTGCAGTAAAACGGTTATAGTTTGGATGTCGGTTTCTACCCACCCGTTCACACGAAGGCCTGTGTATCAGGGGGGTGAAAATGTAGTGTTAGATCCAGCCTGGCAGCGTGGGACAAATCAGAAACGCTGCACACGGGGAGCTCTTTCCCACCGCCGACGAGGGGAATAGGTGTGAAATCCCCCTCTGCTCTGACCCCCGCCTCCCCGCTTGCTTCCCCGCACGTAAATTTGGACATGCGCATCTAGCGGAGAACAAACATCAACAACCCAATGGCTCGCGCACACAAATAGCCTACGTGGGCTCCTCCAGCGCGGCCAGAGGGATATTCTACACCTTCGTTGTCCAAACGAGACCACGCGACGCTCTAGGTTCAGTTTTCATTTTTCAAAGATGTGTTAAAATGCAGAACGATGGTTGGTGCCTCTGAGGGTCTGCACCAGGAAGAGAAGCTATATACCGAGAGGGGGGCTGGGCATGGGGCTGGGGGTCGTGTGAGTGTTGTAACGTTTCTCTGTCCACTACTGGCAGGGCGGCAAGGAACTAAATCGTTTTTCAACCTCATGTGAAAATCACTGAGGGAAATTTGCCTAAGGAGCCTCGGTTGTTTCTGTTAATAGCCTGGAACGTTCTGCCGCAGCGTCTCAGTATAAACAGGGCATATCGAGTAGTACTTAGGTCCATTCAACTAATTTCTTTTGTCACGCCCGCCTTTTTAGTCTCCAATCGATCAAACCTCACTCTGTGGTGGGACATGTGGTCAAGCATTTATTAGGTCAATCTACAGCCAAAAGGAAACCAGAAGCATATTTACGGTCTCTTCAACTCCTCAGCAAGAAAACAAATTTTCCTTTATGGAAAAGAAGTTATCATTACAGGGAATGAGCCTATTTTTTCCTAGTATGACATATATTCATTGGTTTCCTGGCATGAAGAAATACTTGTGAAACATAGGTCTCCTGTTAGTACTTAGACATTAATGACCTTATGAGGGTTTTTTTTTAAAAATAGTGGATATCAAAAATAGCATGACAATGGTCGTTCAATTTTGAAAGAGATTCCGCAAAAAAAATCGATTTTTTTTAAAAAGAACGTGTTTTCATGAATTTAAGTTGTTCTCATAGCTCTAACCTTGTGTGTGACGTTCATAGCGGGTTACGCGCCTGCATTGAAACCAAGGATCTATGCCCTGTCCACACGAAGTCAAGTCAGGCCTAAACGCAAAAATACTTTATCAATCCAGTGTATCGTCCATACGGCGGCCGGCGTTTTTGGGGGGGGTGTAAACGACATTTTTGGAAACTAGGTACCAGAGTGGAAAGATTTCAAACTTCCGTATATGCCGCTCCGTGGATTCACTGCCTCCGCAATGATCTGAGACGCTTGCGTCATCGCCCCGCCTATTGTTAAAGCACGAATGCGCCGCACTCAGAAAATAATGACAACACACAATGTTGCTTGTCTGGTTTGTAATCCAGTGTGACCCGAAGCAACAGTTCAACCTCATCGTACGGCCATACTCATGTTTGTACCAGATCGCCCTTCGCCATGTTGTCTGTTAACAAAATCCGCGCTATGCCCACGGAAGTTTGGGCTTCGCCTCCCGTCATTGCGTCACAGCGCACCAACAGGTCTGGCATAGTTTCACAGCGTTTTCAGGGTCGTAAGTGCACTACATTCCTATGGACACACCCCACCCACACAACACATTTACTGAGCTAACTCGTGTTTACAGAAAACGTTTCTGAAATAATAAGCGTTTTGTCTTCGAGGAGGATCTTAGCTATGCCACAGGAATGCCTTATCTCTCTTCTCACCAATGATGCCAACACAATACTGCCCTCTACAGGTGACATAGCATCACTACACATACAATTTATATACCGTTTTGAGTGTGAAACACCAGTTGTCCGAGGTGGGATTGAACCCAAGTATCTAGATTGACAAACATCAAACACAAACCACTGAACTATTCAGGTGGACAGCGAAATGTCACCTTCTAGTAGTTATTCATACTCGCTGACCGGCCTTGTCATCTTGGAATATCGCGAAAAAAGATACGAAAATAAATTGTCAAACAAGTTACAGCGTTGAAAACGTACGTTCTGACGTCACCAAGGGCTGTGAAGTTTTATCGTTTCTAAGGGGCGTTGCTATGGGGGGTATTTCGATTTTGGGGGGATCAGACAAAAAAAAACAACAACTGATTTTGAACCTTTAGTAGTTCTCTTTCTAATATAAACTGGTATAAAAACTGTATTTCTAACTAAATCAAACCCGTCATAAGGTCTTTAATGTGATGTTTGGGTGTGTGCTTTCGTGCCGTGTGTGTGTGAGTGTAGGGCTCCTTCTCCTGCATCACTGTCCTGTCAGCTCAGATTGATGTTGTCAGCCTAACAGTGCATGTCATTTGCCAGCGCCAGTAAAAGGAGGGCATCATCACAGTCTTCACATCACTCATTTAACCGTGTAGTTGCTCATTTTCAATATAACAAGAACGCACAGAAACCCAATCACAGGATGAAGAAACAGTACGGGTTTGGGAAGTATCCGCTCTATACAAATGTCTGTTGATGCAAAGTCAATGTAACACTGTTATTGCTCTAAAGACACGTGAGAAAGATATCTTAATGAGGGTGGTCATCTTTCTTCGCGAGAGGTGAAAGTGGCTCAGTTGGTAGACCATTGGCCCTTTGCGCCTGAAGTTTGTGGTTCGAGCCCGCACGGGACCTTCTCCATGACTCACAAATTTTGGAGCCCAAATTGGTTCCCGAATGGTATACCTTGATAAAAAGAGAAACTGCATGAAAACAATAAAAATTAGAAGTCTGACCTTTACACAGAGTTGTCCCAACACAATTACAAATTGGCGAATAAATGTTCTTCTTCCATGAAAAAGGGTTTTTAGGGCATTTATACATTGAATTTATAGGCAGGCTAAAAAAAACAGGTTTTTTTTCCAAACTTCAAAGGAGCAGACGTGAACTACGAATGAATACGATATATTTCAGTGTATATTTACATAAACTAGAAGGGCTAGCTTTAAAAAGATGCATCACACAAGCCTGTGAGATGTAAGAGGTGTTTTTAAATAAGCATAGGACATTAGGCGGATATGCCAAACTTTTGTGCACGAGCCAAAACAGATGTAGGAAGTTAAAGACGGTTTTAAACTCTCCAAACTGTGTTAATCATGTTCCTCTCTATAGAAGTCACTGGATCTGGATGTTGAACCTTGCGGTATTATTCAACACACACAAACCAAACAATAAAAAAAAAAAATGGTAAACGCCAAAACAATCCAATTTGAGCTTGGGCTTTTGAGTTCTTCTTTATTTTTTTTTTCTCACAGTGATTGCATTGTGTTGTGTAAAATTATCTACATTTGGCTTCACATCTTCAACAGGACTGATGAACACCTTTGACGCAGTACACAGAAGATACCACAAGGGAAGGACAAACAAAAAACCCTAGCAACAGGTGATTGAATGCCAGATGATGCAAGGAGAAGAAATTGGGAGTAAAAGCAGGTGAAGGTGCAATATAGGAAATTATTCGTGCTTGAACTACTGGACTCAACTCATCAAATTGTCAATAAATTGTCAAGATAAAACAATATTTTCCAGGTCGAAACAATAGCCACAACTGATAGCCATTTCTACAGTTTACACACCCGGGTAGAAATGGTGCCGCGACATTTTTCCCTCACTTTTTCACTTATCTAAGTGGTAGTCTATGAAGCCTATACAAGGATCTATGGTAACGTTTCAGACCCTGCTTAGAAGTTTCCTTCATTCAGTCCATCAAAATCTAGAACAGCTTGGAGATTTTGTGATAGTTGTGGAGAATCGTGTTCTATCTTCTATGATGGTAAAAAACTGGCTATTCTTCTCTGGACACATTCTATGAATTGTACATTTATCTCCACAGATTGGCACAAATTCTCTTGTACGTAAACTGTCAGTACACGTTCAGAGGCATCTCGGCAACTCACCGCCACTACTGTACATGAACTTGTTCCCGGATCGAAATGCTCACCTAATTACAGACAAAGAGGAAACTCGATAAGGTCATTCACTCTCACTTTAATGTAGTTTGCAAAATGAAGAACTCATGACTTTCTGGACCAACCTGTAAAAGCCATGTTACAGCTTCCTCTTTTTTTTTTTTCCCTCCTTGGCACAACTATATTGTTTTATTTTTGGGTTTGGGATTCATGGAAATTTGTTTTGCTTACCCGTTCTTTCCAAAGTTATTATCCAGTTTGAACAAATCACATTAATTCGTCCTGCAACTTGTACTGAAACTCTTTGGAGATTGATTTCAGTGATTTTTTCTTGAACTTTTTCTTTTTTTCTGGTGCACACTGGGATCTTTTGCATCTTCTTTCAGATTGGTTTACTGCAAATGACAGATACATTTATTCGGAAATCTGAATCTACATTAAAGTGATGTGAATGACGCGGGAATCTGAGGGGCTGATCTATATGTACTTGTTCGCGCGCTTCTGTGAGTCTTTCCAATGGCAACTGGAGCTAGTTTAGTAGTGTATCACCTTTGCATAAGGAAAGTGAATTAATAAGTCCATGTGAAGTGTCCTTGAGAGACAAAAAGCACTATATCTAAACCGAAGATTATTTTTAGTTATTTCCAAGTGTGACCTCCAATTACCCCAGCGATGCACTTAACGTTATTCGGCCTCATGTCGGTAGCAAAGCTTTTAGGCGTCATTTTTACTCCTTTTATCATTGTCTAGCCCATAGTGCACATAACGTTGACCGGAAAAAAATAGCGGCATTATAGCTGCACTGTAATGTGCTGGTGTACATTTCAGGATGCTTGCCATCGACGCAGGTGTAAAGCTCTACTTGCCTTTAGTGCACAAAGGGATCGGGCTTATGAAATGTCACGATAAGAAAAACTCCAACAATATTAAAAACACCAAGTGCTTGTTTCTTGCATGATCCTGGATCTGTTTTTCTTCTTATTGTTCTGTTGTATTTTTCTCTAAGTGATCACGAAATAAATGTGTAACTCAATTGATTGCATATCTTTAGAATGAAAGTGGAATGGACGCCTTAAACCACAAACTGTAAACACAATCTGATAACCAAATACTTAAAACAACATGGAGCTCAGCACACTATAATTTCATGTCTTCCTTCAGAGAAGACTGCTTCCTCCACAGGTACTGGTCGTTGGTGTGACACAAGGGCTATAGTTTAAGGACAGCGCGGTTTATTTTAATTTCATTTTTAACTGTTACTGTCTCCAAGTTTGTCTACTGCCTGGTTTAAAATGTTTATATCAAATGTTTGTAATGAAGAAATGTCATACATTGCCTATGTCTTACTTTTTTAACATGTTTTTGTTTCTCCTCTTTTCATTCTCTACTGCACTCTTTGACGTTATTCCATGTGGATTATCCTATACAAGGTCAAACTGATATCCAAATTTTTCATCTAAACGGCATAGATTTTTGGATTACTGTTGTATTCCAAAAAATGTTGGGTCATGATGTCAGCAGTATTTGGCCTTTAATACAAACAATGACCTGCATCGGGATATTTGCTACCCTGGACTGGTAACGTCTGGACCAAACCTCATCTCTCACTTTTCATAAGAGCGTAAGAACATAGCGTTCTTACGCTCTTATGTTCTTCCAGTGTCTCAAGTGAACGACACGTTTTTAAACTAGACATTATACGTTTTTGTTACCTTCGTGTGTACATATATGTATGCCCGAGTGTCCAGTGTAGAAATATGGACAGTCTGTGTGTTTGGGGAAGAAATACAATTATTTGGCCTAACTCTGCCAGGATTTATTTTAACAACCTTTTCCTCCATAGGTGAACAGCACTTTCGTCACTTTACTTTATCTACTTATTATCCTGCACTATATTTACCTGTACAGTACTACAGTATACTACTACATATATATATTTTGACTGGTACTTGAAGCATTTTCAGTCATCTACAGATAGATATGTTAGCTAAGAAAAATAGACTACTACTTATTGTGTCTTTTATAATTGGTGTGCCCTGTGTGATATACTACTGTCCTATATGCTGCAAAAACATCGAAATTCCCACTGTGGGACCGAATAAGGAATTCTTATCTTATCAAATCTTATATATTTTTTTTCGTTGAAGCAGACTGGCTGAACATCTGAACATGACATATAACATGAGCCTTGATCTTAATCACAAAAGAAGGAAAGATAGATAATTTAATGTGACAGGAGCTGTGGTTTGGGTGGACTAACAAGTCTCCTGGGAAAACATGAGAACACTGCTGAAGTCTGGTTTTTAATTAAGGTTTATCAGAGCGGCAGACATAAATAGCCCTCAGGCTTACCCAATCTAAGTCTGTGTGGAATGAAAATACTAGATTACAGTATAGGGAACCAGACTGACAGAATAACCACATATATATTTCTTTTTATTTAAGCTTTATTTAACCAGGAACTACATATTCTCACATATTGTTAATAAATCAGTTTATTGTGTTGGTGATATGGCACATAGCAAAAAATGGGTCTTTCAGATCGAGCCTTAAAGATGCTAACAAATCATATAACTTATATACCTGCTAGACAAGTCCATTTGTCCTGCATACAACAATACAGGGTGTGTGTTGGTCTATCTATCAACTAATTATTAGAAATGAGGGAGTGATTCCAATGACGAACATTTGATTTGTTTCTGTCATGACTATTTCGCTCAAATCAATGGGAGGTGGGACAGACCGATGTAGACAAATTGGCCTTTTCACAATTAGAATATTGGCAGATGCGGCATCCTTCTCTATTACCATATTTGTTGTTATGTTCTTTTGTAAGTGTTTGATGTAACTTACCAAAAAAATGACAGATCTGCTCAGCACATGGCTACATAATTTGAATCCCCACTTTACAGTGCATCTGTCCGGATGCTATAAGCTGCTTCACATCATAAGGCAAAGCATATTTTTAACAGAAGAAATTCATTACACTGCCGCTGGCTAAAAGCCTCTGTCATTCGTGCTATGGAAGTGTTACGAAAGTATGTGTTTCTTACTTTGGCTCTTTACATTTGCCATTGTGTCTTACGGTGTGGTCCAATCCTACTAATGTCAGTTAACAACATTGCACCACTGTCACAGTCGTTGCTGGGAACACCATGTGTAACAGTATTGTTGGTTATAATTGGTTTTATCAAACAATGACCTTTCTCAGTATTGCACATTAGCCAATGTTTTCTCCAGTCAAGTTACTCAGCTATTCCCGCTTTACACAACCCTCATGACCATAAGTGTGGGTGGGAACGTAGATTTAACGGTAAAGAGCTTCTTCACCAGCGGGATGCAGGTGGAGTTGGTGCTGTGTGTGAGTGCTGGTTGTGGGTCTTTGCCACTGGTCCTATGTCCGAGCTAGACAGAAGACATGACTGAGTTCGCCCTCTGTGCCCTCTTTTGCACTCTTTAAACATAAAATATATTCTACGAAAAATAAATACCCACACACACACTTGTACAAGTAACGTTGGTCTCTCTGCCATGCAAAGCATCATCAAGATTGGTGGGCACTGAGCCCTCAGAAAGGGCTGATTAAGGCTCATTACATTTTCAGCCACTATAAGCTCTCAGGATTTGGATAGTGAAACTCCCATGTATACGTTATAAATCCCTTTATCCGGATAAAGAATATATGGTTTGTAATTCTTTCAAAATTAACGGATTTCTTTATACTGCTGCGGCAGAAACTTAATTAATTCCCTTTCAGTCTCATGCATTTTGTAAATATACGAACACAGAAATAAACCAACGTATATTTCAAAGCAAGGAACTGAAAGGGAATAAATTACGTTCTGTAAGGCTAGTCAAAACGAAATCTAATACTTATATTAAAATGAAAATATACCATCTATAATATCAAGGAACACCTCATTATAAGTAATAACAATTGATATTCACTAACCAACATATTCATCATATTTCTGTCCCAATTAATTAGCTAAAATCAGCATTCTTTTTCTCATTTGCCCAATAAGTAAGAAGCATTGCATGGCAGAGGACCAACGATCTTTTACAAGTGTTTTTGTGTGTATTAATTATTTGAAAATAATATATTTATAAAGAGAGCCCCAGAGTTCCGTATAAGTTCTCAAACGAATGATTAGGTCTATGTCAGTAAATCCCTTTGTCATCCCATCACTTCCACACCCCCCTCCCCCAATTCATCACTTATGAGCCGCATCACTTACTATACCACAACTAACCATAATATGGACATGAGGTTTTTTAAATTTTCGTTCTGCATCGTAACCAATTCATTAAGTCAACCCATTTTAACATTTCCTGAATAATATCCCTTACCTTTAATAAACCCCCCAAACCCCACACATATCCCCAGATTATTACATATCCCATATATCCAGTTTATCCAAATATTATTAAAAAACCTTCATAAATACATCATTTTCCCCCTAAAGCCCAAATCACTTACCCTTATCCATACCTCCCCCACCACTAATGTAAACCCAACCCACTAACTCCATCCCTTTCAAACACTTCATCCAGTACATCAAACTAATAAATAAACATTATTTCAACATCATATTCTTCACTCTTCAATTAAACTCAATCACTTCATCCTATACCCTATTATTAACCACATACATACACAATTATATCAAATCATACAAAAAATTAAAATAACACCACCCCCCACCCCATACCAACCCCACACATAAAACTTATACTTATATTCAAAATTCCCCAATAAAAAATATCCCCCTCAAAATAAACAACTTAATACCCTCCAATCAATCTCCAATCTATCATACTCCCACTTCCCCATATACCCATCCACCAACATAAACACCATATAATAACTCAATTCCCCCATACTATAAACATTACCCCATGACAATACACTCCTTTCACACATTCGCACATCAAGTAAACTCAATACATGTAAAATTAACACCATAATAATCCCAACCCCAACCCCCCCACCCCCAACCCATCTATAAAACCCCTACATTTCTCCAATAAATTACATTTAACAACAAAATCTACCACACCAATCCCAAAACAAATATAACATTTATTAATCAAAAATAACAACTAAAAAACAACCAATACTTCGAAATGACATCATTTCAAAAAAATACACATCACATCCCAACAACAACCCCACTCAACTCCTATAAACTAACAATATTCTTCCAATAAATACCCCCACCCCCCTACTTACCCCAAAATACAATTAACATCAAATTATAAAACTCTCCTTTCCAATAACAATACCCATAACTATAACTCCTAATCCACCCATAACAACCACACAACACACCTAACATCACCTAAACCTCCAACTAAAAATACCCCTATTTGCCAATACTAATTATCCTCAAAATTCCTACTACATAGCACAATTTCTCCCCACCAAAAACCCACCCACCTACTACTCACAATAAACACTCCCACCCAACCACTCATACTCATCTTAACAATCAACCACACCCCGACACAACAAAACATATCTACTACTAAATACTACACATACCCTAACCACTTTATGTAACCTCTACTCACCTAACCCTATCCCCCTTTCCAAAACAAATTAATACAATAATAAACCAAAACATTCATCCCTCTAATCTCCCCCTCAATACAATCAACCCCCCACACCCCTCCAATCAAAAAAACACCTTTCCCACTTAACACCCACACTTACACCCTTACACCCTCACTAAACATCCAAGTTACACCTTGACTTATCACTATTCTCCACTTTCACTAACCCATAGTCGTACCGTATCAATGAATCAACGTATTCTGAAAGGTGTGAGAGATGAGTGTTTGATCCAGACGTTCCGACCATAGCAATATCCCGCTGCAGGTCTGTATAGTCATTAAAGATGCCAAATACTGCTAACATCATTGACCAACTTTGTTTTGATTACAAACAGAAATCCAAAAAATGTATTGCCGTTTATATGAAAAAAATGGATATCAGTTTTAACCTTAAAAGGATGAATCAACATGGGAACGTCAGAAGAAGGACGTTAGAAAAGAAAAGAGGAGAAACAGAAAACATGTTTAGAAAAAAAATAAGACATAGCAATGTATGAAAAACCATTTGAAAAACCCTCTACAAACCGCCTATAGTAGCTCGCAAATCCCAGGAATGACCTCAAGTCAGACACTGTGCTCGGGAGGGGCCATTCAGCAACAGCTGAGATTTTCTTGGGGTCCGTAGCCACTCCTGCGGCTGACACAATGTGCCCCAGTTAGCTCACCTGCTTCTGAAAGAAACTGCACTTGTTAAGCTTCACCTTGAGGGCCTCTGTTCCAAAACGGCCGAGGACGAGGTCTAATCTGTCGAGATGCTCCTCCACTGCAGATGAGAAAACAATTACATCGTCTAGGTACAGCAAGAGTGAGCGACAGTTTTGATCCCCAAGTATCCGCTCCATGAGCCGCTGGAATGTACTAGGGGCGTTACACAGTCCGAATGGCATCCTTTGGAATTCAAATAGGCCGAAAGGCGTGCAGAAAGCGGTTTTCATCCTGTCTCCTTCTGTCACAGCAACTTGATGATATCCACTAGCCAGATCAATAGTGGAAAACCACTGTGCCCCTGAGAGGGAGTCAAGGGATTCCTCGATCCTAGGGAGTGGGAAAGCGTCCCTCCGAGTTTTGCTGTTCAATAGCCTATAGTCGACACATAGTCTCAAACTGCCATCCTTCTTCCGGACAATGACTATTGGAGAGGCGTAGGGGCTACAGCTTTCTCGAATGACTTGGCTGTCCAGCAGCTTGCGTATATGGGCTCTGACTTCCTCATATTCTGATGGAGGGATACGCCTATATCGCTGTCTGATTGGTACGTCATCTACAAGAGGAATATCATGAGTTATTATGAGGTACAACCTAGGTCTAGATCAGACGCTGCAAATACTGCTTCATGTTTTAGGAGCAGCGAACGAACCTTCTGTTGGTCAGGCTCGGACAGCAATGAAAGGTCCAATGAATCAATTTGCTCCCTAACAGAACTAGGCCTTGTGGTTTGAGAGTTTACCCTAACTCCCTCCCCCTGCGCTTGCTGCCTATTAAACGAGACACCCTCTGGTAGGCTAACCACCTCTGCCTGGCTAAGCACAGCGACAGGGTGATGAGGATACAAGGCAACCCCACTCTGACCCACATTAACAATAGGGATGTGTACAGTACCTTTCTGGACTGTGACCATGGCTGGGGAGACCAACAAGCCCTCAGGAAGGGGGTAGCTCTCAGTCACTGGCTCGGCCAAAACAGTACCTGTGGACTGGCTGAAATGAGCAGAGCAAGTTGCAGCAATCCATTTCATTGACCCTCCTGGAATTATGACAGGGCGCCTACCTCTCACACGTGCAAGGCCGTTCCTAGGTGAATCACACAGCTCTGTCTGATGGCAGTGACGTAAGGCCTGCTGCCATGCTACTGAAGCCTGCTGTACCTCAGGGAGATTAAACAGGTCAACACCATGTTCACCAAACAACTGGTGGTAGCACTCCTTTATCACGTTCATTCCTAGCACTCCCCTAACCCCCTGTGGCCCTGGAGGATCTTTAACAACCAGAATTCCCCGCTTGGGCACGATTTGCCCACATACAGACACATCCAATTGAACAAAACCCACATATGGAATATCATAACCATTTGCCGTAGTTAGCTCTAACCAGTTACAAGGACTAGGGGTGCCTTTGAAATGCTTATCAAAAAAACTCTCTGGTATTGTGGTGACCATGGACCCGGTATCCAAGAGTAGCTTAGCAGTTACCCCCCCCAAACTGACTGTTACCTCTGGGCATGGAGCAATGAGGCTCTCTGCCATGTGGTGGGGGTCTGGTTTGGAATACTGTGAGCCCTCATCTTCCCCTCCTGATGCTTGGCTCCTCGCATCAGGGGGTTTTAGTTTCCCGCCTCCTGCATGTCAGAGGTTGCAGCGGCCACCTGTGACAACCGGCTCTGGATGATAACCCTCTCATTATCACATTCTCTGGCTATATGGCCCGGTTTTTGACAGCGAAGGCAAATCACTGTGCCAGACCTAACATTTCCTGCTGCGGGTTGGGAGCCCCCCTGCAATGCTAATAGACCCTGGGTTAATTTATCCAACTGCTCCTGCTGCTTTACTAGGAGTTGCCGTAGTTCTGCCAACTCCGAATGTGATGTTAGACTAGGAGGGCGAGGGCGGGAATAGTGAACTGCACTCAGTGATGGGACCGAATAGCTCCTCCCCCTGGGTTCATCCGGCCTACCCTCACGTTCCCAACGTATGGCCTCAACCCTGATCTCTATAAGAGTGCACTGTGGGAGTTCTCTTGCTAACCTCTTTAACTCCCTGCGCAGGTGGGGGTCTAACACATGCTCGACAAACTGATCTCTTAAGAGGATAGGGGCATCCGGCATTTTTCTAGGGGCACTGCGCTCGACCTTCTCCATCAGACAGCATAATGCATGTGAGAACTCCTGCAAAGACTCTCCTTCCTGTTGTTTCCTGGAAAAAAAACACTGTTGCAAGGAAACATAAGAACGAGCACAACCATACAATTCCTGCAAAATTGACAGAATTTTCTCAGGGTCCTCCCGCTCTGCTCTCGTCCTGTAGCGAACTTCATCCTTCGCCTCACCCTCCAAATGATCAACAATAAAGTAGGCTTGATCTACTGAGTTTAGGCGCCTTGTCCTCAATGTGGCCCTCATCTCGTCCACCCAATCTTCAATTGGTATGTCTGATGTACCCCTAAAGGGCAGACACCTGCGCTCCCTAGGAATATAAAACAAACGTTCCACAGGTGCAGAGTCATTAACACTTGAAGGGCTCGTCGAACCAGAGCTCCCAGCATTGGTTGCAGCTGCCTGTAGTCGCCCATTCTCAGCCCGGAGCTGCTGGACCAAATCTCTGAGCTCCTGTTCATTAGCCATGGAGGTAAGGTACAAGGGTGCAGTATAGACTTTGTAGAGCAGAGGGCCGGTCCAGTCGTAGGAGAATTTGCTGGTTCTTCCAAGGCCAATGTCGTCTCATTTGGGTCTAATGAATAAAATAAATCTATAAACTCAGTTTAACCATCACTGCAACCCTGCCGAGCAACGCCAGATTGTAACCGAGGGAGAGCCTAATTGAGCAGTGAGTTATTGTACACAGGTAAGGGTGCAGTGAATAGTTAAACAGAGACACATACCATAACCGTTGTGAAAGATTTATTTTTCATTTACTAAAAGGGAAAAAAACACAAATAAATGTACACAAACAAATGTATGAAAAGGTTATGTTTATTGGGGGCTATGTTAAAATGCTAGTTCTAATAAATAGCAGTGGTAAACTTGAACAAATGCTTTTAAGAGTGGCCAGGACTAGACGGCCGCGGGTGCACGCGGTCAGAGGGCAAATATGTAAATGGCACAGAGTACACACTACACACCGTGCAGTCACACACACACACACACACACATACACGTTTTTGTTACCTGGTGGGTCCCTTTGACAGGGCCGTTCAGAATGGGACCCATAGACATAATCTTTTTTTACTGGGACTACTTTAAGTAATACAAAACAGTCAATAGAAACCAAACAACTATTTTAAAGGAATTTTATTTTAGATTTTGTTTTCGAATTGCAGTGATTCTATTTTTGACATAGAATTTAATGCCACTCCATGTCCGATGTCTAAGGTCATCTGGTGAGGCATTAATGCAGGCCAGGCAGTGAGACTTCCCAGGGACCTTTCCAGTCTGTATGAAAGGTGTCATGGTCTTCTCCACAGCCTTCACCTCAGATGCAGACCATGGCTTTCTTACACGTTCTAGGGAGAGAAATAAAAATATATTAGCAATATACACTCCCAGGGTTAGGACCAAGCAGCCTGGCTGTAATCCCCCACCTGGTACACTTACCAGAAGGGGCACTGCCACTACCATGGGGTGCATCTGGATGAATGGTTGAAGGTTCTCCGCTTGAAGTTTCTTTTAGCCCGTCCGTTTGTGAGAGGATCTCTACTGCTCTCCCTGTCGCACAGAAAATAAAAATACAAGTGGCCTTTAGGGGAAAAAAATCATACATATTTTAATAATATCAAGAATTACCTTCAGGCTCAATTTGTATCTGGTCGAGGCTCTTTCCTTCGAATTCCGTCACTCTTCCCTGCTCCATGGCCATCAACACTTTGCTGATTTTGGCCAGCTCCAGTGTCCCCTCTGGTAGTCTGTAATATTGCCTGTGGATGCGAATGTCATGGCCGAGGAAGTTGGCAAGTATGTCCATCTCATTCTCTTTCATATTGAGAACTGTAGACATAGTAGCTATGTGCTTTCTAAGTTTGGTTGAGGATAGCATCTCTGGATGCACCGCACCACATTCTTTGGCTACCTGGCGTAGGGAGTCTGATCCCCTGATGTGGGTGTCTGCGCCCGGGCGGGAAAAGAAGTATGGGTTATGGTCAGAGATGGAACAGGCCCTTCTGTTCTCCACCAGCACCTCCATCGAAGCAATCATTTCAGGAGTCAAAAGAACCGGCACTTTCCGACTTCTTTTCCCTTTAATTTCAATGCGTTGAAAATGCTGACACAGCTTTTTCTCAAGTTGGGACAGTCCCAGAGCAATGTCAGAATGGATCCCAGTCTTACTTCTTAAGGTAAAGGCTGTCAGTGGCATCTTTGAAACCTCACCTTCCCTTCTTCGATTGAAAATGATGACCTCACAAAGAGTCAAAACTGCCAGTTTAGACCAATGCTTAGACGTTGGCTCACTTATTAGGGTTTGCACATATTCAGGTCGACATACCTCAATATGTGCATGCATGGCTCTAACGTCCTCAGTCAGAGGGAGCAGGTCCGGAGTGTTCCACTTGGCTTGCCGGAGGGTCTGTAGGGCAGCAGAAGAAACACAGACGTCCCACCTCTTCTCAAAAAGCAGCCGGCTTCGTTGGAGGTTTTTAATAAATAGTTCATCAACACAATGCTCCATTTTTGAGTCACATTCAAGAATATCTGCTAGCTTTCTGAGGCTATGGCCGAGTTTGAGGGCCAAGGATGGAGTCTTGTATTGATTTGTTTCCTCATCATATCCAGCCACAGACCTGACTGCATCAATCACATGGTTAAAGTTGGAAGGAATAAAGAAATCCTTAATTGTTTTCAGTTTCCCTGCGGTTTTTGCTTCGTTAATTAACCTACCGACTTCTCTCATTTTCTGCCTAATGTAATCATGCTTAGTCTTATCATGCCCGTGTTTTAAGTACAGGTGCTCTCCGAGTCTCAGAATCCCCTTTTCTGCTTTGACAACACCCGTGACCTCATCCTGATGCATTGCCGAAATTAAAGACCACAGCTTTTTGCTGATGCCCTCCGGTACAGGCTGGGCTAGGGAGCAGAGGGACTGGACCCTACTTCTACCTGGTTTAGCCTGGGCATCTTTCTGTGAAAGCCGGCACCTGGCCACATGCCTCCACAGCGACTTTCGCTTAAGCAATGCCCCACAGTCTATACAGTGCAAAAACTCACTGGATTTAACTGGGGAATTTGGCTGTTTAGCTGGGACTAAAGTTCCAATGCCGGCCTTTAAAACCTCAAAATTGTGCTCACAGTTTCCACTATTCCTGATCAAATCAAACTGAAGTTTACGTGCTTTAGATTTAGCAGGTAGAGCCAATGCTCTGGCTACGTCACTTTCATTTCCATGTTTTCTAGTCAAATGACGGGACATTTTGTGGCAGGACATTGAACAGTAGAGGCAGAAGTGTCTCTTGCTGTATACTCGCCCCCCATTTTTCTTCTTTTGCAGCTGCATGATAACAATCTTATTTGCCTTTGGTTCGTCACTTTCCGAGTCTTGAAGAAAAGTGTTTTTGATTTTTCTTTTTCCATACTTTTTTACAGGTTTCTTCTTGACAGTTAAATCGTCAGAATCTGAGTCGACTTCATCAATTAGGGACTCTTGACTAAGCTGCACAAACAACAAATAATTTGTAATCATTCTATATAACAATTTGAAGTCATGACTTGTAGTCAGCACTTACCAGTGGTTTGTAAGCGTGCGCTTCAGTGTGCTCCTCCATGATTTCTTGCAGCCTAATGAACCACACACTTGCACCTTTTTCTAGCCTGACACCTGATTTCCTCTGTTGTGCTGCTCCATGATTGGCTCCAGCCTGCTGGACTGAAATTGCCCCAGTGTGCCCCTCCTTGATATCCCGCAACCCACCACCAGGGTTCCGACACATAACACACTTTTTTCAGGAAAGTAAACCTCCAGGGGTCCTTTCCATATTTTTACAGAGACTGCATAAGGACCGTTAGAAAAGCATTACCCATTGATTATTAAGCTTGGACCAGTGGGGTCCGGTGTTCGGGCCCCACCACGTAAAACCAGTCCCCATGACGTGAGTGGAATCTCAGGTTATGGAACCCACCAGGAGTTGAAAACAAGTGCACACACACACACACACACACACACACACACACGCTAAACCAAATCTAGGATAACTAAAACATGCAGTGAGGGTGAGTGCGAAAAATACCACAGCACACGAGGTGAGTGATGGTGCAGCAGTGAGAGACTCTATCACCAAACCTCCACCAGGCAGGCACCCACGCTCGAACCAGTCCTGGATCACAGGGAGAACAGTGTCAAATCGTACCGTACACCGGTCTTAGTAAATACCCAAAATAAAGAGAGAATCCACTCAAAATCAAATGTAAGGGGTACAGACTCGTCCCGGCGGTACCTGACTAAATAACCCTATCATTAGACCCAAATAAAACCGACATGTAGCAGTGGCGGCTGGTAGAATTTTCTACTGGGGGGGCTATGAATATGATGACTAGATATATACCAGCAGTAAGTAAGTTTACACTGACTGTTAGACTGAAGCCTCACACGAGAATGAAATATTTATCTTCCCAAACATAGCTAATTTGAGGGCATTTTGCATGTGGATACCAGTCTGCTCATGCTTCTTTGCCTTTTCTAAAAAGTGCTTCAGATCAGTCATACCTTTCTTGATCCATGCTGGGTCTGATGTTTGAAACAAGAGGCATGGAAAGCAAAATAAAGCATTAGCCTCGCTACATGCTGCTAGCCAAGATTTGGCGCTGAACCAGGTCCTGGAAAAAGTACGAGTGTACCGTCTCCCCCTGTCGCTGGACTGCTGACTAAATGGTAATATTTGGCTGATCAGGTCCAAGCTCTTTAACCTCAACCTTCTCCTGGTATGATCTTCTCTCAAACGGTATTGTTTTGTGTGATCTAACTGAATTATTCTTTTTCTCGTTCTCCATTTTGCGTCTCTTTACGTTCGTCTCAAACTCCCACAGCTTGACCTGTCAATCACTGTAAACGGACGTCACAGACAGTGACAGTACAGGTCGCGGGCGATCCCGCCCCCTCAGGGCGCACTTCTCCTGCGCCCCCAAATCGTCTTATCTCTTGCATTGAAGAGGAGCTACTGCGCATGTACAACTTTTAACGAGAGTCCATAGACGGCTCAGGGCGCAATCTTTTGCGCCCTGAGGCGGAAATACGTCCTCAGTCCGACACAGACAACGCTGATGAGCTTAATCAATCCAACTCAGCATAAACTATAAAGTATTTCTTCCACATCTGAAATAAAACACACATAAATTTCGAAATATTTTAATGTTATTATTTTTTTTAACGTTTTATTCAAGGTAACATGGCAAGTTGTGACTGGTGGGGCGGCGCCCTAGCGCCCTCTATTGGCCGGCCGCCACTGACATGTAGCCTGCTGACTCTAGAAAAGAAACAAACAAATTAATATCTACATGCGATCTCCAATTTAACCCTTATAAAATATGTCTAAATACCTAGGGCTTAAAACAGTCTGAGCTGGCAGAAACAGATGCCCTCCCAGGCTGACGCACCCCGGACAGGTTAATGGGGTCACTTGATGGCGTCTAAAAACACAAACAGAATGACATTTACCAGCTAGAATGCGAACACAAACAAACAACAACCTACCCGGCCTACAGCTTCTAGCTGTGAGAGAAACGGGACCGGAGCGGATAAAGTTGGTGATCGGGAGGGCAGCCTACCCGTGCATTGCGTCTAGCCTGCTTAAATATGCTAGGAAATAACTGAGGACTGCGGAAGTGCGGGTTGCCGGCTACGAATTACGTAATACGGTGGCCCAATTGGGACAAACAACCAACGGTTACACATGCAAAGCTTGCACTCCACGACAACGTTTTTATCTTTTTTACTCATATAGTAGTGAAATAGTGTGCATATCTCCACCGGTCAAACAAACTCCTCTCCTCTGGCTCTGCCATGTTGCTTTCTTTCCAAACAAACTCGCTCATGTGCTCAACGTGACAAAAGTACGCAGGCATGCACGCTGCGGTACTGCAGTTTTTCCCTGCTTTCCCGGTGGCGCCGCTAACGAAGTATTTAGGTAGTAACAGTAATATATTTAAACGTATTTCCATAACGCGTTACACCCAACACTGGTTGTGGGCCTTACCTTAAACGTGACCTGCACAGACCAGTTCAGACCAGTTTCATGTTTAAGTCCAGATAATAGTTTGAGCTTAGATATGTAATCCTCCATTTGGAAATAAGTCTAACAAGGACTTCGCCACATCCCGTGTCCTCTGCTTCACTGAGACCTGGCTAAATGAGCGGATCCCGGACTGCGCTCTGGAGCTGCAGGGTTTTGGGCTGTTCCGCGCGGATCGCCATTGTGCGCTCTCAGGGAAGAGCGGAGGCGGAGGGCTGTGTTTCTACGTCAATACAAACTGGTGTAACGATGTGACAGTGATCTCCAAGCACTGCTCTCCTGCTCTGGAATATCTTTTCATTCATTGTAAACCATTTTACTCCCCTCGTTAATTTGTTTAATTCATTCTTGCCTCTGTTTACATACCGCCATGCGCGGACGCGCGCGAGGCTCAGTGCGCACCCGGACTCTCTGATTATTATCCTGGGGGATTTTAATAAGGGAAACTTGAGCCAGGAATTACCCAAATACAGACAGTTTATCAAATGCCCGACCAGAGAGGAGAACACTCTGGATCACTGTTACACCACCGTGCGCGGAGCTTTTCGCGCTGTTCCCAAGGCAGCCCTCGGCTTCTCAGATCACTCCATGATACATCTGATCCCTGCTTACAGACAGAGACTAAAGCTCTTGAAACCTGCAGTGAGGAGCTCCAAAGTGTGGTCTGATGAAGCTGTGGAAGAGCTGCGCGCATGTATGGAATCTACAGACTGGGACCTTTTCAGAGCTGCCACAGATAGTTTGGATGAATACACGGACACTGTGACGTCATACATTCACTTCTGCGAGGATAGCATCATTCCAACAAGGACCAGGGTCATCTATAACAACGACAAACCCTGGTTCACTGCTAAACTCCGGCAGCTCAGAAAAGCAAAGGAGTCTGCTTTCAGGCAGGGGGACCGCAGCGGCTAAAAAGCAGCTAAATATCAGTTCAGGGACGAACTGAAAGCAGCCAAGTCCCGGTACAGAGAACGACTACAGGAGCAGTTTGGTAACAACGATACTGCTTCTGTCTGGAGGGGCCTACGAGAGACCACCAACTACAAGCCCAAAGCCCCCCCCCCCCCTGTGCTGACGACCACAAGCTAGCTGACGAACTGAACTTTTTTTTCAGTCGCTCTGATGCTACCCCTGACACCTCCCCCACCCCCCACTACTCTAACGACCCACCCATCAGCCCTGCCCCCACCTTGACAATAGCCTCTAAAGATATCAAACCACTCTTCTTGAGGCTGCACCCCCGCAAAGCTCCTGGCCCGGACCACGTGTCTCCGGCCACTCTGAGACACTGCGCCAGTGAGCTTACTCCTGTGTTCACTGATATTTTCAACTCCTCTCTGCAGTCCTGCCATGTCCCGGCCTGCTTCAAATCCTCCATCATTGTCCCCGTCCCGAAAAAGCCCAGGATCACAGGACTCAATGACTACAGACCTGAAGCACTTACGTCTGTCGTCATGAAGTCATTTGAACGCCTGGTCCTCTCCCATCTCAAGTCCTTCACCTCCCCCCTCCTGGACCCCCTGCAGTTCGCCTACAGAGCCAACAGATCTGTAGACGATGCCATTAACCTGGCCCTCCACCACATCCAATAGCCCCTTGACTCCCCGGGGACCTACGCCAGGGTCCTGTTCGTGGACTTCAGCTCTGCCTTCAACACAATCCTGCCATCCCTGCTCCAGGACAAGCTCTCCCAGCTCAACGTGCCCGATTCCACCTGCAGGTGGATCACTGACTTCCTGACAGACAGGAAGCAGCGAGTGCGTCTGGGGAAGAATGTCTCGGACTCTCGGATTATAAATACAGGAGCCCCACAGGGCTGTGTTCTTTCTCCCCTGCTCTTCTCCCTGTACACCAACCACTGCACCTCCAGCCACGACTCCGTGAAGCTGATCAAGTTTGCGGATGACACCACCCTCATTGGACTCATCTCCAACAACGATGAGTCCGCCTACAGGAGGGAGGTGGACCGGCTGGTGTCCTGGTGCAGTGGTAACAACCTGGAGCTGAACGCCGAGAAGACAGTGGAGATGATTGTGGACTTCAGGAAGAGCACTGTCCCCCCGCCCCCACCCTCCGTGATGGACTCCCCCATCACCTCCGTGGAGTCCTATCGTTTTCTGGGCACCACCATCACCCAGGACCTCAAGTGGGAGCCGACCATCAGCTCCCTCATCAAGATGGCCCAGCAGAGGATGTACTTCCTGCGGCAGCTCAGGAAAGCCAAGCTGCCTGCACAGATGTTGGTGCAGTTCTACACGGCCATCATCGAGTCCATCCTCACCTCCTCCATCACCGTGTGGTTCGCTGGAGCCACAGTCAGGGACAAACAGAGACTACAGCGCATTGTGCGCTCTGTAGAGGAAGTAATCGGCCGCAGCTAGGGTGGCTGAGGTTAACCGGTTTTACTGTAATCGTGATTATAAAAGCCCACAATAGGTTAACCTTAAAGATTTTAGATGGCACGATTTACCACTGGTACGGAAAACTCTTGCGCGAAGTGCAGTACGGGACCGCTGCACACGGAGCAGAGTAGACTCACAGCTGAATTGGAGATGGCAGGACAAGCTCCCACAGAGTTGTATCCACCGAAAAAACGACTGAAGTCAGCAGTGTGGGATCACTTTGGGTATCCAAAAGATGAGCAAGATTCTGTTTTGGCTGATGGTTTTCCAACGTGCAAATCCTGTCGTCGGAAAGTAGCAGCGAAAGGGGCTAATACTTCAAATCTGATTCAACATCTTCGAGATAATCATCCTTTGCTGTATGTCCAAGTCAAGGTAATAAAAATGCATCATTGTTAAATTAAAGTTGTCCAAATGTCTCAGGATGCACATTCATGCAATTCTCTCTCTGCTTCTGCATATCTACAGTGAAAGTACTAGCGCCGGTACGCTAGGAGAAGCTCTTAAAGGAATAGTTCACCGTTTTTACATACTGACATATGTTCTTACCTTACCTTAGACTAGTTAATATGTACCTGTCTGGTCTTAGTCCGTGCGCTCTGTCATGCAAACGGAGCAAAAACGGGAGCACAAACGCAGCCTCCTCTGTATATTGTGTAGGACCAAAAGGTAGCTCCCGCTAGAAGCTACCAAACTCTTCCAAGTGTTCCCTATTAAAGGTATATAGTTACGTGACGTGTTACACTGCAAAGTATAGTAACACAGAAATGTAACTGTCGATTTTCTCAGCGGATAAAACGGGTACTATATTGTGAGGCGTAGTAATCTAAGGAGCGCTACGTCCGCGCACTAACTTCTCTCCGGAGACTTCTCTCTCGCTGCTACTGTGTGTACTACAAGTCACGCTGCTTCTATTGACGGAAGTGAGCGAGAGAGAAGTCTCCGGAGAGAAGTTAGTGCGAGGACGTAGCGCTCCTCAGATTACTACGCCTCACAATATAGTACCCGTTTTATCCGCTGAGAAAATCAACTGTTACATTTCTGTGTTACTATACTTTGCAGTGTAACACGTCACGTAACTATATACATTTAATAGGGAACACTTGGAAGAGTTTGGTAGCTTCTAGCGGGAGCTACCTTTTGGTCCTACACAATATACAGAGGAGGCTGCGTTTGTGCTCCCGTTTTTGCTCCGTTTGCATGACAGTGCGCACGGACTAAGACCAGACAGGTACATATTAACTAGTCTAAGGTAAGGTAAGAACATATGTCAGTATGCAAAAACGGTGAACTATTCCTTTAAAGTGACAGTAGCACGTTCCTTAGTCAAGTTACTTAGTCAATGTAATACAAAAAAATCATGTAAAATATTATATGATAATCTTAATTTATCCATTTAATTGTTTTCTAGAAAAAAACTCCCAGCCTGAATGGACCACCTGCAGCTACTGTTCAATCTACAGTTGAAAAGTCATTCTCGAAAAGCATTAAATATGCACCTTCTTCAAAACAAGCGAAAGATCTCAATCAAGCCGTAGCATATTATATAGCCAAGGACATGTTGCCAATCTACTCTGTAGATAAACCTGGATTTCTATCTTTGATGAAAAAGGCTGTTCCACAATATAAGGTACCAGGGCGAACCCACTTTACAACAACTGAAATACCCAAATTATATTTGGAAGTGAAGGAAAGCGTAGAGGAGCAAATGAAAGAAGCTGAATGGTTTGGGGCAACAACTGATGTGTGGACAAGCAGTGGAGGAGGTGGAGAACCCTACATCAGCTTCACCATTCATTATGTGAGTTCTGATTAGAAACTTAAAGCCCACTGTCTAGAGACACTGTACTTCCCTGATGATCACACTGCAGACAACATAACAGAAACAGTGGAAAACTTACTTCAAGAGTGGTGCATCTCCCCAGATAATCTATCTGGCATCACCACAGACAACGCCACCAACATGAAAAAGGCTTTTGCAAATTTTGCTTGTGTGTGGTTTTCCTGTTTTGGGCACAACCTAAATCTAGCTATCAGCAAGGTGCTCAAAATCGAAAGAGTTGAAAAAGCCATAAGAGCATGCCGTCACTTAGTGCAATATTTCTCGCGTAGCTGGAAAAAAAAGAGAGAACTAAAGAAGAAACAAGAGGAGCTTCACATCCCAGCACATGCCCTGATAAATGATGTGGTTACAAGGTGGGGATCCACATTTGAGATGATCTCCAGATTCTTGGAGCAGCAGCAGGCAGTCTGTGCTGTTTTGGTAGGGGACAGAAGCTTATGGCATTTAATGCCAAAAGATACAGATATCACTGTCATGGAGGAGGCACAACAGTTTCTGAAGCCACTAAACATATTGACAGATGTAATGGCATCAGAGAAGCAAGTTACACTATCTTCTTTAAAGCCCGTGCTCGTACACATAAATGGGCACATTTTAAGTCCATTGTCTTGGTGGAAGACGCATATGGACGAAATGCCTCTTCTCTCCAAAGTAGCAAAAAAGTACATGTGCATTCCTGCCACAAGTGTGCCCTCTGACCGAGTATTCAGCACCAGTGGCCACATCGTTTGCCCTCAGCGGTCCAGGCTCAGCACCAGTGTTGCCAACTCCTCAGTAAGGAAAGTAGCTATTGGCTGTCCCAAAAGTCGCTAGAAGTCGCTAAATGACGTCATCGCCTAATTTGCATAATTGTCAATTTGCAAATAACTGTAACGGACGCTGTAGGAGAGAGGAATAACGTCGTGGGAGAGACAAAAGTGAGTAAAAAACACCCTAAATATGTTTAGAACTACAAATGTACAAAAATAATTTCAACATTAACAACATTTAATGATTTTAATGCTTTGTCTAGATCTGTCGCTAGTCGCTTTTTTGAAAAAAAGTCGCTATAGGGTCTGAAAAGTCGCTAAATCTAGCGACAAAGTCGCTAAGTTGGCAACACTGCTCAGCACTGAGAATGTGAACATACTTACATTCTTGCATCAAAACTTGGACTGAAAAGATATATTCTGCAAGTACTTCTGCTAAATATTTCAATTATAGATTTTGTTGAGAACTTTAGTTAATGGTTATAAAAAATATCACATCTAATTTGTTCCAATTATGGATGCCTTAATGTCTTCAAATCTAAAAAGTTCCTACAGTTTTTAAAGTACACTATGTATTATTATTTATTTGTTTATATTTTATAAAACGTTTACCTCAAGCCTTTTATTTATTTTTAAACAGTGAATGTTAATGTTTACAAGTTCAAGTGTTAATAAAGCATTTCAATTAAAAAAAAAAACAATCTGAGTTGATTTTCTTTCAAAATGTCAATAATCGTGATTAATCGTGAAACCGCAATATTTTATCTCACAATAATCGTGATTCCAAAATTTGAAATCGTGGCAACACTAGCCGCAGCCTTCCATTGCTGCAGGACCTGTACGTCGCCCGAGCTCGAGGCCGGGCTGGTCGTATCACAGCCGACCCCTCTCACCTTGCACATGGACTATTCCAACCACTCCCCTCAGGCAGGAGGCTGCGGTCCATCAGGTAGAACCTCCCGCCACAAGAACAGTTTCTTCCCCTCTGCTGTTGGACTCTTGAACACTTCTTAACTTGTCCCCCCGCCCTTTATAAAGTCACTTTACTGCCCATCATACGTCACTTTACTTCACTGTACTGCTGTCACCTTACATTGTGTGCACCATGTGCACGTATATTGTAAATAGTAACTGTAACTCTATTTTAAATAAAAATTTATTCCTTAGAAGTGTTTTTTATTCTTTATTTTGTATTATCTCTTTCTGACTGTTGCACTGAGCCAAAGCAATTTCCAAGTCTGTGACTTCCTGTTACTTACATGGCAATAAAAATTATTCTGATTCTGATATTATTGAGAAAAAGAATAGCATACACATTATTATAACAATAACTGCAGACAGCCCACTAGAAGTTTTCATTAAGTATAAAATTAATGTGATACACCAACTATGTATAGAGTGATGCCAAAAGCATTCATGCTGCGGATCAAAGCTCTGTCAGGGTCAAAGCTTGTTCAGAATCACTGCTCTAGTTTCTCCAGTGCAGAGTCCGGCTGGGGACTTGTTCCACATGTTATTCTTAGCGCCTGTTCTATCACTGCGCCTGATTCAGTGATGCACATTGGACATATATACATATATATATAAAATATTTTTTGTTCCTGTTTCCTGTGGTCATATACAGTACATCAAGAAATTTCAGCAGTTAACAAAAATAAATGCATAATAAAATCCCAAAGTATTCAGTTCCAAAACACTATACATAATGCTTGTATTTTCTTTCATGCTTGGCCATCATTTTAACAGTATTGATCATTGGTTGCACCTCCCGATAGGCAGCCCTCTCATATGACGCGGCTCAGCTTTATAAAGCAAAGCTATGCAAAGAAAAGTGCCTGAGTCCATTGATTTCCGCAATCTGTGTCTCTTTGGAGCTCATCCCTACTGCTGCGTGCTCTGCTATGTCCCTCACAGTCTCATGGTGACATGTGAAGACACATGTGAAGACACATGTGGTGCGGCTGACGCTCTGTGTTCTCCACAGATTAACAGTCTCAAAATAGATCAACCTTTTTGTGTGTCCTCATCGCCCTGTTTTCACACTTGCTCTGTTTGTCCCGGTCTTCAAGTAGCACAGTGCTTTTGCCAGGCAGGACAGGTCATCGGTAACTTGAAGAAGAAAGATTAGGCAAAGAAAGTTTATTTGTATTGCACAATTCATATACAAGGCAACTCAAAGTGCTGAACAAAACAAGATATAAACAAGCACAAGGTAGTGGAATAGAATATTCACAGTAGATTAAAAAGAAAAAGAAAAATACAAATTTAAAATCCTTCAGTTGTATACACCGCTATACAGAACTGTTTTTAACCTTGATTCAAACCTGGTCAGAGAATCTGGTCAGAGAATCAGAGAATTCTTTTCAGGAAGATTGTTCCAGATTTCAGCAGCATGATTCTGAAATGCAGCCTCCACATGTTTAGTTCTGACTCTGGACACCAGCAGGAGACCAGTCCATGTGCTCCTCAAGAGTCCGAATTGGTTCATATGCGACTAACATGTCACTTATGTATTAGGCATTATAATTGACCCTTACAATGATAATAAAAACCTTCAATTGTTTCATGTTTATGAATGTTAAATAAAGTGGAAAATATATGCTCTCCACCTGAAACTCTTTCTTTTATTCTAAAAAGGCAATACCTATTTCATAACATGTACAATATAGAGGTGTCAAAATGTCTAAATTACCCGCTATAACTGGCAAAAAGACTCGGTTGGTGAGTTGAAATCAGAGTCAAAATGTGTAATTGATTAAACAAGACACTCTGATTTTAATTCACTCACGCTAATTGAAAATCACAAGACCAAACGGACGCACCCTGACTTAACCCTTTGAATGATGTATAATTTTAAAGGAATAGGCCACCGTTTTGACATACTGACATATGTTCTTACCTTACCTTAGACTAGTTGATATGTACCTGTCTGGTCTTTGTCCGTGCGCTCTGTCATGCAAACGAAGCACAAACGCAGCCTCTTCCACAGACTGTATAGTTCCAAATCAGCTCCCGTTAGAAGCTACCAAACTCTTCCACGTGTTCCCTATTTAAATACAGTTATGTAGCGCTCCTCGTATTAATACGCCTCACAATATAGTACCCCTTTTTATCCGCTGAGAAAATCGACATGTTACATTTCGGTGTTACTAAACTTTGTAGTGTAACACGTCACGTAACTGTATTTAAATAGGGAACACGTGGAAGAGTTTGGTAGCTTCTAATGGGAGCTGATTTGGTACTATACAGTCTGTGGAAGAGGCTGCGTTTGTGCTCCGGATGCATGACAGAGCGCACGGACAAAGACCAGACAGGTACATATCAACTAGTCTAAGGTAAGGTAAGAACATATGTCAGTATGTAAAAACAGTGGCCTATTCCTTTATAGGCTATAGAAGATTTTTAGTTTATGTAGATGGATACATGAAGAATGTATGTTATGCTAATGTAGTCAGTCTGCATCATTTAAAACTTGGAAGAAAAAAAGTGTTTTCTTAGCCTTGCCTTAAAGCCACCCTGTGTAATTTTTACAGATGCTCTAAATGAAAAAATAATCTTAACTAATAACTAATGTGACCTTTTTAAGAATATTCATCTCCACCATGTTTTTGTAAATGTTTTCATAGGCTTATTCAAATTATAAATGTCCATGAGAGAGTCCTCTGTGTCAATGAGCAATCTTGAAATACAGTGGTGGATAAGGGACATCGTCAGGGTTAAGGGTTTTCGTTTCACATGAGCTACTGATATCGTTGCTTTCACCGTGCCTTCACAAGTTTGAAGAAGGAACCATGGAGGACAAGAGTTATGTAAATGAACCATGGAGGACCAGAGTTATGTAAAAGAACAATCCGAACAACAATCTTTTAGAAAAATAATTATGCAGAAGTCCAGCGTCATAGCAGCAAAGTGTCAACATCGCAAACCACACGCACAAAGACAGGGTTAACACAACAGGAGGCACACTATGTAGTTGGCACATTGTGTACACAGCTGAATCACACGTGAACAATACGAAACTTTTTTTCACACCAACATTAAAGAGAACGAGGCAGAATCTGCAACACGGTCTCAGGACTACTATGTCACAAGTATTGACTAAACTTATTCAAGGACAAAGCCTAAAATGAAACACAGAATCGCCACAAAACAATTGCTAGAATACTTTATCAGGAGCGTGGGTGAATGTTATGTTTTCTTACCGTGATGCAGACAGGGCGCTGTGGCTAACGCTAATGCTATTAATAGCATGAGCTTTTAGCCATGTCCTGCCGCGGCTGTGTTCTGCTTCTTTGATCATCGTAGTTTTAAGCTCCTACAGACGTTGATCCTCCATGCTATATTATAATAGATCCATGGTAAAACTCAGAGCCTCTGTGCAGCGGGTGCCGCTTCAGGACGCGGTCTTGTTTACATGTTGCCTCCACCCGACTGTCAAGTGCCGGAGACGTTTGGAGAGATAAGGTTATTTATCAAACTAATGTATTCTTTCCTTGTCAGTCTGGTGAATGACTGAGAGTTGAGGAGCACTGTCAAAGACTACATATTATCTTTCGAAGGCTTCCGTATTACCCTGGACTGCACTATATGATCTCAACACTAGACGGCAGTAAAAACTATGTACCTTAAAATATTCAATTGACCCTAGCAAAGGCATACTTCATTGTATGCTCACAAAATGGACCTCTAGGATTTATAGTTTGGATGCGGCTTATTCATCAAGCACTGCCATTTTGAATGCTTTTTTTGTGCAGTTGCTACAATTCAATTCAGTTATTTTTTGTATAGCCCTAATTCACAACAGTAGTTATCTCAAAGGACTTTACTTTACTGCTTAGACTCTGCGACATTGGCAAGGAACAACTCAAAAAACATTTTGGGAAAAAGGTGAGTGCCTCAAGGAGGACCATTGAGAGGGATTCCCCCCCCACGGATGGACAAGCTATAGACCCAGGACTCCTGCTACTACGTCTTTAATCTGAAATGGGACTGAATACATCCTTGAAACGTTTAGAATATCTTCATTGTATCCACAAACGAATATACTCAGCAGTGTCAGCAGTTAAATTTTTTTCTCTATTCAAGGCAAATATTCTTAACCACACTATTTACTGTATTTTAACGTGTTTGGAAGTTATTGTTTACCTGCTTAGTTGTCTGACCGTTTCCCTCACTCCATGGGTCATTTAATCTGCTCACCAGCCCTTTTTAGCAACTGTGTGGTTGTGCTAACAACATATTGAAAGACATATTTCCTGTAATTAAATTTTTAATATTGATAATACAAATACTTTTTATTTCTTAGGCGCCTTTCGTGACACTCAAGGCCTCTTTATATACAAGTAAAATGTGCGTTTTAAAAACAGTTAAAATACAAAGTTAAAAGCATCATGGACAGAGCATTGTGTGGTCATGATGTGAGTCAGAAGGCTTGTCTAAACAGATACGTTTTGAGGGTGTATTTGAAGTGTGTGAGCAAGTCTGTGTTACAGAGGTCAGGGGGAGAGTGTCCCAGAGCCGGGGGCAGGAAGGCTTCCCAGAGTGGCAGAAGGCTGGTGACGAGGCGGGCAGGAAGGACCAGGAGCTGAAGAGAGGAGGAGGATCGGAGGGAGTGGTCACAACAAGAGATACAAGGTGAGTGAAGTGTCTTGCCCAATGACACTAGTATGACATTTGTCTCTGTATTGAGGCCTTGTTCCTCACCTTATCTGCTCCAGGAGACATTCTCAGGGAACAGATTGAAAGCGGACATTATCTCAGCCTCACGGAGAGGACAGGAGCCGACAGACGCTATTGTCTGCCCTGAGACGTGGCTCCACTCCTGCTCCTCGGAGGTTAGGGAAAACTAATTACCGTGTGGTTCCCAAAAGACACCAGCTGAAGTCCAGTGACAGAGCAGACAAAGCTGGAGTCCTGTCACACTAAACAAGAGACGTTTGTTCAATCAGACTTACGCTTGGGACAAAAGAAACATTTGGGGAGGACAGGATTTAATCAGTTGATGCTCTAATCTGACAATATAAATGCCACTATAATTCTTTCCTCCTGTCGTACTTGTTGCCCAGCTCTCTACTGGTCCTTATTGTGAATGATTTTTCTCGACTTGGACTCAAAATGGTGCTCCTGGCAAGGTTTCCAGCCGCAAAAAAGATGGCTTCCACGAGATAGGAGCCCCCTTACTCGCAAACAGTGCATTTTGACAGTGGTGTATATTGAGTGTTTGGAGCTGTCCACAGTGTGAGTGCATGGTACTAAGAAGAATACTGTTTACCTGTGGAACAGTACTGAGGAACTAACATGGGTCATACAGTGACCATATGGTCATATTGCATGCATCAGGTTGTTTGCTGTGCCAACTCAAACAGATTTACATCCTACGTTCTGACCCCGGGGCAGCTACGGCTGCTTTGTAAAGACTGTGAGCCGCTTTGACAACAGCTCAGTGAACGCACATCCATAACGTTGTACCAAGCGTGGACAATAGACGCGCGGACAGGACCATCCCCAGCTTGTTGCAAGTGAGGGTCTCCCCCGTGTCTCCTACCAAAGCGCAACCAAAACTCACTAAATTATAGCTGGGGTACCTACAATGTCTTTTGCATAAACAATGCATGTTAGTTTTCCACCCAAGTGAAATTTTGTGAGCAAATTAAACATAACACACCACAACAGGCTATTTGGATTTTTACTTCAGAGCCCTGTCAGTCATTATTTGACTTTTTGGGTTGAGAATGGATTTTTTTATATTTTTTCCCATGCAGTTTGTCCCACTTTATTGCCAATCTCTATAACTCTTTGTACTGAGAAATATTTTGACAAGTAACTGACAAAGCTTAATGCCAAGGCCAAGAATAAGAGACATGGACGCTCATGTCAAACCTCAAAGACTGAAATAAATAAACTTAATAAAGTTGCAACATTTTACACAAATTACAAACTTTGGATGTAGGGCTGGGCCATATGGCAAAAAAGTAAAATCTCGATTTTACTTCCAGCTTTGGACGATTTCGATTTTTAAATTTCGAAGACAGACTTTGCCCTTAAAAATGTTTTGTTTTTTCCGCTCAATAGTTTCAAAACTATTTCTAATTTGTTTCCCCCAATGCGTATTAAAAAAGTCTTGTACAGACTGCGCTGATATTACAAGTATAATTCTTGTGCTGCTGGAACTCACAATATCCTTCATTCGATTTCACGATTTTCAAATTTTTCAAATTCGATGTTTTCAAAAGCCGATTAATTTCCTAAATTCGATTTATTTCCCAGCCCTATTTGGATGGATTGGACAGTACAGAGAAAAAACATTTGTACTACAGACAGAATACCATGACAGTTAACGGCCAATGTTCTACAAAAAAAAAAGTATGAAACAACTGAAATTATATTAAATTATATTATATTCTAGGCTCTGAGTACTGCTTCGCACACTCTTGGCATTCTCTTGATGAGCTTCAGGAGGTAGTGACCTGAAATGGTCTTCCAACAGTCTTGAAGGAGTTCCCAGAGATGCTTAGCACTTGTTGGCCCTTTTGCCATCACTCCGTGGTCCAGCTCACCCCAAAACCATGTGGATTGGGTTCAGGTCAAGTGACTGTGGAGGTCAGGTCATCTGGCCCAGTACCCATCACCCTCCTTATTGGTCAAATAACCTTTAAGCCTGGTTCTCACGAGACGATTTTAAAATTGTCGGCCAATTTTTTCTCCGTGTGAGACCTCACACGCAAACCACACACATCACATCGTCCCCATCTTTTTTTTAATGAACTTTCAGTTATGAGTTGGTGTTTTAGATAAACACTGAATGTTTGACCTGAAAAGAACACAGAACACAGACGCATCGTTTTGTTGAGAATGACAAGTTCATATAGTTTAGTTCGTCTCCTCCATTTCTGGTACTCGCACCAAACCATGCAGGTTAAATGGGGTACGGCAGTGTCAGAACCGTTTCATGTGTCAAACGGAGTGAGACAGGGTGGAATCCTGTCACCTATGCTTTTTAATGTTTATATGGATGAGTTATCTGTAAAGTTAAGGCAGTGTGGCTGCTCTATTGGAGACAGACTCTTGAACCACCTTCTTTATGCAGATGATCTTGTAATCATGTCCCCCTACTCTGCAGGTCTGCAGCAGCTGCTGAGAGTCTGCACAGAATATGGGAAACAGTATGACATAAAGTTTAACTCTAAGAAGTCAGTAGTTATGGTGGTGAGGACCAAAGAACACCTGATGACCTCTTTTCCTGCCTTTTATTTGTCTGGTGTGGTGCTTCAGAATGTAGAGAAGGCCAAATACCTGGGGCACGTAATCAGGAGTGACCTCAGTGATGACGATGACATTCAGAGGCAGTACTGTAAGCTGTATGGACAGGCTAACACTTTGGCTCGGAGATTTCACATGTGTACTGATAATGTGAAAATAACTTTGTTTAAAGCCTACTGCACTCCGCTCTATACTGCCCACTTGTGGTGCAGATACAGTAAGAGTAAGTTTAAGAAGCTGCAGGTTGCATATAATGATGCACTTAGAATTTTACTGAGAGTCCCTCGTTGGACTCGTGCCAGCTCACTGTTTGTTTTTAATAATGTCCCCACTCTGACTGCTGTGATCAGAAACTGTATTTATAAGTTCATGAAACGCTCTGAGCACTCTTTAAATGTAATAATGAATGTTTTTACTGTACAGAGCAGTGTTAGGCACACCTCTGACCTCTGGAGGCATTGGAGAAGCTGTCTTTATAGAATTTTGTAAATATTGAATGTTTGTGTGTGTTTTTTTTGTCTCTTTTGTTTTATATGGACCCTTTGTGTGTCTGAATTAAAGATTAAATAAATAAATACACCAATCGTTACTTACACGGCTCTTTACGATGCAGAATTTGCACCTTACCTCCGAGTTCCTTATAGCTGCACTAACTGACTTTATTTTCGTATGCATTACGAAAATGCAATCCATATCCATGCAGTGCATTGGGATATACATCTTTTTGAAGAATAAGTAGCGCAGGTTTGTGCTGGCGTGACATTATATTTTAGGTAGTTTTCATGAAACAAGGAAGAGAATGTGTTTCGGGTCCCGATTGTGGCCAATCACAGCAGACCACTGGCCCCCGCTTTCTTGAGAAAAGCTACAGGACTCTGGTTAGCACCGACAACTGAGTTAGCACAACAAGCGGCAGAGGCTAACTTGAAGCTTCCTGTGTCTTCGTTACTGCTTACACAGCGAAACATCCATCCAAAAGAAAGTCTCGTCCTCTCCGCGCTGCCCACATGCACGGCGGGGGGTCTGAACTGGGAACTGAACCAGTGGGTTTTTTTCTAACTCGCAAATCAAATTATTCTTGGATTACGCATTAGGATCTTTACTGTTACACAATTTGACATTTTTGATGTATCGATCGAGAATTAGAATCTAAAGTGAAGAAAATGACAGTCTAGGATTGTGTAGATAGCCGAAACATGTAATGGAAAAAAACTGCCTCGTGCATATTGTTAGAATGATTTAGAACTTTAACCACAGTAACTTCAAAGTGTCGTGAAATATACAAAAAGCACAAAAATACTCGGAAGAAGAGTCACATTTTCTTTGCATATCAGCTGTTGGCTGTCAAAATTATCACATTAACGCACGTTAATTAATTTTTTTCATGAATAGTGTTAAAAAAATTAATGCAATTGACGCATGTCCGATGCCCATGTATCCCATAATATCACTCAGAATGCCGCGAACACGTGCGTGTGTGAGAAGTCTCTGGGAATTCAAGTTAAAATAGGAATACATGCGTGACCGCGAAGCACTTGCTCCTGTTAGCCATGAACTAAACGGGAGTCCGCATCCTCCTGCGGCGTTTTGACATGGGGCAGCTGCGTGGCTGTGAGCCGCTAACATGGCGAACGGGCCGCCGTAATGTGACCATATCCAAGACCATGAACGCACAGAACTATTCTCTGAATGTTGTGTGGGTGTCTTACCTGTGCACGCAAACACACCGCTGAAGCTGGACCATGCCCCCCCTGTGAAACTAAACTAAGCTAAAACTTGCTAAATGAAAGCTGGGGTACGTACCTTTTCCCTTTCATTAACAGTTCATGTTGGTTGTGCCCAAAAGTAAAATGTTGTGAGTAAATCAAACAGATTTAATGACATTCTGCCTCAGATTGTTTTGAAATGTCCCTCATCTGTAACAAACAAGAGTTTTGGTCTGAGTCTAAACAGAAAGACAGACTGTTATTAATGATATTGCCATTTTATGTGGATTCATTGTTGTTAAAATAAACAAATACTGTACATATGTACGCTATGTAATCATTTACAGAAAAAGTGCATATTTTTGCCGATAGTTAGAAATGCGATTGGTTAATCTTTAAGCTTTAATTAACTCGATTTAAAATGACCATGTAGATAAAGCCGGCAGGGGCAAACGAGAAAAAAAATACTTCTGCTGGCAATAGCAGATGTATTTTGAACTTCATAAGCCACAAGCTATATATCATTTTAAAGCTTATTTTCTCAGCTATATTTATATTTTAAGTGTGAACGATATCAGACTTTGCATTAAAAAGATATATCGCATAATATGGGCACAAAATAAATCGTGTTTGTATAAGTTTCTTACCTTTTGTCTTCTGCTGCTCCTACAAATTAGACTTTCCCCATCCTTGCTCAATCTCTTTCTCTCCGTAATTCTTCAGTGAAAAAGAATGTCCACTTGTATTTCCCAAAGTATAATCCATTCTTCAGAAATAATCCAAAAATGTGCATTTTTCTGTTGCAAAAAAAAACGCTCCGAAAAATTTTTAGGCTTCTCTTTCACATTTCACCAATTTTGAGCTTTGTTTACCCCCACGTGTTCCTTGAGTCCTTAGCTTCAAAAAAAGAGGTTCCATGAAAAGATAGGAGCAGGTTTCAGTCCGCAGAACCCTTGTGAAAAAGACGAACCGCATCCACTTGCAGAGCGTCAGTTTTTTCACAGATTTGCAACTTATAAGTACCAAAACTAAAAAATATGCTTTTTATGATGGTGAAATGTTAGAAAAGCAGTTTAGCACAATTTGGCACACATTTTGCCAAATTGGTTCTGAATAGCACTACTTGATAAAAAAGAGAAACTGCATAAAAACCTATAAAACTTAGAAGTCTGAAACTTTACACAGTTGTTGTCAACAACACAATGAACAAATTGGCATTGAACATTTTCTTCTTCCAATGAAGTAGGCTTTTTTAGGCGAGGCTAAAAAAAACAGGTTTTTTTCCAAAACCTCAAAGGACGCAGAGTGAAATAGGAATGACATACATTATTTCAGTGTATATTTACATAAACTAGAAGGGCCTAGCTTTAAAATGATGCATCGCACAAGCATGTGAGATGTGTTTTTTAATAAGCAAAGACATTTGGGTATGCCAAACTTTTGTGCACGAGCCAAAACAGATGTAGGAGTTTAATAGGAAAGAGCTCATATTGGTTTCCCTACACACTACTTCCCTAGTTGCATTGTGTGATGCTATGGGGGATGCACGCACGAACTGCACGGTAGAGACGCACGGACTGCGCGGCAAAGGCACGGTAGAGTTGCAGGAGCGGAAAATCGGCGCATGCTGGGCATAAATATTGCTGAGCGTCTCCTCGGACACTCGTGCAGCGACCAATCAGAGAACCGCAAAGTGGTCACGGGGACATTAGTGGTCTGAGCGAGCAGACGGAACATACTCGTACACAGCCAAAACAGGAGCTACACCAGGACTAACCCAGGGTTGACAATGGGGGACATAGTGCTTGTGAACATATGAATTTTCATGCTCCCGTGACTTTACGCAACTGCTTCAAGTGTGTTCGCCCAAGTACCGTTTAATAATAAAATGTATGGCGCACCTCCGTGAACACATACTGCTGTTTTATAAAGTCTTTGGAAGGTCTCTGTACACAGAGACGCTGCAGAGTTGCATTATTGGACAAGAACTTTACACAAAAAGCCGCAAGCTTAACTCCATTAGCATCAAAGTCTGCCCGCTACTTCCGCCACTTCCGGCGGGTTCCACCGCAGCCCAGGACTTCTGGTCTGAAGACCCCTGCATCTGAAAATTAGAGAATGCGTGAGGTGTCAGCGTTCCAGCGTCGGCGGTGTGAAAGCCCCTTAAAGCATTTTTGTTGGTTTGGGTGCTTCAAACTGTTTCACTTACTGGGAATTTACACAATAAGCATTCACAGCGCGTAAGGGTTGACTGCGCGCATTTGCGCGGAACATTATGCTTTGCACGCAGGTTCGCAGCTGCTGATGTTTGTCCTCATGCACTGTGTGGGCTGCTGTGGTCGGCCGCAACATTTCATGAAAGAAAAAAAAATTCCAGAATCACTGTGAAACCTGCCAGTCCAAATGACACTCAGACACAAGTGCTGTGCGTGTGTGGAGGTGATCTAGCGCAAAATTAGAAATCCATCCGAATTTAGGCGACAAATATGTCCGACATACGCACATACAACACTAATAGTGTAGATATCACCATAGGCTCCAATCAGGGATGCACCGATACTGATACTGGTATCGGGTCTATACCATAGGCTTGAAGAGTCGATACCCGCACCCAACACCCACATTTTTAATGCACATTAGTGTCAGGACAGCGGTGTTGCCATGGTGATCTCCCAAAGTCTGCAGAGAGAAAGCAAGCTACCACCGAGCGGCAAGCAGACATAACGTTGGCATGGATCTATAATAATATTGTATGTTGACCGCATGGCAGTTTTTTAAAGTAAACAAGAAAGGCAAGAGTAAAGCGGACAGCACATTGTGGGTTAAGGAAAAACTGTCACGAGGTGAGTCCAAAACAAACACGTATAACACCAGGAACTTCATCAAACTCACCACCACGAGTAGCCTTTGCTAGCACCAGAGCTATTTCTTCGTACCAATTGTATGAGTGGAAGATGACAGTGGCTCTTATGGGCTCTATGCACGCACCACTTCCGTGTTTTAGCTACTACCCCACTTCACTTCCTGTACGCGGGAAACGGCTTGAGTTTCACAGGAGTTCAGCAGTGGTTTACATGAGTTTCCCAAATAATGCTCAAACAGGAATTAAACTGTGAGGATACTGGGCATTTTTGGGACACAGCAGTGACTTTGATTGTGCTGTCATTGTGTTTTTATAAAGTTTAAAATCTCTCTGAGTGGCCACAGTCGAAGCTCTACCTCAGAGAGAAAGCACAGCGACACTTTTGGGTCAGTCTCACAGCTGAATGTATCAATCTAATACTAAAAACATCACTAAAACCCACCTAAAAGCCATTGGATAGCATACCCTGGTGAAAAAAAAATATACTAAATATATTTAATTTCTGTATATTTTAATATATTTTAGTATATTCTGATAAAGTAAATTTTAATTGTGCTATTTTGGAACAACTTTTTTTGTATTAAATATATTTAAATTGCTCATAAATAGAAATTAAATTGTATTCTAAGTACTCTTAATGCATTTTTATGTACTAAAGTGGAACAATTCTAAGTATACTTTGTACATTTTAAGTATATTATTACAGGTGACAATCTTGTCATCGATTAATATAATCTAATTGCACTTCCATTGTATTTAAAGTGTACTAATAATGTATACGAAATACTCTTCTATGTAATTGAAAGTGTATTGGAAAGGCTATTGCATTGCATTTTATTGTAATTTCAAATATTTATATGTGTTTATAGTACATTAATCTACATCAATTACACAAAGACTTCCACCATTACAAATATACTTTATTTGTATTTATGTTTTGAACAAACAAAAAATACATTTAATTATAAAGGAAATGTACTTAGAAGTTACACCTTGAACTTTTTGATCTTAGGTTAAATAAATTGGAAGATAAAAGACCAAAAACAAAAACAATGTGACCTTATTATTTCAACCAAAACATCTATGGCCTCTTATGTGAGAAATGTTCATTGTTGCACTTTCTTCTTATGGCAGCACGAACTTCAGACACTGTGGATCCCGGAAATTCTTCAATTACAGCATCTGCACATGAAAACTTAATCAATACAAAAAATATGACCAATGCAGTAATATTAATGTAAATCGCATTTATATGCACTTCATACAAGTTATCAATGTATTAGGGGAAGGAAATCAAATTTGTACAGAGCTTTTCACATGACACAGGTCACGTACAGCATTTCAAACAAGATATGGGAATGTTTTTCACTCACTTGTAAGCTATTTGAATATCGTTAAAAAGTGCTTTCATTTCTGTAATTCAACTTATAATCTGAAACTAATATGACAGGCTCATTACATGCATAGTGATATATGTAGCCTTTAATTTGATGCAATTTTGATCATTATGGCTCAGCTTGTAAAAATCCCAAATTAAAAATCTCTGAAAAGTAGAAGATTTTGAAAATGGACTGTAAACCATAATCATCGAAATTATTTGAAACAATGGCAGGACATAATGTCACTTTGCATGTAACGAGTCTCTACATCATATATTAGTTTCACATTTTATGTTGAATTACACAAATAAATCAACTTTTGCACGATATTCTAATTTTGTGAGTTTCACCTGCATATTCATGAGTGTACGCTGAGAAGCAACAGACAGTTCAACCACTATTAACCACTCATAAGCCCTCATGTTCTCCTATCCAGGAACTAACTAGACACAACTGTGTTAGTATTAACCCTTATGAATTTCAAAGATACATTCCAAAAGTACTTTTCATGTTCTTAACATACTCTGTTTATAGAGCATTCCTCAGTCGCTGTCATTCTGGTTGTCAGTCAGCTTTTTAGAACTTTGAGGTTTCATTTAAATAGGCATAGTCCTAAACAGCAGATTGCCAACCAAAAGTCACATGACTGAGAATGAACTTATTTAGAATTGTGTATATTTGAAGCACACCTACATAAGACACGTTTAAGTTCATATATTAATATTTTTTTCTTTTCTTTTTTTAATTAAGATTAACAGGTGAAATTACCTGTAATGGCCTGGACTTTGATCACATCTAGTTGACCTTTGGCCATTTCTCCTTTTCCATACTTTCCAGTTAAAGTTGACTTTGCCAGAGTGTCCTTTGAAAAAAGAAGCACCGCTAACTCTTGGGCGAAAACGGTCATCCGTGTTCGATTCAAACGAAGAAAAGCCCTTTTAGAAACTGCCACCGTCTTCCCTGGTAGAAAGTGCTGTAGGGAAACAGACACAGAAAATGAAAATAAATTACATTTTGTCTTTGGCTTTTCTGATTGAATCATATTTATTTTAAACAAAATCATTTGTTCGTGGTATACTACATGGTATAACAGTATACCTACCACTTAACTATCACCATCACCATCAGCATCTGAAGAAAACGTTGATGACACAGAAACATTGGTTGAAGAAGTATGGGACAGTGATGTGTTCACTTTCTCCACACACTCCTTCATTAATCGCAGTGTCTCTGGGAGTTCTTGAAAAACAGAGAATGTACGAATAATATATAAACCAAATTAACATTAGAATAGACATAGCTTTTCATGAAAGAGCCACAAAACATACCACGAAGACACCCGATAATCTCTGCCATTGATGGCACAGCGTTATCTTGAGCATCAGTCCCTGTCTAGAGAAAAATTTAATTCCAACAATCAAAACGAAGACCACAAAAAATAACATTAGAACTTACCTCTGGATTGACATGCAAACTTTCTTCTAAGTTTTCAATCTATAACACATTAATCATGTTAGAATATGTTATGGTAAGCCAAAGTCCAATATGGTTTTCTTATATTAACCACAACTTACAATCTGCAAAGGGGGTGGGCTCCCAATGTCTGTATCATCTGAACTGGGCTGCGGTGAGAACTGCTGTATCCGCATTCTTTTCTTTAGCAAAAAAAAAAAAAAAAATTACATGTAATATTTTACACCAGGGATTGTTAATGTGTAAATAAATGACCCAACCTTGCGAACAGGTGTCTGGCAATCGTCAGAGCTGCTGAACAACTCTTCAGATGCTTGCAGAGACCTCTTTTGTGAAAGTGTGTCTTTTAATTTGGCGAGAGTTTTGTCCCTTGCTTCTTGTCGGGTAGACTTTTGTTTCTTTTTTTTATCCTACAAAAACAATAGATATTTATGTTAATAAAACACCTTAATATAATAAAGTGTTATGATTTACAAATAACAAACAAAAAACAAATAAACAAATAATTCAAAAATACTGAGGTAGGTAGGAAGGTAGATTATATAAATTGTACATGTAAAACTAATGGCGGCTCTCCATGGTAACAGTCTAATGTCAATTGTTACATTCCACTAGCCTGGCTAACACCAGACTAAAATCACAAGTGATATATTGTTGTGCAGTTCGAAATGATTCGAGCGCACACAGCAGCATGACGTTAGCAAGGTTAACATTCCACTGGAACATTACGTCCTATAATCCAGATTGTTTAAATTAATGTAATTTGTAATTAGCACTCACTAGTGTACCCTTATATTTCATACTAATGTTAAAAATGTAAAGGTGTACGCAACAATAAAAACAAGGCTTACCTGGCCAATGTTTGCCTCTCTGGGTTTCATGTCATCTTTGGGCCAAATGTCACCTCCTATAATGAATTTGTTCTTCTTTTGGATCAACTCCTTAAAAGAATCTGTAAGTACATATGTAATTTTGTACATACACAAATAAAGACTAGCGTTAACTTTTTTGCAGCTTACCCCCAAAGAGTAACACTTTGACGGCCTCCGTTTTCTTCGGCTCCTTCCTCGACGGACATTTGAGTTCTAACCAATTCTCATCGGTCAAATCAGGCCGAGAAATAATTTGATTGAATTTGCCAATATTTCCAACTATTAAAGAAGTGCTTTCCACTTTGACGACCTCGTTGTGGAAATAAAAAATCGCAAACTTGAACGGAAGCATTTTCTCTTTACCGTAAATCTAAGTGCGCTCGGTTGTTTCAGCTCAAGTGTTGCTTTTTGAAAAAAAACTAAGATGGCGGCGGGCGCTGGGCGCGCACGGCGCGCAACGTACGTACAACGTACTCAAGGCAAATTGTTCTTATTGGCTGAAGAGAAACTTGCTCAAGACCGACTGTTTTCATTGGCTGTATCAAATATGACTGTTAAACTTCTGGTTGAGTTTTTCCGCTCTCAATTAGTTATCATGGCGCCCCGTGTGCTGAAAGGACACTTAAGTTCGAGTTCGTGGGATACGCCAAGAACAACAAAACATAGAAAGATTAAACAGAGAGAGGTGAGTAAAATGTGTGGTTTCAAGTACAAAAAATATTTATTCAGCTAGATGCTGTTAGCATCTGTTAGCATTTCAGTATGGAAGTTAGGCCTGTCGCGATAGTCAATAAATCAATTAATCGCACGATAAATAAAATTTGCTCAATAACTTTTCTGGCTGCGATAAATCCCATTCGCATGCTTGTTTGTTTCCCCCGTCTCTCTCGGGTCAGAGAGCCGCAAAGTGGTCACGGGAACATTAGCGGTCTAGCAAGCAGACGGAAATTACTCAAAAATACAAAATACAGCCAAAACAGGACCTAAACCAGGACTTAACCAGCATTGACAATGGGGGACACAGTAGTTGTGAACATATGCCGGCAGCTGAGTTCTCATTCAGGCTTGATTAGTGACTATACTAGCGCAGCTAGCGTTAGCGTGTTCGCCGATGCAGAAGTACCGTACCATACCAATAAAATAAACTTATGGCGCACCTCCGTGAACACATACTGCTGTTATATAAAGTCTCTAGAAGGTCTCTGAACACAGAGATGCTGCAGACGTGCATTCTTGGAGTAGAACTTTACACAAAAAACCCGCTAGCTTAGCTGTTAGCATCAAAGCCCGCCCCGCTACTTCCGGTGGGCGCTACCGCAGCAGGACTTCTGTACGCCCCATTGGTGAACCCACATGTCAGTCACTTGTCATTCGCCTGGTGTGTGGGGAGGTGGGACTACTCCTGAGAGATCCTGTCTTAAGCCACACAAAGTCAACATGTTGGTATTTCTTTCTCGTAATCTGCCATAAAGTCTGAGAAATTATTGACATTTGAGGCATCTGTTTCATATGTTCTTTACAAAGGTCCTGGCAGTTTTATTCCTGGTCATTTTTTGTTAAGAGACTGAGTCTATTTTATTTATTGTTTTTGTTTGTTTGTTAATTTATTGTGTTCTAGCGTTAAATATTCGTTAAAAATAAAAGTTTATTTCTCTTTGAAAAGGTGTACCTGCATTATCATTGTAATCGATGCAAATGATCTCAGAACGACAATATAATCGCTTATCGCAATAATTTCTGAGACAATTAATCGTCCAGCAAAATTTGTTATCGTGACAGGCCTAATGGAAGTAGTTTAGTAGCGGTTGGCTGTTCCCAGCTCAGTGCTATTTTCAAATGTACTGTGTGTGCGCGCGCGCTTGTATGTATGTATAATATATTTGCCGAGACATTGTTCTACACTGCTATATTTTCAAGTTACAATTTGAATTAGTTGTGAGTTAAAAGGTTCTTACCCGTTCAAAAATGTCCTAAATTGACTTTGGTTTACTTTCAGATGAAAGGAAAAGCATCTTACAAGAAATATCTGATTCTGCAATCTGCACTTCCTAGGACTACTACATATAGAAAGAAGTTGCTTAGAGAGGTATTCAGTTATGCATTTCATACGAAATGTTAGGATTGTATCTTTACCGTACATTTTATTAATTTGCAGAAAACTGTGGACTGCATTCCAAACCAAAAAGAAAGGGAGGAGGAGGAGGATTTGATGTCATGGACACATTCAATCGAAGAGTCCGAGAATGCTGAACTACAAGGATGTGTAGATGGCATAACTGTAAATGATATTGGACTAAACATCAATAGCGAAAATAATCAAAGTGAACCTCAAGGTGAAAAAGACAATGACAGTTTACATATGCAAAATACATTTGATGGAGTCAGAGAGGAGAGGGAGCATGAACATTCTGGACATACAAGTATTGGACAAGAACACATATTAAATGAGGTAAAGTACAAATTATCCACTAATATTTAAAAAAATATTGTTGGCTATGTTAAGAATATTGATTATTATTATTATTATTTTTTTTTTTAAATCTATTTCAGAGAAGAGATGACCTTGTGTATCCTGGTGCCTCTCTCACAAAGGGAGAGAGCCTGCTTTTGATCATGGCTTACATACTTCGACATCATTTGAGTGGCGTGGCCCTTCAGGATCTTCTCACACTTTTCAATGAACATATTCCTGGATTGGTGCCAGCCACCTCATATTTGTTCAACAAAGCTTATGGTGAGTTTGGAGAGTACCTTCCCCATTTTTACTGCACCGACTGCGAAAGTTACTTGGGACCTAAGGAAAAGGCACCAAAAATCTGTTCCTCATGCAAAGCTGAAATTGACTTGGAAGAGAATATTAACGCTGGATCTTTCTTTTTCGTAATGAACACATCGGACCAAATTGTACAAGTTCTTGAAAAAAGCAAATTACAAGCAATACAAACAACTCATGGAATAGTATCAGATATAGAGTGTGCACAGGAATATAAAAAACTAAAAATAAGTGGACATATTGGACCAGATGATGTGTCATTGTTATGGAACTGTGACGGAATACCTGTATTTAAAAGCAATAATGTTCAAGTTTGGCCAATACAGTGTCAGATCATTGAACTATCACCTAAAGACAGACAGCAAAACAAAATCGTACCATGCCTGTGGTTTGGGAAAAGTAAACCAAACATGCTAAGTTACTTGAGTGCTTTTGTAGATCAACTTAAAGTGCTTGAAGAAGTTGGCCTTACTTGGAGGGACAGTGACAACATTCAACATAAAAGTAGAGTGCATGCATTAATCTGTTCAGCAGATTCAATAGCCCGACCCCTTTTGAGAAACACAAAACAGTTCAATGGAAAGTATGGCTGTGAATTTTTCCTCCACCCGGGTGGTGGCCCTTATGTGTGGAAAACACCAGAACCAGCGTTAAGGACAGCAGAAAGCCATTTTGAGCATGCCATGCAAGGAACAAATGATGAGCCTGTAATGGGTGTCAAAGGACCCACACCACTGATGGAGCTAAAGAGCATGAACATGATCACCTCTTTCATTCCGGAGTATCAACACAGTGTCTGTCTGTGTGTGACCAGACAGATCACGTCTTTATGGTTTGATAGTAGGCACCATAATCAGGACTGGTACATTGGATCTAAGGTCAGTGATGTAGACAAGGAGCTACTTGGAATCATGCCACCCGTGGAAGTGACACGAGTACCAAGATCAATAAATGAAAGGAAATTTTGGAAAGCGTCCGAGTGGAGGTCGTTTCTACTTTTTTATGCTTTGCCTGTTCTTAACAATATTTTGAAGAAAAAGTATGTTAATCATTTGTTTTTACTAGTTTTTGCAATGCACACTCTTCTTCAGGATGCCATCTCAGTGAAGCACATTGATGTTGCAGAAAAGGCTCTGCGTAAATATGTGTTAGATTTTGAAAGACTTTATGGCACGGTCAATGTTTCATACAATGTTCATTTGCTAATGCATTTGGCTGCAAGTGTTCGTAACTGGGGCCCTCTGTGGGCGACGTCTACCTTTCCATTTGAATCCTTTAATGGGACATTGCTGACATTTTTCAATGGAACAACACATGTTCCTATTCAGATGGTCAAGAGGTTCCTCAAGTGGAGAGGTCTTTCACCAAGGCAAATGCTGCGATGATGAATGCTTGTGACAGTGTAAAGGACTTTTTCAATAAACTACAGGGTAGCTCTTCCTTAGTTCAGAAGTCAAATGCTTTTCAGTGTGGTGTCAGAGGAGTTGGCTGCCCCAAAAGGCATAACACATCTATATTGCATAGAAAAGCCATACAATGTTACACAGGCATGATGATTAATTCTGGTTTATTTTATGATCGCTTTGTTTGTAGCGGAGTTCTTTATCATTCTTACAATAATACAAGTCTTAAAAAGAGAATTAATTCTGTTGCACAGTTGAGGGATGGACAATTTTGTGAAATATCAACACTAATTCATTATTCATCTGAGAACGAAGTTTCCCATGAGAATGCTGGCATATGTGTGTTGGTGAAAGAACTGAAAAAAAGTGAAAACAATGCTTGGAAAGATGTAAAGCTGAAGATATCGTCTACATTTGTAACTGAGGTGTCCAGGACAAATAATGTATTTGCTGTGGACCCCTTGTCACTGCAGCGTAAATGTGTAATGTTTAGTTCCATGAACAAATTCTTTGTTGTCCCCCTTCCAAACAGCATTGAAAGAGATTAAAATAAAGATTTTAATCAACTGAACAGTCTTCTGTTGTCTGGCCTATTTGTAGAAATCTGTAAATCCATTTTTCCGGGTGAAGAGAGGGGCGGAGCTGTCAACCGATCATCACCTGGTCGTGAGTTGGATCCGCTGGCAGGGCAGGAGGCCGGTCAGACCTGGCAGGCCCAAGCGTGTAGTGAGGGTTTGCTGGGAACGTCTCGCTGAGCCCCCTGTCAGACGGACTTTCAACTCACACCTCCGGGAGAGCTTCTCCCAGGTCCCGGCAGAGGAGGGGGACATCGAGTCCGAGTGGACCATGTTCTCTTCCTCTATCGCCAATGCGGCGGCTCGTAGCTGTGGTCGCAAGGTCTCTGGTGCTGGTCCCGGCGGCAATCCCCGAACCCGGTGGTGGACACCGGCAGTAAGGGATGCCGTCAGGCTGAAGAAGGAGTCCTATCGAGCAATGATGGTTCGTGGGACTCCTGAGGCAGCTGTCCAGTACCGGCAGGCCAAACGTGCCGCGGCCCGGGCTGTTGCAGAGGCAAAAACCCGGGACTGGGAGGAGTTCGGAGAGTCCATGGAGCATGACTATCGGTCGGCCTCGAAGAGGTTCTGGCAAACCGTCCGGCGCCTCAGGAGGGGGAAGCAGTTCTTTGCCAACACCGTGTATGGTGCGGGTGGAGGGCTGCTGACCTCGACTGGGGATATTGTCGGGCGGTGGAAGGAATACTTCGAGGTTCTCCTCAATCCCCCCGTCACGTCCCCCGTCCAGGAGGCAGAGGCTGAGGATGTTGGGGCGGATACTTCCATCTCCCTGGCCGAGGTCACCAAGGTGGTTGGCAGCCTCCATGGTGGCAAGGCGCCGGGAGTGGATGAGATCCGTCCTGACTATCTAAAGTCTCTGGATGTTGTAGGACTGTCTTGGCTGACACGTCTCTGCAACATCGCGTGGCGATCGGGGGCGGTGCCAATGGAGTGGCAGACCGGGGTGGTGGTCCCTCTCTACAAGAAGGGGGACCGGAGGGTGTGTTCCAATTATCGTGGGATCACACTCCTCAGCCTCCCCGGTAAGGTCTACTCCAAGGTACTGGAGAGGAGGCTTCGTCCGATGGTCGAATCTCGGATTCAGGAGGAGCAGTGTGGTTTTCGTCCCGGTCGCGGAACACTGGACCAGCTCTATACTCTCCATCGGATACTCGAGGGTTCATGGGAGTTCGCCCAACCTGTCCACATGTGCTTTGTGGATTTGGAGAAGGCGTTCGACCGCGTTCCCCGGGGTGTCCTTTGGGGGGTCCTCCGGGAAAACGGGGTCCGGGGTCCTCTGCTGAGGGCTGTTCGGTCCCTGTATGACCGGAGCCAGAGCTGTGTTCGCATTGCTGGCAGTAAGTCAGACCTGTTCCCGGTGCATGTTGGCCTCCGCCAAGGCTGCCCTTTGTCACCGGTTCTGTTCACTGTATTTATGGACAGAATCTCTAGGCGCAGCCAGGGGCCGGAGGGGGTCCGGTTCGGGAACCACAGGATTTCATCTCTACTTTTTGCGGATGATGTCGTCCTGCTGGCTCCAACGAACCAGGACCTGCAACATGCACTGGGACGGTTTGCAGCCGAGTGTGAAGCGGCTGGGATGAGAATCAGCACCTCCAAATCCGAGGCCATGGTGCTCGACCGGAAAAAGGTGCCTTGCCCTCTCCAGGTGGGTGGAGAGGTCCTTCCTCAAGTGGAGGAGTTCAAGTATCTCGGGGTCTTGTTCACGAGTGAGGGGAGGAGCGTGAGATTGACAGGCGGATCGGTGCAGCGTGCGCAGTGATGCGGTCTCTGTATCGGACCGTTGTGGTAAAGAGGGAGCTGAGCCGAAAGGCAAAGCTCTCAATTTACCGGTCAATCTTCGTTCCCTCCCTCACCTATGGTCATGAGCTGTGGGTAATGACCGAAAGAACGAGATCGCGGATACAAGCGGTCGAAATGAGCTTCCTCCGCAGAGTGGCTGGGCGCTCCCTTAGAGATAGGGTTAGGAGCTCGGTCACACGGGAGGAGCTCGGAGTAGAGCCGCTGCTTCTCCACGTCGAGAGGAACCAGTTGAGGTGGCTCGGGCATCTGTTCAGGATGCCTCCTGGACGCCTTCCTGGGGAGGTGTTCCGGGCACGTCCCACCGGGAGGAGGCCCCGGGGAAGACCCAGGACACGCTGGAGAGACTATGTCTCTCAGCTGGCCTGGGAACGCCTAGGGGTCCCCCCGGACGAGCTTGAGGAGGTGTGTGTGGATAGGGAAGTCTGGGCGTCTCTGCTTAGACTGCTGCCCCCGCGACCCGGCAACGGATAAAGCGGAAGAAAATGGATGGATGGATGTAAATCCATTTACAATCTTTATTTTCAAATAGGAAAGTTGAACTTGCAATATTTTAAGTATTTAACAATATGAAAATTGTATGTAAACATACAACACAAAGGTAACTTGGAGTTAGCATTGTTAAAATTAATATTAACTTGATATTTAATATATTAAATAAGTAGGTTGATAAGAAAATACATTTGAATTGTGTTTGAAAAGAAAAGAAAGTATTTCTTTTTTTGCATTATTTACATATTATCAACATATTTACTCTAAGTATATTTAGAATAAATATACAAAAAGTATATAATAAAATAAATCGGTTTAAATATATATACAATGTTATACTTTTTATGCATTTGAATTATACTTTTGTAAAACATATTTTTAGAAAGTGTTTTAAAAATATACTTACTACAAAATATGTTTGAATAACAATTTTACAGATATATTGCTGTTATACTTGAAATGTATTTCTTAAAAGTACAAGTTCATTTTATTTAATTAAAAATATATTTTTGAAAAGTAAAATAGAGCAACAATACACTTAAATATATTTCTTTTTCACCTGGGTAGGCAGGAAGTGAACGGGCTGTATTTTGTTAACAGGAAATGACATCACGCCTCCCCGTGCATATAGCCCATTGTTGACTGTTAAAACAATTGCCAAAATGTTTAACTATTAAAGCATTTTCTTATTGTTGAAATGAGAAAAAAATATATTTTAAATGTCAGTTGTGTTAGTTTTATGAATTCCCAGGGACAACACAACGCAGTCTGTACTCGTATCGGTATTCGGTATTAGCAAGAAATCAAATTAAGGTACTCGTACTCATATCGGTTTTCGAAAAAGTGGTATTGTGCATCCCTAGTTACAATGGAAATATGTAAATGCGCCTATATGCTGCATGTACAACGTGCTGTAACGCCTCCGCTGTAAATTAGCAGTTAGCCCACCATTCTGTCCTGGGATTGGACAACATCGCACTATTGGTGTTTATGTAATTTGACTGCTTAAATTCCACCACAGTCTATGATTATGAAATGATTATATAGTTTGGAGTCCATGCTTTTCAAAGGCTGTGTAGACACGTAAACATATCTCCAGGTGCGGTTATGTCATTTGGCCTGAGCTCAAATCTGCCTGCCTGACTTAATCTAATATGCTACACTCCATTGGCTGGTCTTTGACAATAAGAAGCAATTAGGTTTGAAGAAGATAAACTCTTAGTATTGTCTGGTCAGACTGCAAATTTTAATTTGAAATGTTTTAAATCTCTCTACATTTTATTTTCTTGTAGGATATTCGCACAGATATTAAATGAACGTAGTCTGCCATCTGATTGGTAAGTCACAATGCATTATCATACACCGCACATGGGAAAAACTTAAAATCTTGGTGCTGACAAACACAACACGGGCAGTCCATGTCATAACATGGCCATAGCATAGATAAGAAGAGTGCATCAATATGTGTCATAAAAAACCAACAGATAGAATCAGATGGAGTCTATAACAGGCTCATTGTAATGTAATACTAGAGACGTGTCCCTCATTTGTCATGGTAACCAGACTGGCACGAGTTAAAAATAGTCCTTTGCAGAGGAGGGTTTTAAAGGCTATTCTTGGCGTTTGGAGATAGCACAGCAGAATGCACATCAATCACAATGCATGATTGGTCCACAAATGTACCCTGCAATTATTACTCTTTGGTGCAGCTGTATGCAAAAGAAATAAAACATCATTCTCAATCAATCCACAGTCAGTTGAAACAGCCAATCTCTAATTATGGGTAAAGAATTGTAATTAGCATGTTATTTAGCCCTCGGTGGCTCAAGAAAGACAATCAGATTTCTCATGACTTTGATGAAGAATTGGTGCCACTTTTAACAATACTACATAATATCGGTGTTGATATTGGACATTTTCTTGGATCGGGTGTTGGTTTTGAAATGTATTGTATGTGTATTTACACGCACGTCTGCTGAAATTGTAGATGACATGTGATAAATGCGTTGAGCATCCCTTGTGATTCATATACAACCAGTCTGATCTTTACATGTCACCATATGTTGGACTTTTGACAATATCGGTTCAATATCTAAAAAGGGTCCTAATCTTTTTTGTTGGTATATTGTGGTTTTTTTTTGTGTTCAATAAAACTCATTTTGACAGATAGAAACCGCTAAGGGTGAAACTATCAATAATTATCATGCAAAAAGACATTTGCGGAAAAATTGCCGAGACCGGAAGCGACGTACACGTAGGGGTCATTGGGCTTTGTTAATATGCATTTGTAAGCCATAACGTTGTATACGGACGTTTTAAACAGATATTTGTTATTCAGTGATGGACAATACAAGTCAGGGTTTTTTATTTATGAGCCCTTGCGTACTTGTTATGACAGTAATTCTGATTTTGAGGACTCTGACACGGTTCAGATGAGGAGCAAGCTTCAAGAACACGACATTTCCACACAACACAACGTTTCCACGGGCTGGAGTCATGGATCTATGGTCCAACCGGGTCCAACCCGGTTTGCGGATGCGGTCAGTTTGAGCTCGATGGTGCCACCCGAATGAGTGTAAATAAGTGTTAGCGAAGGTAGCGCTAGGGACGAAGGAATGGATATCAGGGACATCGTAGTGTAGAGAAAAGTTAAGAAGCGTAAAAGTGACTACTGTGAAATGAAAGATCCCAGCCGTAAAAGTGACAGAACTGAAAAGTCTGGAGGTGGTTTGACAAGATGGACTATTTTTACAGCTAATTTTTATCAGCTAACACCTGCTTACGCGTCAATACCCACAACACTGTGAGAGAAGCCTCAACTCTATGTCCCAGCTCCAGATGTTGAGTTTGAGAGAAATGGTGTCTTCAATCAAATGCAAACATGTAGCGTTATGGTCTTATTCTGAACGTGTGTCTGTGGGCTAAAGTCTTATTCTGAACATGTGTCTGTGGGCTAAAGTCTTATTCTGAACGTGTGTCTGTGGTTCTAAAGTCTTATACTAAACGTGTGTCTGTGGTTCTAAAGTCTAAAACATGATGGTATGTGTCATATCTATATCTTTTACTAAACGTAGTTAGAGTGAAACATGGATTCATGGTTCAATGACAGTTGTGTTTTCTGCTGAATACTGGGTTGAAACTCGTAAAATTGGTTTTAGTTGGAGCTTGATAGAACTAATTTCATGGAGCTCGCGCTGGTGTCTTCTCTCAGTTTGTTTGGACCTTCTCTGAATAAGTCAAAGATCGTAGGGACTGCTGTTTACGCTCAGCAGTCCCTGGGTGTACAAAATACACCCATTTTAAGGATTTTTTTTCTCTACAGTCTTATTTGTGTCACAGCAGAAGCACAGTTGTAAACACTAAAGCGAGAGCTTCGACCCCTACAACTACTGTACGTCATACATTTTCTGACCAATCAGAGGCGTTCATATTGAAAACTTATTTTACTAATTTATGAATTATCTATAGCACAAAACACATTGCTGAGGTGGGAAATGCATGTTTGTAATGTGTTTTATAAAAAAAAAAAAAAAGTATTCAATAAGGATAGTTCCTTAAGTCTTAAGTCAGTCTGACTTAAGGTTTATTTGTGTCTAAGCGGCAGCAGGAGCAATGCCATAAACAGTAAAGCGGGAGTTGCGACCCTCATTTTTCTGGCCAATCAGAGGCGTCAATATTAAAAAGTTATTTTACTGATTTATTCCTTATCTATAACACAAAAACCCATTGCAAAGGTGGGAAATACATGTTTTTAACGTGTTTTATCAGAAAATAAGGATAGCCCCTTTTTAAGTAGACCTATTATTTTGATGCAACAAGTCGGTTAATTGGCTGAAATAAGCCCAGGATTTCATACAGAGTATGTTTAACTTCCAGACAGTAGTTTTATTGAGCTAAAGTACTTGGCATATTTTTAGAATAAACATGAGGCAAAAGCACACCAAAACAAGGGGAAAATCCTACATGATTATGTGGCCCGAGAAGCGAGAGTGTTTCCTGTAAAAGTTAAGTTATGTTCAGAACAATAAGATAATTACCCAAATGTGTCCAACCTGCTGTAGAAGCAAAGATGTTTACCTTTTGATTTCCTCTTGACTGCTTTAAGAGTTTCCAAACATCAGTCAAATGTTGTATTAGAGGTTCTTTATTGGCCACTATAACCAGTAATCCACAATAACGTAATACAAAAACAGCTTACCTCCAAACCTAGCAGCACCTGTGCTATAGGTCACATAGCCGCGTTTCCCCCGCGGGAACTGGGTAATTTTCCAGGGCCACAGCAGGAACCTCCCCCACAGGGCCATTTACAGGAACTTTTATGGGGCCCAACAGAGTACCTCCTCCATGCTAGGCACTCTGTTGGGCCCTGAACAGCTCCTGGTGGGGCTTGAGGTTAACCCGGTGCTGATGGCTCCTTGGATGGCTCCTTGGATGGCTCCTTGGATGACGCTTCTTCAGCCGGTTACATCTGCACCCAGCCCCATTTCTTTTTATTGTTTTACCTATTTTACCTGATATGACTTTATACTTGTGTATGTGTGTGTGTGTGTGTGTGTATATGTGTGTGTGTGTATACGCATGTGGTTGTATATATAATTATAAATGTGGTTTTGGGGGGTCTGTGGGGAGGAGGGTTTAGGGCTGGGCATGTTGGATTGTTTTTAACTAAACTGTAAAACACTTTGTGTTACACTTTTTGTATGAAAAGCGCTTTATAAATAAAATTTGATTGATCTCATGCCTTCTTTTCACTTCTCTCAGATACATGCTTTTAATGTACACACATTCTGACTAAATCAAATTAGGAAATGTTATCGTTTACAGTGGCACCAAAAGCATGCAAATCCGTGTATCATCCGTTCATTCGATTTTATAAATAAAACCCACATTAAAGAAGAAATAACAAGGGATATTTTTGATTCTCGATTTTTGAATTTAATGTAAGATTGAAATATTGGTTTTTGTTTTCTGTGGATCCAATTAAAACGAAAATGCAGTAAACCAATAATGGTCCGTGCATTTTTTGTTCAATGGTTTTTTCAAATTCAAATCGAAGATGAAATATCTAAAAAGTCAAGCAGCAACAGATGAGGGCAAAGGGAAGGTCATTGTTGGGCAGCAGGTAGACACGGGTGGGAAAATCAAGGTTGATGGGTGAACTTCCGATCAGGACCTCTCAACAGGTCAGGGAACAGAGAACTCCCCGGACAGAGACAAATGGCAAACAACAATGAAAAAATAAATCCAATTACAAATATAAAACCAACACCTTGACAGCAATAATGTTCCTGAGATTTGACCACTGCTATCTTCAGTCCCTTAAATTGTTCAAATTGGGTATAGGGATCTCCCAGTCACGTGACCAAAACCAGCGTGTCGGCCATTTTGACGGTGCAGTCCGCCGACTCCACAGCAATGAATCTGTCATAGCTCGTTCGCTTCACGTCATGTCATCGCACTCTTTAGCTTCAGAAAAAGGTATATACACAAGGAAGATAAAAGAATTGGGAATCGTAGATCCATATGAAGCACCACAAGTTCTTTTTACAGACATTAAATGTGTAGAAATACTTCCTGACATTGAGTTCGGTGACATCTACAGCTACCTGATTCACTTTCCGTCACGTTACACCGGAGCTTCATTAAAAGCATACAAAAGCTTGGCAGGCTATCGGTACCACGAGTCCGGATGGGTCAGCCACTCTTTGATTTGGACTCCAGCGGGGAAGGATTTTTCCGTCATTACTGCAAAGGTTGGTTAATGTATTTTTATCACCAAAGTATAGTACCTTTTTCTTAACTGGGATAAACATAAAATACGATCACCAACAAGATTAGGTATGTCTGTTGGATCTAATTTGATCCAAGAAAAGCGAAAATATGTTACTTTTAACTATCATATTATAGGGCTTTGACTTCGAAATTCGAATATAATTAGAATATTAGACAGCCCTTAATGTTCGAAATGTATTTAATGACTGTGAATAAAATAGTTAGCTCCCAAAGGTTTCACTGGACGTGCTAGGCAGGTAACAGCTAAGCTAGCTTGTTCAAAAACTCTCTGGAACTACATGAAAACTGAACAAAGAATTCTGAACATCAGCGGTGAGTTACCCATTTATACCGAACCTAAATCCATAATCAGATCCTCTTCAAATGTGTCCAAAAATGTTCGTTTCATGTTAATGGTTACTTCCGGGTTTATTTTTGTCACATTAAAACAGTATTTTCGTCATGAAAACGTGAACAAATAATTCTGAAAACGTCCGTGCATTTGTGTTAGGGATGTCTATGTATACTGTATTGTCCGATTAACATTTAATGGTGTTGATTGATTGATTGGTATTTGTGTAGTGAGCGTGGTAACAGCTAGCTTTGAGGAGCCGTTTTATTAATTATAATTAAATGTTTGATTATATATTCTAATAATAATACGAACTTCGAATATGATTTTTGTGCAAAAGTCAAAGCCCTATCATATTACAATGACACTGACTAGTATAATGAACAGTAAGTGAGACTGTTGTCCCAACCTGTGTTTCTAATTTCTAATTTATTTTGCCAAATAAAACACAGCATTAACCTTTCTTTTTTTTTTAAGGAAAGAATTGGATGTGATAATACTAATTTCATTATGAAATTATAACTGATCTTGGAATTCATGTATGGGATTAGGCCCAATGCTGTGCACTGCCATTGACAATCATGTGCAAGCAACTGTTTACTGCAAACTGTATTCTTATATGTCTTGTTTTATGTTTAGGTTAAACATTCCATGAAAGTGAATGAACCCCCTCTTCATCCCTGGGTTGCTGTTAATCCAGATGGATCTGTGCAAGTTGCTCACTGCAACTGCATGGCTGGATTGGGAGAAGCCTGCTCGCATGTGTCTGCAACTCTCTTCCATCTTTTGGCTCAAGCTGAGATGAAACGATCCGTTTCTGTCACCTCCAAAAAGTGCAAGTGGTCAGGCATACAGTCGATCACCAAAATTGAGCCGAAACAAGGCAAGGATATTCAGTTCACAAAATGCAAGAGACTTAAGCCAGATATGCTGCCTGATATTCCTCCTCTTTCTCCAGATGAGGAACAAATCTTCTATCAAAAATTGTCTGAAACATGCAAGTCTGAGTCCAAACCTATTAAGCCTGTGTCAGGGTTTGTGTGTGTGTGTGTGTGCTCTCCCTCCTCCCTGTGTTCCTGGAGCTGGGCGGAGTGTCTGGAGTCCTGGTCCTGCCCCTTGCTCAGCCCTCCACACCTGCAGCTCATCAGCCTCACCTGTTAAAAGCCTGGTTCACCCTTCACCATGTGCCAGATTGTCAGTTAAACTTACAAGACCCAGGTTCGTTTTTTGGTCCAGACCTAGTCATCCTCCAGCTTTTTGCCCTGCTTCAGCCTCCAGCCCTGCTCAGTCCTGCCCAGCCACCACTGCTACCTGCTTGCACCTATGTTTGTAATAAATCTTGTAATTGTCTGCACGTTTGATTCTCCAGTCATTACAACAGTACAATCTGGCCACCATGAATCAAGCAGACAATGACCCAGCCCAACCTCCGGCAATACAACAAGCTGTCTCGCACCAAGGATCCATGATTGGTCATCATGAACAGAGTATCCGAATTCTGTTTGAGAGCAACCACGCCCTGGCACAGCAAGTATCGCAACTAACCTCCCAAGTGTTTCTGCCCCTACTGTCTCTTCAGTCACCTGTCCCTGCTGCTTCTACTCTGGCTTCGGCCTCTGCTCCCTCCCTGGAGTCTCGGTGTTCAGACCCTGAACCATACTCTGGTCAGCCAAGCCACTGCCGTGGTTTTCTTTTTCAATGTACGTCTGTTTTTGTTTTTCAACAGCGTACCAGCTTCTATGGATGCACGTTGATTATGATGATTTTGTTGCTGAGCTTAAACGTGTTTTTGACCATCCGGATTATCAAGCAGATTCCTCTCGTCGCTTGTTGAATCTCTCTCAAGGTGCAAGGTCAGTGGCCTGATTATTCAATTGAATTTTGGACTCTGGCTGCTGAAGTTGATTGGACAGACAGTGCTCTCAGAGCTGTTTTTGTTAAAGGGCTGAGTGATAAGTTAAAAGACTAACTAATTTCTCGTGATGATCCAGTTGACCTCAAATCTCTGGTTTCACTGGCTAATCGGATTGATAACCGCCTTCAGAGTCGTCTCAAGGAGAGACGCCCTTTTTCTACTCCCTTTTTTCGTCAGCCTCTACCACTACAACCAAGCCCTCGTGCGCCCCCATCTACGCCTCTCCCTGTGGAGGAATCCATGCAATTGGGCCGAGCACGGCTTACACCAGAGGAGCGCCAACAACGACGCCGCCAGGCGGGTGAGTGTCTGTACTGTGGGGATGCTCACCAGTAGGTCTGGGAATACTGGTGAGCCATAATCCTCACCCAAAAATAAAGAACTCAAGACTTCAAATTCCTGCAACTTTGTGTCACAAGACTTTGACTCTGCCTATTAAACTCTCATTGATTCTGGTGCAGAGGAGAACTTTTTGGACCAAGTGGTGGCAGAGCAGGCAGGCTTTGTCAGAATCAGAATCAGAATCAGAATCAACGGGTTCAGAATCAGAACCCGTTGTTTTAGAACCTTTAGAAACGCCCTTAACCGCACTGGCTCTTAACGGCAGTCAGTTGGCGAAGGTCACTCACATTACTGAGCCAATCTCATTAGTTTTGTCTGGCAACCATAAAGAGAGGATGCAGTTTTTTGTCATCTCCGCTCCCTCCACTTATTTTAGGACATCCCTGGCTAGTAAGACACAATCCCTCTATCGACTGGTCCAATGGAAAAGTGTCTGAGTGGAGTGTTTTTTTGCCATGCTCACTGTCTTCAATCTTGCTCTGTCACCAGTAGGGGGGCTTCAGACTCTACATGAACGGGAAAAGCTGGATCTGTCCTCTGTCCCTACAGTCTACCATGACCTCGGTGATGTCTTCAGTAAGAGTCGGGCACTCTCACTTCCTCCCCACAGGCCTTATGACTGTCCTATTGACCTGTTGCCTGGTGCACCTCTTCCTTCCAGCCGCCTCTATAACCTCTCCAAACCAGAAAGGGAGGCCATGGAGGGCTATATCAGGGACTCTCTTGCTGCTGGGATAATCAGGCCGTCTTCCTCACCTGTGGGGGCAGGATTCTTTTTTGTCGCTAAGAAAGACAAAACACTTAGACCGTGTATAGATTACAGGGGTCTGAATGGTATTACAGTCCGTAATAAATACCCGTTGCTTATTGACTCTGCCTTCACACCGTTACATGGAGCTCAGGAATGCTTACCATTTGGTACGTATTAGAGAAGGTGACGAGTGGAAGACCGCCTTTAATACTCCCCTTGGTCACTTTGAGTATCTGGTTATGCCGTTCGGTTTAACTAATGCCCCGGCTGTCTTCCAAGCCCTAATCAATGATGTCTTGCGTGATTTCCTTAATCGATTTGTATTTGTTTATTTGGATGACATTCTAATTTTTTCTAAGGACCTACAAGAACACCAGCAGCATGTTCGTCAAGTTCTCCAGAGACTCCTCGAAAACAGGCTTTTTGTAAAGGCAGAGAAGTGTGAATTCCACGCTAAAAAGGTCAGTTTTTTGGGTTTTGTTATTGAAAGCGGACAGGTGAGACCAGACCCCGAAAAAGTGAGGGCGGTGGCAAGAGTGGCCCACGCCGAGCACCAGAAAGCAGTTACAAAGGTTTATTGGGTTTGCTAACTTTTACAGAAGGTTCATTAAGAACTTCAGTCGAGTGGTGGCACCCATGACTAAACTTACCTCTCCCTCCAAACAGTTTTGTTGGACCTCTGAAGCCCAGTCTGCTTTTGCTACATTGAAGGAACTGTTCACTTCTGCCCCGGTGCTGCTTCAACCAGACCCCTCTCGCCAGTTTGTTGTGGAGGTGGATGCTTCAGAGACTGGAGTTGGCGCTGTACTCTCCCAAAGGTTTGGCCCAAAAAATGTCCTGCATCCCTGTGCTTTTTTTTCTCGACGTTTGTCACCAGCAGAACAGAATTATGATGTGGGGAATCGAGAACTTCTGGCCGTTAAACTCGCCCTAGAAGAATGGCGCCACTGGTTGGAGGGGGTGGAGCATCCGTTTCTGGTTTGGACGGACCACAAAAACTTGGCTTACATCCAATCTGCAAGGCGCCTGAACTCGCGACAAGCACGGTGGGCCCTCTTTTTCAGTAGGTTCAATTTTTCCCTCACTTACTGTCCGGGCTCACGCAATGTAAAGCCAGATGCTCTCTCACGCCAGTTCTCCCGAGAAGAAGCCACTCCTGTTCCTGAGCCTGAGCCTGAGCCTATCATCCAATCCTCTCGAGTGATAGCCGAGAGGATTGGAGTTGGGACATTGAGAAGGTTGTAAGAGATGCTCAACAGACTCAGCCTGACCCAGGTAATGGTCCTGCTGGCACTCTTTTTGTTCCCGATAGTGCTCGTTCTGAAGTACTGAAGTGGGTTCATTGTTCACGATTCGCTTGTCATCCTGGGATTAATCGTACCCTGTCCCTGCTGAAACGCTACTTTTGGTGGCCGACTGTGGACAAAGACACAGAGTTTGTGCTAGCCTGCCAAATATGTGCCCGAAGCAAAGCCTCCCACTCCTTGCCCTCCGGTCTGCTTCAACCCCTACCTGTTCCCAAACGCCCCTGGTCACACATAGCAGTGGATTTTGTGACTGGCCTCCCCCCATCCCAAGGTAACACAGCCATACTCACAGTAGTAGATCGCTTTTCCAAAGCTGCCCATTTTATTGCTTTGCCTAAACTGCCTACAGCTAAAGAGACAGCAGATTACCTCACTAGTAACGTTTTCAAGCTCCATGGCATTCCACTCGACATTGTTTCTGACCGGGGCACGCAGTTTACATCACAAGTTTGGCGTTCTTTCTGTGAGGCTCTGGGAGCTACGGTGAGCTTAACCTCTGGTTATCACCCTCAGAGTAACGGCCAGACCGAACGTGCCAATCAAGACCTGGAGGCTGCGCTCCGTTGTGTCACTTCCTCGAACCCCACTTCCTGGAGCACGTTCTTACCTTGGATAGAGTATGCTCATAACTCTTTGAGCTCGGCCACTGGTCTGTCTCCTTTTCAAGCTGCTTTGGGTTATCAGCCACCGCTTTTCCCTTCCGAAGAGTTGGATCTGGCAGTACCATCGGTCCAACACCATCTCCAACGTTGCCAAAACGTGTGGAGGAAGACCCGTGCGGCTCTTCAGCGGACCGCAGCCAGGACCAAAGCTTCAGCTGATAAACACCGTTCGCCTGCGCCTCAATACCAGCAAGGTCAGTCTGTTTGGCTCTCTTCCAAACACATACCCCTGAAGACTGATTCCCGCAAGCTGTCCCCTCGTTTCCTGGGTCCCTTTGTAATAACCAAGGTTTTGGGCCCTTCTACTGTTCGTCTTCAGTTACCTTCTGCTCTTCGTGTTCACCCTACTTTCCATGTGTCCCAGTTAAAGCCTGTTCGGTCCAGTGATCTGTGCCCTCCTGCCGGTCCCCCTCCGCCCCCCCCTGGTGATTGATGGTGGCCCTGTGTTTTCAGTTCGTCGCCTCCTGGATGTGCGCCGGCGGGGTAGGGGTTTGCAATACTTGGTGGACTGGGAGGGGTATGGCCCGGAGGAGCGTTCTTGGGTGCCCCGGGCCCGTATTTTGGACCCAGCCCTGATTGCGGAATTCCATAGGGCTGTTCCTGGCAGGCCTGGTGGTCCGCCAGGGGGCGTCCCTTAGGGGGGGGGGTATTGTCAGGGTTTGTGTGTGTGTGTGTGTGTGTGTGCGCTCTCCCTCCTCCCCTGTGTTCCTGGAGCTGGGCGGAGTGTCTGGAGTCCTGGTCCTGCCCCTTGCTCAGCCCTCCACACCTGCAGCTCATCAGCCTCACCTGTTGAAAGCCTGGTTCACCCTTCACCATGTGCCAGATTGTCAGTTAAACTTACAAGACCCAGGTTCGTTTTTTGGTCCAGACCTAGTCATCCTCCAGCTTTTTGCCCTGCTTCAGCCTCCAGCCCTGCTCAGTCCTGCCCAGCCACCACTGCTACCTGCTTGCACCTATGTTTGTAATAAATCTTGTAATTGTCTGCACGTTTGATTCTCCAGTCATTACAACAGCCTGCTATTCTATCAATCATACCAGGCTATGCTAACTCATATGTCCCACGCATTTGCAACTCAAATATTCCAAAACCACTCACAGATCTGTTTGATGCAAGTAATCGCAAACTGACAAATGAGGAACTACTGACAAAAAGTGACAATGTTTTTGCAAAAATTGAAATCACAAAGAGTCAGTCAGACCTTGTTGAGTTTGAAACAAGGAAGCAAACAAACTGTAGACTTTGGTACCAACAAAGAGCAGGTCGTATCACTGCTTCTTCTGTCAAAGCAGTTTTAAGTACATCTGTTCACAACCCTTCCAAATCACTTGTCAATAAAATTTTTGACCCAATGTCTGCAAAACTTTCAAGCGAAGCAACCAATTGGGGATGTAGTCAAGAAAAAAAAGCAAAGAAATTATATGAAATCAATATGAGAACCAGTCATGATTATGTGGTAGAATGTTTGACAAATATTATGATTTCCTAAGTGCAATGGAATGTTCTTTTGGGATATGTTTAGGAAGCGCTGGGTCGGCCTGACCTGAACACTGTCTGTTGACCGGTAAAGAATTCTGTTTGGTAATAGTCATTAAGGAAACATCTGGATCCTGTTATTCGGTCGCAGCGGTGGGAGTCCATATTTGGTATTGACAGGAGCAGTTAAAAAGGAAAGCAAGGAGTGACGGGGAGCTTCTTCTGCGCAGAGCGAGCTCCATGCATGATTGACGGGTCTCTCCTGTATTGTTAATTGAATTAATAAAGGCATTATATTAATTTTTATTCTTGGCTCCTGTGAAAGTTCTTATTGACATTCGAAGTAAACCACTACAAATTGGCGTCACGGAAGCAGGTTAAAGAAGCCAAGAGAAGACTGGCACAATACCAACCGGCGGCCTCCGACGCAACGAACCCCCAAAAAGTGGCCACAAAATAAGGTAAGCAATTTTGCTTATATTTTGGGTGTTTTTTGTACCGGAGGTTGCTAAAGTTGGTGTTGGTAAGACCCTTTTTGGCTCTTTAAAAAGTCCTGTGTTGGGGAGACCAGGCAATCGCATGTAAAACTGTTTAATATTTACTAATATATGAATGTTTTGAATGTATGTGGTTAATGTTGTTATAGAAAAAGGAAGTAAAAAGAAACAGTGAGTTATGGCAGTCCATTGGAACTACGTAGTGTTTTTGAACATGTAAATCGGGAAATTTTTTGACTTTGAGAGTTAGAGACTGCGAGATCAGTCTATTGGCAAATGCACGTTGTGTTTTTAACACGTAAGTCGGGAAATTTCTGAGTCGTGAGAGTTAGAGACTGCGAGATCGTGCCTCTCGGATTCCTTGTGGGAACTGTCAGCGCGGAGGTCTGACAGTTGGACCGAGTATAAACAGGCACGAGCCCCGTGTTTGTGTGAGAAAAATAGAGCTTTTGACCCAAAAATATAAGTAGGCTGAGCGATCTGTGAATCCGGAAAGGTCGTCCTAAATCAATAACAGGGTCTTTCTAACCCTGGGCTGATCACCTGGGTTAAAAGGGGGACAACTATCTGTTATTACGGGGCTCCGGGGTTATGAGTTATGAGTTATGAGAAACGAAAAATGGCCATTCCCACACAAAGCGCTTTGTAAATAAGTTAAAAACCGGTTGGTGTATCTTTGTCCTGTCTTGTTATCGTGTACGCGTGTCAAATTATATTCCTGCGTGTTGATCTTATAGTGAAAAGTTTTTTAGCCATTATATACATTAGTGTACAAGCAGATTAAATCTTTGTGTCGTTAATGTTGAAATCAAAAGGTTGGCTTGAACATGATTGAAATTAACTTTGAATAACTGAAAAATTCCATAAGCTGTTATTGAAATGAACTTACAGAAACTGTTGCTCTGTATCTCTCCGTGACTCTGCATCTCCATTTGGCTCTGTCCATCTGCGCCACATAAACACACACACACATAGACGGCCCCCACCCTTTGCTCTCCCACGTCTCCTGTGCTCTGAGTAAAGCACGGAGGCGTAACTTTGAGCTGGGACTGCTCTTAGGATTTTGTTGACGGTTTCAAAGGCTGTATTACCTAATTTTTACACAATTTTAAAATATATTCTGTTGTCCAAACAAACCAGGTTTTGTTTAAACAGCATTTTTGAATTGCGGCAAGCTGTCATTGTTGTGCTGTGAAACATTTTGTCTCTAAATACTACCGACTGAGAGATTGTGGGTTGCTCCTAAACAGTACAATTTGCTTTTGAACTGATATTAAAAGCTTCTCTCATTGTTAAATTCACAACTCCCACTTAAATTTTGGCTTACACCCATATAGTATTATTGAAAGCAACCTAAGTAAACAATGAGGCGCTGTAAGATTGGGCGTGGCGGTAATGCCCCACAGCAGCAAATGCAAGCGCAAAGTTGTAACCCAGTAGAAATTCTAGGAAAAAAGTACCCGCTCTTGGCAGAGGAAATAAAAAGTTGCTCTGAGAAATGGCACAAAATTACGAAAAGATCACGAGGCACCTTGGCCACCAGAGGGTACATTTGATTTGGAGAAGGCAAACGAAATGGAAATTTTAATTAAAACATACAAACCAAAGGACAAATCACAAAAACGCATACAGAAAAGGGAAAAACAATCTATGGTGTTAAAACTGTTTGAGGAATCAGGCAAAACTCTGTGGAGGGCATGCAAGCAACACGTTAACAAATTAGTCACAGCCAGAGATGAGACTACTAAGAAACAGTTGGCAAATCCTCCACCATACTCCGCTCAGATGCCTTTAAGAAAATTATCATTCAGTGGTGATTACATATTGAAGTCTGATAAAAATGCATTGTACCCAGTGCTCACTGAAGGAAAGACACCTGTGGTGGAGCAGGGGTCTGAGGAGCTCCTCCCCTGGAAGGGGAGGAAAGGGAGGAGAGCCAGTGGCTACAGCTATGATGTAAAAAGGTCTCTAAGAAGGGCAGAGGGGATAGATGGTGATTTAGAAGGGGATATAGAAGAGGAGGAAGTTAGTGAGAAAGAGGAAATCATCGAAAAGGTTTCACAAGAGCCTTCATTACTGGACATGAGCATAATAGAAATGGAGAAAGGGGCGAGTCAGAAGGAGATTAAACTGATCCCACCCTGGAAAAACATCTTGAAGAAACAAAGCACACTGACACGATCTCTGTCCAATGACCACGTCCTAACCGAAGAGGCCAACGACGCCGCACGTATTGAACCTCCGAGAAGATCTCGTATCTCATTCAACAACGGTCAAGGGGCCATACAGGAAAGAGGAATACTAAATGGAGAAGTGTCATTCGTTTCACAAGAACCAGCTGTCACATCAACTATATTGGAGGGATCAGAATATCCGCTGCTAGCAAAAGGCAGGGATCTCCAGTACGTGCCCTGGGCCACTATGGACTTAGAAGGACTGATACAACGTCTGCCCTGCCTACATGATGGTGCAAGTAAATGGATTGCGACTTTCGAAGAAGAGACCATTGCAAACATTATCGCCATGGGAGACATAAAGGCAATTTGGGGAAAGACTCTGGGAAAGAATGAGATGGAAGAAGTGTTATGCACTGCAAAACTGGAGCAGTATGTCAGAACCCAAGCCAATGATGGGGACATTTTCAACAGATATCGCAATCAGCTATGGACTGCACTGAGGGAAAAGTTTCCGGTCAGAATCCAGCCTGACAGCATCGTTACGGCACCCCTCAAAGAAGATGAAAGTCCCCAGGCATACGTACATAACACACGAAAAGAGTGGATCAAGCAAACAGGTGCAAAACCGGAGGATGACATCTTCCATAGGACAGCCCTGAGGAAGCGGATAGTCGAAGGGCTGCCCGAGACGGCGCAAAGCAGACTGAATGAAGCAGTTGGACTGTACAACATGACATTTGAACAGTTTACTGACCATGTCGTTGATGCAGTCGCAAAAATGCGCAAAAAGCAGGCACGACAAAAGCTGGAGGATGAGGAGACCGTGAGGAAATTAACGCAGACACAACTGTCATCTGGGAAAAAGAAGATACAAGCCGTAGTGTCTGCTGATGTTGTACCACCAGTCCCTCCATTTCTGCCTCCAACACCGGCCCCAGCGCCGCAAGTGATTTATCTGCAAGCAGGGAATAGAGGGAGAGGCTACTCCCCTGGAAGAAGCCGAGGCAGAGGATGGAGAAGAGACCCCCCAAGATGTTATAACTGCGGACAACCCGGACATATGAAAATGAACTGCCGACAACCGCCGCGTCAGGATCCCTACTACGAGATCCAAGAACCGTATTCTGGCAGAACACCAGCAAGAGGCCCTGTAAACTCATGGCAGGGACCACCTGCTGGTTACTAGGGATGCCTTGAGAATCCAGGGGAAGGTCATCAGCTGGCGGCAACATCAAGCCCTGATGAGGAACCAATGCTGCAGGTTCTACTAGCGGGAAAACCAGTCCAGATGATGGCAGACACAGGCGCAGCCTACACCTGCGTGGGGCAACCAGATTCCCGCCACCTTCCCAAGTCACAACAGTTTGTTCGCATTGTTGGATTCTCAGGGATCAAGCAGCTGACACCATTGTCCAACCCAGTGCCCCTGCATTTTCAAGGAAAGACTATTGAACTGCCAGTATTAATATCAGAGCAAACCCCGATAAACTTGTTGGGAAGAGATGCGTTATGTAAGCTGAACTGTGCTATTTTGTGCTCACCGGATGGAGTGATTGTGGAAGCATCACATTATCAAATGACATTAAACCCTGAAGAAGAAGTTGTGTATTGGTTGGGAAATCTTGATGGACTTTAATGGAACCCACAAACACATGGATGGACTTTATAAAAGCAAATCTGCCCCAGGCTTCACCACCTTCATGCCCTGCACATTGCACATTACAATTTTTTAGAGATAAGTCTGAAGCATGTCCAGAGGAGTGGCTTGGAAAACAGCCAGGTAGAGTCCAGATTAAGGCATATTCAATCATAATAGGGAAACAGGGAGCAGCAATGGTTGTTGAGAACAGTGCATATTTAGAAAAAGAGTTTAAGGTGAAGAACAGCCTTCCACATGTCACATTGTTAGTAAATCCAGACTATAAAGTTAAGCATTTGGGTCCTATGGTTCAGGAGGCAATGCAAGCTGATTATATGTGCACTGAAAACAAAACCATTTGGTTAAGCAAGGACAAGTTATATATCAACGTAGACATCTCCTCATCGGGTTGGGCTCAGCCACAGGTTACCAGACTCCCGTGCCACTTGGAAAACTGTAAGCAACACTCAGAGTTCAAGGAAGAGATGTTATCTGTTGTACCACCTGAATTGTGGTCTAAACATGACACTAACGTAGGGCTTATTAAGACAGCACAGCCAGTTGAGGTTAAGCTCAAACCCGGGTGCAGACCCCCTTGGAGACCGCAGTACCCCTTAAAACCAGAGGCCGAGGCTGGAATTGAAAAAACAATTCGAGGCCTTGTGGAGGCTGGAGTCCTGGTGGAAGAGTCAAACCCGTGCAGTAACACACCAATATTGCCAATATTAAAAGCAGACAAAAGTAAATACAGATTAGTACACGATTTGCGTGCCCTGAATGAAGTGATTGAGGATTGTCAGTCTGAGGTCCCAAACCCACACACACTGTTAACAAATGTGCCGCCTGATGCAAGGTGGTTCACTGTGGTTGATTTGTGCTCTGCATTTTTCAGTGTGCCATTAAGTCCCTCAAGCCAGCATTTATTTGCGTTCACATACAGAAATCAATCCTATACTTACCGCCGGGTACCACAAGGCCTAAAACTAAGTCCCCATATTTTCAATAAAATCTTGAGAGAAGATTTGGCAGAACTGTCAGGCAAAGTGTCCAGCACCATAATTAGCTATGTCGACAATATTATTTTGTGTGCACCTGATCTGGAAACGTGCCATAAAGATTCTGTGACTCTGCTGACCATGCTCGCAGAAAAAGGACATAAGGCGTCCTTGGGGAAATTGCAATATTGTCAAGACCAAGTTGAGTACTTGGGGAGATTGATAAGGGAGGGGTCCCGATCAGTCTCACCGGCCCAGCTCGAGGCTATATCACAGGCTCCTAGGCCAACAACAGTCAAAGAAATGATGACATTCTTAGGGATGACTGGTTATAGTTCAGAATGGGTTGAGGAATACTCCCTGGTTGTCCAGCCCCTGAGAAAAATGATTAAAGAACAGGGGGCTGGAAACCTGAGAGGAAAAGTGATCTGGACTCCAGAAGGTTATATGGCTTTTGAAAGGATCAAGACTTTGTTGCAGCAGGTCCCAGCGCTAACCCTCCCAGACTATGAAAAACCATTCCAACTGTTTATTTCATGCCGACAAAATCATGCCTGTGGGGTGCTGACCCAGAAAACAAATGTGGGGACACACGCTCAACCTATTGCTTACTACTCTGTAGCATTGTCCCCAGTGGAAATGGGGCTACCTGAATGTTACCAGAATCTGGCAGCAGCCCACCTGCTATACGAAAAAGCGTCAGCGCTCACTATGGGTTACCCCATAGAAATAATGACACATCATAAATTGGTGAATCTACTTGAAAAGGGAAAGTTTGTGTTAACGGCACAAAGATTAACAGAGTATCATTTACTTGTAGATTATCCCGATGTGACAATCCGCGTGTGTAAGGTGAAAAATCCTGCGGACTCAATCCCACTACCGTTTGAGGGAGAGCCTCATGATTGTGTGACTGAATCAGAAAATTATACTAAGTTGCGGTCTGATTTGAATGCAACCCCTTTGGAGTCGGCAGACATGACATTGTTTGTGGATGGCTCCTGTTACAGAGATGGGGCGGCACTCAAAGCAGGGTATGCCATTGTAAGTATGGAAGGCAGCGCTATAAAAGTTGTCCAAACTGAGACCTGCCAGCAGCCGTGCTCTGCACAGTTAGCGGAACTGAAGGCCCTGACGAGCGCATGCGAGCTAAGGAGAGGGTAAGAGAGTAAATATTTTTACTGATTCAGCATATGGACACGGTGTGTGCCATATTTTTGGGGCGGCATGGAAAGGAAGAGGTTTCAGGAAGACAGACGGCTCTCCAATCCACCACTGTAATCAGATAAAGAGATTGTTGACAGCCATGATGAAGCCAAAAGCAATAGCTATTGTAAAATGTGCGGCTCATCGCAAAGACAGCTCGTGGATCACGAGAGGCAATGCAGCAGCTGACGAGGCAGCCAAGCAAGCAGCTTCGGCAGGTGCTCATGCCATAATGGTAACTCACATGATAGACCTAGAAGAACAATTAACACACAAGGATCTACTGTTGTTACAAGAAGAGGTCTTAGAAGCAGAGCGACAGTTGTGGCTGCAGCGAGGAGCCTCTAAGGATTTGCAAGGACTTTGGAGAAACCATGAAGGGCTCTTTGCTGCACCCACCGGGTTATTGCCCTTGTTGATAAACGAGGCTCATGGGTTGGCTCATGAGTCGAGAGGAGAAGTGCTGCGGAAGATAAGGGAGTGGAACTTCTGGGCTCCAAAACTACAGCAGCACGTGGACGATGTAATTAGTCACTGTGAAATATGTCTAAAAAGTAACATTCGCAGGGGCATGACCCCACCCGCCGGTCACATTCCAACTCCTGAAGGACCATTTCAGCATTTAACCATTGATTATGTTGACATGATTCGACCAGTGCAAGGTAAACGGTACATGTTGGTTGTCATTGACAGATTTAGTAGATGGATTGAGGCCCTACCTGCAAAAAATAAGAATGCAGACACAGTGGCAAAGTTTTTGTGCAGGGAGGTTTTTCCTAGATTTGGGCTTCCCCGACGTATCAGCTCTGATAACGGCCGGGAATTTGTAGACAAAACCGTAAAATGTGTGTTGCAAAAGTTAGGAGTCAAGCAAAGGTTAGGATGTGTTTATCATCCTCAGAGTCAAGGGATGGTTGAAAGAGCGAATGGTATACTAAAAAACAAACTACTAAAAATTTGCATGAACACCGGCTTGAATTGGGTGGATGCACTGCCACTTGCCTTGATGGCCTATAGGGGGAGCGCCAATAGAAGCTTAAAACTAACCCCGCATGAAGCGCTCACTGGTCGGCCAATGCCATCACCGGTGTACAGAGCTGCTAAGGGCCCCCCTATTGATGTGTTAACAAATGACATGAAATCCTATGTGAAACAGTTGTCTAACATCCACAGGAGTATTTTTGCTCGTATTAACTCTGTGCAGAGCCAGACAAAGGAGGAGGAGGTGCCACCTGCAGTGAAGCCGGGGGATCTGGTCTATGTGAAAACCTTCCGACGGAAGTGGCATACTCCACGGAGGGAAGGTCCCTACGAGGTCGTGAACGCGACGTCAACAGCGGTGCAGGTGAAGGGATCACCGACGTGGTACCACCTAAACCACTGCGTCAAGGCCCCGGCTGACGGCAACGAGGAAAAGACCATAAAGGAAAAGGAGAAGAATGACCATGGCTGCCAAGGCGACGAGTCCTTGGAAGGGGGGAACGAGGATCCTCGTGGTGCTGGTAATGACCATGATAGTACCGCTGAGTTCCCTGACGTCATCCTGGTGGAAGGGACAGGAACTCCCACTGGCCGAGAGACATAGAAGAGCAATCGATAAATGGCCACTAGAGGACAATTGGTCGTACACAGACCCTAGTAGAACATACAAAGAAGACGTGAGCTGGACTGCCCAAATGCCCCTTATGATCTGGACTGATGACATGACCACGTTCAATGTTTATGTGAAAACTTCTGACTATCGACTGTGTGGGATCGGTTGGTCACTTGGGAGAAAGAAGATGATTAGGTCAACGTGGGGTGAAAGAGACTGTGGTATTGCCATAAAGGAAAAAGGCGATGTGTGGCTAGTACGGGTGGAATTTGACCCATTGAAAGGACAATTACCACAGACATACGTTGTGGGATGGACCAAGCTTTTCGTAACTGGAATTGAGGAACGTGAAGTTAAATTGAACCCTCCGGGGTACAAAGACGAGACTGTTATACAGATGGAGGAAAAAGACCACATGACTGTAGACCAAGGCATGCGGGTGGACTTACCCGCCAGCCCAGACAAAACAGGACAGAGTGACGGAACTCTACACACAGAACGTGGGACTGAACTTGCTTCTAGAGAGTCACCGATCCAGGAGAGACTGTTGAGGCCCTCAGAACTGGAAGAGGGGACACAATCCAGAGGGTCACCGATCCAGGAGAGACTGTTGAAGCCCTCAGAACTAGAGGACCGGACTGTGATAAAGGTGTCACCCATCCAAAAGAGACTGATGGACTCACCAGAACTGACTGACAAAACTGATGCTGGAGCCCAAATACAGCAGAAAAACCCTACCAACCTTGACATAGCTCGCCTAGCGGACAATCAGAATGATCAGGCAGACACTGACCTGACTGGACAGAGTAGGGCTGACCTGATAGTCCCGGATGGCCAAAACCGACATCCTGACGTACTGTTGACTGACGTACGGAGAGACAACTCAATGGAGAAGCATGACGGGGATAGAATGAATTTAAAAACTGCAGAGATCAGTGACGTGGTTAAGACTAACCTAAATTGGACGGACTGGTTTCACAGGACGGTGGCTGGGATAGGACAGGCGGCTGGAGGTTTTGTTTCGAGAATTGGTGCAGGGCTAGGTGATGAGACCGAGGAGGTAGAGCCAGATAGACTACTAAATCGCGCAGAGTATAACAGCTGGTATCAGTGGGTTCAGTATGCAGGCCGGACAAATGGAATGACTGACTGCTACGTTTGTACAAAGGCAAGGGCCGATCCTTTGTTCCTTTTTAATACTGTGTTTAGTTGGAAGGAGTGTAGTGACACAGCAGTAAGAGAGAATGACCCGCTGCGCGTATGGTGTAAAGCGGAGTGCCTGTTGTATTTGGGAACCCCGCAGTACAAAGAGCAGGTTGAGTTTATGCACAAAGGTAAAACAAACACTCAACGCTGTGCAGAGATAGACGTTAGAGTAAGCATGCAGAGCGCAAAAATGGGGACCCCGGGAGGTGTGGCATTCTTTCCTGTAGGCCGGTACGAGTGCATAGAAAAGACAGGGTCAGTAAGGTTGGGGGAAGTCAAGGCAACTAAGTGTAGTTAGCATCTGGAATGTAAATGCCAACTGTAATAAGTCTACCCTGAAGCGAGCTGTCCAGATTAAGGGACCCCAATTGGAGACTGTGTATGTCCCTGCCTGCCCGTTCCATAGTCAGGTAACGCCTCTCTCCGATCACTTTTGGTGGTGTGGAGGCCAAGTACTGTTTCCTGTTCTTCCAGGCAACTGGTCCGGAAGATGCGCCAGAGTGCAGGTGGTGCAGGAGCTCATTGTTTTCCCACAGGGGGAGGAAACAAGTGATAGTAAGAGGGTGAAGAGGGCGTTCAGACCAGACCCTGGTGTGTATTTAGACAGTATTGGGCAGCCTAGAGGGATCCCGGAGGAGTTTAAGGCAAGATCTGAAATTAAGTCAGGGTTTGAATCCATTTTACCCTGGATCTCCACAAATAAAAACACTGAGTGGATAAACTACATTTACTACAATTTCCAGCAGTTCATCAATTACACGGATAGTGCCATGTCAGCCCTGGGAGAGCAGTTGCATGCAACTAGTGCTGTAGCCTGGCAGAATAGACAGGCCTTAGACTGGGTTTTGGCAGAGACCTCAGGGGTCTGTGCCCTAGTGGGTGAATACTGTTGTACATTTATTCCCGATCATACAGGAGTAGGAGGAGCTTTCACACAGGCAATGGGGAAAATCAAGGCTCTAAGGTTGGAGATGAAGAAGAATGCTGGAAGGGATGCAGAGTTGGACTGGCTGGGCTGGCTACAGCAGACTTTAGGATCATGGAAACTGGGGTTGGTGAAGATTGGAGTACCAGTTATTATTTGCATTGTGGCAATAAGTCTTGTCCTCTGCTGTTGCATTCCGGTATTGAGAGCAGTAGTGGTGCGAGGGGTAACAAGACAGATGTTAGTGCTGAATGCGGAGAGCAAGAGTAGCCAACCAGAGCAGTTCCCCATCAAGGACTGGTTAGCGGAGGACGACTCGTTGGACGATGAAAAGACCATGGACTGTGACAGTATACCTACTTTTTGACCACTCGTCCATCTTAAGTTCATGTTTAATCAAAATAATGTACAATGCAAGTGCGAGCCAAGTTCTGCCAACGCCTACACTCAAGAGTGATATTGTTTTGTATCATGTATCAAGTGTTTGAAAGTTATGTTATCTCATTTACTCTCATTTACTAAGTGTTTGACATTATTGTGTAACTCATGTAACTACTTTGCTAAGGCTGAGGAAAAGTTAGTGAAGGAACTTAATTCATGGCTGGGAGCCATGAAAGGGGGGGAAATATGTGGTAGAATGTTTGACAAATATTATGATTTCCTAAGTGCAATGGAATGTTCTTTTGGGATATGTTTAGGAAGCGCTGGGTCGGCCTGACCTGAACACTGTCTGTTGACCGGTAAAGAATTCTGTTTGGTAATAGTCATTAAGGAAACATCTGGATCCTGTTATTCGGTCGCAGCGGTGGGAGTCCATATTTGGTATTGACAGGAGCAGTTAAAAAGGAAAGCAAGGAGTGACGGGGAGCTTCTTCTGCGCAGAGCGAGCTCCATGCATGATTGACGGGTCTCTCCTGTATTGTTAATTGAATTAATAAAGGCATTATATTAATTTTTATTCTTGGCTCCTGTGAAAGTTCTTATTGACATTCGAAGTAAACCACTACAATTATTTCATTATAACTGATGCTGGATTTCGGATTAGTCCTCAATACCCTTTTATGGGTGCATCCCCCGATGCCAGTGTTTCATGTTCCTGTTGTGGAGAGGGTATTTGTGAGATTAAATGCCCTTTCACAGCAAAAAGCAAGACTATCACTGAGGCTGCCACAGGTAGCAAATTTTGCTTAATATCAGATGCAAATGGCAACCTGCAATTAAGTAGGCAGCATGAATATTACTATCAGGTTCAGACACAACTGTTGACAACAGAAGGTAATTACTGTGATTTTATTGTGTTCACGGCTAATGACAATGACAATGATTTATTTGTGGAAAGAATTTACATTGACCATGATTTCATTCTCAATGTTGTTTCAGAACTGCAGACCTTTTATGTGTCTGTTATTCTACCAAATCTTTTAGCAAAGGTAATCACATGCCCAATTAAGAGGGTAGAAAATACTGATAAAGAAAAGGTGTGTTATTGCCAAGAGCCCCCACTGAGTCAATGCTGACCTGCATGTCGGTTACATGTCCTATCAAAATGTTTCATGCAGACTGTTTAAAGATAAGGAAAATACCTAAAAGGTGGTTCTGTCCTGGATGTAGGACAAAACTAAACAAGGAAAAAAGAATGTCACAAAAAATGGTATCTACTTCTCTCTACTGACCAAGTTAATTGAACAAGATTGTTGTACTTATTGTTCCTGATCAATACTATGTATTTTTATTATTCTGTTTGTTATTGCTCTAGAGTACATGTATCTTTAAAGTTGGTACACTATGCACTTATTTAACAAGATGTCATGGACATGTTACAAAAACTGAATGAAGTAAAGTAACCTTGTATGATTCCATGTCATTTTTATTGTATATTTTGTTTACATTTTACTTGTACCTTATGTCACAAACTGAAATCAATGCAAACTTTACTGCCCAAATTTTTGCCAATGAAAAAAGATATTTCAACCCATTGTCATTTACTGTTGTTACAAGAGACATATGTTGACCACATTTCAAATGCATGACAAAAGTAATTCATATATTTGGGTTTGGGGACCTTGTAGTACACCATCATCGCACATTTTTTCACTCAAATGGTACAACTGATTCAGAAAGATTTGTAATGGCATAACAAATGTGTACAATTTTGTCCAACGGCATTTCTCCATTCAAAGACTCTAACAAAGACAAAGGAATGGGTCCATCAAGAATTGTAAATTTTTGCCTTATATGGCCAATTACGCGCTCTACGTGGATCCGCACAGATGCTAACCCTCGAGTTTTTTCTATGTCTATTGGGTCCAGTTGTTGCTTTCCTCTAGTAAATGCAGGTATCCTCAGTTCGGCATTGAACAGAGCAACTGAATCTCCAACATCAAATCCTCGGTCCGCCAATACCAGATCCCCAGGAAGTAAATTATTCAAAAAGCCACTGTTCTGCACAATGTGTTTATCAGAAGTCCGGCCCCCCCACCCTTTTGAAATGAAAGAAATAGTACCTTGTGGAGTAATGCCAATCATATATTTCATAGTATTGTGTGATTTATATGAAGAATATGTTTGGGATCTTGCTAAATAGAGCTGAGGTTTCTCTGTAAATATCTCAAAACAGTCGATAATGCATGTGCATCGACTAAATCCATTTCGAAATGAGAATGGCAAAGTTAACCTAAGCTCATCTCTTCCTGGCCATTTAACTAACAAAGGTACAATTATTTTATACAGAATATTAGTGCAATTCTGAAATATTCTTGAACCTGCAGAATTACTTATGTGAAACATGTAACACAAAAATGTCAATGTTACATTCAATCGTAAACGCAACATTGTGAAGATGAACTGCTGAAACGGGGGGATAGAAGCATTGGACATTAGCCATGGATGTACATGGCCATAGATCAATTTGAGTTTTTGGAATGAAGGAAAACCTGTTAATATTCGAACTTTGTCATTATCATTTTCAAATCCTTTTTCGTCGAATTTCAGATTTTGCAGTTTCTGTTTTAGTTCCATGTTTTCAGTCCTTAACTGTTGACATTCATCCTCCAAAATCTTTAGATATCTCTTGCATTGGTCACTACTGCAGTGTGTTAAACCGTTTGTTAGTGATCCAGCATCCGCTTGCTCATCCAAGTCTTCACCATCATCAGTTTGTGACAGCTGGAGCAACCCATGAACTGCATCATCAACTTTCCCAGCTTGCAGTCGTTGACGTTTCAAATTTTGCCTCCTGTCAAAATTTGCCACTGCATTCATAGTTTTCCTCTTCTTTGGTGTTGACACATGCTTGAATATAGTTGGCACATAGTCCGGGTGGTAGGGATGATCACTTTTCGCACCTGCAACCAAAAATACAACATTCGGTCATTTATTTGTTCAATGGTATTACAGTCAATTTTCTGGAGGAAGTACACAGATGTAACTATTTCTCTGATATACAGTTCAGGACTTTTATGTCATGTTTTTCAATAATAATTGAATAGAGGTTCTAAATTGTGAAATACTGGTGTTAATGTTCACATAAAAACGTTTTGACATTAGCTACTGTGTGTTAGCTACATGTATTTAAAAAAAGAGAAGCAACGCACAACAGAAGTAATCTCAGAGGTGCAGATGTTGAAATGATGAAAATCTTCATAAATCAAAAAAACAGTACTGCACACTCAAGTAGCCAATGTCCAATTTCTCATGACGATAACGTTGGGGCATCAGATCATTCTTATTTCATTCTTTGTGGTCACATACACTGTGGTTCAAAGATGAAAGAAACAGTGATCTGATGCAGGCTAACGCCAAAACGTAATAATCATCAAGAATTGGACATCGGCTACTTGAGTGTGCGATGCTGTTTTTTTTAGCCAAATGTATTTACCAGTTGTGACTGATGCTAACAGCTAATATTGGTAGGTTTTTTTCACTGCTACAGAAGAAACAAAAGTAGTCAACCCATACACCATTAGAACCGTGACAAAATGCACAATATGTTATCAAAAAGAGCGACAGCTAAACGTTTGATTACCAATTGATTTTCTTTTTAACGCGAAGAAAATAAAAAATTCTATCGTAAAATGGGAGCCTGATGCGTGTGTCTGGCTAACGACAATCTTGCATTCTGTTGAATGATAGTGCACACAAACATCGCGGATTTCTATGGCAACAGTGAATTTATAACATATGATCCCGAAATCAGGGAAATCATTCATTAGCCTTCGATGGGAAAACTTACCTGATCCAAAATGAAGACTGCAAAGCCGCATGTGTCGAGTTGGAAGCCAAACACCACCATCAGCGTTTTGCCTGTTTATTGCCGCCAACCACTGGTTTCTCCGTTTTGTTTCTTTTGGGATACGATATAAAGATATTCCTTTTGTCAGATCACGTTTCTGGTCGCATCCAACCGCACAGCATCGCTCCGGCATGATAGTAAAATCTCGCTACTACCTGTAGCATCCCCGGCGGTTTTTCATTTCTACACCGTCAAAATGGCTGATCCAAATGGCGTGACGTCACGCGGGACATCCCTATAGGCCAGAATTGTATCAGAACCAATAACTATGTTCTGATACCAATATAGTGGTATTGGCAAAAGCGTGACGACATCTCTGTGAGCTCTGAATGAAAGCGTTAAGGTTTCTACTGTATCAGACCAATTAGTCCCGAGAGGAATGATCACCCTCTGGCTAATGACAACAGACTACTTCAGACAGATGACATGCTCGCTCTAGAGTCATAAATTATGCAAAGCTTTGTCATTAAGTCAACTCAACATAATTGGGTCATGGTCGTCAGGCCCGTCCTAAGGGCTGTGCGACCTGTGCCGTCGCACAGGGCCTCGCACCACACAGGGGCCTCGCAATCTTCCTTCCTTTTATTTTATTTTATAAATACACTAGTTCAAGGGTCCCCAAAGGGCAGACTGCACTCCAAATTTGGAACCCTAAACCCCTTTCTCTGGACCTCTTTGATTTCGTTTGATCAAAAGAACATTTTTACAAGTAAAGTCAAATTTTCACCAAAAGCGATTTGTAAACAGGCAGGCGCGCGGGCAGCTATGTATGCAACGGGTCCTCCGAAAAAACTGTCAGATAACTTTAGCAGTGTCTGAGTGAGATACAAAGAAAGTAACGGGAATGATCGCAGTGTAGGAGAGATGGATACTCGCGGAGGAGGAGCAGTGAGACAAGTGTGAGCAGAGGAGCAGACCCCTTTGTGTGAGCAGAGGAGGAGGAGGAGGATCAGCGGTGTGACAGGTGTGTGAGCGCTGCTATTGCCAATGTTTAGTCCGAATATCCACATCAAAAACATATTTTTAAAAGCATTAGCAAACACACTGTATGTCTAGCTTTAGCTAGCTGGAGTGTTTTTGTTGTGGTCAGAGTGTGTGGAGGAGGAGGTGAAGAGTATTTTGTTGTTGTCAGTGTGGAGGAGGAGGAGTGTATGTTGTCAGAGTGTGTGGAGGCATGGCAAAAACGTTATTTGATGAGAAAATAATAATATTGACTCCGCCTCATAGCCATTTTGGCGCATTTTGCCCAAATCTAACTATTAGAAGAAAAAGACTCCTTTTGGTTCAATCTTTTGAGTTGCTCTACCATTTTGCCACAGGACGAAAGAGACATGTCAGCTAAAAAGACCGCGACCAATATTGCACGTAGAGTGTGTGTGCGTGTGTACGTGCGCGCGCCAAACGCTGCATAGGAGCGAAGACACTCGGTTACGCGCGTGCTGATCTCGTCAAGCACCGCGCGAGGTGGTGCTGAATTCATGTCAAAGATTATAACAGGAAAAACTTTCCTCAGATCTGGGAAAAAAGTGTCAGGGCAGGGCCTCGCGTTTCGAGTTCGCACAGGGCCTCGCACCCCCCTTGGGACGGGCCTGATGGTCGTATTATACAAATGAGTTGCTTATATGTATCATATTGAAAGGCCCACCATGTGCTGCAGTTGAGTAAAGTCATAAGCAGGTTTCCAACTGCTTATGGCTTTACACTTAGACACTTCACCCTACTTTTCCTCTTTGTAGCCATACTTGCATACGAAACCTTGCACCTAAATAAAGTCGGATTCTAGGTCTATGAGGACTAACATTTGGGCAGTGCATTTTATGTGCTTTATTTAGGGCCATCCAAAATAATTAGCCTTTCGAAATCAGTTTATTATTTATTTGCTATCAAATGATCTCTGGCTTCTTGTTGGTTTTGATTATGCTCTTTTAAAAACTTTTGAATTCCTTACAGGTGCAGAGTTCAGTATATTCTTGTATAGCTTTACACAGTCTGCAACTAGGCACTTTGAAACTGTCACACTTCTTCTAATTCTTCTAAAATCCACCTACTCTTTACACAGAGACTTGGCACAAACACACTAAAGCATATTTAGTATTTATTCTTTTGTCTGATTTACAAAGGTTTGGTATTGGCATTCAAATAATGTAATGTTTGTTTGTTTCTCAGAATTTAGTCTCAGGTCAGAGTTTATTTGAGTTCTGTGCCGGTTACATTAAATACATAGATGGTGTTATTTTATTGTGAAACAACTACATTTTGTACTTTGCCACATCCTCTCTGGTTAATCATTTTAATCCAGGTTTGCCTGAGGTGAGAACATGTACCACATATATAATAAACAAAGTCGAACAGAGGTATTGAATATGTTCTGATGACAAAAATGTATGACCAATGTAATCAATGACAATGTTTCTTCCTTCAACAAAACATTTCATGTATTTTGGGGACAAAGTAATTGAGAGAAATCAGATGATGTTAGACCAACACAAAGGATTATATTGCAAGGTCAAATGGGGGTTCTCAATAATCCGACACAGATTACATTTTAAAGAAAGCCGGCTGGAGACTGGGAAGGTCATGTGGTTTAGATCAGGGAGGGATGACCAGAATGTGCTGGTACTGGGATCGGAGTGAACCAATGGGAAAGATGATGAGATCAGTTTGCTTCAATGGTACTGAAGTAAATGCCAAAGAATCCTGCACACAGGCAAACCTATGATAAATATTCCCATTAGGAATTTACCAATACAATTTTGGATATCGGTGCAAATTTTTACATTGGTGGAAATATTGTTGGATCAAGTATCGGTTTATTGATTGGTGAGGCCGATTCCCTGATGTGTCTAACCCAGAATTTGATAGTTATAACTTTTACTCAAAGTGGTTCTGTAGTAACTTGAATGACGCCGGTGGCACTTGGAGAGGCCCCCTGATCTGAAACAGAGTGGTGTTCAATGATCGGACTTCTGTGCTAATTACAGTTAGTCCAAAATAAACCATGCTCAAGCACAAGGTCAACCACAAATGCATCGGGCACCAGGACACCCAAGGCGTTCGAAAGTGTAAGGAATACTTTCAGGTTCTCCTCAATCTCCCTATCATGTCATCCAATTTGGATACTTCCATCTCTCTTGCTGAAGTCACCAAGGTGGTTTGGTGTTTTGATTGAATGTTATTGTCAAAACAGTATACAGCTTGAATAGTTTGAATGAGTATAATATTTTTAACAATGATGAGGATTAAGCGGCTGTTATAGTGGCGACATTTCTGGCAGTAAGTCAGACCTGTTCACAGTGCATGTTGACAATGCTGGCTTCACATGTTGGCAGCGTGGTACTCCGGTGCATAGTCATTTCAGACCTGAGAATAACCTTTTTCCAACAATGACGCTCCAGAATCTGACACTAGCAATTTTGTTAACATTAGTATACAGTGAGTTAATTCCATTGTACTAATAGATCTAGGCTCCTCCTATGCATATTTAATTTTGGGAATAACTCCAGGTTTGTCTTTGGAAGCAGTGTTTGGTGAAGTCACCAAATCACGTCATATGTGTCTTCACGTATTTACATCCAACAACACATTTTCTCCAAAATATAGTTGGCGACAAATGCAGAAATACAGTATAGCTTGATGTGGTAGACTCGGGAAACAGGCTGCAAGCTCTGATTGGCTGTTTTGATTTCTCCCCCTGTCAATCTCCTCCGGGAGGCGGGCTTCTCCAGCTCGTGCTGCGTCATTGATGTAGTGCTGTGTCATTGATGTAGTGCTGCGTCAAGAATGTGAACCAAGGTTTTTTGCTGTTGCTCAAGAATGAAAGAGAAAGATCTCCCTAATTAAAGCTAGAGGGAATCATTGAAAAAATCCTGGCTGGAAGTGTAGAGGCCAAACTGCACTTTAATGGTGTTTAAAGCATAGAAAAGTTGTTGTCAGGACGATAGTTGCCCAGTTGGTAGAGTATTGGCCAATGAAACCTGAAGGTCGTGTGTTCAAGTTCACCACAAGACTTTCTCCACTGACTCCCTCTGATGTTTGCTTTCGTTGTGTCCTTGAGCAAGACAGATGAAGCTAAAGCGGAGATTCAGAGTGGAAGACCTGAGAACCCAGCTCGGAGCACTCAGTTCTCCTGCTGTTGCTCACAGCAACAGCAATCAGTCAATCACACTCAGCTGCGCAGCGACACACGCAAATCCTCACCTGCAGCTATCAGGCACTGCCCGCATCAGCTTCATATTGTGCAGAAGCTCCATCCAAGCAACAGCTTCATTCACGCCGCAACCCTCCTCCTCCCCATCTCCGCCTTGTTCTAGGCCAGCTCCTTCATCCTTCTCCTAGCTACCTATCTGTTCGAGTCTCTCCAGATTGAATTAACCCCATTTTGCGTTTTTGCGGTGCACCCAAAAAAAGCTACGGAAAAGTGGACTATCTGTAATCACTGAGCCTGCACCAAGAGCCAGCACCCCAGTTATTGTCACAGCGCTTGCTGGACTAAACAGAACGACGCTCTGTAGATATAACCACACAAACGCGCGCATAAACACAAATACATGCGTGCACAAATCCACATAACAGTATTCGATTGCACTTATACTATGGGTATATAGTCTGTTCACTTTGGTTCATTGTAATTTATACTGATTTTCATTTTTCAAATTTTGTTATTCTCTGACATACTGTTATTGACTTGAATATAGAGTCACCTAATGTGGCTGTGTGCCATAACATGTATTATTTTGCATCAAAAACACTTTCTCAGTTGTTTTTGCTGTTTTCTTGCATGTAAGACATTGGACATGTGTTAGGAGAGACTTAGGCTGAACTAAATAGTGTTACAATCACATTTCTTCATGGTTTCTTCATTTTCTCAGCGTTTTGTCTAAGACTGGCGATTACAGGAGAACGAAACAAGCTAGATACAAACTTATTTTTGATGATGAAAGTATACAGTCCAGTCTTTCAGAATCTGGTTTCATATTACACATAGTCATAGCACACATTATTTTTTGAGTCTCAAAAATCAGTAGAGTCATCAAAAATAGCTGGCGGCCAAAGAGCAACATGGTCCAGAAATGGATTAAAGGGATGAAAATGGATTGATGCACAAAACAGTGTCATTGAAAAACCGGAGCACCCGGAGGAAACCTACGCTGACACGGGGAGAACATGCAAATTCCACTCAGTGCCTTACAAGTGAATATGTCCTTTGTGCTGATTTCATATGATCTCCTTCTACTTAGGCACACACCCATGCACTCACTGAAGGAATTTTATCTCTGGTGGGCTCGGGGGGAGGTCAAGATATGCATTTGCCAAGACATCAAGGCAATTTATCCATCCACAGTATGTAGACTATACACTTGTTTTCCCGGGTGCACAATAGGTTGCATAAATGGTGTAGAATTCTATTTTAGTTGGAGGGCAAGTGGCTCAAACTCAAAGAAAATAGTTTGTTTTTGAAAGAAATGTTGAAAAAGAAAATGTCCAACGGTTTTCCCTGGGGATTATTTGATGGTGACAGGACAGGATGTAATACTGTGATATCTTCTTTCAGGTCAACATGTATAATGATATTTGACCTTTTCTGAACAAAAGTTAAAAAGGAGTCATTCTTAGTCAGAATTGCAAAGGACACAAGGTCTTCAATATGTATGTTTACAATTTTAACAAAATGAGTGTGGGGGTTGTGCTATTTTGTTTCTATTTCTTCTTTTTAGTTTTGGACTGTTAATACATTTTTGTTCTTCGTCAGCCTGTCTCAACTCGTAACAACGAGTCTCTTGTTGGGTTGCCAGGTTATGAAAATTTAGCTGGTCTTGGTTCTTAAAGTGGTTCTCACCCCCGCTTCTCGGAGTTTACGTCACTCACATTTCCTGTTCAAATCTTCCTCTAAATGGGCGTAGCCTGGAGGACTGAAGGGGGCGTGAACGAGACTGGGCCGTTTATATTGCTCTGGGCGGGGGGCTGCTGACGTCAGGTCCAACTTCTGTGCCAGTGTTGGCGCCAGATTCAAAATTCAAATGTAGTAATACAGGTCGCCAGCAGATGGCGCCTCACAGACGGTTTTAGGCAGAAAGTTTAACTTTCAACTAATTTGCACCAAAGTGAAAAAACTATGACCAGGATATGTAGACAACACTAATGGACACTCATTTAAATCGTTTATCAGCAAAAAAAGTGGATTTGAGGGTGAGTTGTCCTTTAAAGAAGCTATACCCAATTTTTTTTCTAAGTAGTTCATAAAAATTCTTTTTACTACATACAAGTTGTATCATAATACATCATTTAATTTAAAACTTGAGGTAATTGATTCAGCTGTGTAAGAATTACAAGCAGTGAAAAGTGCTGAGTAGAGTCTGAACGGGCCGCTCGTTCTCCTCCACTCACAGAACGAGCAGCGAACAGCCTGCGTCCTCTAGTCTCTACAGCGCTGCTTAACACCAGGGTTTCAACAACATTCGAATATAATTCTAAAATAAAAAATGTATACATATTTGAACAAATATTAGACAACCGTTATAATTTGAAATGTATTTAATAATAGTTAGCTCCCAAAGGTTTCACCGGGACGTGCTAGGCAGGTAACGGCTAAGCTAGCTAGTTGTTGTCCCTCTCTACACAACTCTCTCTGGTCCCTCTCTACACAACTCTCTCTGGTCCCTCTCTACACCTCTCTCTGGTCCCTCTCTACACCTCTCTCTGGTCCCTCTCTACACCCCTCTCTGGTCCCTCTCCACACCCCTCTCTGGTCCCTCTCTACACCCCTCTCTGGTCCCTCTCCACACCCCTCTCTGGTCCCTCTCTACACCCCTCTCTGGTCCCTCTCCACACCCCTCTCTGGTCCCTCTCCACACCCCTCTCTGGTCCCTCTCCACACCCCTCTCTGGTCCCTCTCCACACCCCTCTCTGGTCCCCCCACCTCTCTCTGGTCTCGCTCTCTCTCTCCCTCTGGTCCCTGGTAACTTCCGGGTTTTTCGCAATCGCTTTTTGTCACATTAAAACAGTATTTTTGTCATGTTAAAGGCAAATTCTGAAATCATCCGTGCATGTGTGTTAAGGATGTATATGTATACTGTATTGTCCGATTGACGTTTAATGGTGTTGATTGATAGATATGTAGTTGTTTATTGAGCGTGGCTAGCTCCGCTAGCTTCTCTACACAGACAAGTGTGTAGTGACAAGCGCTGATAGCGTTTTGTACTTGCAGAGTAATGGCAGTAATTTACACACCTGAATTACAAACAGAGATTGCGTTGGAGTTCTGTTATCAAGAAAAATTGATTAGAAGAATTGCATTCAAGTCAATGGAGTGCTGCTGCTTTGAGGAGCTCTATAACAAATTATAATTAAATATTAGAATATATTCTAATGTTTTTAAATTGATACATTCGGACGCGAAACTAGCGGCATTCTTTTACTTATATATTGTGTTAGCAGTGCATTGCTTTGGTGCCATTTAATCAGTGATCGTTGCAGGGCTTACAAGAAGTTGCGCTAATGCTAATGTTAGCATACGTATCAGATCGCAAATAAAACTAGGCGGCTCCGTGTTATGATAGTGTAGGGGAAATGAGAAGCCATCGAGCGAGCGGTGCTAAACATTCAAACATTGCAGAAACAGGTATAGCGCCTTTAAAGGCACACCGCGGACTTTGTGACCTAAAGAGTTGACACATATGAGTTATTTTATATGAATACTTGGGCCAATATACAGCGCTTGACACTTGCAATGCTCCGAGCGGGGCTGCCCTCTTGAAATACCGCCCATGTAAGTTTAGAGCAGACGCACCGTCGTTTACCAGGTCACGTGACTTGGAAGAAAGATTTGCTTTACGGCTACAGGCGCTGATATACTCATGGAGCTAAGGCTTTTGCTACTCATTTTTCACCTGCTCGACTCCTGGTCATGGCTGAGGCAAGGAAAAAGTTTAAACCTTCGGAGGAGGCTAAAAAGAGGAAACGCGAAAGGGATCGTGCTCGAGGAAAAACAAGGGTCGATCTGGGAAAGGAGTTTGCTCGTTGGCGCAGGTTGAAAGAAGAAGCTGGATGTAAATCTGATTCTGTTTTTTCAACTTCGTTATTAGACTGGTAAGTGAAGTCTTTGCTCCTAGTATACAGTAAAATGTCTTTGTCATTATTTTCGCTGTTTAGTAGGGGCGCTAAACGTGAAAGTTGCAGGTCTAGCGCCCCTAGTGGCCAAGAGTTACACGGTGTGCCTTTAAGTTTTTAGAAATAGCACAACACATACACTCACTGGCCACTTTATTAGGTACACTTATCCAACTCCACTTTAATGCAAATTCCTAATCAGCCAATCACATGTCAGCAACTCAATGCATATAGGCATGTAGACATGGTCAAGACGATTGGCTGCAGTTCAGACCGCGCATCGGAATTGGGAAGAAAGGTGATTTAAATGACTTTGAACGTGGCATGCCAGACGGGCTGGTCTGAGAATTCCAGAAACTTCTGATCTACTGAGATTTTCACACACAACCATCTCTAGGGTTTACAGAGAATGGTCTTAAAAAGAGAAAATATCCAGTGAGCGTTTGGAGGGTGAAAATGCCTTGTTGAAGCCAGAGGTCAGAGGTGAATGACCAGACTGGTTTGAGCTGATAGAAAGGCAACAGTAACTCAAATAACCACGCGTTACAAGGTATACAAGAGAGCCTCTCTGAAAACATCAAAACTTGATTTTGAACCTCGAATTTGCACAAGCTCACCGAAATTGGACAATAGAAGATTGGAAAAAGTTGCCTGGTCTAATGAGTCTCGATTTCTGCTGCGACATTCAGATGATAGGGTCAGAATTTGGAGTCAACTACATGAAAGCATGTGTAGCCCATGTGGTCTGAGTCTTGTCAATTTCACCAAAATCATATTTTTTTGTTAGTATTTACTGGTATTTTATTTAAGTTTTATTTCTGTATATTTTTAAATCGAGGCTTTTATTTTGGCGGTGTCGCCACTTCCTGTGGGTTCGCGGGCTTCCCCTTCAGTTGCTGGGAAGAAAGCAGAGGGGAGGTAAGCAGTAAAATCTCTCGTGATTCAAGTTATAAAATATTTCATATAAAGTTGATTTAGGTCGATTATTTTTGTTGTTCATGATTTATAAGGCACTTGCCAATGTGTATGTTTAATGTAAATGTGTGAAATAGTGTTTTTTTATCGAGTTATAGCACTTTGAAAAAGCCAGTGTATTTAAGCTAGCGAGCATGGTCTCACTGTTGTCTGTGGCACTTTTTTCTGTTTGCAGATCTGTGTCAGGGACTGCCGTGTGCTATACAGCATTTTGATTTTTTGTGTTTCACACAGGTATGTTTTGTATTTTCTTTCACAAGTGTCTTTTGTACATGATTTAGTTTTTGTTTCATAAAAATGTCATGATTGGGAGTTTACTGGTAAAAAAAAAACTATATGATTACACTTTAAGGATATCATTATTATATGCAGATTAGTAGTTCAGTTGCTGGGAAGAAAGCAGAGGGGAGATCTGTGTCAGGGACTGCCGTGTGCTATACAGCATTTTGATTTTTTGTGTTTCACACAGACAGTAAATCCCTCGAATGACGAACCCCTGTGTCTGGTTTGATTCTTGACGCATCTACCTACACAATACACAACGCGGAGAGACCGGCTACAGTGGTGCCGTGACCCGGATCCATATTGCTCAGTCTGGTGCAGCGTGGTTCCTGGAGCAGTGGATCAACGCCATTTTGGTCGCCGGAGGTTGCTGCCAACACGTCGAGAGTCAACCAGTGGTCGAAGTTATTAAAGTTACTCAAGTTTTCTGTGAAATATAAAAATGACTTTTAATATGGATGAAGGGGAAAAGAAAAGAGTTCCCACTGAGACATTTTTTGTTGGTATGGGCAGAGGTAAACCCAGAATTGAGTGGGATCAAACCCCAGTGCGAGGTGCAGAAAATGTTCGCTCACCTGCTTTTTGTTCTACCAGGTTACGAGAAAATGTACCTTCTGACACAAGTGTAAATGATAGTGTATTAGGTGCATCTGCTGTAACAGACTCAGATTTAAGCACACTGATCACTCACATTGCTCAACAAGTAGGACAGACTATAAAAGACCAGTTAAGGAGTGAAATGGGACAAAGCTCAAACGACATGCCAGCTCAGGGTAGCGCAGAGCAGACGTCCAGTGACCCCACTTACTTGAACTTGTCAGGTGCGAAATTTGTCCTACAGCCAGATGTGAGAGAGCCTCCAGTCTTTAGAGGAGATGGTTTGGATAAGAACACAGTGTGTGAGTGGCAAGAGATGGTTCAAGTATATTTCAAGAAGAGAGCAATACCCGTTCATGAGCAGCATTCTGAAATAATGTCAAAGCTAATGGGCAAAGCTAAAGATGTTGTCCGAGTGACTTTGCGGAGCAGTTCTTCACTGAAGCCTCAAGATAATCCAGACATAATCTTTGACATTCTCAGACAACATTTCAGTGATGTAACATACTCATGTATGCCAATGGCTGATTTTTACAGTACAGTCCCAATGCAAGGTGAAGCTCCTGTCGAGTACTGGCTGCGGTTGAACAAAGCAGTGGACGCAGCCGAGGAAGGTTTGAAAAGACTGGGGAGAAATATGACAGATCCATGTCATGAGGCAGCCATGATGTTTGTAAAGTATTGCCCTGACTCCACGCTTGCAGCAGTTTTCAGATTCAAAGCACCGGACAAATGGACAGCTAGTGAGGTGCAGGAGCATATTGATCGTTATCAGACAGAGAGGAAAGAGCTGAGTCTTTCTAAGCCAAAACGCATGCAGCCTGTCACGGTTCACGTTCAAACACCTGAACCTAGCCCTTCTGAAACAGCGAGTCATGCAGCAGAGCCAATAAAGCAAAATGAGAGCCCCAAGCCTTCAAGTAATGATGAATGCCTTAAAATGCTAGTGAGCCTTTTTGACCGTGCACTGTCTCAGAATAACAATGTAGTGTCCAGTGCTGTCAAACCAGATCATTTCCAGAGGCGCTCCTGCAGAGTTTGTCAATCTCTTGAGCATTCGACGCTTGCACATTGCAGACAGAAACGCTTGTGTTTAGCATGTTTTCAGCCGAATCACATTAAGAGAGACTGTCCCAATGTCCAGCCTGGTCAAAAACATGGAACATCTCCCCAGCAGAACAACCAGCCTTTAAAGTAGCTGGCCCGCATTGGGAGAGGGGAAGTGTGGGCATTGAAAATGATACCCTCAATGTTGAGCTGCAACAACACTATGCTAAAGCATGCGCTGCAGCCCCGGCTGGTGCTAAAGTGATAATGCAAAATACTCAGAGAATGGGTCCCTATGATGAGCTGTTCTATACTACAGTCACAGTCAATAATACATTGGAAGTTAAAGGGATGCTTGATTCAGGATCAATGGCATGCACTCTCAGTGAAAAAGCAGAATCAGAAATGTTGAGCAAAATGGCACTTTCAAATCCTAACCCTCTGAAACGTGACATTGTGCTTGTGGGATGTGGAGGAACAGTGAGCAGACCAAAATGCACGTACGACATTGAGATGAAGCTGTATGGGCAAAGTTGTGTTGTGCCAGTCCTCGTAGTTCCTGGTCAGCGGGATGATTTGATAATAGGAACTAATGTCATCAGATATTTAATGCGTCAGCTCAAAGCAACCAATGATTATGTGCGCTTTGTTTCCAGTGGCAGTGTATCTCCAGAGTGTGAGCAGTTTTTGGATCTCATGGCAAACTCTTCTCTGTGTGAAGGAGATGAGCTTCCAGACAGAATTGGGACAGTCAATCTGCGGCAGTCTGTCACGCTGTTGGCCAGACAAGAACACTTGGTATGGGGTAAGCTGCCGAAAAATACACCCATGTCACCTGGCAGTACAGTTTTAGTTGAGCCTACCTCTTCCAAGTCAATGCCACGCCACATTATGGTCGGTCGCATAGTCACGCCATTATGGGGCGATAGGTGGGTGCCGATGAAAGTGACTAATTTATCAGACAAACCTGTGACTCTAAAGAGAAATGCTAAAATTGCAGATGTGTCCTCATGTGTCGCAGTAGAGGAGTTTGAGATCTCCCAAGGATCATGTCAGCCTGAGGAGCATGTGAAGCAAGAAAATGGTGACAGCTGTCCCTTAGGTCTGAAAGAGAAACTAAAAAGTGTGGGACTTTCAGAGATTGATATTGATGAATGTCACGCGAGTCCTAGTGGAAGAGAGAAGTTAGTGTCCCTGCTTGAAAAGTACAATGACATATTCTCTAAACACGCCCTGGATTGTGGACAAGTTAAAGATTTTGTGCATCGTATCAGGCTCACTGATGAAAAACCATTCCGCTTGCCCTATCGCCGTGTTCCCCCTGCACATTATCAAAAGCTGCGCCCAAGTATTGTCAGAGATGGAGGAGCAGGATCTCATAAGGAAATCGGTCAGTGAATATGCATCTCCGCTCGTACTTGTCTGGAAAAAGGATGGAGGTCTGAGATTATGTACCGATTTCAGATGGTTAAACGCCAGAACATTTAAAGACGCACATCCTCTCCCGCATCAGTCCGACTGCCTGGCTGCTTTAGGTGGAAATGCTTATTTTAGTACGATGGATTTGACCTCTGGATTTTATAACATCCCAATGGCAGAGCAAGACAAAAAGTACACTGCATTCACAACCCCTATGGGACTGTACGAGTATAATCGTATGCCGCAGGGACTTTGCAACAGCCCCGCCTCGTTTATGAGAATGATGCTCAGTATTTTTGGAGATCTAAACTTTGCTAGTCTTCTTTGTTACCTTGACGATGTTTTAGTTTTTGCTCCAACAGAACGAGAGGCTTTAGAGAGGTTAGAACTCGTGTTTCAGCGGCTAAGGTCACACAATCTCAAGTTGAGTCCTAAAAAATGTCATTTGATGAGGTCTTCAGTTAAGTTTTTGGGTCACATAATAGACAAAAATGGTGTTGCTGTGGACCCAGACAAAGTAGAGGTCATATCTAAAATGACAAAAGCGGACCTCATGGAAGACGACGGGTGTACGCCCTCAGTGAAACGGATTAAGTCATTCTTAGGGATGGTACTATACTATCAACACTTTATTCCGGGCTGCTCTAGTCTAGCCAAACCATTGTTTGCCCTTACATCTGGCCAAAAGAAGCGTGGTAGGGTCAAATACAAGTCAAACTTAGGTTCATTTCGCAAGTTGAAACCTTCAGATTGGACAGAAGAGTGTGATGTTTCATTGTCCAAGCTCAAAGATGGTCTTTTAAATTGTGCTGTGCTCTCACACCCAGATTTCAGTCAGCCCTTGATCTTGTCTATCGATGCCTCGTTAGATGGGCTCGGAGCTGTGCTCTCGCAAATCCCTCCAGGTGAAAAGAAAGCTCGTCCCATCGCATTTGCAAGCAAAACGTTAAGTACTTCTCAAAAGAAATACCCTGCCCACCGTTTGGAATTCGTGTGCGAAAAATTCAGTCATTGGTTGAGAGGCAATTCATTTACAGTATGGACTGATAATAATCCATTAACCTATATTATGACAAAGCCCAAGTTAGATGCCTGCGAACAGCGCTGGGTATCCAAACTCGCTCCTTTCTTATTTGATCTCAAACACATTCCAGGGACTAAGAACATTGTGGCGGATGCACTTAGCCGAGATCCATTTGCTAAAACTGTTAGTCAGAGACTCATAACCGAACAGTATGAGCGGCTTGTTGCAGAGGCAGAAGGTGTTACCCCAGATAGTATCCAGGATACTTTCCGTCTCAAAGTTCAGTGTCACAAAGTTAAAAGAGCCCTTGTCCCTCAGTCAAAATCCATCTGTGGAGCTGAAATAAGTGCACTGTTGGAAACTCACAATGAATGGGAAGCTGCCGCAGAAACGAGGGCAGTACAGTTTATTCAGGCTGTTCAGAACATGGTACCACCCGGTCAAGACCCGCTTCCTGTGTTCACACTGGCAGAGTTGCAGCACAGTCAGGAAAATGATCCCACCATTTCAGCACTTGTGCCTTTTGTCAGTCGTAAGAAGCGTCCATCTAGACGAGAAAGAGCGACATTTGATCCAAAGGTCATGATTCTGTTAAAGCAGTTTGAGAGACTTAAGTTACAAAATGGAGCCTTGTACAGAGTCACAAAAGATCCAATCAGTAAACACAAACGACATCAATTCGTCCTTCCTGAAAGTTTGAAAGAAAAGGCTCTGTATGCCATTCATGACATCGCAGGACATCAGGGACAAGAAAGGACAATGCATCTGGCCAGACAAAGATTTTTCTGGCCAAAAATGGACATTGATGTGAAAGAGTACGTGAAGTGTTGTCAGAGGTGTATTCTAGCTAAGACTCCAGACCCATCTGCCCGTGCTCCTCTTGAAAGTATACGCACTTCATCACCTATGGAGTTGGTATGTATAGACTTTTGGAGTGCAGAGGATAGCAAACAGCACTCAGTAGATGTTCTTGTTGTAACGGATCATTTCAGCAAGCTGGCTCATGCCTTTCCATGTTCAAACCAAACAGCTAAACAAGTGGCAAAAAAGTTGTGGGATCATGTGTTCTGTGTGTACGGCTTTCCTGAGCGTATACACTCTGACCAGGGAGCAAATTTCGAAAGTGAGTTGATTGCGGAGCTGCTTAGGTTGTCTTGTGTCTCCAAATCTCATACGACAGCGTACCATCCCATGGGAAATGGAGGGACAGAGAGATTTAATCGCACACTTGGAAACATGCTCCGCTCGTTGCCCTTGAAACAAAAGCAAAAATGGCCACAACAAATACAAACTTTGACCTTTGCCTACAATTCTACAGTGCATGAGACGACAGGATATGCCCCTTTTCAGTTGATGTTTGGGAGGATCCCAAGACTCCCTGTTGATGTTATGTTCAAGCAAGTGCTCAATGATCCAGTTGTGGTTGATCACAAAAGTTATGTTAAAACACTCATGTCACATTTGCATGAAGCAGCAAGGATCGCTCAAAAGCACAGTATCAAGGAAAAGGGACAAACAAGCAAAAGGATATAACAGAAAGATCAAAGGAACCCAACTGAATATTGGAGATCGCGTTCTCATTGCAAACAAGGGTGAAAGAGGAAAGAAAAAATTGGCAGACAAATGGAGTTCCACGGTGTACACAATAAAGGACAGGAATTTACAGAACCACACATACAAGCTGGAGGATCCCAGTGGTGCTACAAAAATCGTACACAGAAACTTGCTTTTGGATATCAGTTTCCTACCAGTGGTGGATGCAAGTGGTGTGGATGAAACGTGCACACTGGATTCATTGGATGTGGAGAATAGTATGGATCGGACAAACACGTGGGTTTTGGATACTTCAGAACATTCTTTTGATCAACTAGACCAGAGTGAAAGTGTGTCCCAGTCAGAGCAGTCAGGTCGGCGTTCACCAGAGACAGGTCCCCGACATGAACTGAATCACACTGAAGTCCAGAGTGATGAAGTTAGCCTGGCTGTAGGAAATGACTCTTACACATCTGAGATTCAGTTACCTTCTGATTGTGACGTAGAAACAGGTCCAGATTTTGACCAAGGCACCCCTGACTTGCCCATTCAGACAAACCCAGATGCTAATGGGGAAGGGGCAGTTGTAACAAGGGCAGGTAGAGTCAGTAAACGGGTCAATCGTCTCATTGAAACTATGGTACAGACACCTTTAAGTTTGAAGGGACTTGCTAGTTCATTCAGTAAGAGGTCTCAGTCACTTTTGACTTTGTTCTAGAAAGAGAAAGGACAGAAGTGTATGTTTTGTTTTTGAAGGAATCACGCTTTGTAAACCTTTTTGCCAGTCATTTCAAGTGTTTTATAAGCAAGGTGTTTGTATGGTGTACACGGCATCATATCAATCTAAGAGTGACTAAGGTCTGATCACCCTTATGTTTATTCTGAACCTATTTCATAGGTAGCTTTTCAGCTGAATGTGAAGCTTAGAGCTTTTCTTGAGTCCTTGCTTGGTTCTTGTGTGGATTTTGGCGAAATCTGGGAGGGGTGGATGTAGCCCATGTGGTCTGAGTCTTGTCAATTTCACCAAAATCATATTTTTTTGTTAGTATTTACTGGTATTTTATTTAAGTTTTATTTCTGTATATTTTTAAATCGAGGCTTTTATTTTGGCGGTGTCGCCACTTCCTGTGGGTTCGCGGGCTTCCCCTTCAGTTGCTGGGAAGAAAGCAGAGGGGAGGTAAGCAGTAAAATCTCTCGTGATTCAAGTTATAAAATATTTCATATAAAGTTGATTTAGGTCAATTATTTTTGTTGTTCATGATTTATAAGGCACTTGCCAATGTGTATGTTTAATGTAAATGTGTGAAATAGTGTTTTTTTATCGAGTTATAGCACTTTGAAAAAGCCAGTGTATTTAAGCTAGCGAGCATGGTCTCACTGTTGTCTGTGGCACTTTTTCTGTTTGCAGATCTGTGTCAGGGACTGCCGTGTGCTATACAGCATTTTGATTTTTTGTGTTTCACACAGGTATGTTTTGTATTTTCTTTCACAAGTGTCTTTTGTACATGATTTAGTTTTTGTTTCATAAAAATGTCATGATTGGGAGTTTACTGGTAAAAAAAAAACTATATGATTACACTTTAAGGATATCATTATTATATGCAGATTAGTAGTTCAGTTGCTGGGAAGAAAGCAGAGGGGAGATCTGTGTCAGGGACTGCCGTGTGCTATACAGCATTTTGATTTTTTGTGTTTCACACAGACAGTAAATCCCTCGAATGACGAACCCCTGTGTCTGGTTTGATTCTTGACGCATCTACCTACACAATACACAACGCGGAGAGACCGGCTACACATGGATCAATCCTGCCTTGTATCAACAGTTTAGGCTGGTGGTGGGGGTGTAATGGTGTGGGGGAAATTTTCTTGGAACTTATTGAGTCCCTTGGTATCAATTGAGCATCGTTGCCATACCACAGCCCACCTGAGTATTGTTACGGACCATGTCCATCCCTTTATGACCACAGTGTACACATCTTCTGATGGCTACTTCCAGCAGGATAAAACACCTTGTCATAAAGCTCATATCATCACAGACTGGTTTCTTGAACATGACAAGAAGTTGTAGCTGTACTGTAATGGCCTCCACAGTCACCAGTGGAGGAAAATTGTGAAAAAACGCATCTGCGCAGCTGGCGAAAGCTCCATTCATTTAAACGAGTGCCTTCAAAAATTCACAGCAACTAAACTAGAGTGGTCCAAAAAAATCCACCCCCCTCAGCATTGACACACATGTGGAACGGAGCTTTGGGCCAAGAGCCAACTTTTGGACCATCCTGTAAAGACGTTTTCGAGAGGTCTGCCAACGCTATATGTTAGCATTGGCTAATTCTTATTCTGGGTCCACCCCCATCGGCCCGGGGTGGTATTGCAAGCATGTCAGCACACATCATTTTGGCCACTTTAGAGCCGGGACCCGCCCCCACTGGGCCCAACGTATAAAAGTGGCCACTGAGTGTATTTAAATGAAACCAGGTAATAACACTTGATTTTGATCAAGTGCATGTTAAAGTATATTCATTTTTAACTTGCAACAGTCCTAATGATAATACAGCTACAGTAGGTGTCTTATGCCGTTTTTTAACAGTCCTAGTACGGTACGTTTTGACTCTACACGGTGCGCCATGGCCCAGTTTGCGTGCTTTTCCATCAAAAATAGTACCCCCTAGTATGTCCTCAGCGTTGTCAGACCACGTCATTTACGTGTGACGCGTAACTAGAAAATAGAAAATTCAGCACAGCACGAGTAGTTTTTGAAAATGCTTATGTCTTAAAAGAAAGACTCGGACACTGTGAAGTCAATGGTGCTGACTGCTCTGTACAATCTGAATGGGACCTTTAGCAACAGCAGCCTGTGTAGCAGTGTGCAGAGGGGGGCTGTATGTCCGAGGATACTGCTAGGCTATAGCTAGTGCTAGCGCTAGCTCGAGACTCAGCTCACTCACTAACCCTGGATTCCAAAGCTACTACTATACTACACTTAACACATCCATCACTGCCCTCAGAGAAGGATCCAGGGTTTAAACTCGTCATATGGCAACTCGAGCTGTAAAGGACCGAGGGAGAGACAGCGGCAGCCATAGGGGTAGCGAGTTAGCAGCTAGGCTAGGCTAGTCCGGACTCGGATCCGGACTACAGCAGACTCCGAGACCAGACAAACAATTGATACCCAAACCTCAGATACAATAATAATAAACGAATGAAACACAGTCTTGGGATACAATCACAGATTTATTGAAAACAAAAGTAAAGTGCAAAACCAACAGTTTACAAAGTCAAAAGTACGTATGTCTGAGACCAGGTCCAGATGAGGAGAATACTCCGGTCACTCATTACTCGATGGTAATCTCCACACTTATGGAAAGGGATTCTCATACAAATATACACACAACAACTTAAATACAAGCACAAAACAGAATGACAACACGTGAATACTGCAGATAATACGAGTTAAAGCACAGTAGCACAGGGAGGACGTTAGCTTAGCTGCTATCGATAGCTAAATGAAGCTAAATCAGATTCAGATTCATTTATTTGCCATTTGCAGTAAAACCACATTGGAAAAACTGTGCAAGACTACCCCGGTGTGCGCCAGACAGAGACGACACACACCAGAGCTCTTGCCACGGCGCCATCTTTTCCGGCGCCATGCGACAAACAGTAGAATAAACAGCAGAGAGCAATAACATTCAGGTTACAACAGACAGTTGGATAGAAAACATTGTGCTTTGTATAAACCACGGATTTTTTTTTGGGATGAACGCCTTCTGCAGCCGGTGGCTGCAGAAGGCTGTAGCAAGCTCACTGTGTACAACAGACAATCGAACATTTACACAGTAAATACATTTCAGTGAGAGCTCTAACGGGATTCGTAGCTAACCAGTTATTTCCAGGATTACCACAGACTAGTCACAAATCCAGAGCTGGTGATCTCCCTGAAAACTGTGTTGAGCCTCGAGCTGCCTTTGAATTCTTTCTTTGGCCTGAAGAGAGGAACGTGTGGACCTCGTCCACCGACCAGGACCAGGACTTTTGGGGCTTTCTGTGCAATTCCATTTCTCTGGAGTGAGGAGGACGTAATGTAGCCGAAGCCGAGCAGAGCACCTGGTTTTAAAGATGGCGGTTGAGTTGTTTTTCCCAAAGGGTCAAATGTCGCTTCCAGTGACGACACTCGTTGACCAATCAGTGTAAGGCAGTGGGCCGACGTGACGTCATGGCACGGGTACTATGGGGATGGAACCAAGGCTGAGGCAGTACGGAAAAGTACGCAAATCTCCCATACCATCCACTAGTGGAAACGCAAAATAACCGTGCTGAAGCGTACTGTCCTGTACCGTACTTATACTGTGGAAAAGCGGCATTAGTTACCGCTGTATTAGGCCGCTGTGTTTACACTGAACATGGCTCAGCAAAAAGGCTAGGTTAAAAGGTGAGTTGAGAGCTGAGCAAAATGACATGACAGTGTGGGGCGGTCAGTATGAATGGAAAGGCCGACCTGGGGGGTTTTGGTCAAAAAGATAGAAAACACAGGCAGATGTCTTCAAAACTTTAGGCAATACGCACAGCTAAACATACTGTACATTTCCCGTTGTCATAGCCACAGTAAAATATGTTTGAACGAATGCCATAAAATGATTTCTCAGGCATGTGCTACTTGTGTGTGTGTGCGTGCAAGATTTGCCAAGGGCTCTCAGACTTCCAGTTTACACTCCAACAGCCATCATCAAATGGATAAATCAATTTGAGAGCCAGAGGGGAAATAAATGCGTGGGTCTCCAAGCGAGTATGCAGATGTGGCGAGCTTATGCAAACAGGACTATTTATACGCCCAGCTGTGTGTAATGTCAAATATTTGCACACTTGAATTCATGAATAAAACAGCATGTAAAGCTGCATAGATGCCTTTGTATAGTCTTTTTGCTATGCCTTTAGTGAAATTATACATGCAGTATGTGATGAGATGCAGCGTTTGTGAAGAAGCCCAAGGACTTATGGGTCAATTTAGCTTTTTAGCTTTTTAGAATGATCAATTTTACTTTATATTTTTGCTGCTATTGGACACCTGAATTTCTCCCCCGGGTATCAAGAAAGTACCTATCTATCTTTTCGGATGAGTGCTGATTTGCTGAATGAGGGTGGTTTTCTCTCTTTCATTTTCCTGTCTGAAAAAAGCTGTAGGAGCCAGCTTCGACTTGTTTTCATTCACAGTTGGTATTATATGAATATGGAAATTTCTGGGTAATGGAATCAATAAGCGAAGTCGTAATCTCGTACTGCGCATGCGCGGCGCTTCCGGTCAAAGGTCAATCGGGATAAAAGCGCTATCTCCCAGTAATAACAAATGTACAATGTGCATCAAAAATGCTTGTTTCACAGACATCAAAACTAACAAATCATCATAAACATATCGAAGGTGAGTATCTGTACTTCCACATACAATTCAACAACATTTTTGACAAATATATTAGTTTTAATTTCCAATTGCAGGTGGCACAAGCTAAATTAAATGTCGATTATTTTTCGGGTGGTTGGTATAATTATTTCCACAAAATTACACACTATATATAGCCTAAATTGTAATATGGAAAAGTAGAAAGGCTCATCTCTTTTATACTACATGATTTGGCCTATGTTTGCTGCTGGCAATCTACATCTTGCCCAAGGGACTATGGTTGAAAACTAGCTTAAGAGCTAAAACTGTCACATTTCAAGTGATGTTGATCAATGTGCATTGTCCCTGTTCAAATAAACTAATACAATAAAATAAAAAAAAATACATGTTTTTGCTCAGCATTTTATGGGGGAGGAGGCATTACAGTGCATATATATGAAGGTTTCTGTCTGCTTTATATTTATTTGATTTGTCATGTAATTGTTTTCAAATTGACTTTGTTTTGACATATTCAATGCACAATATCAATACAAATATTTTTGTCCAGGAGAGATCACACAAGATGAGAATTTGTGCTGTTCTGAACTGTGGGAACAGCACATACCACCTGAACAAATGGAGAGAGAGGCACTGCACTGTGCATGAATGCAACTATGGAACTGCACGTTGCACATGCGACCCTCCATTTGAGTTGTTCCCATTCCCCACCGAACAAAAAGACCCCAAAACTCGGCAACAGTGGATCAAGTCTGTCAACCGAAAAGATGAAGTCACCGGAAAGAACTGGCAACCAAAGGCTGACAGCCGTATTTGTTCTGTGCATTTTATCGATAGTAAACCAACTGTCAAACATCCAGTGCCAACCCTCAACTTGGGCTATCTCCTCCGTAAGGAGACTAAGGGACGCTCCCTTCCTAAAAGACATGAACTACCAACTCAAAAGGCAAAAACACGACAAACTGACCCACACCCTGATGCAACAGACATGACTACGGCCACAGAACAAGAAGAAGAAGAACGTGTGTCACCAGTTACCATAGTACATGATGATCATAGTTACATTTATCAATGCAACTGCCAGGATAAATGTGCTTGTTATGGGTGCATGGAAAAACAACTGACTATAAATAAACTTAAACAGCGCATATGTGAGCTTGAAAGTCAACTAGAAGCTATGGACACAGAAAAGCCTCAATCACAAAAAAAAAGTGTGAACTTCAACTTGAAAAATGTACTAAAAACAGACAAACAAGTCCGTCGTTATTTGGGCCTACCAAACAAAAACACATTGGACTGTCTTGTCAAATACTTCAAACCCATGGCACGCAAAATGAAGTACTGGCAAGGATCATCTAAAGTGGTCTCATCAAAGCGTATGTTCAAAGGCACTCCTCTAAAAAGTGGACCAAAAAAGAAACTGACTACAAAAGATGAACTTGTCATTGTGCTCCTCAAGTTGAGACTCGCACTTGGAAATGACTTACTAGCTGATCTGTTTGGGATTTCATCATCTATGTGTTCTTGCATCATAAACACATGGTGAAATTATTGTCATCAGAACTGAAGTGTATGGTATACTGGCCATCTAAAGAGGAAGTTAGAAATTCTCTGCCCATGTCTTTCCAGTTGCAAATGCCCAAAGTTAGGTGTATCCTGGATTGCACTGAGGTATTCATACAGCGCCCACGAAACCTGGAACTACAAGCATTGACCTGGTCTGATTACAAAAAACACAATACAATAAAATTTCTTGTTGGTATTGCTCCAAATGGACTTGTGACCTTTCTATCCAAGACATGGGGCGGTCGAGCCTCCGATGTGCACATCACAAAAAACTCTGGCTTTCTGGATTTAATAGACCCTACAGATGAGATAATGGCAGACCGAGGGTTTCCAATCCAAGAGGCTCTGCTTATGCGACAAGCCAAATTAGTAATACCACCTGGAGCCAGAGGAAGTGAACAAATGACAATAGAAAATGTGCGAAAAACTAAACAAGTTGCAAATCTGAGAATTCATGTTGAGCGGGCCATTAATCGCATTAAATGGTTCAAAATACTCAGTGGAACTCTTCCAATAAAGATAGTGCCACTTGCTGATGATATAGTCAGTGTGTGTGCAGCATTATCTAATTTACACAGGCCACTGGTTACATAAACTTACAGAAGTGCATTGAAATCATTTTATTTACAGTAACATGAACTTTACAGGATGCAGGCTATGTACTCAATTTGGTGTACATGGACACGGTGAAATGTATTTAACTACATACGTTTTTAGTTTTTCTTTTTCATTGAAGGTTGAAAAAAAAAAATCCCAATAAAACAAATTAAGACATTTATTCAGTTCATTTTTTGTGGCAATCTGGTCAGTCTTTAAAGGTATGTTTCTGGTATCCATTACAGTAGCACTTAATCTGTCCAGTCAGAATCATATTCCAGAGCAGTAGCATTTTGAAGGTCTCTATGCACAAGTTCTGGTGCAACATATGTCTCGAAGAAGAATTTTGCATTCTCAAGCACATCATTCCACTTTTTTTCATCAAAGGCAATTCTCTCCAGATGGACACTATGTCGCGTGTACACAAAGAAGTCACACCATAACCTGCTGGTTGCAGCCATCTGTGACTGAACCTGAGTGAAATAATTACAAGTGTCCTTAAGTCTGAAGTCACCACTGTCAGTCTTTTGCATATAGGGTAAACTGGTAACTAGGCTTGGCTTCTTTATACTGCTTGGACACTTTATTTCAACAAGTCCTTCGCCACAACATGTGCAACTCACAAGCGCATCTGGACTAGCGCCAATATATATAGTGTCCTTCACCACAAATAACCCACAATCTTTAACCTGTACAGTTTTGTGTTTTTCCTTTTTCAAAAGGGCAGTATATGCCCTTCTGGCTTCTCCCTCCATGTCCCTGCCATGTTGCAGTGAGGGAAGGTCACCAACTGATTTATAACCCATTACTCTTACAAGCAAGGATGCAACATTCTTAGACTTCTTTGTGGTATTGGATTTAAGAGTTTGCACTTTGGTATGTACATTGTGAATTATAGATCCCGTCAATCGACCTTTCCTTAAATTCATCCAATTTTCATTTAATGCTTGTCCTTGTGTAGCCTTCTCCAGTTCTTTAATTTTACTGTCAGTATAGCATGGCAAAGCTGCAAGAAATGATGGGACATCTGAATGCTGACGGGCCAGCTGCTGTAGTGACGAGGGGACTTCAGTGTTCACTCCTTCAGATGGAGTAATTTTCTCATTAAGATCACGACGTGGGCCCTCTGTCACGGACATGTTTGATGTTTCCATGCTTGTGAAGAGTACTGCTTGGGGACATGCACCTGCCAGTGCATCTCGAAGTTTCTGCAGAGTGGCCCCTGCAGCTTTCCTGGCATGTGGAGTGAAGAGCTGCCTTACTGTGGGATTCTCCACTTTTTCATCATCTGGAACAAAGAATGCATAAGATTTAAATTAGGGTAAACTGTACATCATCAATGCTATGAATACATGTCATTATTATCATATTTTTCATAATTAATTTAGTTCTACCCATCCTGAATTATGCAAATTGGAAATACAAAGCAAACAATATATTTTACAGTTTATTTTTTCTTCATCAACTATTGATTGACTTTTGTTTTTAAGGGGAAGCTATCTTTGTAATAGACCAGTTTCATCAAGGTGGGGATAGGCTTTAAAACATATTTTCACAGGCCAATCATAACTTTAAAATTAAATACACCATCCATAGTGTTTGTTGTGCATGTATATGAAGCATGTAAAATATTTTTTCAGAAAAAAAAAAATCATAATCACTATACATGTATATGAAAGATGAAAGCCTACATGTTACTTAGCTACTAACTAAAAATTTTAAAATGTGGTGAACCAAGCAAGTTCAAAATATATGCAGACAGCCCCTTTTTGTTTGTGACATTCTTACCATAAGAAATGAATTACCTGTGTTTTTGTAATGATGTTTTTTCCATTTCATCTCTTGTATTCTCTTTGGTTGAGCTATATCTTTAGTTGACCCATATTTGTTCCAAATGCATGGCAATGAAGTGCAGGCTTGATTGGTTATGCCTCTCTTCCATGCATCATCCACTTTAAACAAAAGTGCGGCAACATGATTGCAGGTTTGTCCCAATCTACAAAACATAAACAAATTAATATCATCCCCAGTATTTCCCTCCCCTGTCAATACACGGATGCAGATATTGAAAGTTGTTGAAAACATAGGCAGGACATCAATTTACGTAATTTCAGTTTCACATAAATATTAATGAAATACAACACAAAGAATAAACATACCCTGCAAAACATGTGCAGTAGGCACCTTCTATGCGTCCTGTGTCCTGTTCAATGATCACATAAACTTGATGTGGAATTTGTCGAATCTTCTCCGATGGAACACACTCCGCCTTCAAGAAACAGTACTTTGAACTTGGCACTCTGAAGTAAAACATTTCCCTAACCCATCCAGATTTGTAGTAGCTGAAAGCTTTTCCTTCTTTATAATCCGACATAAGTCGTCTCCCCAAGTCCCTGTCGCGGACATGTTGCAATATATATTCACCAATGTCATAGTACATCGTTGGCGGCCAGCAGTAAACTCCATCGATCTCGCCAACCCATTTCACTGAAGGAATTTTCAAGGGATCTGGAAGAGTTTCGCCGTCGTGTGTCTGCAAAATTGAATTGTAGTCCTCTTTGTTTTGCTCATACACCTGTTCTGCGTCTGGCAAGACTGGAGTGTTCAATTCTTGAGCGGCGAACGCTCTTGCCACCAACTCCTCTTTTTTGCCGCTCAGCGATAGCCCGCGTTTCTTCAAAAATACCTTCAAATTAGCAACTGTCCATCGTCTAAAAACATCTAGACTCATCTCTGTATCCTCCATCTGAGCCATCTCACTCAGTTTAGTACGTTTTTCTGTCATACAAATAAATAACACATCATTCAAACTACAGTTGTCTGCGTCCTCTCGTCTTCAGCGCGGTCAAAACACACTTCCGGGTCAAATTTATCCCGATTGACCTCTGAACGATCCCACAATTCATTGCGCGAACTGAGATTACGATTTCGCTTATTTGGTTTGGTTTGTAATAGACCAATTCAGTCTCAGTAATGATTTGAATTTTGTGCAATGTTGAATTATTTCACATTGAGAAAATTAAATTGAATAGTCATGGTCAATAATCTGAGAAACATACGGTTCATTGTTTTAGAAAAGTTACCCAAAACCCAGTCTACATGTCAGTCTGTAAGACCACACATCTGTATCTCCAGTGCCATAACTGCAGATGAAGGGTTTCTGCGTCCAGGCTCTAACTGACAGCTGCATGTAATTTGTTTAATCCAGTCTTTAGAGGCGTGAAAAGCAAGCCTTCCTTCACTCTGAGCTGAGGCAGATGTGGCGCTGTGTTGCTGCTGCTCAGGGAATGCTACATAAATACAGGATTAGATTCACTTACCCCAGCAGGTCCATCAGCTGAAGCCTGCACTGATATGATGAAGGCAATGGAATACATCATTTTAACTGGAAAATAATGCCTTGATCGCCATTGAGGATGTGGTAATGACTGTAATAATGAGTCAAAAGCAGGAGGGTCAAAGTAATTTTGTTGGGGGCCAAAGTAAAAAAAAAGAAAAAAAGATGTCTAATATGCCATTGTTGCCCCAGGATGACAGAGCATTCAATTATTTATGTGTGTGCGCGCCCCAATCATAAACTGTCACAATTCAATGATAGATTGAATTGGGAAAGAATTTCCAATTCAATCTATCAATCAAATGTATTTATAAATCATAATTCATACAGTGTTACCCAAAGTGCTTGACAAACAATTAAAAGACAGACAATACAACATTCAACCAGTGCCTATAAATATTTTTGACAGTTTTCAAATTCAGCCTGGACTTAAACATTGCCAGGGACAAGGCCTGTCCCTCTGCTCCACAGTGTCCAAGTTTTTTTTTTTTTTTGTTTCGGATGTATTTGGTGCAAGGCCATGCAGAGACTTGTGCACAAGCAGAGCTGCTTTAAAGAAGCTATACCCGATTTTTTTTCTAAGTAGTTCATAAAAATGCTTTTTACTACATACAAGTTGTATCATAATACATAATTTAATTGAAGACTTGAGGTCATTGATTCAGCTGTGTATGAAATTCCAGCAGTGAAAAGTGCTGAGTAGAGTCTAATGGTGCGTTCAGACCAAACGCGATTTCTGCGGCCAAAGCGGCGGGTCTACATTGACACAACATGGGGGACGCGCGCCAAGGAGCGGCGAGAGATCACTTGGTGCGATTCGCGCGGCCAGAGCGGCGCGAATTCGAGCGTTTCGCGCGATGTGTTTTGAGATGTCAAGCGTTTTGACGCGCGTTTCGCGCGATTCGTGCCTCCAACGCGGCCGCCGCTAGAGTTGAACAATGTTGAACTTTTTGGGAGAATTCGCGTGTGCCGACCAATCAGGAGCTTTCTCCTACAGTGACGTAGTGACGCATTTCACTACCGGAAAAACACTGGTAGATGACAGCTATGGAGAACACGTCAATTGCTCAGGTCGGTGCTCATTCAGAGCTATATAACACTGCGGACCACAGCTACCGGGACCGAAATAAAAAGGAGCTTGCTTGGAGGAGGGTTAGCGAGGTGGTTGGTGTCTCGGGTAAGTTATTTTAACTTTTCAATGTTGTAAATATTTCCCCGCGAAAAAAACTACTACTTTCCTGCTTACGAGTTGATGTGTTTATTCAGTGGAAGTTTGCAAAAAGCGGTGGAAGAATCTGAGGGACACATATGCTAAGGAGAGCAGGAAGGAGAAGGAGAAGGTGAAGAAGAGTGGTGCAGAAGCAGGGAAAGGCCAGACGTGGAAGTACCTTGTGGTCATGTCCTTCCTCGAGCCCTACATCACTCCCCGTGACAGCTCCGGGAACATGCCAAGGTGAAGGGCCGAGGAGGAGCAGACCACAGGGTACAACCACCCAGAAGAAGAGCCAGAGGAAGCAGCAGCAGCAGGGATGTCAGGTGCTGAAGGTCGGTGTCGTGCAGCAAACAGAAACCTCGAACAGTTGGAAAAAATACATTTATTTCCTTTCTATTACCCACATTTTGCTGACTTTTACATTTATATTGCTTTCTGTGTATGCATTTCTTTTAATGCTTTCTTAACATCATGGCCAGGTGAAAATAGGCATTGGCTATTTTCAAACCAGGATAGATCTTGATCATGTGTTGTGTTAAATTTCACTTTTCCCTTTTATATGAACAAATCATTTAAATGTACATAATAATGTACATTATTATGTACATATAAATGTCATAAGCGCAATGGTCACATGATATGAAATAATTGTATTTCTTGTTTTCTTCTGGCACAGACACTGCCACCACCACACAAGGTGAGACATCTTGGCCTGAGCTGCTGCTGCTGCTGCTGCTGCTGCTTCTGCTGCTTCCTCAGCCGGTTCTTCTTCTGTGAGGGCTGGACCTTCCCCTGCTTCTGCACCTACAGGTGTGGCTTTTTTTAATCATTGTTTTATTTTTATTCTTATTACAGGACTGTTCATATAAACAAAATGTTACTGCATAATATGCCAAAATTACCCAAGGGCTGTTACATCAGTGTAGACGACAAATTTACAGAGAAACGACAAGATGTCAAGGCACTACAGGTGGAAAGAAGCTTTGGTCTGATACAACACATCTTCCCTCTTTCTTCGATAAAAACATACTACTGAAATACCTTATGTGCTATAAAAGTACTGAACAAATACATGCAATGGTTGCCACAAGATGGCAGCTATCCTGTTTAATGCAGACAATAGAGTATTACTTTTTTACAGCCAATTTCAAATTTCATTGCGAAATACACTTCAGAGATATTAGTTTGTAACTGTCGAAATTTGTGCTTGTGTGAGTAATTTCATTGATAACTGCAATGTTCAAGTTAATTGTAACAAACACACAACTTAAAAGTGTTTTACATGTGTTTAACTATGTCTACACACTCTGGCTTTAATACAGATATTATTTGCTCTCTTCATTTTGCTTTTTTGAAATACATGTTCCACTTTTTAACACTGTGATTGCCCTGTGTTCTTTGTTGGCGGCTCTACGGACGTGGGCCTCTTCCGAGCCCTCTTCCTTGGTGGGCCTTCAGAGTGGGAGCGGGAGCTGCTGGAGACTCTACGGACCAAAGCAGCCGGACCGCCCGACTACTCAGAAGAACATCAGTTCCTGCTCTCTCTCTTTCCTCTCCTGCAAAGGGTGGCACCAGAGTCAAAAGAATTTGTGAAATTCAAAATGTACCAACTTTTATATGAAAGCAGCACCGTTCTGCTTAATTTGGAACCATTGGCCAGAACAGACAGTTTTTTTACCTAAGGTGACACCTTTTGCAGGGGAGGAAACAGACATGTGTCCCTTTCCTCTTCCACCGCACCTCCTCCAAGCAAGCTCCTTTTCATTTGTTTATATGTACATTTAATTTATTTTTCATTGTTTGTTCCCTTTTTATAAAGAAAATATTTTTCAAACCTCATGTGTTCTACTTCAAGCCAACCATTACTACCTTTCATATAATACTGACAGAAAATGCTATTCTATATTTGTACATTTACTTTTATAAGAGCTGACTGGGTTTTATAGAAGATGAAATAACACTTAAAGAGCGATACAGTAGTTGACAGTATTTTTTATTCATTTCACCGTTTACTGTTTTAACAACCTTGTAATTACGGAAAAGCTTGAATTTGCATATGATTAACCTGAAGTTGGAGTGGAGTCGCAGTGGAGTCTGGCAGAGGTGGGACAAAGTCATTGTTTAGCAAGTCACAAGTCAGTCTCAATTCATTGCCCTCAAGTCCCGAGTCAAGTCACGAGTCAAGACAGGCAAGTCCCGAGTCGAGTCCAAGTCAAAGGCCAACAAATCTCAAGTCAGTCCCAAGTCCTACGGTTTGACTTTCGAGTCCTCTCGAGTCTTTTTGACCGCGATTTGTTTCTTGTTGGTCTCCACGTACTTTTGTAGGCAAACAAAATAATGTTAGGAATCATTTTGCTGGTGCATTCTCGTTGGTCTCTGACCCATGGACTAACAGTTTGTTCCATGTGGTTGGCTGCTGGTAAATCAAAACTATGTTGTGCCAGATGCAGGCTCAGTTACACATGCACAGACCACACATAAAATCAGAGCAGTCCGTGTCAACATACTTTTTATCTTTGGGGTTTTTAATGGGAAGTAGCAAGTGCAGCATATATGAATATGAGTATTGGGCTAGGACCTGTATCTATATAATCAGTTTAATGTCCATAGTGGTTATTGTTCCAAAGGACTGAAGGGACCAATGGAGGGGAAGGAACCTGGCCTGTATGAACTGGGCCAGCATTAGTAATATCTCATAATTACCAATATATCATTACATAATAAAATGTCTCATATAAATTAATTCAATCAGTCAAAGCACTGATTCTCATATCAATGAACCATAAACAATAGTGCAAATATTAATCTAGCTTAGTGCACATAATCAAAACAACTATCTAATGTATGCAAACTTTAGCAGGAGGAGCACAGCAAAAACATACTCATAATAATAGGCCTCGGCGCCCACACAGAAAAATATAAGAAAGAGCCAACAGAGCAGCGCAGGCTAGCGCTAGTTTGACTCACCAGTTCCTCTTTAAAACACGGCACACAGTGTGACAACTGCGTCGATTCAATTGTATGAGGCGCCTGTAGTGAAAGCATATCAATTACGGTTTGTAGAACAAAATATGACGTTAGGTCGCGATAAATACCTGCAGCTCGCTCATTTCCAGCTCCCCTACGACAACACACCCACCGGTGAATGTAGTGCGCTTGTTTAGGGAAGTGTTGCTGCGCGAACTGCGGGGAACTCACGTTCGAACTCTCGCGCGAGCGCTACAACTACCGCGAGGCTTTGTTTCTTCAGAGACGGCATAGATAGAAAGAGAGATGCGGAGAAAGGTAAAAATGGCCCGGGTTACGCAAGTCTTTGCAAGTCAATTGGCGCAAGTCCAAGTGAAAGTCAGAGTCATTGATGTTAAAGTCCAAGTCGAGTTGCAAGTCTTTTTATATTTGGTCAAGTCGAGTCTAAAGTCATCAAAATCATGACTCGAGTCTGACTCGAGTCCAAGTCACATGACTCGAGTCCACACCTCTGGAGTCTGGCAGTCATTACCTAGAAACAGAAGGTATACAGGTGAATAGAACAGTGCAAATCAATATGGGTTTGGACTATGGCCAGAAAAAATGTAAAGAATTTCATATTCAAGAGGCTCAGCACATTATATGTTAGGCTCTGAAAAGAGCCGTTGTGGGTCAGTCTTGTGGTGGACATGACTACTCTGTGGGCTGCCACGGCAGTGCTCCCTCCTCACTGAAGTGGGCCATGAACACTTTCCTTATGTCCACTGCTTCTCTGGTCGCGTTGTTGGCGGCCATCCGCTGCACGCCTGGAAGTGGTTCTTCACCGGCAGCAGCTCCCCTCGGTGCAGGAACCTGCCCATCTCCAGCCATCCTCATGGCTGGAGATGGGGAGGGCGCATTAAATTGCGGCGCAGTGGAAAGGCTTCATCTGCCACGAACACATGGGGCTGGGGTCCTCTGTGGTCAGCTCCAGGTATGCACTGGTCAGGAGGCAGGTCGAGTGTGCCCTCGCGCAGAGCCTCACCAAAGGCAGAGTTGGACATGATGCCTCCATCGCTGGATCTGCCGTACCCTCCCACATCAATCACCCTGAACCTGTACTGGGCATCCACTACAGCCAGGAGCACAAGGGAATGGTGCCCCTTGTAATTAAAAAACATGGACCCAGAGTTGGGGGGTGCCTTCACAGCCACATGCTTCCCATCAATGGCCCCACAGCACAGAGGGAAGTTCCATCGGACCTCAAAGTCCTGCGCTATGGACCTCCACTCCTCTGCTCCATGCACAGCTATGAACTCCTCCACGAGGCAGTCCCAGATGGCTGCCACCACATCTGGGATGAGCACGGAGACGGTGGATATGCCCACTCTGAAGCTCCCCGCAATGGTCCTGTAGGAGTCCCCAGTGGCAAGAAACCTGCAATTACAAAATGATATGAACATATTTATCACAATTACATTCATAAAAATCACGTGACAAAACTTGTGTAGCATAAAATACGTTAAACTAGTAGACAGTAAACATCATAGACAGTAATCATAGACACCATATTGTTGCATAATACTGTTTTCTGAGCTATTACATTGTGGATTGTGATTGAAAAATGACACACTTTGTAAGTATTTATGAATTCTGAATGGGGTAAAAAACACTAACCGCAGACAGATGGACAGGCGCTCTTCAGCTGGAATAGAGCGCCTGTAGTTGGTGTCCTGGTAGGAGATCCTAGCGCCAATGCGGGTCAGTAGGTCGTCAAACTGGGCCAGGGAGAGACGAAAGTACCGCTGAAAGCGACCCTCATCCGAGCGCAGCTCCCGGAGCAAATGGTGAAACTCACCAAACTCCAACCGTCTACGGACTATCTGATGAATCCAGACACGTCGTCGATTTGCCCTTTGACGACGTTGTCTGGCTTTATTTATCAGATAAAGCAACTCCTTCGCTGACATCCATGTTGGGAAACTACAGGCAAAAGAGACAAGCCCCGCCCCTAAACGCTCTCAACGCTCTGTGACAGCGGCTGCCCTCTAGTGTCCTGGCCGCGCGGCCAAGTTTCTCTGTGACAGCGGCTGCCACAATTTGTCACAAGCGGCTCAAGCCGCGTGATTGACACGATTTGGCCGCAGAAATCGCGTTTGGTCTGAACGCACCATTAGCGGGACGCTCTTTCTCCTCCGCTCACAGAACGAGCAGCGAACAGCCTGCGTCCTCTAGCCTCTACAGCGCTGCTTAACACCAGGGCTTCGACTTCAAAATTCGAATATAATTCTAAAGTAAGAAAATATATATATATATATTCGACCAAATATTAGACAACCCTTATAATTCGAAATGTATTTAATGACTGCAAATAAAATAGTTAGCTTCCAAAGGTTTCACCGGGACGTGCTAGGCAGGTAACAGCTAAGCTAGCTAGCTGTTTCATGGTAACTTCCGGGTTTTTCGCGATTGCTTTTTGTCACTTTAAAACAGTATTTTTGTCATGAGACGTTGACAGCAAATTCTGAAAACGTCCGTGCATGTGTGTTAAGGATGTATATGTATACTGTATTGTCCGATTAACGTTTAATGGTGTTGATTGATTGATATGTAGTTGTTTATTGAGCGTGGCTAGCTCCGGTAGCTTCTCTACACAGACAAGTGTGCAGAAAAACTGCACAATGTAGTGACAGGTGCTGATAGTAAAGTAATGGCAGTATTTTACACATCTGAATTACAAACAGAGATTGCATTGGGGCTGCGGTCATTATTGGTTTGAGAGTTGAAAGTTGGAAGAATTGCATTCAAGTCAATGGAGTGCTGCTGCTGTGAGGAGCTGTATAATAAAAAATTATAATTAAATATTAGAATATATTCTAATGTTTAAATTAATACATTCGGACGCAAAACTAATGGTATTCTTTTACTTATATATTGTGTTAGCAGTGCAATGCTTTAGTGCCATTTAATCAGTCATTGTTGTACAGCTTACAAGTTGCGCTAATGCCAATGTTAGCATACGTATCAGATCGCAAATAAAACTGGGTGGCTCCGTGTTATGATAGTGTAGGGGAAATGAGAAGCCATAGAGCGAGTTGGGGGGCGGGGCGAAACATTCAAACATTGCAGAAACGGGTATAGCGCCTTTAAAGTAAATTATCTGAGCCAAAGGAAGCCAGTGCAGAGACCTGAGGACTGGTTCTCGTCAGGACTGGATCTGCAGCATTTTTGAAATACTGCAGCTGTTTTACCGCTTGTTTGGAAAGACCAGTGAGTAGGCCATTACAGCAGTCTAACCTACTGGAGACAAAAGCATGGATAAGTATTTCTAAGTCAGGTTTAGACACAATACCTTTGATTCTGGAAATGTTTTTAAATGATGAAAAGTCACTGTTATTGAATTTATGTGCCTCTGAAAATCCAACTCCTTGTCCAAAAGTAACCCAAGATTTCTAATCCGATTTGCAGGTCCGTGACCGTTTATCTTTGCTTCTGTGGTCCAAAGACATTTTTTTTTTGTTTTATCAGAATAAAGTTGAAAAATGGCTTTGCATCCACACACCAATTTGTTGGATACAATGGCAGAGTGAATCTAATGGTAGTGTCAGGATGAAGCAGACAGAGACGGATCGTGGTGCGCCAAACTCTGGAAGTTTATTTAAGTTTCTCTCAAGTTCCACTGGTTTACTTTGTTTCTTTCTCTCAGACAGAATAAAGGCAGTACACAGTTTATATAGTCATTGTCACGTCATACATCGAAAGACATACGTGTCACAAAGAGACAGTCACATCATAGTCAAAACATGGAGTCATTGTAGAGTCCTTGTACAGTCCTGCACGTAGGCCATATTGCTATCTAATACTAACACCATCCCCTTTGATCACATAATCACATGTGATCACTCAATTTGATCAATCAATAAAGTGGAAAAAGAAAAAAAAAGAAATTCTAAAAAAAAAAACTTTTGTAAAAATTATTAAAACTCATAATCATCCAAATCAATATCAGTGGATTTTATCCTCTTTCCTGGGAAAAAAATAAACAAAAATAAAGTAAATAAACAAACAAAAAACAAATCAAAAATAAAAACAAACAAACACTATTGGACACACAAGAACTCAGCAGATTCAGTCAAAACACAGACAAAAACGAGCTGAGTCTCAAATTAGAAGCTAATTTAACTTTAATTACTCTATACTTTTATTCTAATGCTAATTGTTTATATTGTTTTATTATTTTCACTTTTCAATCTTAGACTGTGTACTTTACTCTCTATTCACTATAGTTTAAAACTATTCTAATCTATTTACAAATATGTTTGTATATTTGCTTTGAGCCATATTCTTAAACATACATTTTAATCTCTCTGTGGTTTACACTCTAATTATCAGTGGCATATTATTAGTGGGATTTTGCTCTATGTCTACTCTACATTCTCAGGAATAAAACTGTGAACACAGAAAGACAAATGGTTCATATGAACATTATTATGGCTGTCAGTTTTCCAAATATTTGTTGAACCAGGAAGTGATGTCACTTCGTCCTCTCAGGCAGTTTGGGATGAATGTACATCTTTAATCAAATTAGTATTATCCTAATAGTAGCTAATTAGGTTTGGGGTTGGGGTCAGTTATTTTACAATGGTGTTTGATACTCTAATCTGTGCTGATGAATCGACAGTGGGCTATACCCAAATGCATCAAAATGCTTTTGACTCTCTGTTGGTGCTAATCTATCTCATTGATCTAGGCACAGTGGGGCGTGGGGCGACAGTGGCTCAGTTGGTAGAGCATTGGCCTTCAGGCCTGAAGGTCGTGGGTTCAATTCCCACCTTCTCCACCGACTCCCACTGATGACTGCTGTCGTTGTGTCCTTGGGCAAGACACTTAACCCCACTTTGCCCAAAAGCCCCCACTGAAAGATCAAGGCTATGCTCACACTCAGAGAGCAGCCGTCCTCCTGTGGACTCACCACCTGCAGAGGGTCAGTGAGGGGCTGGTGCTATGAGACTTGGGTGGCATCTCTGATTGTCACCCCCCTGACCCAGAAATGGATTAAAGGGTAGAAAATGGATGGATGGATGGATGGATGATCTAGGCATTAATCTAGGCTATACTCGTGAACTTTTTGCATTGTCAACATTCACTCATGTTTGAACACAAGTGAATTTGGCAAGTATCTAATAAAACTGTACATAAAACTGTAAGTAACTTTATCTACTTTTGAAGTAAAGGTGTGTGGAATGGTACCATTTGATATTAGCACTGGCTACAAATAATCTCTATTTTATGGTTGATGCATTTATCTATTCCTATTTCTACACTATTGTGGCTCCAAAGCTCGGTTGCGCTTGAGCAAAGGCATATTTCTAATTTGTGACTTCTGTCACTTTTAATATCTCTAAAATAACCCTGATTCTAATATTCTAGCTGCTCTATCAGAAGGATAACATTGTATGGTACTATTTTAACTCTTATGTGGAAATGTGTTTATGAAAAACAAAGGAAGGACAATTCTACTTTTTTACTACTATTTAACATCTACTAAAACGCTACAATACTCATACTTTATCATTTTCAAACATTTTAACTGTTGCTCAGTCTCCCAGACTAAAAAGTCAAAGTTTTTGTCTGTCAGATGTCTGAATACTTAACATGTATATTGCATTTGTCACAGTTGTGGTTCTGGTTGTAGCAATAGCATCGGCAATAGACGTTTTTCATTGGCTGGTTCTTGTTCTGCAAATGTCTGTGTCCAATAGATCATCAGATGTCCAGAAGCTAGGGACAAACAAAAACAAAAGAAAGAATCATGAGTATCTCTCTCATTTAGCACTCATCAATGGTATGATTTGAATAATATAAACAATCACTCCCCAGGTTTTTCTCTCTCAGATCCTCAGGTCCTCAGGTCCTCAGGGTCCTCTGAGGGTGAGTCTCAGTCGTCATCAGGTCAGGTCATATAGAGATGTCATCTTGGACATCAGTAGGGTCCAAGCCATGGTTTTAGTCTCTCCAGGATGCACATCGGATCTCCAGATACAGTCTTTTCACTTGAAGCACATCAGGTCATTTGCGATGCACTTCTGGTCAATGGTGCAGTGTCTCAGTTCCTGTACACAGCTTGTTATGCAGTAGTTACTCTCTATGGTTAGTCACTTTGATTCTACTTTAAAGACAATTTCTATTCATGCTGTTGCTAATGTCCCTCAGACAAAAGCAAGCGCAATGATTCAGTTTACTTCTCTAATTTGTGTTTTTATCAGATCTAATCCTAATCAATGTAATTACTTCACACAGTACAAAATCAACAAATCAAAAGTGTCAGGACAGAGGTCAATTATCTCCATGACAATATAGAATTCAAATGAACATTTCTGGTCTCAAAAAATACTGATTCAAATAAAGATTCAAGTGATAGACAATTAAAAATATTTGTTTACATTGGAGTAAACTTTTAAAATGCTTTTTTCTCATGTTCTGCTTTTTCATGTATCTATGTGTAAATGTGAATGTGTGAGTGTATGTGTGTGTGTGTGTGTGTGTGTGTGTATGTAGTGTGTGAATTTTGGGGTTGTGTCTCCAGACTCCTCGAACCACCTGTAGGTGTCAAAGGTCACACTGTGGTGATGCAAACCAACTGGACACACTCTCAACTCTCATTCAGGTCTCTCCTTGACGCTCCACCCATCACGTCTCCAGAAACCTCTCTCTTCCCCGGTCTCTCTCACACCCACTCAGCTCTGGAGTGGCGTGGGGAGGGGCAAGGAGGTGGCATTTCCCTTTGCTCTTTGATCTGTGACCTGTGGCTGGGTGGGCTTTGCTGTCCAGTGTCCACTCCTGCTGTCCAGTGACCCTGTACAGTGTGTGCCCTTGGTCCTGGAACACAACCTTATAGTCAAAATCAAAACAGCAGATATCAGTTTGTGAATGAGATTGTTTTTCTCTCTAAAGTCTAAACAATTTTGGAGCGCTCTCGGCTTTCCCACATGCGCTATGTAAATATAGATTACTTATTATCTTACTAATGATGACATTTTTAAAACCAGAAACTCTTTCTTAATAAAAAACAAGACTCAAATCTCTTAAACCTTCAATCTTTAAAATATGTATTATGTACTTTTGTACTGCGTGATGTTTTTAATCTTGGCGTCCTTGGGTTTCTTGAAATGCGCCATAAAATGAAATTATTTTGGAAAACATTAAAACATAACCTGAAATCAAACAAAAGATTTAGCTCCAGTTAAACTGGATTTGGTTCAATAAAACTCAATTGTGCGTCGGAGCTGCCTCCTCCTGTCTCTGGGCAGCAGGAGCAGCAGGAGCAAGGTCACGCGTGTAGTCAAAACAATAACAAAAGTCACCACTTGAATGTGAATTGGGTGAATTGGGTACAGTTCAACTTAATAATACTTTTGCAGCTAATCCTAATTCCCTCTTTCTTTTTAGACGAAGTCTATAATCAATAATCACTTTTAACACAGATTCTAATTTAAATGTTTGAAAAAAGGCTTTTGTAACTAAAATAAAAACATAAAAACAAACACAACTCACAAAAAGTTAAGAAATAAGCAGCAGATTTAAAAGAATGGAATCTAGAAATATGTTAGATCTAAAAAGAATTGCACAGCTTTAGCACTAAGCTTTGGGTTTCAAAAACATACTAATTCAAAACTTCTATTCCCTAATGGTGTTTAAAAACGTTTAACTGTGTCATAACACAATGTTCAATTGCAAATTTCGCAAATTTAACGGAATAACAACTATGAAAAGCCAGAAATCCTAAAGCAGTAGCTTTGTTCTGATTCAGAGCCAGAGCAGCAAAGGAGGGGGCCGTTTCCCTGACAACGGCAGCCTGTGTGTGCGACGCGCACACACAGGCAGAAAGTAGTGTTTTAGCAAAAATGCAAAAACAGAAAGAAGAATAACTTTCAAGATTACTTTGTTAAGCGAATATAACTTGTAGTTTATACTTTTGTCATCCAAGTCTAGAAGTGATCACTTTCCACACTTGTAACAAAAGGCACTATTGTCTTTAACGTTTACGCTTCTATTTTATCGAGGTAGCAAACTAATTTAAACTCAAAATCTCTTTCTAAAAATCAAAAACAACTGTTGGATACAACCCTCTCATAGCTTAACTGTAGATAAAACTCGGCAAAAAATGTAAATAACTCACAAAAGCTCTCATAGCTCAACTTTAGATAAAACTCTGCATTCTCCGGTGAACTCTGTTCACGCCAAAAAACAAAAACTCCCTTTTTCTGTATGTAATTTAAACCGTGATCACTGAAATATTGTTGCTTCTTTACTTTTGTCATTTATCAAGCTTGGAATTGGTTAATTACAAAACGTTTTGTGAGAAAAGGCCTCCTTAACACGTTTCCCTTTTTATTGCTTTTAATTTTACACCATGGTTTCACTTATGGATCCTCACTTATGGCCAACACTTTATGGATCCTCACTTATGGCCAACACTTTATGGATCCTCACTTATGGCCAACACTTTATGGATCCTCACTTATGGCCAACACTTTATGGATCCTTCACTCACTTTTATGGCCAACACTTATGGATCCTATACACTTTATGGCCTTTTCACTTATGGATCCTATACACTTTATGGATCCTCACTTATTTGAACACAATTTAGAGAGTTCGACAGACCTCAAAAACAGACCAAAATTTAGCTAGTATCCAATTATGCAGACTTTACATATAAAAAGGTGTCTGCTTACCTTATTCTTGTCAAACAGGTGCACGCACGGACTGTCCGAGAGGTCTGCCAACTCTTTTCCGCGTCGGAGTATTCAATTTAAAAAACAAAAGTGACAGAAGCGACAAGAAGCATCCAGGAACAGCTCTTCCAGTCTGCTGGAATCCCCGCTCCCAGACGCAGCATGCCAGTCTCTCACGCCAAGGAAAAGAAACAAAGAAAAATCCCTCAAAACAATCCAGAGAATGGCGCACACTGAGCCGCACATCCTCCACCAAATCTGTCGAGGATTTAGCAGAGAGGGACGGATCGTGGTGCGCCAAACTCTGGAAGTTTATTTAAGTTTCTCTCAAGTTCCATTGGTTTACTTTGTTTCTTTCTCTCAGACAGAATAAAGGCAGTACACAGTTTATATAGTCATTGTCACGTCACACATCGAAAGACATACGTGTCACAAAGAGACAGTCACATCATAGTCATAACATGGAGTCCTTGTAGAGTCCTTGTACAGTCCTGCACGTAGGCCATATTGCTATCTAATACTAACAGTAGGAAACATTTTCACTGTGAATTACCCAGCCGAGTGGTAACATGTAGGGATAGTCCTAGGATTGACAGCTGTGGTACTCCACAAGTGAAGGCGATTTGATGTGAAACACAATTTCAAATCTTAACATAACACATTCTGTCCTCTAGAAAGGACCTACACCACTCTAGAACCATCCCCACCCAGTTCTCCCGTCTATGTGATGCACGGTATCAAATGCTGCACTTAAATCTAATAAAACTAGCACTGACACTTTGCCAGCATCAGTGTATAGAGCTGACCTAGAAAACATAAATGAGCATAATGAAAATACTGATAATTTGAGAAAAGTAAACCAAAATAAACCATCAATTTAGCCCCTTTTTATTTGTACCATTGTCTTTCCTTTTGGTCTTGAATGTTTTTATGTTTATTGGATAGTCAATATTTGGATATATTATATGTATATGCATAGTTGTTTTATTTATTCTTTATTCACACTGTTCACCTGAAACAGAGCCACTTAAAAAGGCAAACAATGACACACGTGGTTCAATTATGGGTTCCGTCAAATTTTGCACCAGATTGCTTCCATAGCAATGCCAGACACAGCTTTAGACTTAGTTAGACAAAGGTCATCCAGCAACTGAATCATCGCAGCGAATACGTAATTTTCTTATTCATGAATGCCCAGAAATAGTTCAGAATCAGAATCAGAATCAGAATCAGAATCAGAATCATTTTTATTGCCAACGTAAGTAACGGGAGGTCACAGACTTGGAAATTGCTTTGGCTCAGTGCAACAGTCAAAAAGAGATAATAAAAATAAGAATAAAAAACACTTCTAAAGAATAAATTAAAATTTAAAATAGAGTTACAGTTACTATTTACAATATACAAGTGCACATGGTGCACACAATGTAAGGTGACAGCAGTACAGTGAAGTAAAGTGACGTATGATGGGCAGTAAAGTGACTTTATAAAGGGCGGGGGGACAGGTTAAGAAGTGTTCAAGAGTCCAACAGCAGAGGGGAAGAAACTGTTCTTGTGGCGGGAGGTTCTAGTCCTGATGGACCGCAGCCTCCTGCCTGAGGGGAGTGGTTGGAATAGTCCATGTGCAGGGTGAGAGGGGTCGGCTGTGATACGACCAGCCCGGCCTCGAGCTCGGGCGACGTACAGGTCCTGCAGCGATGGAAGGCTGCGGCCGATCACTTCCTCTGCAGAGCGCACAATGCGCTGTAGTCTCTGTTTGTCCCTGACTGTGGCTCCAGCGAACCACACGGTGATGGAGGAGGTGAGGATGGACTCGATGATGGCCGTGTAGAACTGCACCAACATCTGTGCAGGCAGCTTGGCTTTCCTGAGCTGCCGCAGGAAGTACATCCTCTGCTGGGCCTTCTTGATGAGAGAGCTGATGGTCGGCTCCCACTTGAGGTCCTGGGTGATGGTGGTGCCCAGGAAACGGAAGGACTCCACAGAGGTGATGGGGGAGTCCATCACGGAGGGTGGGGGCGGGGGGACAGTGCTCTTCCTGAAGTCCACAATCATCTCCACTGTCTTCTGGGCGTTCAGCTCCAGGTTGTTACCACTGCACCAGGACACCAGCCGGTCCACCTCCCTCCTGTAGGCGGACTCATCGTTGTTGGAGATGAGTCCAATGAGGGTGGTGTCGTCCGCGAACTTGATCAACTTCACGGAGTCGTGGCTGGAGGTGCAGTGGTTGGTGTACAGGGAGAAGAGCAGGGGAGAAAGAACACAGCCCTGTGGGGCTCCTGTATTTATAATCCGAGAGTCCGAGACATTCTTCCCCAGACGCACTCGCTGCTTCCTGTCCGTCAGGAAGTCAGTGATCCACCTGCAGGTGGAATCGGGCACGTTGAGCTGGGAGAGCTTGTCCTGGAGCAGGGATGGCAGGATTGTGTTGAAGGCAGAGCTGAAGTCCACGAACAGGACCCTGGCGTAGGTCCCCGGGGAGTCCAGGTGCTGTAGGATGTGGTGGAGGGCCAGGTTAATGGCGTCGTCTACAGATCTGTTGGCTCTGTAGGCGAACTGCAGGGGGTCCAGGAGGGGGGAGGTGAGGGACTTGAGATGGGAGAGAACCAGGCGTTCAAATGACTTCATGACGACAGACGTAAGTGCTACAGGTCTGTAGTCATTGAGTCCTGTGATCCTGGGCTTCTTCGGGACGGGGACAATGATGGAGGATTTGAAGCAGGCCGGGACATGGCAGGACTGCAGAGAGGAGTTGAAAATGTCCGTGAACACAGGAGTAAGCTCACTGGCGCAGTGTCTCAGAGTGGCCGGAGACACGTGGTCCGGGCCAGGAGCTTTGCGGGGGTGCAGCCTCAGGAAGAGTTGTTTAATCTCTTTAGCGGCTATTGTTAGGCTGGGGGCAGGGCTGATGGGTGGGTCGTTAGAGTAGTGGGGGGTGGGGGAGGGAGAGGTGTCAGGGGCAGCATCAAAGCGACTGAAAAATAAGTTCAGATCGTCAGCTAGCTTGTGGTCATCAGCACAGGGGGGGGCTTTGGGTTTGTAGTTGGTGATCTCCCGTAGGCCCCTCCAGACAGAAGCAGTATCGTTGTTACCAAACTGCTCCTGTAGTCGTTCTCTGTGCCGGGACTTGGCTGCTTTCAGTTCTTTCCTGAACTGATATTTAGCTGCTTTGTAGCCGCTGCGGTCCCCCTCCCTGAAAGCAGACTCCTTTGCTTTCCTGAGCTGCCGGAGTTTAGCAGTGAACCAGGGTTTGTCGTTGTTATAGATGACCCTGGTCCTTGTTGGAATGATGCTATCCTCACAGAAGTGGATGTATGACGTTACAGTGTCCGTATATTCATCCAAACTATCTGTGGCAGCTCTGAAAAGGTCCCAGTCTGTAGATTCCATGCATGCGCGCAGCTCTTCCACAGCTTCATCAGACCACACTTTGGAGCTCCTCACTGCAGGTTTCGAGAGCTTTAGTCTCTGTCTGTAAGCAGGAACCAGATGTATCATGGAGTGATCTGAGAAGCCGAGGGCTGGCTTGGGAACAGCGCGAAAAGCTCCGCGCACGGTGGTGTAACAGTGATCCAAAGTGTTCTCCTCTCTGGTCGGGCATTTGATAAACTGTCTGTATTTGGGTAATTCCTGGCTCAAGTTTCCCTTATTAAATAGTTCCCCCAGCTTCTGTCACTCAGGCCTTTACATTCAGAGACACTTTATTCCCATCTCCCCCCTCTTGTATTTAGGGAAGCATGAGCGTGTAGGAGATCTTCACTTTGATGAACTCAGTCGGGGAATTGTGTGATCTATTTCAGAGCCGGAACACATGGGGCTCACGTGTGCGCAATAAAATGTCCTTTATGTGTGCCCTTTGTTTCACACTGGGAAGAAAATCTGCACGCGCATACGTAATGAGCTGCGGCTATTAAAAGACCAGGTGATTTAGCTACTTTCTGTCCTCTAGCAATAACAACATGTGTATATGTGCGCTGCTTTGTAACAAGAACTCATCCCAAGACAATAGGTTGGTGTTTTTACAAGGAATATGTAATGGTTTAGGATGGTGGTGGACGAGAGGACAGATCTGACAGTTAACCTTAGAAGAAAAAATATTGGCTAAAAAAATATGAAAAAATATGTCTATTTTAACTATTTACTTATTAATTTCCGGTTTTAGTCTGTGAAATAACATCTTCAGTAGGACATGATGAATAAAAAAGGACATGAAAAGTATGTCCTACTGTAATGAAAAGTAAAACATTATATCTGCCTCTTACTTCCTGAGCTACCGCCTAAGAGAGTAGTGTTTTAGTTATTTTGTTTTTCAAATTGCATTTACACAAACGCATGCAATTGTACAATAAAAAATAATAATAATAATTTCATATTTAATATTTAATATAAAAAAGCAATTCGTGGGCAATACTTTTGTTTTAAAAAGCAGAAATCTGCTCTTAGTGTGACCTCATAGTGACATCATACTTTTACGGGAACTAGACAGGAGCCTATGGAGCGAATGTGCAGAGCTATGGTTTAATGTCTTTGATTGTTTGGATACTGACCATGTGTGTGGTCATCTGGATGGATTCTGACCATGGTCATCTGTGTGTCATCACCAGTGCCTCATACGTTTTCTTCATTCTAACTACTTAGTATTTGTTGTTGAGAAATTCAATTGATTTTTATTTTTTTTGTATAGCCTCGTAGAATTTTCTTCGTCAAACCCCTTTCCAAACTGTGTTTTTCAAATCAAACGTCCATATCTTCTTTGCTATATTCTGCTTATTTTAAAGCGCTTTGGGTGACCTTGGTCTGTAAAATGCGCTATATAAATAAACATTACTTACTTACTTACTTATTTTATCTTAAACAATAATCATAACGGTAGTTATCTCGGAGGACTTAACAAAACCATTGAATTCGCCAACACAGATCAGAAAATGAAACAGTTCAAACACAAGTAATGCAATACTGAAAAAACACAGACACACACAAACAAACAGTCCATAAGGGGCAGTTGACCATCGTACATAAATGTCCATAGATGATTAACGTCTATAATTGATATTCTCCTTTAGCTGTGACGCCTTTGCTCCGCCTGACTCCCGAATCATCTGCAGCAGTCTGCTCCAGTCTCCCGGTGTTCATGCGGGCCCTTTAAATTTAGTCTAAATATCCGCACTGAAGTCAAACTCTGGAAGTTGAGTGACCTAATGTGATTCATCAATATGTTCTGTTTTATTATGCAAGAAGTTGTCTCAATAAAAAGGGCTATGCCGAACCTTCGTTGACTCATTTACCAACTTACAGTGCAGAAATTATTTTTTTCCAACTTGTTCAAAAATAAACAGCATTACAGAAACCCTTTTAGTTCAATAATGAGATGAACATGATCATTATATATAGTAATTGGCCAGAAAGATACAGATTATTAGTATAGAGCAAGGGTTGGCAACCTGTGGCACGCCGCGGAATAAACAATGGCACGCTGGCACCTCAATATTATTATGATACTCACTTTATCTGTCCTGTTTTTAAAACAAGCATCTGCCTCTGCCTGTGCCTGTGCGCTTTTGACTGCCGGCACTAGGACCCGGAGGACACCACTGCGTGGATTAGCTCTCTCTCCGCTGTCTTCGCGCTGAATGAATGACAGAGAGCATGATATTGTGATATGATATGTAAACAATGGCAACGCCGGCTGCTGAAAAGGCTAAACTTAGGCCATTCCAGTCCTGCTGGACACAAGAGTTTGGTTTTGTATTTGTGAAGGACCGTGCTGTGAGAAGACCTTCAAAGACCAAGCAGACTAAGTAGAGTCAATTAAACGTGCTGTGTCCAGATATGAAAAACAAGCTAGCTCCTTCAGGGTTTTTACCACTGCTAAAAATCACGGGACAGAAGCACGCTATCACATTGCGCATTGCATTGCAAAGCATGGGAAGCCGTTTACGGATGGTGAATTTATTAAGGAGGCTTTTCTCAGTTGTTCAGATGCTCTTTATGAAAGCTTTCCAAAAAAAGAAACCATCAAGTCACGATTAAAGGACATTCACGTCAGCTAGAAGTGTTCAGCGACGTATTGATGAAATGGCTGAGAATGTCAGAGCTCAGCAAACATCTGGATTAAAAGATGCGGTATTTAGCATTGCACTTGATGAAAGTGTGGATGTGAATGACATCCCGCGTTTGGCAGTCATGGCAAGGTACTGTGATTCAACCGTCAGAGAGGAACTATGCTGCTTGAAGCCAATGCCTGACACTACAAAAGGTGAAGACGTGGCCAAGGCATTAATTGAACATTAACATCAGAAAAGGGTTTGCAGTGACCACAGACGGCGCCCCCTCTATGGTGGGGAGACACAAGGGGGCTGTCAAACTGATTGAAGAAAAAGTCGGCCACCCCATCATGAAACTTCACTGCATAATACATCAGGAAAATCTGTGCGCAAAAATGTCAAATTTGGATCTCAATTAAGTTGTGGCCTTGGTGACAAAGATTATTAACTTCATAGTGAAGCGATCTGCACTGACGCGCCGGCAGTTTCAGTCCCTGCTCGAGGAGCTGGACAGCATCTCCACTCAGCAGTGAGATGGCTGAGTTACGGTAACATTTTTGAGCGATTTGTAAGCTGCTTTGATCCTATCAAGGCCTTTCTAAATGAAAAGGGCCAAAAATATCCAGAACTGGAGGACGAGATGTGGATTGTGAAACTTATGTTTCTGGCACATGGACAGCTTTTGTCAGTAAGCTGGCAGTATTCACAGATGACATTTCCACCTGCACGCTCCGCTACTTCCGACACCTGAGAGAGCAGTCCTCCCTGCGCAAGATCGGCACCGCTGAAATAACCACGTACATGCGTTAGCTGGAGGCTTAGTTCACAACGCGATTTGTAGATTTTAAAATGTACGGACCAATGTTCTCTTTCTTGATCAAGCCCGGCAGATTTGATAGCCATGATTTCGATGCCACTCTGATCGACTGGATGGATACAGAGGACATGATCACTGAGCCCAAATCCTCACCTGCTGGGCATCTACACCTGAGAAATTCAGCTGTCTAAGGGGCATTGCACTGGCACTGCTGTCAGTCTTCAGATCAACATATCTCTGTGTTCTCACACTTGAAACATGTGCTCAGCCCCACCCGCAGTCGGTTAACAACCGAGCACTCTGAGGCCTGTTTGCAACTTAAAGTGGACATATCGTGTTTTCAAATAATTGATTTTTACATCTAAATCATTAATTTGTGGCCTATATAAAGCGTAACTGCAATGCCTGGGTCTGAGTCTCATTATTTGTAGCCTTTTGACCACCCCCCCATCCAGGTGACACAGGTTCAACTCCACCCCGAGCGGCCATTTTTGTAGTTTCTAAGCAGAGATACAATTATCTCATAGAAACTTCACATTACATCGCAAACATGAAGCAGGCCTTCCTCATTGACTGAAAGCAAATGTTAATTTTCATTCTTAGTCCAGTCTTATTATCGACTCTTCTCTGTTTAGCTTTGGGATCCATGCGCACAGTCAAGGCAAGGAAAGGCTAGTTTATTTATATAGCACAATTCATACACAAGGCAATTCAAAGTGCTGAAGAAAATATGAAAGCATTAAAATCATAAATAATCACAGAACATTAAAAAGAAAGATACAAATATAAAATCCCTCAGTTGTATGCACAGCTAAACAGAACTGTTTTTAACCTGGTTTTAAACATTGTCAGAGAGGAGGCCTGTCTCACATCTTCAGGAAGACTGTTCCAGATTTTAGCAGCATGAATCTGAAAAGCAGCCTCCCCATGTTTAGTTCTGACTCTGGGCACTAACAGGAGTCCAGTCCCTGTGCTCCTCAGAGTCCGGGCTGGTTCATATGGGACTAACATATCACTAATATATTTTGGAGCGAGGCCATGGAGAGACTTGTACACAAGCAGAGCTCACATGCCGGTTTGTTTACAACAGCGGCCGCCTGGCGCGGGCCTACGTTGCAGGATATGACGCACTACGTTGACAGAAATGTTTAAATTGAATATTACTTATGCACAATTTTACAGCATTTAAAAACGTTAAGAACGTTTTTCTTTCTACAGAAGGAAAGAGACGCATGCACCTCCGGAGCCGCAGGTTGCCGACTCCTAGTTTATACAGTATGTGGAAGCAAATACTGTAGAGGATCAGGATATGTGCAGTTTCAACAATAAAATAAAATACAATAGTCTACATTACAAGAGAGTAATAAACATGTCTCAGAGTGAGGGAGGTGGACACAGACAACACTATTGTTTGTTACAGGGATGAGAATTGGTCAAAAAAGACTGAAATGCATATTGTCAGCCATTTGCTGGCTCTAAATCTGTTTAATTTGTTCACAACATATTACTTTTGGGCTCAAACATGAACTTTTAATGCAATGCAAAATGTAGGTATCAGAGCTTTATTTAGGGCGTTTAATCGCGCTTCGAGAGGATAGGGGAGACGCGGACTGTTTCCTGCAGCAGTGTATTTATTGGGTGCACAGATTACTCAAAGACACGCATGGTCCTGTGCGCGTTTATGGGGTTGGGTACATGGCCACGTTGAGGCTGCGCGCTCAGCCACAACACGGTGGAGCGGCTGCGAGCGGCTGGACGCTCACAGCCTCTCGCAGCCGCTGGACGCGGAAGATGCTCATTACAAAGCGGCCGCAGAGGCCCCGGAACACTCCGGCCGCAGAGGTGGCGGTATCCCGTTCAAGTACATACAGCAGGTGCCCCGCGGATACGCGCGCCCCGCTCGAACAATTCTCAACGGATTTACACTTCTCATAAACATGTGTTTTGTATGAGGCAGACAGACCGGCCCAAATATGGGCATTGCCCGGTACGCCCGATGGCCAGTCCAGCCCTGTTCGCTGGCATCCTTGAGCTTGGACTACAAATTTGAAGTGATGCACAGTAGAGGAGGGCTGGGCCGAAGTGTTTTGTTAGACGCCTGTAAGGTGACGCAGAGGGCACCCTGGCCCCAGTCAGACATTAAACAGAATGTAAAGCAGGAACAGAACAACGTAAACATGCCCTCCGGGGAATGACCCTCCTGAGCCACATCTGAGGAGTAACGAGGGTCGGACAGAGAGCTATCATCGGTCATAGAGATAACGACCGTCAGCTTGGAGCAATAAATCGAATACGGGACTAAACATCTCTGCCCCCTTCCCGGCGTGATCAGAGATCAAAGTTCTGCTCTCACTCCAAAAGGACATTTCCCCCCTGGGACAACTGGTAACCCACCAACGGCGTTCTGACGCCCCCCAGTGGACACTGAACACTATCACACCCGAGACGGACATTCTAAACTATCGCTCTGCGAAGATATTGTTTTGATAACCTTTACTGGCCCTACCCGTGTGTAACATTATCTGTGATGTAAATACGCTGTGTGTCGGTATATGTGTTATGAGCGTTAAATTGTGTGTGATGGTATTTGCCTTGTAAACATGTCTGCCCAGAGAGACGCACAAAGATGACGTCATGGACGCGCCTCCTTTGGATGGTACAAAACCACAAGACACATCGAGAATCTTTCTCTTGGAATCCCTGAAATCAATGTAACAACCTGGATACGTGTCCCCTACGCAATCCTCGGCCTGTAAACAACACTTAGGCCTCCCACCCTCCACGAGGACAGCGAACTACACTCGCTGTCGGAGACCACGAACTACTCCATCACCAGCCACTTTTCCGGCTCTGGACGCCTCCTCACGCACCGCTATTCTAGACAGCGTGTGTCTTGAGGGAATTTAAAGTTTGGATCGAACCTGCTGGCTTGGTGTCTCCCTCCTGCTCAAACAAAGGAACACGTGGACTGCCCATTCCCTTTGCTTTTCTTCATTCTTCATCCCTCAATACGGACTACTCAAAGTAAGACTGTTCCAATTGCCACGTAAGTGTGTAATTCATGTAATATGTTTAACATCTCTGTTTAATGTGACCAAACCCCTCCTCGTAGATATTTTTCTATTTTCGTATGTAGTCAATAAACCCACGATAACTTAAATAATCTTTTAAGCGTCCTGTTTCCAATCTTTTGATATCCCTGGCTGATTTTGTAATCATAACCTATCAGATTTAGAAGACTAATCGAGGCAGATTGATTGGATCTGTTGCAGACTCTCCTGTTTGCTGGTGCCCAAAATAAAATAAATTCAGATCCACCCCTGTGTGGAACGGAGAGACGCTGATCTGGAGTCTAGACGTTCCACACTACTATTTTCATACCCTACAGGCCCATGCCCTTATATAGCAGTCTCGCTGCAAATACTGTGACGTAATAATTCTAAACACGCAATAGAGAATGGCAAAATCAGAACGGGTTGAAAAATCTTACCTAAACAGAATATGAAGTGTTCTCTGCAACCCATGAAGAGACTGATTTCAACTTTTTTGCACTTTTAGAGGCTCCAACTACACAACATAAGGCATTTAAGACACAAAAAGTGGATTTTTCATGATATTTCCCCTTTAAAGTAACTAACTACAAGCCCCAGATCACAGAGCTCACACTAACTGTCTGGCATCTGATAATTTGATGTTTCCTCAGACTAAACTAGCTTTAGTTTAAATGTGTAGGCTTGCTGTTTTTCAGCCTTTGAAATGTTGATGTGGCTATTTTGTTAACCCTTTAAGCGCCAGAGGTTTTTTTCCAAAACGCTCGATTTTGACATCTTAATATATATAACTTAAAGAGTGATAAGAGATAAAGGCTTTCTGTAAAGTAGAAAAATATTAAGGATGGTCCAAAGTTTATGTAGAGAATAAATCCACCCATCTAATTTGCATATTATGACGTCATATTGTTCTTTTGGAAGATGGCGCCTGTGACCGGCAGTGCCATGGCCCGTCTCCTGCTGTATAGATTTTTGATGGCCTTCTTCACAATTTATATAATCATAACAGCCTGTATTGTATCTGAATGTGTCTCCGCTTTGCGGATCTATGATCGGGATTCTCTATTTCGGATCAAAGACTCGATGGAGGACCTCTTTGATTCACGGGACAGGTACGAGCAAGCCTTCCCCCCTCCCTTCATCATTGACACTGACTCACCGGAGTACGTGCTGCTTTCTCGGGCACCGGGTAGAGTCCGTAAGAAATCGAGGAGAAGAGGCTCGCGTTCTGGAGTCCAGGTCCGACAAAGACGCGCTGCTGCCCGCCGGGACTCTGTCTTCCTTGGCCACGGAGAACGCGCGCGGCGCTTACGCTGGATTCCTCTCCTGTGTGACGCCTGTTGTGGTAAGTTTCCGCCGTATCCACGCCGCTGCCCGCACGGACCGCAGTGGGTGTCCTGGAGCCTTCTGAGCGCTGGAGCAGTGGTCAGTACTGGCTCCCATCGTGTCCACGCGCTTCCGTGTTTACACCGGCTTTCCCTGCACGTGACCGCTGGACATGCCTTCGTCCAATCACGCTGCACACCGCGGAAACTTCACCTGTGACGTCACCTTCGTTGCATATCGGCCTGTTGAACACTAGGTCTATTACAAACAAATCCTTCTCTTTGAATGAGCTTTGTGAAAGAGAAAATGTGGATGTTTTGTGTCTATGTGAGACATGGCAGAAAGTGGATGAGTTTATTCATTTAAATGAACTCTGTCCCCCTGGATGCTCTGTCGTGGGGAAGCCCCGCCCTTCTCGTCGTGGAGGAGGCCTGGCTGTTGTCTACAAGGACAGTTGCTCATGCAAAGTGTCACAGACCCAGGAATCTCCTTCATTTGAGTGCCAGATGGTAAAGGTGGGTTCTTTAAACCCATTTTACTGCGTGTCAGTCTACTGCCCCCCTGGCCCTGCTGCTGCATTTCTGAAGGATTTTAGTGGAGTTTTATCCTCCATTATAAATTTGGAATCGGTTTTAATCGTTGGAGATTTTAACCTTCACATTGATGACTGCTCATGTTGCTCTGCAATGGAACTTTTAACTTTGACTGAGGCTTTTAACTTTGAGCAGCATGTTTCTGTACCCACGCACCAAAAAGGTCACATTTTAGATCTTGTTGTTACGCTTGGCCTGGACATTTCACAGGTGTCTGTAAACGATGTACATTTGAGTGATCATTATCTTGTTTCGTTTGATCTGCACTTCAGCCCTGAGCCTAAGCCAGCTATAGTTAGGTCTCAGAGGCGTATTGTATCCGCTAATACTGCAGACAATTTTTCCTCCATGTTTGATCCTCTGTTGTTTACGGACTGCCTCGATGTGGACAACTTCGTGCATTCGTTTAGTAATCATTGTACTAGTATCTTGAACTGTGTGGCCCCTATTAAAATTTGTTTGTCAACACAGGAAAAAGCCTGCCCTTGGACAAATGAAAATACTCTAAGTCTAAAGAGGCTATGTCGCAGGACTGAACGTTTGTGGAAATCAACCAACCTGGAGGTGCACAGACTCCATCTTAGAGACCTTATGGCCTCATACAATGAAATGGTTGAAAATGCCAGATCTGACTTTATTCGTCAACTGGTAACTGTAAACAAGAAAAACCCCAAAGTTCTGTTTGACACGATAAATTCTCTTGTTTGTCCGGCTGTCCCAACTGCCCCTGTCACTTGTGAAGCTGACAGCAACGCATTTTTGATGTTTTTTATGGACAAAATTAAGCGGATCAAAGAAAATATCCCTCCCGTTTTGAGTGGTGCTCCTGCTGTTACTGAGCCGGTCTCCAGCCTGTGGTCCTCTTTCAAGTCGGTGACACTTGCTGATATCTCTGCACTGGTGACCAAGATGAAACCCTCCTCTTGTCCATCTGACATCATTCCATCAAGACTCTTTGTGAAAGTGTTTGATATAATTGGCCCCTGGGTTATCAAAATGATTAACCTCTCCCTTTCTACAGGCGTGTTTCCTAAAGCATTTAAACATGCCACAGTGGAGCCATTACTAAAGAAGACAGGCTTAGATCCAACTGATCTAAATAATTTCAGGCCGATCACTAAACTTCCACTCTTGTCCAAGATCCTAGAGAAGGTAGTGTCTGAACAGCTCTCAGCTTTTCTGGATCAAAATGACATCCACGAGACATTTCAGTCTGGTTTTTGCCGACACCATTCCACGGAGACGGCCTTACTGAAAGTGTCCAGTGATATTATGATGGCAGCAGATTCTGGAGAGTGCACTGTTCTGGTTCTTCTGGATCTGTCCGCGGCGTTCGACACCGTCGACCACCAGATCCTCCTGCGAAGACTGAGGGATGGAGTGGGACTGTCAGGGTCAGTGCTTAAAGGGTTTGCTTCGTACTTATCTGGACGCAGTTTTAGTGTCGCAGCAAACCAGATATGTTCTGAGTCAGCAGATTTGTTGTGTGGTGTCCCCCAAGGTTCCGTTTTGGGTCCGCTACTTTTCCTGTTGTACTTGACCCCCTTGGGAAAGATTGTCCGGAGATTTCCTGGCATCTCATTCCACATTTTTGCTGATGACATCCAGCTATACTGCTCTTTCAAGCCTACCGAGCTCCAGAGGCTAAACTCCTTGGTCCATTGCTTGGTTGAGATAAAACAATGGCTGAGTGACAACACTTTGCAGCTCAACGCTGACAAAACAGAAACTCTGGTGATTGCCCCTGATGACCACATCCCAGGGATAAACCAGGGCCTAGGTGACTTAGGCCAGTCAGTTAAACTGAGCCTCAGAAACGTGGGTGTTATTTTTGATAAGGACATGTCGTTAGTGCAGCACTGTAAACAGCTGACCAGGAACTGCTTTTATCAGCTGAGGAGAATCTCCAAAGTCAGGAAAATGGTTTCACAGAATGATTTGGAGGTGATTATTCATGCATTTGTGTCTTCGCGTTTAGACTATTGTAATGCTCTGTTTTCATGTTTAAACAAGAAAGAACTGTCTCGCCTGCAGTTAGTGCAGAACTCTGCAGCGAGAATCCTGACCCGCACAAGCAGGAGGTCGCACATCACCCCTGTCCTGAAAGCTCTTCATTGGCTGCCAGTGTCCTACAGGATACATTTTAAAATTCTGGTTTTAACCTTCAGAGCTTTGCACGTTCAGGCCCCGTCTTACATCAGTGACCTGATCCAGCCTTACACCCCAGACAGGGCTCTGAGGTCTGTGGATCAGAACCTCCTGATTGTTCCACGCACTCGCTTCAAGACCAGAGAAGACAGGTCCTTCCAGGGTGTTGCTCCCAAGCTTTGGAACGTTCTCCCGCTCTCTCTGCGTTCTATTGAGTCTGTTGAGTGCTTCAAAAGTCAACTTAAAACCCATTTATTTGTTCAGGCTTTTGCGTAAGTTTGTCTTGCTGTATTCTTTTACATGGTTGTCTTGGCCTTTAAAAATGTGAATGTCTAATTTATATGTCTGTTTTTATACTATGTGAAGCGCTTTGTGACCCTGGTCTGTGAGGGGCGCTATATAAATAAAGTTTACTTACTTACTTACATATGGCGTTAGAAATTGTGGATTTTAGAATTTTCATACAATATTTGTATTTTTCTAACTGACAGACATATATTGATCACTAAGACATGAACACACACTGTAACATTGTAAATGTTCATGGAAATAGTAAAAAATATAAATCATGGTGCTGCTGTGAGCAGTCTGCCTAGACGTGCGCCTCCAGGTGAAGCGCGTCACAGCGACCCTCCTGCTGCTGTGTCTACCCTGCTCTCTCTCTCATCTCCCCTGCTCTCTCTCTTGTCTAATGGGGCTTTCAGACCGCCAACGCTGAAACGCGGAAGCCCCGCTCACCAGACGTGCATTCTCTAGTTTTCAGACTCAGAGGACTTCACATCAGAACGTCCTGACGCGAGCCGGAAGTACCGGAAGTAGCCGGCCGGCTCTGATGCTAACAGAGCTATGCTAGCGGCTTCTTGTGTACAGATCTTCTCCAATATGCAGCTTTGGAGCGTGTCTTTGCTCACAGACATTCCACGGGCTTTATATAACACTTGTATGTTTTCACGGAGGTGCGCCATACGTTTTTTCATATTATTAAACGGAATTTCCGCGTCGGCGAACACACTCGAAGCCGTTGCATAAGGTCACGGGAGCATGACAACGCATATTTTCACAAGCACAGAGTCCCCCATTGTCAACCCTGGTTTGAGTTCTGGTGAAGCCTGGTGTGGGTCCTGTTTTCGCTGTTTACGAGTATTTTCAGTCTGCTCGCTCAGTCCGCTAATGTCCCTGTGACCACTTTGCTACTCTCTGATTGGTTGTCGCACGAACGTCCCAAGGAAAGGATGAGCAGAATCCGTCTCCTGTGGGCGTTGATTTTTCGCTCCTGCTCCTCCCTTTTCACTTTCCAGCCAAGTCCGTGCGTCATTATTGAACAGTTCGTTCGTGCGTGCCGAGAGGTCCGTGCGTTGTGACGGTCGAACGTGCGCCACCCTAGACTTTGCATTGAAACCCGACGCAACGCATGATCCGGTCTGAAAGCACCATAACACACACAAGACAAGGCTTCTCCAACACGTTACTGTCCCCGTGATTACGGGAGGCATGAAAATAAATATGTGGGAAGCACTTTTATTGGAGAGTTTAGCGGAGACTTTAGCGGAGGCTGGAGATCGCGGCGCGGTGCCCCAACACGAGTTCCAGGCTTGTTTTCCGCAAATCTAACCTGTGTCCAAACCTCCCAATGACTGGCCTTACTCTGAGAAACACTGTTCCCACTGCAGACCCTGTGCAAAGTGTCTAATGTTGGGGTTTGATGCGCTATAACACTCGCACGCAGCCTCGCAGCTGCACTCGCTTCGCAATGTTTTCCGATCTGATTCAACGCGGTCTTGCTAGAATATTTTGTATGGGAGCATATCGTTTTTTGGGCCAGGGAGGTAGTCTGACATGTCTGCCAACTAGTGGCAGGGAGTATGAATGAATTTTGACACTCGGTTGGTCACACTCGGCCGTTTTAAACAGTACCGCAGCTTGTCGACATAAGTTGACCGTGGCGCCTAGAGGGTTAAGAATACAGATACTGTTTTTGTTGAGAATAAAATTCCAGGTATATTGGAAATGTTTTTGTATTTTGTGTAATAATTCGCTATCTCAAGCCAGTAATCTTCTCAGAGCATGAAACTGCCGCAGCATAGATGTGTTGCTCTTTACTAGCAGGATGCTTTCTGCTGTCCGCCTCTACTCTGGGCTCTGTCTGAGGGCGCACGCTGTGATGTAATAATTTGTGAGAGTCGTGTCAGCCACTGGAGCGCTGGAATATAGATTGGAGTGGAGAGATGTGCAGATAGAGGATAGGCTGCTGTACCGGTGTCATCCACGTTCACTCACACTTGGATTTATCACACCTGAGCCCACGTCTGTCTGCTTTGCTTTAATAACCTCAACATATGCCGAGTCCCGATCACACAAAGCAAATAGAACTCATCACTGAAAACAAATGCCACACACCATTTTTTTCATTTCAAAAACAGCAATAGGAGGGTACAAGAACTTTGTGTCTATATCTTTAATAGTTACTTTAATAGAAACTTGAAAACACATCTGAATATTAACCAAATAATACATGTACTGAAAATTGATAGCAAAAGACATACAATTTACGCATAAGGAAAGAATGAAGGTATCCCTACCACCATTCTCGGACACCCCGGGGGACATCACTTCCAGTCCACATGTTTCTACCCTTGGAACCGGATGTTGAACCTTTTCACAAATCAATTAGTGCATTTGTTCACTTGTCATATCCAAGACCCTGGACCCACAATTCTGAGTCAAGTCCAAGTTTTCATGTTTAACAGAGTACATTTAGTAAATTATGGCACAATACAACTTTTTTTAAAATAAATACTGAATGAAATCCGACAAATTCCATGCTGGCGATGATCAAGTAATAATAATAATAATGCATTGGTTTTATATAGCGCTTTTCTGGACACTCAAAGACGCTTCACATGTGTCATTATTCATTCACTCCATACACGGTGGTGATAAACTACTACTGTAGCCACAGCTGCCCTGGGGCACACTGACAGAAGCGAGGCAACCAGTCTGTGCCATCGGCCCCTCCGACCACCACCAACCATTCACACACACACCAGACTCATTCTAGGCAAAGGGGGTGAAGTGTCTTGCCTAAGGACACAACAGCAGTTTGGCACTTTACAGCCGCAGCCGCCCCACTGTGGCAGGTGTTCCCAGAGGTTAAGTGTCTTGCCAAGGACACAACGACAGCAGACAGTGGGAGTTGATGGTGAAAGTCCTGAGCAGGGCTTGAACCCATGACCTTCTGGCTCAAAGGCCAACGCTCTACCAACTGAGCTACTGTACTAAAGTACTCCATACTGTATAATTTAGTGAGTTTTGAATTATCTTGTATTATTATCATTGCGATTTAGGCTTCATATAACCCTACAACACACTGGTTATGTATATGTTCCTGAGACATTTTTAGCCTCTAGTTTTGGTCAACGTTTAAGATGAAGTGCCAGGGCAGTGTGCTGTAGAAGAACCATACAATCTCTTCCCATGTTCCAGATTTCTTGCAGCACCTACATGTTCGCTCTGTATTTGTGGTTTGTTGTGTAAAGGCGTGCTCTTGTCGCGAGCCGTTGCACAGCGATCCTTTTGCACTGGTCATGCACTGGTCATGCTCTGGCCATGCTACGTCTGCATGCTCATCATGTTTTCAAAGTGGCTCCGCTCTCTCCTGACTGGAGCAATCAGGGGTGTTTAGTTTTCATTCAGCCATTGGCAGTTTTGCTGTGAAGATTTCTCTATAAAAACACACACCTTTTTCCCATAGTGCACTGGAGGGCACTCGAGGCAACAGAAGCAAACTAAAACACGTTAAATATGGAGACATATTATCTAGTGCTGTGTGCTTTTCATTCCTACTGTTCTGTAATCGGAGGCGCAACACTAAAATTTCCCCACTGTGGGACACATATAGGATCTCTTAATCTTAATCTAATGACATTTCTTTCATTAAGGATACTTTGGGATGCAGATTAGGTGCTATGAAGGCCTAATTTTATGGTTTGGGAACTGTTTTGAAATGTTAAGATGCTTCATCTAGCTTATAGTGTTAGCATTTAGACAAACCAGATGTAAAGTTGTTTGAATATTTTGTGAAAATGACTTACGTGAAAAAGGTCAATGCCATTCTCAGGAACAGGTGAGGTGCTCTGGTGAAGCTCAAGGTAAACAGGTAAAACACAGAGGTGGGGGCCGAGGCTGAGTAGTGGGCGGGACCAAGGAGAACGTAAGGTGATTTTCTACAATGCACATTACAATATGTAACCATGGATTTTGCATTATAATCCAACCTCAAGTTTATACTCCCCTTTTAACCAAGAATGCATTATGTTTCATATTTTCCTTTCCAGGCGGTTTTTGTTAGTCGTCCTTGCTTCCAGATTACGAAGTGCATGCCCGTGCTTGAGCGGTGACACCCCTCATCCCCGGCAAAGAGAAGCAGTTAGGCTAAGCTGCTTTCACTGAACACATGCGCCCCTCTACCAGCTCTGTTGCTCATGGCGGATAAATGCTGGCTGCTCCTGTGTTCCTGCAGATAACACATGGGCTGGTCGAGGGAGCTGGGGACGTGTCACTCAAGTATTGTAGAAACCCTAATGTACATGGGCCTTCACCCTGCACCCACGGCTTTACAGAATGATGAGAATTTAAGATCTTCGGCAGCGATTTACAGTTTAAAGGATTAATTTTAGGTATAAAGCTCTACAATGTTGCATGTACTATTGCAGTTCGCATGCATTCATTTGTTCCTTGCTTTTAAATAGAAATATCACTTTTGTATCAAGTTACAAAACAGTATCTGTCTAGTTAGTTTGTCTTGCAGGAAACAAGTCTGCATTAAACATGCTTGACACCAGTAGAAAGATGGCAGTATACATTTTATTGTATAGAGACCCTTGCAACTACAGGGGACCTCTGGAATAGATATGCAGTGCAAATGACCACTGCTAATGACCAATGCAAATGACCACTGCAAACGGACCGCCTTTGATCTCGAGGCTGCACGCTGTCCCCTTGCAGTCAATGCAAGGAGCAGAAAAAGCTGAATTACAGAGGCTTTCTGAAGTGGTGCACAGAATAATTTAATGAGGACTTTTATTTGACAAACATGGTTTTTCCGGGCATAATTGCACTGGACAGTATTTCTGTGCATCACTCCTTGATGTTTTTAGACGACCAAACGTCTCTGTCACCCATGTAAAAATAAGCGCTGGAGGCCAAAATGGCTGAGGCCAACGTTGCTGCATATTTGTAGGCGTGACTTTCATAAATATGTAAGTTTTCAGCGCTGCATTTATCAACAGCTGCAGGTGCTTATGCTCAGATCTGGGCGGATCTGTTTGGAATATATTCCAAAAATTGACACCCTTTTTTGCACAAGTTTCAAAGTGAGAAACGTTGAAACCGTATCAACAGAAGTAAAGGAACAATAGCCTTGTGTGGGGGGACTTCAAAAGGCCTGCCAGGGAACAGGTAACGACAATGCCCCATATCTACATACAGTACGATCCCTCCCGCCAGACTTCTTGGACCCGTGAGAAATCAATGAAACACACAAATATAGGCCTGTATATGTTCACATGAAAAGGATTTATAACACAATGTTATCACACATCATTAATAGAGCAAACAAATAAAGCAACATTTCATTAACAGTATGCCTACTTTGCAGGGCACTTACTCAAATTATGAAATGCTCAACATCATCTTAAGCATATTTGAACCAAATGATAGCCAATTTTTTAAGTTAAACAGTGGAGCCAACACAGCAGTGGAGCTTTCCAAATCTGGATTCCACAGAGCTCTTGTGACAGTGTGATAACATCATTAAGCCCTAAAAAAAATTACATTCAGATTTTGAATCAACTTTGATTTGGCATCCCAATTAAAAAGTAACTTGTTAGAGCCTCAAAACCAGCAGTGAGTTGTTTGTTGTTGCATGGCTTGATAAAGGTGAGGGCTGTTGTGGTCCATGGTTATGGTAAAACAAGTCGCTCATAAACTGACACATAATTCTTTGGAATATCAATGTCTAACTCTAAACTTTCTCAATGTCCTTCACAAATTCCTATGAACTACAAAATACTCCTAAAATGGTTGTTGACAAACTGAATTTTACCAATGCAGAACAGGTCAAATATCTGAGCATACATTTGGAACCAAATCTCTACTTGAAAAGCGTATTCAAAGTTATCCGTATCAACTCACAATGGAGTTGGAAATTGGAGTGAATGCAAAGATTTTTTATTTTTTTAACCTATGATTATGGTCAATACAGTGTTAGTCATCATGAATGATTGATGTTTTACGCCTGCCCAGGAAACAACAGGTGGAGAATTGCACAGTAGAGCTATAACCTGGTACAATGCATCTCTCGTGATGGGAGGCCTACTACATTGATAAAAGTTAATGAATTTCTCTTTTATAAAACAGCTGCTATTCATTTTGAGAATTTGGACATCATCCCTTGGGAGAACATGAGGACATGGCTAAAGGGAGCTCGTGTCTCTGGTCTCATTACTGTGATCTGAAGTGTTACATGTGAAGCCTCAGAGGAGTGTGCACAGTGTGTAGCAACAGTGTCCTCTCAAATCACCACTGTTTACTGCAGACACACTGGGGCTTCTGCTGAGGGTGAAGACGACAGGCTGCGGAGGCTTAGGGTTCTACTGCTATGGTCAAAATTGTATCTATATTTATGGAAACAATTATTGACTCTAAATCATAGGTGTCAAAGTCAAGGCCCGGGGGCCAGATCCGGCCCGCGAGACCATTTCCAGTGGCCTCTGAGATGATTTTAAATTATTATTTTAAATAGCAGCATTGATTGTAATAGGCGACAATGGCATGTTTTCCATTACTCATTTTCTGAAGAAAACCATGACATTTTATTCCATAAGAAATGTTAAGCCAACATGTAATTTGAAGTTAGTATTGTTATGTTATGCTTTTTACGAGTCTTCAATTACATTTCTTCTTAAAGATATGAAGGAGGATTTTTCAATTTTCTTAGGAAAAAACCGCCCTCTCCACTTTATGAACAAAACTCTCTTTTTTCCAGCGCTCAAAAGATCAGATCATTTTTAACGACATGAAGTCAGTATGTTATATTTAGAATCATCCATTTATCTGTTTTTGTTTGTATGCTGGATGTGTTTCTGCTGCTACTGGACACCTGAATTTCTCTTCTGGGGATCAACAGTAGGGCGACAGTGGCTCAGTTGGTAGAGCATTGGCCTTTGAGCCTGAAGGTTGTGGGTTCGAGCCCACCACAAGACCTACTTCACGACTCCCACTGATGACTGCTGTCGTTGTGTCCTTGGGCAAGACACTTAACCCCACTTTGCCTGAAGCTCCCACTAAAAGATCTCAGCTCCTGTGGACTCACCACCTGCAGGAGGATCAGTGAGGGGCTGGTGCTCTGTGAACTGGGTGCAGCTCTGACTGCCACCCCCCCGACCCAGAAATGGATTAAGGGGAAGAAAATGGATGGATGGAGGGATCAACAGTGTCTGTCTATCTATAAAAAACATACATATGACCATTGATCTGTCCATTATAATTTTTTAATTAAGAATCGCTCCACTTTAGATGTTTATAGAGTAAAGAACAAATGTGATTTGTACATGTCAACCTACCTGAGGACACATGTAAAAGATGTAGATATCTTTTAAAATTATAACATTACATACCATTATTTAATATGTAGAAACTAACAGCTGAACAATGAATGCTGTGACTGATACAGTGGGGCAGCTGCAGCAGTGAAGTGAAAAACTGTTGTTGTGTCCTCAGGCAAGACACTTCACCCACATTGCCTTGAATGAGTCTGGTGTGTGTGAGTGAATAGTTGGTGGTGGTTGGACGGGCCAATGGCCCAGATTGGTTGCCTTGCTTCTGTCAGTGTGCCCCAGGGCAACTGTGGCTACAGTAGTAGTTTATCACCACCGTGTATGGAGTGAATGAATAATGTGAAGAATAAAGACACAGTTCTTGTTGGAAACATATAGTTATTATTAAAGTGTATTCGGCACAAACAGCAAAACAATAAGTGGTAAATATCGGAGACCAATTTTAAGGACAGTGCAAAACAAACGACTGCACAGTTTATAAGTTATATATATGTTATATAAGCAACAGAACTCTAGTCCACGGGCTACGAAGCACAAAGCAGTCTGCTCCGAAGTACCTTGTCCATGTTCTTCTCTGCGGCGCAAGGGTCTTGCGGTGATCCTTGCGTTACGTCACGTCACCACCGTGAGCTCTGCGGCGCGCGACTATACACAAGGCTTTAAAAGGTCTTCAACATACTCCTGTTAATAATGAGAAGCATTTTTTTTTTTTGGACACTCAACATCACAGTGAAATGAGTTGAAACAATGAGTTTAGAACTGTCACATAAAACTACAGTAGAAACACAGGTAATGAGCTCAAAAAGCTTGGTTTTCTAATGTTTTCGTTCTGAAGAGAAGAAAGTAAATGGGACCGATTTGGTTTCTCAGGCAACTCTTGTGAGATAGCCATCACGTGGTTGGGTGTGGGACTACAACATTCTCTTCAAAACTCCGCTGGGGGGTGCACTCGAGTGTACCAGCAACTGTGGCTACGTAGATCCAGCACAACTGCAAATGTAACCAGCGCGTGTACACAAGCTTTAAAGTGTTAGTATGTACTTTTGTACAACGGCAACACAAGGAAAAGATTAAAACATTTGAAAAAAATTATTCAAAATGGAGGACAGTTATTGTGGCTGTCTGTAATCTGTTACCTTGATCAGGTAACAGATTATCAATGAGATATGATCATCTGGGAACATTTCTGGGCATTATTCACTCTCTCACGATCCCAATAATGTATCCTTTACATGTACTTTTAAAAACTAGGGGCAATCAATTCATTCATTGCTTAAATTCCAAACCTACAGGATTGTGTAACCATCCTCAGCCTTTGTGCAACTGCTGACAGCACAAAGTGTTGATGTGTGACAGGAGTCAGAGGTGTTAAACATTCTGACCCCCAGTCGCTCTTTGTACAGGGTCAGGTCAGTTTCTGATGGCAAACTGTGAAGGATACTTCATCCAGAGTGTGAGCAACAGTACTATATACATACAACATATAAGGGCAGGGAGATCTGGGAAAAAAGCATCACAACATGATTTAATTATTTTCCCGCCTACTATTTGTCTGTCCTCCTGACATTTTCACCCAAAACGATTGCCCCTTTACACTAGAGCTACTGCTGTTGAGTGTATATGCTATACAGCATTCAGAGTTTCACACTGAACCTGAGCAGAGAAAATGCCCTGAACCAAACAGACGCAGCACAAATCCACCGGAGGAATCTTGTCACCAACTACCGCAGACACCTCAGAGTCTCATTGCTGCAGATCCACCTCTGCTCCTCCGGCACCTGATCAGGGAGGATTTAACACTCATCGTACCAGAGCTTTACCTCTACTTCGTTGGTTGGTTTGAGGACACCTATGCCCTATGATGCAAGAGGGCGACCATCCTGCCTAAGGACTCCAGCTGGCTCAATGTATTTGCTGAAAGACCGCATCACGAACGCAAGCTGCTGTCAGCTGATGAACTCTATTTAAGGGGGACTTAATCCTGGGTTACATGATTAATCCAGGGTTATACGTTTAGATTATATTTGATTATTTATGATTATTTTGTAACGCTATTTATGATCACTAGAATTTACACTTATGGGATAAGTAAAGTATCTGTATCTGACTAGCTCCATTTGATGATAACAAACAAAACACTTACATTACAGACTATAACATCTTTACTCTTTTACAATAGGTTACCAAGCCTATATTTTGTAAAATCTAAAGGCAAGGCAAATTTATTTGTATAGCACAATTTCATACACAAGGCAATTCAAAGTGCTGAACAAAATAAGATAGCATTAAAATCATAAATAATCACAGTACATTAAAAAGAAAGATAAAATCCCTCAGTTGTGTGCACAGCTAAACAGAACTGTTTTTAACCTGATCTAGCGGCTGTAACAGTGGTAAGAAGCATGGCGCTTTTACTTTCCACAAAATAGTTTTATTGGCTGAAGTTGACTTGTGTTCTGCGGTTGAACATTATGGCCACGTCACCGGCCACGGGGCAATTGGTATTCAGTTGTGTGTCATTTCGATATTTTTATCATCTGAGTCTGACCTATGCTTAATATTTGAAAATACCGGATTCTCTTCTTACATTTTGGTCACATGGTACAATAGCCCTGAAATAGAATAGATAGAGCGTGTGTGCCGCAGAGGAACACACTGCTCTATCTCTTCTATTTCAGCGTAAGGATCCTGCACGCTGCACATCAGCTTGTAATGATGTGCTGAAAACACGGTGTAAAACAAAGGCGCATGGAGGAAAGTATGCAGCGTCTGTTCGGAGCTTTAATTAGGGATGAAAAAACAGACAAGAGCCAAAATGGATTTAAGGACCCGCTGAGCTGAGGCCATCAGCCGATGAAAGTAACAGTTTTTGTCAACAAAAACTAGATCACTTGAAGAACAAGCCACATGTGTCTGATCTGCCCAGCACAAAACCAAAAAACCTTAAAGTTTAGGTGCAATGCAAATAAAAATACATTTGTAATCGTTTAGAGAAGAACTGAATATGTTTTGCAAATTATTTTATGCTTGTCCCATCTGAAAAAGTTTAGCTGAAACTTCTGAACATTGTGCTTGGACATTCCCACTTTTCATTGCTCATAACTGGGTCAAAAGAGGTTTTTAAAAGATCCTGAATGTTTGTGCTGTACTAGCCTGGCCTTAGCCATTTCCCTACATGTACGTCTGGGTCTGATCCTAGTGTCTGTTACCTCCAATCCCATCCAGTTGTATTCCATGCGACCATTCACGGAGCAAGTCATTCTAAATCAACCAGACACCACTGCTGTCTCCGTGGTGCTCTGATAAGCCAGAGTTCCCGCCAAGTCTTGGAGGGGAAGCCATGGAAACGCTGCAGCCACATGTTGACATCACAGTGAGTTAAATAAAGCCGCCTCCTGTGCCACGCAGCAGCCTTTCAGCCGTTCTGCCATTGAGTTGATCCTCCGCCAGCTATAAATACAAGGTTATTTTCCTGTAATTGCACATGCTATTGGCTTGTTTGGACGGAGGGAGGGGGGTGCCAACTTAGCTGTGTCTCTGTTGTGTTTAGTCATCACAGCCTATTGTGCAGCAAAGTGCAGTCAGAAAAAAGCGGCCTGAGCTTGTGTACGGGAGGTTGAATGTGGTCGTATGAGAAATAACTTTTCTGCGGATGTAACCTTGTCATGTTGGTGTTGTTTTATTCGCACCGATTTCCGCATGGAAGGCTAATCCTGTGCTGTATTCAAGGCTTCAAAGCTCAGAAAAAAGTTGGTTTCTCTCAACTTTTTGGATTTCCCAATTTACACAATGTTTACATCTTGGATTTCCAAAAAGGTCACTTGACCTAATTTCCTTTCATTTATTTTAGGTGCATTCCTCACCAGTCCTATAGTTGTTGTGCCTGGTTATTTATACAGTTTGTCATAAAATGGTCTTTTACGCTGCTAAGTCATGTGAGTCTTTTCACTGTGAAAAGACCTCCATCCTTGAGGAATGTACATGTTTTAAACCAAATTGAGCAACATTTCAAGCAAAGAAATGTTCCTCACCAGAACAGTTGAGGAACGCGTTTTTGAAAATATGTGCGTGTCTCAACACCATTGAGATGTTTATTACATCGGGCATAATGAAATGTAGCTGGCCAGTTGAGGAGTTTGATGTAGTTTTTCATAGGAAATTAATGGACTTGTATTGTTTAATTATTCATTCATTCAAACAGAAATTGTTGGTTTACAATATTCAGAACTCTTCTTTTAAGGAGCAATACATTAACATTATTATTACACTATTTTTTGCCTATTGCACTTACAGTGTATGTACACATACAGTGTATGTGTACATACACACACAGTTGCCTACACATACTTACATTTCACCATGTGTTTCATTATATTTTGCTTTTTAAATTATACTTTAATGTCCTTGTCCTTCTAATGCCAAGGGCCTCTGTCAGGAGTGCTCATGAAAATTATTATCTAAATTTAATGTACTGGGTGAATCAAGACCATAATGCCCTCAACTCATACAAAGGACACTCCAGGAACATTTTCTATAACAGAAGTATAAAAAAAAGATCTATTTTGAGAGTTAGTATTTGGGCCCATGCTCTATGTGTCCGTGGTGTGCACAAAAGAGAGGAGGATGTTATGATTCTTGTTTCTAAGCAGCCACCTCATGTTCATGGCCCCACAGTCCCACGGGGGACACGGGGCCAATCGCAGAGAGGGCCACACCAGAAAAAGACCAGAGCTGCTGCACATAAGATGAAGCAACAGTTTGTCTGTGTGTGATCTCTGTGGACCAAAATGCATCATAACGCCACTGATCTGTCGGTTTGTCCCGCTTATTGAGTTGAGCTGCCTCAGCTGTTTATGATGTAATGCAAACCTGCATGTGTCCTTGCATTGTTTAAACGTTTAGATACAAACAAAGTAAGACTCAAATGTCACTTTTTAGAGAGGCAAGGACCACACTAGTATTGTATGATAGCAGTCCTATTGGCTCCTGTCAAACTGCACTGCTACTGTATGATAGCAGTCCCTTTCTTGTCGAGTTGAACTGCTGCATACATCATTTTACTTCTCTAGGCCGATTGACGCATCCTGTGGCTCGACAGCTGTTAGCTAACAACTGGTCTGTCGGGTTGATAACATGGATCAAACAGGTTGATATGGGAGTATAAATGAATAGATTGATTGTAAAATGCATATGGGGCAGTTCAACTCAACAAGAAAAGGACTGCTATCGTAGCAGTGTGGTTCGACAGCAGTTGACTACTTAAACCAAACTTAACACAAAACATTTGTGTCTTAATTCAGCAGCCGTGAGGCGCACATGCGCAAGTTTGCCTTAAATCATAAACAGCTGAGGCAGCTCAAATCAACAAAGCAGCACAAATCGACAGAACACCGGCCAGATTACCTAATTACGGGAGTCAAAAGTTGTTTTCACCTTGAGTCATTTGTATGAGGTGTCCAGAACAACATACTATGAGTTCTAAGAAATCAAAGGTAGGGATGCATCAGCACCGATACTGGCTTGTACTCAATCTCGTATTTACATCGTAAGACCTGATGCTGGAACCGACACTCACACTTTTAATTCAATGTGATCTCCCAAAGACGGCAGCAAGAAAGCAAGCTAGCAGCAAGCGGACAGACGTAAGGCTGTTTTTGGTAAACAAGACCGACAAGTAAAGCTGACCGTATGTTGTGTAAGGCAAAACTGCCACAAGGCGGGTACAAAACAAACACGTATGACATGAGCAACTAAATCAAACACCTGAAAACTCACAACCACACAAAGTATTCTTGGGTTTCATATGAAGTCAGGGCAGTGGTGCGAATAACAAATGTGGGACAGGACATGACGTATCCTGGCGGGGTAGTCTGCCAGGTTTATACATGGAGATAAAGTAGAAGAAGAAGCGCTGTCAAAATGCCATCTTTTTGTGCGGTGTACGGTTGTAGCAACCGCGTACACCGTGTTCCAACTGTGGTCTCGTATAAAGGAGTACACTTTGAAAAAAATCACTCGAATGAGGCGGGCGAGGTGGCTCAAGGCTTTCCCCCTGCCGGCCCCCCGAATGAAACGCAGCAATTTCTTCTGGGTTTTCTTTGCTCAAAATCAAAACTCTTTTGAGAAATATTTTTTTAGTACTCTCTTAGAATTGAGTGTCCCCGATTAAGACGGTTACAACAACCGTACACTGCACAGGATGAGAGCCTTTTGACTCCAAAACAGACACAATTTACATGGTTTTCAATGGGAGCAAAATTGAGTTGTCCCACGTCTGCCCCCCTACAGGCCAGTTCAATGAAACCCAAGAATAACACCAGAGCATAAAAACAACCAACTCTGAAAAATGTATGAGTGCAATGTGACAGTGACTCTGTCTGTTGACTTTTCAAAACAATTGCTAAAATATTTAATTGTTAAAGAATTTTCTTATTGTTGAAATGAGAAATAAAACATTTTATATTTCAGTCGTATTAGTTTTATGAATTCCCAGGGATAACACAATTCTGAGCCTGTGGCCAAGAGAGCATCAAACACAGAGAAATTTCCCACCGCTTCGCATGAAAACTGTGAAGACATTCTAACTTTTTCTTGGAAATTCTATACCTCCAATCCGTCCAGATGGGAAAATGACAGAGTAGAAGTCTCTGCATATTGTTGTGTTCAGGGTCATACGTTCCATCTGACCAACATTGTGCTCAAAAACCTCATTCAAAGAATACAGGGCCCCCAGTGGTCAGGTGTGGGACTAGTTTTGCTCGTCTCAGTTATGAGATTCCACTCAGCGATTTTCAGGCCGATCGGAGCACTATTGCCCTATTATTTTTATATAACTTCCATCTGTCCGGATTGGGAACTGACATGGTAGAAGTCTGTATGAAGAAAAACCAAGAACTAGTTTGAATCCTAAAATGAAAAGTCAAATTGGCGGCTAAACCTCAGACCATTGTGGCCGAGTTCCTGTTGGTCCCAGAGAATTTTAGGCTCATCTCATAGAGATCTATGACTAATCTTTATTTTGTGTACTCTAAAATATAGTTTGCCAATCTGGTCGCATAGAACATATTGGAATAGAACATTTCCAATATTTATCCAACATTTGTGCATGTCTTCAGGGTCAAAAATCAAATCTTTTTGGTGGAAAAAATGATAAAAAAAGATGAAATCGATGAATAACAGTAGCCCTGGAGCTAACACTTTAGTTTCCATGAATGCTTTCAGTGTGTAAGTTACATCAGTGGTCCCAAACCCCCAAGGTCTGGTACAGACCAGTACCAGACCATGGGGCTTTCGGGCCGGGCCGCGAACGAAAGAACAAATCATTTCTTTATTTATTTCCCTGTATTTAAAAAAAGGACTACATCTATGTAACATGACATTTAAACAGCTGTCCTTGCGTCTCATGCGCATGGAGGCTGGAATGCAAACAAACGTCCCTCCACCGCACGTGTGTTCTGAAGAGGCTCTAATGAAGTTTTACAAACGAGGGGGGTGCGTTTGGGTGCGGTCTGTGCAATTGTTGTTTGACGTTAAACCAGTCCGTTGGTGATTGCTATATTACATGACTTACACACATACTTTTTTACATATGTATTCATTTAAAAAAAATTATTGAGCTTTGTTTTTGTTGGGAAGTTGAAACATTAAGAAAACCTGGCAAACCAGATGACGTGTCATTCTGCTCTGATTGGATAAACCATTTTATGTAAGGAATGATGTATCGTACACAGGAAGCAGACCTGTGTACAACCCTACTGCGCGTCAGGGTCCGCTTCGCCCTGTCTGTACTTATTTTCCGATAATGACCTGTGTACTATACATTATCCCGCTTATTATATGGCTTTGTACCAACAGAACACACAAAATAAACTTCAGTCCACTCTTAGCCACTCTTTCCCGTGGCTATGCGAGTAACAGTAAGGCTTGCAACAGCTAGGCTAGTAACAGTAAGGCTAGCAACTCCCAAACTAGAACTCTCTGGAACTGCATGAAAACTGAACAAAGAATTCTGAACATCAGCGGTGAGTGACCCAAACATAAACCTAAATCCATAATTTGATCCTCTGCAAATGTTCCTAAAATGTCCCGGAATCTACTTCCGGGTTTTTCGCGATCGCTTTTTCTCGCATTAAAATAATATTTTTGTCATGAAAACCTTAACAGAAAATTCTGAAATCCTTTGTGCATGTGTATTAAGAATGTATATGTCACAGGTTAAAAGAGTCTGTTGAGGGGGTATGATCAATAAAAAAGCAGATCAAATTTAATAAAATGTATACAAAAGAGGATCCGTAAAAAAAAAAAAAAAAAAGATAAAACCGTAGTCCGCTGGTCCGTGTCCTCCAAGACCTTCTGCCCCGGGACCGGGCCGCACCCCCACCAGCCACTTGCCGACCACGGGTCACCACAGGGCACCCGCTGGGGAGAGCCGGCACATCCCGGACGCGAGTGGGCCGAGCCCGGCACACACGCGCCTTCTGCGCTGTCAATGCGCGCCCCTTGCCGGTGCCGCTCCCCCCGCTGGCCTTAGTCCCCCGTGGTCCCTGGCTGGCGGTGTTCGTCCTTGGCCAGGTCCCGTGTCCTCCTCCTCTTGCCTCCATGGTCTCTGTCTCTCGCGCTCCTTAAGATAGTCTTGATTAAAAGCAGGTGTGGGTAATTAGGGGAAGTGTACAAGGAATTGTGATTAAAATGCATGCAGTAAAACCATAAAAACACACAAAACACATCACAAAAATAAAAGCAGTTAAAAGTCCTTATAAAACTCCACTTCCTCACATATATGTCTAAAGTATTCTCCGATTAACATTTAATTGTGTTGATTGATATGTATTTGCGTTTATTTAGCGTGGCTAGCTCCGGAGTGGCCGGAACTACTTGCGGAGCAATCTACGAAATACAAGCAGAGGTTGCGTTGCCAAAGGGCAGCGGTCATTATTGTTTTGAGAGGTCCGTTATAGAAAATAATGACCGGTAGAACGTTTTGAAATTACATTCAAATCAATGGAGCGTTCTACTGCTGCTGTGAGGAGCCGTATAATAAATTACAATAATTATGAACCTTCCATACTATTCACGTCATGCTATTGAGTAAAAGTTAACTTTAAGCTTTAGTTCAGAAGAGGCCAAATATAATTAGTACATGTTGATATTAAAGCGGTATATATTTTAAAATACAAATTTGAGGTATGGCTTATTGAATTGCAGAATGTAATTCGTTCATATCTTTTCGTTCACCCTTACACATCTGCATCCATTATTATTCAACAAATAATGTCACTTTCTAAAACATTAAATGCTAATGTTGTGTTAATGTGATGCATGAATGTTTGAGAATGTATTCTTGCATCACATTTTATTATAGCATTATATTTTCCTGCATGTAACTTTTATCAGCCCAGGGAAAGAGCTGTTTCATCTGACTCCTATAGAAAGCACAGCGATCCAGTCAGAGTGTGTTTGTCAATACTCATCATTTATTCACCAGTCCGTGTTGACAATGTATTTCCTTTCAGGGCAATTTCTCTTTACCGTTTACAGCACGGAGCTTTGATATGACCGGTTTATGCTGAGTATTCAGTCCATCTTCATTTTTGGAAATAGATGGATGCATGTGAGAAGTCAAATGATCAATTTGAGGGGCCCCTGCCTCAGTTAGCTTCTGAGATGTGACAGAATCAGGCTTTCACATGCAGGTGGCACTACACAAATGTTGTTTAGTTTAGCTCTATCCATGTTACTATGAGGAGTGTCTGGCATATATCGGCTTGGTGTCAAACGTAAGCTATTGAAAGATGTTCTTACAAAGCTCTGGACGAATCAAAGAGCAATGTTGTGCTGTGGCCGTATGCCTCTTGGAGGGTCTCCCATGGCAAATAGGTCCTAAGTGACCAGTCACCTTTGGCCGGAGGTCCATGATCGACTTTGTGGTGCGGCATCTGTCATTGGACACTTGGGTGAAGAGAGGGACAGAGCTGTCGACTGACAAGCACCTGGTTTTTTCTGTTCTCTGTTGGATGAAGGTCAGCACCTCCAAATCCAAGGTCTATGGGGCGCAATTGGAAAAAATGGGTGGAGTGAAGAAAAGAGGGAGTGTGCGATTGACACAGACAGATCAGTGCAGTGTCGCTGTTGCTTTATCAGACTGTTATGGCATTTGTTATCTGTTGAGATAAGGCCAGCAGAGCAAAAATCTATGGTTATATTAGGAATGTAAATATTTCAACCTCCTTTTGTTACATGCAGTAAAATCAGGAAACAAGGTACAATGACTTGCCCTGTAGAATTGAAACCACTTGAGCTGCTGCAGTTGAGTATACTGTATGTGATAATGAAATCATTGTTGTGTGGGAAAACTATTGAGTGCAGAAGCAGGTCATGATTGTGAAATGATCTTGAATGCAATAATAATCTATTGTAATGTATATTTTCTGCATGTTGCTAAAAGTAGATTTGGCAACTTGGTCTTGTAGGTTTCCAGGACCGCTCTGCTGATGGAAATGGCATCAAACTTCCAAAATTCCAAAATGATGACTATTTATAACTTGTGTTTGAATATAACCGGTGAAGTGTGTTTCTTGTCTCGACTCCCTGCTGTATTGAGCTGATCTGAAGCCTGACCTTTGCACAGAAGCACAAGGACATGACAGTGTCCTGAAAGGTCAGCTCACCAAACCTTTTACTGAATGGAGACGGGGACTGAACATTGCTTGTGTTAGCGACGCTCAACTTTTCACCTTTTGTTTCACATTTTTTGTAGACTGCTAATTGTCATTAGCGGACATTTCATTTTTTGACCTTTACTTTGTAAATAAACATATTAATCAAATAGTTTTGTGAGATTTTCCCATCTGGTCTTGGAATATTTGGGAATTAAATTGGCTTGGGTGTGATGTGTTGATTTTGCAGTGTGGCAACACACACTATGTGCCCAAAACTATTGTACCCGTGAATGCCATGTCTGGCTTCTCTTTGGAATATCTGCAGAAAATCTAAAATCTTTCCATGAGGCAGAGCTTTTGGTTTAAATGGGAGGAGAGAAAGCTCTGAACCTTGTAAAACATTTTGGGTGACCTTGGTCTGTCAAATTGGAAACAATTGAGGGACAGACGAGTAAACCCAGGCACATGATTGAGTCCATTCAGGTCCATGTAACCATGGATACTATTGAGATAAAGCTAGATGATGCAATTAAGAGCACAGGGAAAAGTATATTAGAAATGTATGCATTCGGACGCATATATTTAAATGGGTTATATGTGATAAAGTTCAAACCCTCACTGCACATTTTGTGTTGTTTTGATGGACTTTGAAATGTGAGATTAGAGCAGGCTCCTAACCCAATAGTGTGCCTATACAGTGAGTTGCCTTGTCAACAATGTTTTTTTGATTAATTGATAGTCAACAACTAATTAAGGTTAAATAACAACTTTACTGTATGTTTAATTTGTATGTCGGTCTACATATTACTAGTGTAAGGTCATAGTGCCCTAGTGCAGTGGTTCCCAAAGCAACTCCCCCGTGGCGGGGTTGCTGTTTTTTTTGTTTTTTTCATAAAAAACAATAATAATTGAAATAAACATCCCATACATATTTGTGTTGCAATTTGATTCAATAGGATTACTTGTTAAATTATGTTTGGAGAAGATATTGATTTAAAAAAATAGGGATGTCAAACTATTCAAATCTTCAATCGAATAGTTTCAGCTTAAAAATGCGTTAATTGTAATTAATCGCATTTTGAACTATCTGCAAAATTATGCCATATCTTTCTGTAAATGGTTGTTTGAATGGAAAGATAAATGACAACATAGTGTACATATGTACTGTATTTGTTTATCTGTTTGTGTTGTTGTCAAAGCTACTCACACTCACAGCCGCTGGAGGTGGGAATCTCTGTCCAGAGCAGCCGCAGCTGCCCCGGGTTAGAACGCTGCAGCCACAGAGAATGCAGTCTCCCGTTCAGTACATACAGCAAACAACAGCAAGTGCCCCGCGGTCACGCTTGAATTCCCAGAGGGCCTACCTGCTCTGTCGCCATCTCACACACGTCGGTGTCCGCGGTGTTATCATGGGATGCATGGGAGGGTCATTTGGTGCGTCACAGGCGTTAATTCTTTTAACGCGATTAATGAAAAAAAAATTATGATTGTGCATTAACGCAATAATTTTGACAGCCCTAATATATATATAATATATTTAACTATTTGTAAAATTTGTCCCAGACATTACAAGATTACGTAGCTTAAATCACGTACAATGACAAAACGTGTCCTGCTCATGCCAAGACATATAATATCTGGATAGGAAATTACTGGCACACCAGACTAAATTCTTGCTGGTTACCCAGAAAAATGTTCCATACAACTCAATGTAAACTAAAACAGCTCAACCTCAGCTGACAGGAAACTAAGCATTTTGTTGGGTTTTTACTGTCCCTCTATAAATCCACACTTTACTGAAACAAACTCTGCTTGTTTTCTTCCTGCTCTAACTTATCCCTGATCAGCAGCTCTGATTGGTCAGATTGGCATCATGGGAGCTCGTCCACTGCGCATAACCGGGAGGTTCAGACGTGCGCTACTGACAAGCTCCGGTGATCCAAGATTGCGCTCTATTCAAATGAATGGCTTGTGCTCAGTAGCGCATGGGAATTCACGGGCGCTGACATATCAGAGGTACTCGCCTATATTTGGGCATCGTCTGGTCCTCCCGGTTCTGCCTAGTGGACGAGCTCACATGATGCGTTGCACCAAATACACGTGTGTGGCTCTCATGCGCGTGCACAGAGGGGCTCGGCCGCGCTCTGACCAATCAGAGCTGCTCATCAGAGCAGTGGTAGAGCGGAGCCAGATTGGGCAGAGTTTGTGGCAGTGAAGTGTGGATTTAAAGAAAACCAAAGGAATGAATGAACTTTTTTTCTTATTCATTCCTTTGGATTTAAAGAAAACCAAAGGAATGAATGAACTTTTTTTCTTATTCATTCCTTTGGATTTAAAGAAAACCAAAGGAATGAATAAGAAAAAAAGTTCAGGATGACAAGGGACACTAAAATCCCCACAAAATCCGACCTTTATGAAAGTTGTAGGTTCTCTGTCAGCTGAGGTCGAGCTGTTTTAGTTTGCATTGAGATATATGGGGAAAATGTCTGGGTAGCCCACGTGAATTTAGTCTGCAGTACCACGGGCGCCCCCTGTGCCCGAGGGTGGGATAGCTATAAGCTAGTAATACCCTATCCAGTTATTATTATAGATCCATGGCTACACACAAATTATACCTGCTTTAAATGAAACTGTAGTTAATATCCCCAACCGAAGAGCCCAGAGGGGGAGAAAAGTCACATGTGCCAGAGGTGAGGCCGACGGTGCGAAGACTGCTCTGCAGGGAACATCCGAGAGGGCATGCTTTTTTTGGTTCTTTTGAAAGTTAGAATGTATTCACCTTGTTAACATGTTTCAGCTGCAGAGCTGCGAGCTTCTTTGATCCAGTTTGTATTTATAAATATAAACGCTGGATCAAGGAGGCCATTGAAATCAGGAAGCTGCCTCATCAATCGAGATGAGGCAGCTTTCCTCCTGTCCCACACGGGATACCCTCCTCCAGAGACCTCCGGGCGAGAGGGGCGTGGTCAGTCTGAGTGACCTACCAGGTCAATCAGGCTGACCACGCCTACTCAGGAAGTACTGTAACATCAGCAGATAAATGACACGTCACCAAGGCAGGTGACAGTTCTGAAGATGGCTCGTATGGAGGACCAAAAATGACTAAAGTATAAATAAATAAATAAATACAGGAATATATTAATAAATACATTCATTTTGGACAATAAAAACTAAATATTTACATTGATATGCTAAATATTACTCTGAAATCAAATAAATATACTTTTATTTAGGTTATTTATCAATATCTACATTTTTTCCTTTATTTATTTATCCATTTATTGCATATATTTATTTATGTATTTCTACATTTCTTCATTTATTTATTTATGTATTTCTACATTTCTTCATTTATTTATTTATGTATTTCTACATTTCTTCATTTATTTATTTATGTATTTCTGTGTTGCTACATTTCTTCATTTATTTATTTATGTATTTCTACATTTCTTCATTTATTTATTTATGTATTTCTACATTTCTTCATTTATTTATTTATGTATTTCTGTGTCGCTACATTTCTTCATTTATGTATTTCTGTGTTGCTACATTTCTTCATTTATTTATTTATGTATTTCTACATTTCTTCATTTCTTCATTTATTTATTTATGTATTTCTGTGTTGCCGTATGCTAATTAGGCGGGCGGTGCTGAACTCAATCAATAGCAGGATTGGTGGGCAGTAGGTCAGCCAGGGCAACCAGACAGAAGCAATCTATAGCTATCAAAATTACTCCAAGATCGTTGCTAACTGCTCAGTTTTAGTATGAGTTTTAGTGATGACTTCAAGCGGAAGCAGTACATCGCTGGCGGACCTGTTGCGTGATGTGGCCAACCGGCTTGAAAACAGTAAGTCTGTTTGTGTTATGTGTCAGATAGATAGATGAATGAATTTCTCCGTTAAACTAAAATTACAGTTTAACTTAATAGAAAGCTGGCATATCTGCTAAATCCATTGCATTTGTGTGCAGCGCAGACCGCTAGCATAGCGCCAATTTCTCCTCAGCCCTCACACACTATGACCCCAAGACACCCTGTTGATGGTAGGTTTTGGAAATTGGCCTTGTGTTTATTGCACTCGTACATTATAATTTGTAGATGTTTCATGTATTTCATAACGCTACTTGTCACTTTATTCTAGCCGAGGTTTCACGACTGTTTGGACCATATCAACAAGGAGGGAGAAGATTGTCAAGTCGCAGATCCCTGGCTGTGCCCGGACCCGGACACCTCAGTTCTTACACACATATCTACTGTTGTCTCGACAATAAAAATATGGATCTAGTGCCCCCTCGACATGTCAAAGAAAGGCTGGCCTCTGCAGGATTAGGCGAGAAGCGTCTGACATTTCAAGGTATGTGGCCACGGCCCTACTTATATTTCACTTTGGAAAGACCCAAGAGGGAAAATGCAGTTAGAAGTTTATTGATTGAGCATGTTTGGCGCCCCAGGCCCGGGAGAGATGCTGATGAGTGCGGCGCTTGCTCGCGCGCATAATCCCCCCCCGGGGCCTAGGCACTGGTGGCGGCAGAGGCAGTAGGCGAGCACGCTTTGATGAGAAAAGGAGGAGGTGGGGCAGCGGAGGCTTGCAGACTTCAGAAGGCCGGGAAGTGGGCGTCTCCGGCTTTTAACTTGCTGTCCTGGTGGTTATTGGTGGATTAGATGTGGGCGTTTTGCTGGTGTAATGAGTAGAGGATGAGCAGGCTTGTAGATCTGGCAGCAGCGGCCGGGTCTACCACAGTGAATTTTTGCGAAGAGCTCCATTTCACTTTGGAAAGACCCAAGAGGGAAAATGCAGTTAGAAGTTTATTGATTGAGCATGTTTGGCGCCCTAGGCCCGGGAGAGATGCTGATGAGTGCGGCGCTTGATCGCGCGCATAATCCCCAAAAAATGGGCAGAGTTATCTTTGCGCGCCGGGACGTGAGCGCTCGCTCACGATCGACCGGACGCTGCCTGGGACGTGAGCGCTCGCATCACGATCAACCAGACGCTGCGGCAGAGTTATCTTTGCGTGCCGGGACGTGAGCGCTCGCATCACGATCAACCGGACGCAGCAGCAGAGTTATCTTTAAGCGCCGGGACGTGAGCGCTCGCATCACGATCAACCAGACGCTGCAGCAGAGTTGTCTTTGAGCGCCGGGACGTGAGCGCTCGCATCACGATCAACCGGACGCTGCCTGGGACGTGAGCGCTCGCATCACGATCAACCAGGCGCTGCAGCAGAGTTGTCTTTAAGTGCCGGGACGTGAGCGCTCGCATCACGATCAACCGGACGCTGCAACAGAGTTATCTTTGAAAAAGTGCGTGCCGCCACCAGAATCTTATTGGTTCACTTACTTTGCTTTGTATTGCTTTGCTGGGAGCTTACGAGGAAGCCAGTAGCCGTTGTGCAGCCAGGATGGCGGACGCGTCTGGGCTGATGTAGGTGGAGAAGGCCGAAGAGGAACAGCGCCCCAGCTGTTGCAGAGAGGTGTGGGGGAGCCCCAGCGAGGCCGCGCGCGTGGCAGCGCCTATCCTGAATGAGTGAGCTGTGTAGAGCTGGGGAGACAATTTACAGAGGAGCAGTAGGGTTCTTAGTTGAGCTCTGAACCAGGTTGCTGTCATGGGAAGAATGTCTGGAGTGAGAAATAGAGGTCCGTTAAAATCTCCTTTTTTCAGCGGAGGCGAGTGTAACGCATCATGGACCTGTAGGGGCAGAGAGATGTGTCGGAGCGAGCTATTATTGTGTTGCAGGCGCCTCTGATCTTTGAATGTTTGAGATGAAGGTTGAATGGTCAGGGGACATTATGTTGGGTGAAAAAGAGCGACCTTTGTTTAATGCTTCCACTACGTCGAGATTATCACACATGACAGAGATCCTCTTTCTCTGCCACGTGTGATTCCACAGCGCGCAGGCCACAACCACTGGGAATATCTCGTGTAGGGCAGAGGAAATGCTCCGGTGGAAAGTAGCGGCCACGGCCCGGCGAACCACTGGTCCTGGAAGAACCCCCCAAAACCCACGGAAGGGGCAGCGTCCGTGTAGAAGCGGAGACCTGTAGGGGCAGAGACATATCGGAGATGGCCATTGATGTTGCAGGCGCCCTTACGCTTAGAATCTTGGGTTGGAGAGTAGATAATCAGGATAGTAGGATGGTCGGGAAAAGCAGTGTCTCGGACCGCATGAAGGTTGAGTGAGCAGTAGTGAAACGCTTATGCAGAGAAGCCATAGAAGGAGAGCAGGAAGATTCTGCGAGGAGGGCAGACATGTACTTGGAAGATGAGCCGAAGTTCAGTGCCGCTCAGAGCCGCTGCAGGATGGGCAGCATGATGGGGAGCCTGCGACCAGAAGAGTGAAGAATACAGGTATGGATGCCTTTGATTAAGAGTCCGACTGACAGCTCAGCGCAGCAACTCGGCCAGCTGCATCTGATAGAGTCAGAAGATTAAGTAGAGAGATGAAGCATGACCGCCGAAGCGACCCTGGGAGCATAGGTGCGAGTCCAGCGCAGCGCGGCATACTCAGCCGGGCTGCATCCATTAGAAGCAGGATAAGCTTCTGAGAGAGTGGGTTGCAGTAGTAGCAGTAGCAGCAGCGGCAGCAGCAGTAACCTCAGATAATAACAGCAATAATCCTGTATCAAAGCCAGAGCAGTAGAATATTGTTGTAGCTGTTTAGTGTTTCAGTAAAAGAGATGCGAAGTGAAGAGAGATGTCAAAGTACATGAAGCAGCAGCAGCACGGCAGCAGATGCAGTATGAAGCAGCAGCGGCAGCAGTAGCAGCAGTAGCGGTAGCAGCATGAAGCAGCAGAAGCAGCATTAGCAGGAGCAGCAGCAGCACAATGCGATTCATACGAACAAACAGACGTGTCACGCCAGCGTGCGCCGCTTGTCTCCGTGAGCCAGGTTACATACGTGTCTGAAAGAGCCGAGCCGTAGAGACAGGTGCAGCCCGGGAGCCCGCGGAGCGGCAGCGGCAGGAACAGCAGCAGCGGCACATGTAGTAGTAGAAGCAGCAGGAGCAGGCAGCAGGGACAGGCAGCAGCAGGAGCGGCAGCAGGAACAGGCAGCAGCAGGAGCGGCAGCAGGAACAGGCAGCAGCAGGGACAGGCAGCAGGAACAGGCAGCAGCAGGAGCGGCAGCAGCAGGAGCGGCAGCAGCAGGAGCGGCAGCAGCGGCACATGTAGTAGCAGGAGCAGCAGGAGCAGGCAGCAGGAACAGGCAGCAGCAGGAGCGGCAGCAGGAACAGGCAGCAGCAGGAGCGGCAGCAGGAACAGGCAGCAGCGGGAACAGGCAGCAGCGGGATCAGGCATCAGTAGGAACGGCAGCAGGGACCGCAGCAGCGGCGGTCAGAGAACCATGCCCATGGTTGTTTAACAGCCTGAGGAAATAAATCAACCCGAATCCGAAACATTCCCATGCGAATAACAGATGTCCCCTGGAGCCATCTTGCTGCTTTGGTTATGGTAGAACGCATGAACGATCACTTTTCCATGCGTTCATTAGCTCCAACTCCACTTCAAACCCATTGCAGATTCACATTGGGCCCTTTTTCTTTCTGCTGCACTTTCAAAATGCAACAACTGCAGTTTAGTTACCCAATTTAAACTAGTGACCTAGCTATTTAAATGCATGGCCCCTCCTTCCTCCTGCAGATAGACGAATTTAAATACATTCATTTAACAGTAGTGACCTGCGAGTAATGAGATTAATGCTGTAAAGATGGCGCCGTGGCAAGAGCTCTGGTGTGTGCCGTCTGGAGCACGATGGGGTAGTCTTGCACATTTTTCCAACGTGGTTTTACTGCAAGTGGCAGAACATGAATCTGAATTAATGCACATTGCTCCTCTTATATCCCTCAGACAATAGAGATTGATGCCATTTAAGATGCATTGCCCCTCAGTTAGCTCAAACACGTGTAAAACGGAGCCTGCAGACCAAGCACGGGGCGAAAACTGACGCCTGCAGTCAAGTGCGTAGGGCAAAAACCAGCCGCCTGCAGCCTAGACTCCGGGATTAATCCGTCCGCGGTCAGCACACTCACATGCCAGGAGATTTGGGAAAGCAACGGGACAATGCGGCACCGCCAATCGGAGGCAGGGACACGCACGGCACCGCCAGACCGTCTGCGCGCGGCAGCAGACCACGAGCAGCACAGAGCCCGCGGAGGAGCCCCGCGGAGCAGCCCGCAGAAAGAGCCCGCAGAGGAGGAGAGCAGTGGAGACACGCGAACCACAGCAGGTGCAGGGACGCGGAGGAGGAGCAGACCACGAGCAGCCAGACTGAGGACAGCAGGGCCACGCGCACAAGCAACACGTGAGCAGAAGCGACCCCTCCAGAACAACGCAGCATTTGCGAACAGGTGCGTTAGCGACATGCACCTTGCAGGCTTCAGAAGCTTGCAAACTTCAGAAGCTTGCAGACTTCAGAAGCTTGCAGACTTCAGAAGCTTGCAGACTTCAGAAGGCCGGGAAGTGGGCGTCTCCGGCTTTTAACTTGCTGTCCTGGTGGTTATTGGTGGATTAGATGTGGGCGTTTTGCTGGTGTAATGAGTAGAGGATGAGCAGGCTTGTAGATCTGGCGGCAGCGGCCGGGTCTACCACAGTGAATTTTCGCGAAGAGCTCCATTTTCATATAATGGGCCTAAACTATGTATCCGTTTTCATGGCTGCCTCAGTTAGCAATAAGTTACATAAGGCGGGTTTGGCGCTGTTTACATTAAATATAAGCTCGGAAGGTTCCTGTCGTGGTTAAATTATGTCACATAAGATATTAAATAAATATCTCAAAAAGAGACTGGATGTGGTACAGTCCAAACACTTTAGTAAAGCAGAAGTTGATTAAATGTAATATACATTTAATCCATTAATATTTACCGTGTATTCAGGCTAAATATGTGAACATATTTAACAGGCATCTAAATAAACTAGGTTATATATGGTATGCCTCTATTTAGCCATAACCTGAATTTCAATTTAATATCTGTCATCTATCTATTTACTGTATATGTTAATTGACAGTGTTGCTATCACATGCATGTTACAGCTGAGTAATATTTGTTTAAACTTTAATAGTTCTCATAGATTCCACATGTTTTATACAAATAGGCACATTTTAAATGGGCACTGCACCGAATGTACTAGAAAGGAGATTTTAATTTGGCTCCTGTGTTCTGTCTTCTCTTTTCAGGTAGTCAGACAAATGCAAATGAATTCAAAGAATTTATTTTAAATGCATTTCCGAAACTAAGGCAAGGGGGTGGATTTGAATTGCTAAAGATTACTGGAACAACAAGAAGTCGCAAGCTGACGATTATCCCCTGTCCCAATGATGGCTACAATGCCAGATATCTAAAGAATCCGCAAACTCAGATTGGTCATGCCACCCTTTTCATTCACCCACTTCAGAGGAATCTGAATCTTGACCCTGTGAGTTCTTCACTTTAAACAGTTGTGTCTTTGTAATAAATGCAGACTTGGGGTGACCGTAACTTTATAGTAATGAATTTAATTGCTCTCTTTTGCAGACATCTGAGCCAGAAGGCAGCAAAATGGAGCTAGCTGGACCACCTCAGAAATGTGTCATATGTGGAGAAGAGTTCCAATTTTCACAAATCAAAGCTCATAGTAATGAATGCATGAGGTATGGCTCTTTACAGCTTAAACATAAAATTTGTTAAAGCATTACATGTGGTGTTGAGGGATTATGCCTCCACCTTCAGCCAACAGGTTACTGCGGGTGCATTTAAATGTACAGTGTACTTTGTACCACTATAGCATGTACATGAGAAATATATTAACTAGGCAAACATGACCAATCAGCTTCCATTTGATTTTTATCATAGGCCTGAATGTTTTTCAAGTTTTACCTAGTAAAAATGTCTATGGAAAATTTAACAACTCTGATATTGACAGACTATTGGAGACCAGTGATGAGGTACAGATGGCTGAGGTCTCAGGAAGTGCCAGCCATAACCAAAATGTAGATAGAGGAGAGAGTACTCTGACAAGACCACAGGAGAGTCGAACAGCAACGACCAGCAACACTGAGGTCTCTGCATCACATTCAGGAGATATGTCAGCCCCAGTGACACCTCAGGAACATGTGTCCTCTCCTCAGATTACTGAAGGTGCTTTACTACGTCATATGATTGACCTTTACAGCACATTTTATGCATATTAAATGTTTATTTGTGTATAAACTTTCTTAGGTTGGAAAATCGAGCCAGATCCTACTGAAGCTGTCAAGATATTCAAACAAGACATCTTACAGAAGTACTCAACTGGAAAACCAATAAGTCTTACCATAGATCTTGGAGACAGTGCAGAGGACAGGGAGAGGGCAATCCTTTCTTTCTACAAAATGGCTCATGTTGAGTGGGCTTCCCCTTTGATATGCACATTGAAGGGTAAATATCTTGTGATTTAAAATTGATATGATGCACTTTACAGTACTTAACATTTGTGAAAGATAGGGTAGCAAAGCATATATGCTCATTTGTGACCATTTTTACCCTTAACTAAAACCCAAAAGTATCACGTGGACACATGCAAGCTTGTTTAAATTAGATGGAGGAAGAAAATGTTTGTTTTCAATATGTTTTGCATCCTTAGGAGATCCAGCAATTGGAGATGGCGTGACTCGTCACATCTTTGCCACAATCATGTCCAAACTTCAGTTGGGTTTGACATTTTTGTTGTTGCTGGTCGAATGATAGGTCATTCATTCCTACATGGTGGCCCATATCTAGCTGGACTGAGCCCAGCAATCCTGCATGTGCTCTTTGGAGGATCCACAGAAGAAGCCACAGTAAATATTAAGGACTGTGCTGATCTCGACATCTGTGAAACAATCAAGTTGGTATGTTGTCTTTGTTTGGTATAGTTTTATTAATAATAAGAAATGCCATAACAAATGAAGTGTGCCAATATTTATTGGTATTTTGATTGTGATGCGTTAATATTTTCAAGATTAATCTTAAAAATCTTAAAAATACATGACAATCAAAATGCCAGTTAATAATGCAACACTTACTTTTTAATATCAGCTGGAAGGTACTGCTGAATTGTTATCTGAAGAAAAACATGCTATCAATGAACTGGCAATGTCCTGGGATTTTCCACAAGTCACATCTGAAAACAGGAGGTGGCTGCTGGATAAACTACTTCTCCATGCTGTAAGTATTTTGTACTCAACAGGATGTGAAATGAAACAGAGGGTTAAGAGGATTAGAACAGTGGAAGTCTTTTTTTTTTTTAACAGATAATATACAAGGTGTAGCTCGAGCACAAGACTGTTTAGATGTACTGTGACATAACTATTTTGCAGGTCCTTGGAAGAACCTCCAAACAAGTGAAGCACTTACGACGAGGCCTGAAAGAGACTCTAATCTGGCCTTTGCTAAAAGAGAGGAAAGACACAATTCCATTGCTCTTTCCAAGATCATCTGATGTGCAGTATACATCACAGGTGAACACATTAAAATACAATGTGCATTTTTCATTGACTTTAGGGATTATTTGGACATATGTATTATTTTCTTTGCGAAAACTTATGAGAATCAGGTAGATGACTGATAATGATTTTGCTAACAGAATAATTCACAGGGTAAACTCACTAAGGGAGAGACAAACAGATAGATGCAATTAGTATAAATGTCACCTCTACATTCAGTTAAAATGTAGCTCCTATTCAGATATGGTCTCCTTAATTTTTGTTTCTCACCATAGATAGAAATCTGTTTCTAAATGTAAGGAGAATAAAGGTGAAATCTGATGAATAATTGGGAAACTAATCTTAATTTTCATATACAAAAAATAGTTTTTAGTTTAATTTCTCTTAGCTAAATGGAAATATAGGTGTTACCTGATGCCTATTATTTCTGCCAGATCATCTTGGGCAAGATAAACTGGCCATTGCAGGATGAAGATGGCGACAGCGATGTCTCTTTGGAAGATGCATGTAGGATCACTGGATATCTTCGCACATTCATTGAGAACGGTAAATTGCTAGTTTCATTGAAAATGGGACAAGTGTTACAATAATGTTTGCATTACACAAACAAGTTTTTATTCTCCTCTGTGGTAGCATCTTCAAACCTGCTAGGAGAACTATTGCAGTTTTGGGTGGGATGGAACGTGCTTCCCAGATACTTAGACGTTGAAGTGGTGGAGGGCACCTTCCCAAAGTCCTCAACGTGCTTTCACCTTCTCAAACTCCCAAGACATTACAAAGAGTACAGTGTCTTTGAAAGAGACCTGCTGGCTGCTATTGAGAGTGTCGATACAGGTTTTGGATTGGTCTAAACCAAGGAGTATGTTTATTTTATATTTCACTTTGGAGAGACCCAAGAGGGAAAATGCAGTTAGAAGTTTGTTGATTGAGCATGTTTGGCGCCCCAGGCCCGGGAGAGATTCTGTTGAGCGCGGCGCTTGCTCGCACGCATGATCCCCCCCGGGGCCTAGGCACTGGTTGTGGCAGAGGCAGTAGGCAACGCGCTTCGATGAGAAACGGAGGAGGTGGGGCGGCGGAGGCTTGCGGACTTCAGAAGGCCGGGAAGTGGGTGTCTCCGGCTTTTAACTTGCTGTCCTGGTGGTTATTGGTTGATTAGATGTGGGCGTTGCTGGTATGATGAGTCGAGGATGAGCAGGCTTGTAGATCTGGGCAAGCAGCGGCCGGGTCTACCACAGTGAACTTTCGCGAAGAGCTTCATTTCACTTTGGAGAGACCCAAGAGGGAAAATGCAGTTAGAAGTTTGTTGATTGAGCATGTTTGGCGCCCCAGGCCCGGGAGAGATTCTGTTGAGCGCGGCGCTTGCTCGCACGCATGATCCCCAAAAACGGGCAGAGTTATCTTTGCGCGCCGGGACGTGAGCGCTCGCATCACAATCAACCGGACGCTGCCTGGGACGTGAGCGCTCGCATCACGATCGATACCAGACGCTGTAGCGGAGTTGCCTTTAAGCGCCGGGACGTGAGCTCGCATCACGATCAACCGGACGCTGCCTGGGACGTGAGCGCTTGCATCACGATCGATACCAGACGTTGAAGCAGAGTTGCCTTTAAGCGCCGGGACGTGAGCTCGCATCACGATCAACCGGACGCTGCCTGGGACGTGAGCGCTCGCATCACGATCGATACCAGACGTTGAAGCAGAGTTGCCTTTAAGCGCCGGGACGTGAGCTCGCATCACGATCAACCGGACGCTGACTGGGACGTGAGCGCTTGCATCACGATCGATACCAGACGTTGAAGCAGGGTTGCCTTTAAGCGCCGGGATGTGAGCTCGCATCACGATCAACCGGACGCTGCCTGGGACGTGAGCGCTTGCATCACGATCGATACCAGACGTTGAAGCAGGGTTGCCTTTAAGCGCCGGGACGTGAGCTCGCATCACGATCAACCGGACGCTGCCTGGGACGTGAGCGCTTGCATCACGATCGATACCAGACGTTGAAGCAGGGTTGCCTTTAAGCGCCGGGACGTGAGCTCGCATCACGATCAACCGGACGCTGCCTGGGACGTGAGCGCTCACATCACGATCAACCAGACGCTGCAGCAGAGTTATCTTTGAAGAAGTGCGTGCCGCCACCAGGATCTTATAGGTTCACTTACTTTGCTTTGTATTGCTTTGCTGGGAGCTTACGAGGAAGCCAGTTGCCGTTGTGCAGCCAGGATGGCGGACGCGTCTGGGCTGATGTAGGCGGAGAAAGCCGAAGAGGACCAGCGCCCCAGCTGTTGCAGAGAGGTGTGGGGGAGCCCCAGCGAGGCCGCGCGCGTGGCAGCGCCTATCCTGAATGAGTGAGCTGTGTAGAGCTGGGGAGATAATTTACAGAGGAGCAGTAGGGATCTTAGCTGAGCTCTGAACCAGGTTGCTGTCATGGGAAGAATGTCTGGAGTGAGAAAGAGAGGTCCGTTAAAATCTCCTTTTTGCAGCGGAGGCGAGTGTAACGCATCATGGACCTGTAGGGGCAGAGAGATGTGTCGGAGCGAGCTGTTACTATATTGCAGGCTCCTTTGATGTTTTGAATGTTTGAGATGAAGGTTGAAATGGTCAGGGGACATTATGTTGGGTGAAAAAGAGCGACCTTTGTGTAAGCTTCCACTACATCGAGATTATCACACATGACAGAGATCCTCTTTCTCTGCCACGTGTGATTCCACAGCGCGCAGCCACGACCACTGGGAATATCTCGTGTAGGGCAGAAGAAATGCTCCGGTGGAAAGTAGCGGCCACAGCCAGGCAAACCAATGGTCCTGGAAGAACCCCCAAAACCCACGGAAGGGGCAGCGTCCGTGTAGAAGCGGAGACCTGTAGGGGCAGAGACATGTCGGAGATGGCCATTGATGTTCCAGGCGCCCTTACGCTTAGAATCTTGGGTTGGAGAGTAGATAATCAGGATAGTAGGATGGTCGGGAAAGCCGTGTCTCGGACCGCATGAAGGTTGAGTGAGCAGTAGTGAAACGCTTATGCAGAGAAGCCATAGAAGGCGAGCAGGAAGATGCCGCGAGGAGGGCAGACATGTACTTGGAAGATGAGCCGGAGTTCAGCGCCGCTGCAGGATGGGCAGCATCACGCCAGTGTGCGCCGCTTGTCTCTGTGAGCCAGGTTACATACGTGTCTGAAAGAGCCGAGCCGTAGAGACAGGTGCAGCCCGGGAGCCCGCGGAGCGGCAGCGGCAGGAACAGCAGCAGCGGCACATGTAGTAGCAGGAGCAGCAGGAGCAGGCAGCGGGAACAGGCAGCAGCGGGATCAGGCATCAGTAGGAACGGCAGCAGCGGCGGTCAGAGAACCATGCCCATGGTTGTTTAACAGCCTGAGGAAATAAATCAACCCGAATCCGAAACATTCCCATGCGAATAACAGATGTCCCCGGAGCCATCTTGCTGCTTTGGTTATGGTAGAACGCATGAACGATCATTTTTCCATGCGTTCATTAGCTCCAACTCCACTTCAAACCCATTGCAGATTCACATTGGGCCCTTTTTTCTTTCTGCTGCACTTTCAAAATGCAACAACTGCAGTTTAGTTACCCAATTTAAACTAGTGACCTAGCTATTTAAATGCATGGCCCCTCCTTCCTCCTGCAGATAGACGAATTTAAATACATTCATTTAACAATAGTGACCTGCGAGTAATGAGATTAATGCTGTAAAGATGGCGCCGTGGCAAGAGTTCTGGTGTGTGCCGTCTGAAGCACGATGGGTAGTCTTTGCACATTTTTTATTTATTTTTTTTTTTTTCAACGTGGTTTTACTGCGAGTGGCAGAACATGAATCTGAATTAATGCACATTGCTCCTCTTATATCCCTCAGACAATAGAGATTGATGCCATTTAAGATGCATTGTCCCTCAGTTAGCTCAAACACGTGTGAAAACGGAGCCTGCAGACCAAGCACGGGGCGAAAACTGACGCCTGCAGTCAAGTGCGTAGGGCAAAAACCAGCCGCCTGCAGCCTAGACTCCGGGATTAATCCGTCCGCGGTCGGCACACACACTGTACTCACATGCCAGGAGACTTGGGAAAAGCAACGGGACAACGCGGCACCGCCAATCGGAGGCAGGGACACGCACGGCACCGCCAGACCGTCTGCGCGCGGCAGCAGACCACGAGGAACGAGCAGCACAAAAACCCGCGGAGGGGCCCCGCGGAGCAGCCCGCAGAGGAGGAGAAGCAGTGGAGACACGCGAACCACAGCAGGTGCAGGGACGCGGAGGAGGAGCAGACCACAAGCAGCCAGACTGAGGACAGCCGGGTCACGCGCACGAGCAACACGTGAGCAGAAGCAACCCCTCCAGAACAACGCATGCATTTGCGAACAGGTGCGTTAGCGACAAGCACCTTGCAGGCTTCAGAAGCTTGCGGACTTCAGAAGGCTGGGAAGTGGGTGTCTCCGGCTTTTAACTTGCTGTCCTGGTGGTTATTGGTTGATTAGATGTGGGCGTTTTGCTGGTGTAATGAGTAGAGGATGAGCAGGCTTGTAGATCTGGGCAAGCAGCGGCCGGGTCTACCACAGTGAACTTTCGCGAAGAGCTTCATTTTGTTATTAATGATGTTCGGATTGTAGGTTCACTCCCATCGTAGGAGACATGGTTTGTGAAATAATCATTTCAAAAGCATCTCAAATAAGAAAAAGATTTAAGATGAATCAGAATCATAATTGGACACTGCGGCTAACTTTTAAATATCCAAGTTGTAAAAGAATTTCACCTGGACAGCTGAATGTTTTAACGTTTCATTGTTTTGCATGTTTTAACACATTCAAACAAAAGTTTTGTTGATATACTTTATGTATACAATCTGTTTGTATAATGCAAGAAGTACTTTAAAATAAAACACCAGATGCTCTGCCATTACAAAATTATGTGGCTTCACATTTCAAATGACAATGTGTTTGTTATATTGTTAGATTTTTCAAAAATCTGCACTGGTAATAGAGCTTGTAAAGAAGAAACTTTGAGTCGCTTCATTTAGCTTTTACTTCATGTGATTTACAATTTTACTGGATCATTTCAGATAATAAGTTCACAGTTTGTATATACACATCTAATGCATTCAACAGAGGACCATCGGGGTGTGGCAGACTGTGTATTTCTTCCTCTGACAGGGAGCGCTGCAGCTGAACTTCAGGGACCACAACATGAGGTTGTCGATGACCACATGGTGCTGTCCAGTCAACACCATACTCACTGTCTACCTGCAATAACAGGAGATTGGTTGAAAGATAGGTTAAAAGGTTTTTTTGTTTTTTTTTTGCCAGAATTTGTCATTATTCAAACCTGCATGGGGTCGTGTTGTGCTTCACGCTCATAGCCAGACCACAGCTGAAGTGGAGTCTGATTTCCTTCAGTTCGCAGTCGATGGCAGTTCCAACCGCGTTTGAAAAAGGTGAGGTGCTTCTGAATGTGCGGCAGAAAGCTCCAGTGTAGAGCATAGAGATGGAGTTCAAAGTCAGGGTTCAGAAGGCCTTCTCTCTCAAGGTTGGTGAAGAGGGTGTAGAAGAGATCAAGCACTCCCACATAAACATCTCTCCAGAGCCTCTCTATTCTCATCGTAAAAGTCAAATAATTAATAAATATTCTGTGTCATTCTGTGAACATTTCTAATTTGGACATATACAGTTAACACAGGCTGTACACTATTACCATACGATAAACCTTAGTGTAAAAGTGGATGAGAGCCAGACAAAATATTGGATATTATGGAAGAAAAGGAAGATATTTTTTTCATGTTTTCGTTTTAGTTCAAATTTAAAAAAAAAAAACTGAAATTAATTACAGATTGGTAACAGACTACACTAAAAGTATAAGCTATAATTTCTACTCTCCATTTGTGTACCATCATAAATTTCACTGGTGTTATATGACTGAAGAACTCTCAGGATTTGTATGATAAACAATAGCTATTTTTTGTGTAAGTTTGGGCACAGGAGTGTTGTAATGGGACAGACTTTTAAATGGTCCTCCATAGTCCAATGAATACAGTGACTGAATTTAATATTCGTTAAGGCAAGAAAAGTTTATTTGTATAGCACAATTCACGTTACAAAACAATTCAAAGTGCTTTACATAAAAACATCAAAAGCATTACTGTGGGGTGCAGAAAAAAGATAAGATCAGTTAAGATAATTCTAAATCTATGCCCAAGAAAGTAATTTATCAATAACATTGTAACATTTTCATCTTACCTTTGATTGTGACCCAGGTCTCACTTCCGCCTCCGTCGAGCAAAGACGTGTCTCAGACCGCTCCTGCTTCTGACTGCTTGCTATCTCCTGTTTTTGTCTTTTTCCTGGAGTTTTGCCACAGACAACTTTAACAAGAATGGAAATGATTAACTGGTCCCTCAACGCAATTGATTCTATCTTTTCAACACGTAAGCGTGGGTCTGGAGAGCCCGTGTGTCCGGACGGGACTTCACCAGCGGGGTATACTCTTGACAGCTGGAACAAGTTTCAGCCCCTCTGTCTGTCGACCCTGTCCATTGAAATTCGGAAGACGTATATATCTTTGGCATTTTGGTGGTGGGAATCCTCCTGTTTGGGTTTGGAGCGATCCTCTTCTACCACAAATTCGGAGGCATGGCAGTTCGCAAGATTCACGACCTGCTGGCCGACAAAATTGATGGGATGTACAAGGAGCTTAGCCGCGTCGTGGTTGAGAGTGCCGTGTCTGGACAAAGGAGAGTGGTTTTGGTGGAACAGTTGATAAAAGATCTCGCAGCTCGTTCACTCGAAGGGAATAAAACTCTGGACTTGAGATTGAATGACATGGTTTGCCAGGCTTGAACTCTCTGACCGGCATGGATTTGCCCCTGTGTACGGGGTCTGAGGGTGCCGCAATTCGGTTTAATTGGATTTAATAGAATATCTGCCTGCTTTTAACTGCTACATTGCATTAATATAGTCCCCCTGAGGCGATGTGTTTTCTCCTCCTGTGCCTTCTCTCCACTCTTATCTCACATTCCTCGGCCAAAGCCATAATAACAAAAGTCCCATCTACAACAACTCACACTATTCAGTCTCCAGCTTGGATCCCCTCCCCCTGCCTCCCTCTACCTATCCATCTTGCTCCCTCCCTCCCCTCCACTCCTCACTGTGTTTCCGACTCACCCCCCTCCCTGACCCCGCCCCCCTCTGACAGCCACATTGGCCGGCTGTCAGAGGTGCTCATCCCGAGAAAAACTCCGTGCTTTATACAAAGCACAATGTGTCTATCCAACTGTCTGTGAAACTGTATGTTATTGCTCTCTGCTGTTTATTCTACTGTTTGTCGCATGGCGCCGTAAAGATGGCGCCGTGGCAAGAGCTCTGGTGTGTGTCGTCTTCTCTGTCTGGTGCACACCGGGGTAGTCTTGCACAGTTTTTCCAATGTGGTTTTACTGCAAATGGCAAATAAATGAATCTGAATCTGAATCTGAATCTGATTATGGACACTCCTGCCAGCAATATGTGAATTCCTGTTCAATCCTTTGTTGGCTACCATGAAGTGTGCAACATCAACATTTTCACCACCTTTATCTGATCTCACCCGAGATGGAATGCCATACACTTCAACAGCTCCCAGAAAGTGATTCAGCACTGTTGCTGCACGGTTGTTGGTAGCGGCACTCAAGTACACAATGAGACGACTAAAGCCGTCAATACCACCATGCACAACAATACGCCATCTGAAATACATATATATGAATACACACTAAGAGCAATGTCACAAATTGTAATTTACATTTCTGTTTGTCTGCTTGTGTTTTGGTGTGTTATTTGTTTGTTTGTTCATGTTTTACTTGTGTAATCACATCCATCCATCCATCCATCCATTTTCTTCCCTTTAATCCATTTCTGGGTCAGGGGGGTGGCAATCAGAGCTGCCACCCAAGTCTCATAGCACCAGCCCCTCACTGACCCTCTGCAGGTGGTGAGTCCACAGGAGGACGGCTGCTCTCTGAGTGTGAGCATAGCCTTGATCTTTCAGTGGGGGCTTTGGGCAAAGTGGGGTTAAGTGTCTTGCCCAAGGACACAACGACAGCAGTCATCAGTGGGAGTCGGTGGAGAAGGTGCAGAGGTGGGAATTGAACCCACGACCTTCTGGCCTTAAGGCCAATGCTCTACCAACTGAGCTACTGTCGCCCCTGTAATCACAATAAAGTTCAAAAAAAAAAAAAAACTAAACAAGTTGAGTTGTCCTGCTTCAAGCTTATTCACAATACTACCAGTTGGTAGATGAAGTGTCTTAGAAATAGTTAGATTTTTAAGATACCTTATCAGTTTGTGGTTGCCGTCTATGTGCCACAAACTGTTTGGCCCTAGTACAAAGTACTTCCTGCGCCTTTGTGGGTTCAGCTGGAGAGTCCGTACTAGAACTCCATTATGATCCACACGGTGCATGGATTCCTGGACACGCTGCCCTGTTAAGCCAAAAAAAAGGATCAATTTCAAGTCATGTTTTCCTTTCACAAGTAGTGCCAAATTTATGCTGGGTTTATGCAATACTTAATTTGTATGCGGATGCCCTGTGCGTTCAGGTGCCCAAGCATCATCTTATAGCCACAGTTGGGATGGTGCTGCAGAATTTGTGACACTGTGTCATCCAGACTGTTGTCATCTAGTGGAGTTAATAGATCGTGGACTCTGATAATGACACAGTCAGTATGACATCAACATGACAATGAAAACAAAACATCCATCCATCCATCCATTTTCTTCCACTTGTCCTGCCGGGTTGTGGGGGCAGCTGTTGGAGCTGCCCAAATCACATTGCAGCAGCCCCTATGGCTCCTCCTGCAGGTGGTGGGTCCACAGAAGGACGGCCTCATGGTTCTAACCAGGCTTGTTGGTCTCTCATAAGGGGCTTCTGAACTGCTCTTTGTCTGACCCGTCACCTAGGACCTGTTTGCCATGGGAGACCCTACCAGGGGCACCAAGCCCCCGACAACAGAGCTCCAGGATCATTCAGGCTCCACGTTAAGGTGGCGGTTCCAGGAGGGGGAAAACAAAACAAAACGATTAAAAAAAACTTTGAGATCACATCACATGACTGATATTGAGAATTAAACTGACAGTGATGCGGGCCTGAACATTACAGCCTAAAGTTGTTGACTTCAACGATAGGTTGTGGATATGTCATATACTTAAGTGTATGAAATTAATGTATAAGATGATCACTTTGCAAACGTATGAATATGATAGAAATACACACACGAGAAAGGTATACATTACCTTATTCCATACTGTGACATCCTCCGATGAATTGTTCTTTCGCACACTCCAAACAACTGAGCAATGTCACCAACTGTGTGACCCAAAAGAAGGTGAGCTTCAATAATACATGGAGGTAAAAAATAGGATTTACGGCCAAAGTTAGCCTTCTCGGTTTGTGAGAGGATGTGAAGCTGCTGTATAATTTGTTGAAGAGCGTCCAGCACAGTTGCATCAAAGTCTACCTCTGGGTCAGCACTGTGATGAACTAAAACATTTAATAGTCTTTCCAGCCGAAAGAGTAGATAGTCCTCAGGTGCATTATGCTCAACATCATTTGCTAATGGTCTTAATTGATGAGCAATGGCTCCTAAAAAACTTACATTCGAAACTGCCATCATACCACACAAAAGTGCACAGAGGATCTCTAGCTAGCTAACAGAGTACCGTAATGTGAGGCAGTAATGATCGAGACCAGAGTTCACGCAATCCTAACCAATCCTGTTCTAGATTGAGTTCAGCACCGCCCACCTAATTAGCATACAGGAACACAGAAATACATAAATAAATAAATGAAGAAATGTAGAAATACATAAATAAATAAATGAAGAAATGTAGCGACACAGAAATACATAAATAAATAAATGAAGAAATGTAGAAATACACAAATAAATAAATGAAGAAATGTAGCGACACAGAAATACATAAATAAATAAATGAAGAAATGTAGAAATACATAAATAAATAAATGAAGAAATGTGGAAATACATAAATAAATATAAGCAATAAATGGATAAATAAATAAAGGAAAAAATGTAGATATTGATAAATAACCTAAATAAAAGTATATTTATTTGATTTCAGAGTAATATTTAGCATATCAATGTAAATATTTAGGTTTTATTGTCCAAAATGAATGTATTTATTAATATATTCCTGTATTTATTTATTTATTTATTTATTTATACTTTAGTCATTTTTGGTCCTCCATAGGCTCGCAGCTCGGCAGCCGAAACATGTTAACAAGGTAATACATCCTAACTTGTCTTTCAAAAGAACTAAAAAAAGCATTTTAACTCAAGACAAAATGAACCTTTTTGAATCATCCGAGAGGGCAGCGGAGAACAGTGAGGGCGAGCCGCAAGACCCTCCACCTCTGCTAAGAGGGGAGCCCACTAAGCCCATCACTTGAACCTGGCTTACAGCTCGCACACACCACACGTGTAGCAGAGTTAAAAACCCAGGCTAAAAACCTTGGGACCCCTGCCCTAGTGTATACATCCAGGTCGTAAAGAGTGTTTTGTGGTTTACACCTACAACTGGGGTGCTTACACTTTATCCAATTAGGAGCAACTTTTCCATAGCCGGTCAGTCAGGATCTGTTTTAATTTGGAAAATGTGTCTGATTTTTTTATTTTTTTATTACAACTTGCCCTTGAAATGAGGCTCAATTGCTTGTCCCATCGACAAATATTTATTTTCGAAACATTAACGCATTTATTATCTTTTATATTTTTATAATGTTTCACAAATTTCATCTGCTGTATGAAATTTTTAATTCTATTACTTCCATGTGATGACATGCTTTGCTTCATTAGTACTCTAGTAAACTACACTTCATTAGAGTTGGCCTTTACACACCATTAGACAGACTTGTGCTCTGGCCATTAAACGCATCCTCTTCCTCTGCCAGACAAAGCTATCATACCTGCAACACAGTCCATAATTGCTTTAGTCAATAACCCGAGTCGGGACAGTAAATTGCTCCACAGACATGGCTATTTAGAAGAACCTTTGCTGAGAGAAATCCTATTTACAGTATTTAATTCCATCGGTGCTATTTTCCAAACTGTAAATACAAGTTTTTCATGAAAACATTTCCCTTTCTGTAAATCTATTCAATGTTGTGAGCAGATATATATTTAACTCTCCAGATATGCCTCTGGGAAGCCAGGCTTGCCGTATGATTTGGAAGTCCATAGTTATTAAACTTGGATGACAGATAAGGCTTATTATATATTGGTTTTACATGAGTTGGATAATAAAGCCAGGGAGAAAATCGAGTGTGCATTATGCCTCATTCAGTGGCGAGATTTTTTTACCTTGTGATATATCCACAAGTTCCAGTCGCAAAAGTGCAGATCCTCATATTACATTCAATACCTTTTGCTATAGCATAGCCAATATAAAATATCTAAAGACAAGCTTTAACCCCAAAAAGCAATACAAACTTTCAAACCACATTAAATGAGACAGAATCACCTTAGTTCCTATCTTCTTAGTTCCTATCTTGCATCCAGGCCTTTCTGAGCGGACTTTGCATATATTGCATAAGAATATAACAGTCGTAATTGCGAGCAGCTATCAATAGGCAGCTGAAATGTTATTTACAGTAATATTGCTTTTTACGTAAGCGTCTAACAAAAGCCAAAATCAGATAAGCAGTTTTGTGTGTAGTCTTTTCAGAGCGTTCCCACCCTCTTTTACAGGATCTAGAGACTGTTTAAAATTGCTTAAGGCACAACTATGCCACTGTTTGCAACGCTGGTTCTGCGACCACGTGCAGAGAAGGCTTGTTGATTCATGGCATTTAAAAAAAGGCCTCAAGCAGAACACTGTGAATCTGCAGTGCTATTTGGAGTGCGCGCTTTCTATTTATAGTTTTGTCAAGAGATTATAGTCCAATTCGGTATGTCATGTGGGAAAGTCAATGGTTAATTTATGCACTCGATGCTGCTATATATGCAATGGCTGTTTAAACATAGAACGGCAGGACAGCTTTGTCAGAATGATGAAATCTGTCATCATCCTTGGGTCACAGAATGATGAGAAATTATGACTATTGCCACCGTGTTGAAAAACTTACACCAACATATCCTATTATTTGGATTGAGAAAGTTGCTCTTTGAAGGTTGCCCTAAAGCAGGAGCTGAAAAAAATGAATGGGTGAACAAAATTATATAAATCAATCTAAAGAGAGCATAGTCATTTAGATATAATGGAATCCTTTATTTTAAATTGTCTTGTGCATGTATCGATTTTATAATGCAATGATTTGTCAGGTTGAATGTGTGCAATTTTTACCACGTTAGACTAATTTTCCCATGTCAAAAACAGACCTGGAGGTGTTTTTAGACTCTGCTCCAATGACCCTTTATCATTATCCCTATAGCCTCAGATGGAGTTAAATAATAGATTTTGAATATACTGTATTTATAATTGCAGAAAATGGTGGCATGGATTTACAGTAGCGTACAGCAGTGGTTCTCAAACTTTTTACACCAAGGATCCCCTCAGAAAATACTTGCCTCTCCAAGTACCACCACAAATGACCAACACCACACAGTAGCGTAGTAAGCCTAAGTATTCATCAAAAACAAGGCAGAGGTTTCATTCCTAAAGAAGTATATTTAATGTAATATTTTACACAGTTTCTACAGTAAGACTGCACTTAAATATAGGAAAATTAAATAAAAATTGTACTTAACTAATGATTCAATTAAAATTTTTCATTAATTACGAACTGCAAAGCTTCACTGTGAATGATATTCTGGAGTGGGATGGCCTTCTTTGTGCACCAGAAGGTTTGGACACTGGTGCACTTTTGTTTCTAAGGCTTGGTCTGCTGCCCTCTTGCATCTGTCATTTACTCACAGAGACATGTTCATATGGTTTGGATCAAATGATCATTTGTTGCTCTCTGTTCCTTTTGCACAGAACTGGGAAAATAATGTTTGTTTTTGCTGCTCCTTCTACATGGAACGTGTTGCAAAAAGACTAGAAATGATCTGATCTTAGATCCAGATTGAGACATCTTCAGTGAAATGTAACTGTTTTTATAATCCGTAATTTTATGAAATTTTTGTACACGAAAAAGAGGTTCTCATTGACTGCCAGCCATTTTTGATGACTTCACTGATTTTTAAGACTCACAGAATATTGTGTGCTATGAAAAATATGAAACCAGAGTCTGAAAGACAGGACTGTCTACTGTCAGCAGCAAAAAGAAGTTTGTTCTTAGTTTGTTTTGTTCTCCCGTGATCTCCAGTCGAAAAATATTTAGTTTGACTTTAGCGTCTCCTCAAACATGTCCAGGATCTTACATGTTAGAAAACAGCAACAACTTTTGAGAAAGTGTTTTTAATGTAAAATAGTTTTATGGCACACACATCCACAAAGTGTTGCTCGAATGTTTCAAAATATACTCATCCAAAAAATTTCAATATGTACATATTGAAAGTAGAGCCCATGACAAACTCTGGCAGAAAGAATGGCCAGTATTCATCCATTAGGTGGCGCTATATTTATGTCAATAAGAGTAAATCAAAGAATAACAAAATTACAATGATAAACACTATACATGACAATAAATCAAAGTGAATACTTATAGTATAAGTGCAAGAGAATACTGTTGTGTGTCTTTGTGTGTTTGGGCGCGCATGTATGTGCGTTTATGCACGCGTTTGTGTGTTTTTGTGTGGTTACATCTACAGAGCGTCTGTTTAGTCCAGCGAGCGCTGTGACCATAATTGGACTTTACCGCTGGCTCCTGGTGCGGACTCAGTGATAGTTTTAGCAATAGTCCACTTTTCTGTGGCTTTTTTGGGGTGCACCGCTGGTCTGCTTCTCTGACCCTCCACATGGTCTGCTGCTCTGACCCTCCACATGGTCTGCTGCTATGACCCTCCTCATGGTCTGCTGCTATGACCCTCCACATGGTCTGCTGCTCTGACCCTCCACATGGTCTGCTGCTATGACCCTCCTCATGGTCTGCTGCTCTGACCCTCCACATGGTCTGCTGCTATGACCCTCCTCATGGTCTGCTGCTATGACCCTCCACATGGTCTGCTGCTCTGACCCTCCACATGGTCTGCTGCTATGACCCTCCTCATGGTCTGCTGCTATGACCCTCCACATGGTCTGCTGCTCTGACCCTCCACATGGTCTGCTGCTATGACCCTCCTCATGGTCTGCTGCTCTGACCCTCCACATGGTCTGCTGCTATGACCCTCCTCATGGTCTGCTGCTATGACCCTCCTCATGGTCTGCTGCTCTGACCCTCCACATGGTCTGCTGCTATGACCCTCCTCATGGTCTGCTGCTATGACCCTCCACATGGTCTGCTGCTCTGACCCTCCACATGGTCTGCTGCCCTGACCCTCCACATGGTCTCTGGAGACACATTTACTGCTCAAACTGCCTCCAAATGTAGCCTGACCCTGACTATATTACTCCATGTCTGCTTCACCTCTGTCTCTCCTGCTCAGAGTGCTCTTTGACCAAACCAGGGAGTTCTGCTGCCACCTGCTGGCTTAATAAAATACTGTCTACAGCCAAACCCCAGACTGTATGATACAGGGGACACAGACTGACAGGAAAAGATTGAAAAACAATGTTGTCCTCAAATGACATCCATGGCTTTCAATGAGTTAATCTCAATGGGACGGTAACGCTTTATATTAAGGTGTGCTTGTTAAGTATTAATAAGGTATTAATAGACATTAGCAACATGCTTATAGATTGCTTATATGTACTTATAAACATATTAATAAGCTGCTCATTTCACTATTCTCTAAATGATTTTGTTCTAGTTATAAACTATTATCGATACCATGTTAAGGCCACTAACAATATGCCTATAAAGATATTAATACCCTGCTTATTAATAGGCAATAGTGGTAATAGGCCACTAAAATATGCGTTAATAAATTGCTTATTACACTATTTTGCAGTACCTTAATCTAAAGCGAGGAGCATTTTTGTTAATGCATAAAAAAACACAACAATGATCTAAGATGTTTTTATTTATTCAAACAGCAACAATTAAAGTCTAAATGAAAAAATATATGAAAATTAAGTTTGTGCCAAAAGTTTGTTAGCAACTTCAAGGAGCCATGATGAACCCACTCATGCTCCGACCTGCTCTGTTCATGAATTTGGCTTTGGCAAAACAGTGAATCAACTGACTTCACGAGCCTGAGAGATTAGCGGACAGGGGTGGGAACCTAAGGGTACCTCACGATACGATACAATACACAATACAAAGCTCACGATAAAGATTACAATAACGATTTTATCACGATATGACGATTATTGATATATTGGTCAGAAATATACAATATGCCAATTTATGGCATAAATAAAATAAAAAACTCTTTATTTCATGATAAATAGAATGGAGATGCGTAATGTAGCCATATATTAAGTATTGATACCAATAAAAACGAAAAAAAAGGAGAAAAAAAAACATTTTTATTTTTTTTCAAAATTGATATTGATACTTGGCAAATGCATATCGATAATCGAATCGCGGGAGAAAGTATTGTCACACCCCTATTAGCGGAACTCGCCTATTTTTGGGCATCGTCTGGTCTTCCCGGTTCTGCGCAGTTGACAAGCTCCCATGATGCTTTGCGCCAAATACGCGTGCGTGCCTGTCATGCACGTGCAAATAGGGGCCGCGCTCTGACCAATCAGAGCTGCTGATCAGAGTGGGAGTTAGAGCGGGAGTAAGAGCCAGACGAGTAGAGTTTGTGGCAGTAAAATGTGGATTTAAAGAAAACTGAAGGATTTAAGAAGAAAAAAAGTTCAGAATGACAAGGGACACTAAAAGCCCCACAAAATCCGACCTTTATGAAAGCTGTAGGTTCTCTGTCAGCTGAGGTCGAGCTGTTTTAGTTTACATTGAGTTCTATGGGGACAATTTCTGGGTAGCCCACATGAATTTAGTTTGCAGTACCACGAGAATCTCCCGAGCTACAAGCTAGTAATACCCTATCCAGTTATTATAATAGATCCATGTATACAACGCACCTGTGGCACAACCATGGAACTATAATAATAACTGGATAGTGTATTCCTAGCTTATAGCTGTCCCACCCATGGGCACAGGGGGCGCTGTGGTACCGCAGACTAAATTCACAAGGGCTACCCGAAAAAAGTCCCATAGAACTCAATGTAAATTAAAACAGCTCGACCTCAGCTGACAGAGAACCTGACAGAGAACCCACAGCTTTCATAAAGTTCTGATTTTCTGGGGATTTTAGTGTCCCTTGTCATCCTGAACTTTTTTTCTTCTTAAATCCTTCAGTTTTCTTTAAAGTGGTTCTCACCCCCGCTCCTCGGAGCTTACGTCACTCACATTTCCTGTTCAAATCTTCCTCTAAATGGGCGTAGCCTGGAGGACTAAAGGGGGGCGTGAACGAGACTGGGCCGTTTATATAGCTCTGGGCGGGGGGCTGCTGACGTCAGGTCTCAGGCGCCAGATTCAAAATTCAAATGTAGTAATACAGGTCGCCAGCAGATGGCGCCTCACAGATGGTTTTAGGCAGAAAGTTTAACTTTCAACTAATTTGCACCAAAGTGACAAAATTATGACCAGGATATGTAGACAACACTATTGGACACTCATTTATACCGTTTATCAGCAAAAAAAAAAGTGGATGTGAGGGTGAGTTGTCCTAATCCACATTTTACGGCCACAAACTCTACTCGTCTGGCTCCCGCTCTAACTCTCGCTCTAACTCCCGCTCTAACTCTCGCTCTGATCAGCAGCTCTGATTGGTCAGAGCACGGCCCCTCTGTGCACGTGCATGACAGCCACGCAAGCGTATTTGGCGCAAAGCATCATGGGAGCTCGTCCACTGCGCAGAACCGGGAGGACCAGACGATGCCCAAAAATAGGCGAGTTCCGCTAATCTCTCAGGCTCGTGACGTCAGTTGATTCACTGTTTTGCCAAAGCCAAATTCATTAACAGAGCAGGTCGGAGCATGAGTGGGTTCATCATGGCTCCTTGAAGTTGCTAACAAACTTTTGGCACAAACTTAATTTTCATATATTATACTTTAATTGTTGCTGTTTGAATAAATAAAAACATCTTAGAATCATTGTTGTGTTTTTTTCTGCATTAACAAAAATGCTCCTCGCTTTAGATTAAGGTACTGCAAAATAGTGTAATAAGCAGTTTATTAACGCATATTTTTAGTGGCCTATTACCACTATTTGCCTATTAATGAGCAGCGTATTAATATCTTTATAGGCATATTGTTAATGGCCTATTAACATGGTATCGATAATAGTTTAATAAGCAGCTTATTCATATATTTATAAACATATTCCTCCTTTAATAAGTATCTTACTAATTACTTATTAAATGCTTAAAAGAACTAGAACATCATTTAGAGAATAGTGAAATGAGCAGCTTATTAATATGTTTATAAGTACATATAAGCAATCTATAAGCATGTTGCTAATGTCTATTAATACCTTATTAATACTTAACAAGCACACCTTAATATAAAGCGTTACCAATGGGACTTTCCTGGTAAAATAAAAATTAAAAAATAACACAAAATCACAGATGTTTTTTTTTTTTTCACTGATTCTTTGGCGTACCCCTAGAGGGCGCCCGCGTACCACTATGGGTACGCGTACCCCAGTTTGAGAAGCACTGGCGTACAGAATACATCCCAATCCTGCAAGCTAATTAGAAGGGGATGGCTACAGGCTTACATTAAGAGAGAAATATTATGCAAATTATATGCAATAACATAAAATAAAACTTTGATAATCTCGCAATGGAGACATTTACATTGTGGTGAAACAACTGTGTAGGAAAACAAAATCTGCCTGTAACTCCCTATTTCCCTATAACTCCCCTACTCCCTACTTGTTTTTCCAAGTTTTAAATGTATTAATAGACCTGCCCTATATCATTCTTGTCTGGAAGTGTTTTTACCAGCCAACATCATGCATGAGTTTTTAGATACTGTCACCAACACCGACACCTTCAAGAAATGATAAGACCATAGTTGAACAAATATATGGAACTTTGTGACAGTTTTAGTTTCCTGTGGATTGGCCCAGAAATGACAGAGGAATTATCATGAACTAAGAGTTTTGACAGTTACCAAAATCTCCAGGATTCTTTACTACAATGTTTAAAGACAGCGTTGAAAGCTTTGTGAACAAGCCAGTAGGCTGGTTCAAAAGTTTGGAGGTCACCAGCAGTGAAGACTACACATGCAGCATGCACAGACTGAATATGTTCTAAAATGATGAAGATGCTGCTTCGGGGACTGCAATGGAGCAGTGTGAGCCAAATGTTTGTGTACAGCTACATGTACAGGATCAGGAACTCTTTGGAACGTTAAACATGAACACAGCCTAGTGTGAATGTAACTACTTCAGCCCTTACACCAGTGTGACATGTGAGTCCAGTTTCACCGCGGCACTGGGTCACCCTCAGCAGCCAAGAATATCTGCTCAGCTGACCCTCCAGATCAGGGCTTCCCCTTCTGCTCCACACCCAGCCCCTGGGGACAGTGCAGGACGCTATAACTGCTCTTCAAGCGCCTGGAGGAAAATATAGGCTGTATTTAAAGTGACCCTGATCCATTAGGAAGCATCAAAAATGTAAATCCCAATCATGTCCCAGTCTGTGCTTTGGAAACAGTCTTTGAGGAGAGACTGAGAGACTGTTTCCAAAGCACAGGCTGGGACATGATCTGCAGCTCTCATTGAGATGACATCGAGAGCCTGACACACTGTATAGAAGACTATATTCTCTTCTGTGTGAATAACACTGTACCGACTAGGAAGGTACGGTGTTTTTCCAACAACCACCCATGGGTGACCCCTGAGCTTAAAGCCTGAGTGGACACTGCCTTCGGCTGCCCTAGGCCCCCCTGCCCCCACATCCCCAGCACTCACCTCTGACAGTACACCACCGTCCCCCCCCTCCCCCTCCATCACACTGGGCCAGGTGAGGAGTAAGCTTATGCGACTGAAGCAGAGGAAATCTGCAGGACCGGATGGGATCAGTCCCAGGCTGCTGAGGACCTGTGCAGACCAGCTATCTGAGGTCCTGAACAACTACGGAGTAAAAGTGCTGATGGATAACTTTGCATCTGCCCTAAGACCTCAGCCTGCGCAGCGCGTGCAGCCGTCGAAAGGGAGAAAGAAGAAGCAAAGGGCACAGACATCACGACCATCTCCACCGACTCCCGAGGTCTCTGCACCCCCACCGCCTCAAAAGAACTCCACACCTCCACGATTCAAGAAGAACTCAACACCTCCAAGGTTCCAAAAGAACTCAACACCTCCACGGCTCCGAAAGAGCTCAACGCCTCCACCACCAGCATCATCAGCAGCTGCTACATCTTCATCAGCGCCATCAGCATATACAGCACCACCAGCAGCAGTGGATACAGCCGCAGCAGTGGCTGCTCCATCATCTTCAGCAGCAGCAGTGGCTGCTCCATCATCTTCAGCAGCAGCAGTGGATACAGCAGCAGCAGTGGCTGCTCCATCATCTTCAGCAGCACCTTCCCCACCTACAGCTCCCGTGAAGCTTCCCCCACTGCTCCAGGCTACAGTCAGGCCTGTACTGGGGGTTCCTCAACCACCTCTGTCTCCACCAAAGACTCCCTCATCACCTTCCATGGACCCGGCTTGGGTCCCCCCCGCTACATCCACTCCATCTAGGGAAAATGAGGACGACCTTTCCCTTTGTTTTCTATCCCCGCCTTCACTACTGGAATTACCGGAACACTCGGCAGGCATGATAAGATCGGCGATGAAGACTATTCCTCTCACACCCACTGTAGCCAGATCAAGAGTCCTATCTAACATTCAAAACCACTCCCCATACGTACCTCCAAAGCTACCTAGGGCGTCCAACTCAAATTCTCCCACAAAATCCACCCGTCCCTCCTCTAACCCCATAAGTATTCCACCCCCCCCTCCTGCTCATTTAGCCCACCTCCCCCCTAACCCAGCACCAAGAAACCCTCCACCTCCACTCCCCCCTCGTCCACCACCCAACTCAGCCTGCCCCTCCCCTAACCCATCACCAAAAACCCATCCACCTTCAACCCCCCCCCGTCCAACTCCCAAGAACCACCTGCCTCTCCATCCTCTTCCCCCACCTTCCCCTTCCCCTCTTCTCTCTAAGCACTAGGATGCACAGGGTCTCTGCTTCGCAGCCACTGGCAGTCTAGTTAGAGGAGAGACCTCAGAGACATTACAGAAAAACATCTGAAGTTAATCAGTCTAATCAGGAAAATCTAATTCTTGTTCCGTGTAAGAATCAGCCGACCACAACCGCTGATACTGAAACTTTGAAACTTGCTATGCTAAATGTCAGATCTCTTTGTAACAAGTCTTTTTTAATCAATCATTTTATTTGTTCTTATAATCTAGATCTTATGTTCATGGCTGAAACATGGCTTGACCAAAATACAGAAAATGCAGTTTTAATAGAAGCATCACCACCAAATTTCAAATTTGAATCTGAAATACGGGGAAACAAAAAAGGAGGAGGCTTAGCTGCCATTTTCAGAGACCACTTTGTCTCCCATAGAATGTCTCTTGGGAAGTTTCCGTCTTTTGAATATGTGTCTTTTAAAATACAACAAAAACAATCTAGTCCAATACTCTTCATTGTCCTATACAAGCCACCGCAGTCATGTCACAGATTTATTGATAATTTTACGGAGTTTCTTTCAGTTTTATGCACAGATTTTGATAGCTTAGTTATTACAGGGGATTTTAATATTCATGTGGATAATGTTATTGACAGAAAGGCAAAAGAGCTGAGTTCTGTTCTTGAATCTTTTGGTCTCACTCAGCATGTGAGCATCTCCATTTCTAATGCACTGCTGTCATTTATTTATTTTTTTAAATTTCTTGTGTAATTTTGAAAGTTTTAATGGTTTTATTCTTTTGTGTGATTTTAATGTTTTAATTGTGTTTTAATCTTTTGTGTGATTTTAATGTTTTAATTGTGATTCTGGTGTTTGTTTTATGTGATGATTTGTGATGTGGACTGTGAAGCGCTTTGTGTTGCCCTGTGTATGAAAGGCGCTCTACAAATAAACTTTGATTGATTGATTGATTGATGTGAGTGGCCCCACCCACAGCAGAGGGCACACTCTAGACCTGTTAGTTACTAAGGGGGTGAATATTTCAAATGTAAACGTGGTCGATGTTGCGCTTTCGGATCATTTTTGTGTATTTTTTGACATGTGTTTCACTAACAAACCACCAGTGGACTCTGCAACTGTACGAAGAAGACACATAAATGAAAATACGGGTGAACTATTTATGGGAATGATAAACTTTGAGAATGCATCGTATTCTACTGTAGATGAACTGTTTAACTCTGTCACCTCTAGTGTTTTGAATGTTCTGGACACCATCGCTCCTGTGAAGGTTAAAACAGTGAAAAATAAGCAGAAGGCGCCGTGGGCTAAAGCAGACTCGGTCAGGGCACAAAAGAGAGAGTGCCGGAGGGCCAAGCGGAAGTGGCGCAAGTCCAACCTCCAGGTTGACTACGAGATCTTCAAAGATAAGTTGTGCGAGTTTAACCAGGTGCTACGTAGTACGAGAGAAAGGTTTTTTTCTGAAATGATTGAAGGCTGCAGCAACAATCTGCGTGTTCTGTTTTCAACAGTTAATAGATTAACAAACCCCCCTGTTCAGATGCCATTAGAGCTAACTTCCAAACGTAAATGTAATGAGTTTGCACATTTTTTCAATGACAAGGTTCAAGGCATCAAAAACGCCATTGTCTCCAATCCACAGATAACCATCCAACAGCCTAAAAGGCTCTTTGAGCTAACTTACTTTGCACCTGTAAATGATCAAACTGTCCAAGAGATAATCTCCAGTCTGAGCGCCTCCACATGTAGCCTGGATGTACTACCCACTAGATTTCTAAAGTCTGTTCTGAGCAGTCTGTTACCTTCACTCACACAGATAGTAAACATGTCCCTTCATTCTGGAATATTCCCAAAGGCCCTGAAAACTGCAGTCATCAGGCCCCTGCTTAAAAAGAGCAGTCTAGATGCTACGGTACTTAACAACTACCGTCCCATCTCAAATCTGCCATTTATGGGGAAAGTCCTTGAAAAAGTTGTCTACCAACAGCTAAATAGATTTCTTATAATCAACAACTCATTTGATATGTTTCAGTCCGGCTTTAGACCCCACCACAGCACTGAGACTGCTCTCGTCAAGGTTACAAACGATATCCGGCTAAACACTGACGCAGGCAAAGTCTCAATCCTAATCCTGTTAGATCTGAGTGCTGCCTTTGACACTGTCGACCATGAGATCCTCTTACAGAAACTAGAGAACTGGGTTGGCGTCGCTGGCACCGCCCTAAGTTGGTTTAGGTCTTACCTTGAAGACAGGAAGTACTTTGTGGAGATTGGAAACTGTGTCTCAGATCATATGGCCCTGACCTGTGGAGTACCACAGGGGTCGATCCTGGGACCTCTTCTTTTCAATCTCTACATGCTGCCGTTAGGTCAGTTAATACGCAGAAACGAAGTTTCCTATCATAACTATGCAGACGACACTCAGATCTATGTCTCACTGACTGCAGGAGAACATGGACCAGTGGACTCACTCCTTCACTGTATCCAACAGATCAGTGAGTGGATGCAAAACAACTTCCTTCAGCTAAACGCAGACAAAACTGAAATGATTGTCTTTGGTCCCCAGAAACAAAGAGAGAGCGTCATCTGTCATCTACAGTCTCTCTCCCTAAAACCTTCAAACAAGGTCAGAAATCTAGGGGTAATACTGGACTCAGACTTAAATTTTAATAGCCACATCAAATCAGTAACATCAGCAGCTTTTTACCATCTAAAAAACATTTCCAGGATCAAAAACATAGTGTCTAAAGCAGACTTGGAGATTCTTATCCATGCATTTGTCTCCAGTAGGTTAGACTACTGCAATGGCCTGCTCACAGGTCTGTCCAAACAGGCTGTAAAACAGCTGCAGTACATTCAAAATGCAGCAGCTCGAGTCCTGACTAGAACCAGGAAGTACGACCATATTAGTCCGGTCCTCAGGTCTCTGCACTGGCTTCCTGTGGCTCAGAGAATAGACTTTAAAACAGCTTTGCTTGTGTACAAGTCTCTCCATGGCCCTCGCACCAAAATATATTAGTGACATGTTAGTCCCATATGAACCAGCCCGGACTCTGAGGAGCACAGGGACTGGACTCCTGTTAGTGCCCAGAGTCAGAACTAAACATGGGGAGGCTGCTTTTCAGATTCATGCTGCTAAAATCTGGAACATTCTTCCTGAAGATGTGAGACAGGCCTCCTCTCTGACTATGTTTAAAACCAAGTTAAAAACTGTGCTGTTTAGCTGTGCATACAACTGAGGGATTTTATATTTTTATCTTTCTTTTTAATGTTCTGTGATTATTTATGATTTTATTGCTATCTTGTTCAGCACTTTGAGTTGCCTTGTGTATGAATTGTGCTATACAAATAAACATGCCTTGCCTTGCCTTGCCTTGCCTTGCCTCAGCTACATCTACAACCTGAGCCTCAGCCTGGAGAAGGTCCCTGTTCTGTGGAAGACCTCCTGTGTGATCCCGGTTCCTAAAATAGCGCCAGCTCACTACAGACCAGTCGCACTGACCTGCCACCTGATAAAGACCATGGAGCGGCTCATCCTCACCCATCTCCGCTCCGTGGTCAGCCCCACCCTGGACCCGCTGCAGTTCGCCTACAGGCCCAACATCGAAGTAGATTACGCCGTCACCTACTTACTGAAGCGGACGCTCTCCGACCTGGAGCCCGCCGGGAGCGCTGTGAGGGTCATTATTTTTTGACTTCTCCAGTGCTTTCAATACCATCAGACTGGCACTGCTGCGGGGGGAGATGGAGGACGCGGGAGTGGACAGTAACCTCACTGCATGGACCATCGACTACCTCCCTGACCGACCACAGTACGTGCGGCCGTTTCTCTTCGCCATTTACATTTCAGAATTCACATACGACACACTCAGCTGTCCTCTGCAGAAGTTCTCTGACGACTCCGCCATCGTGGGCTGTGTGTCTGAGGGGAACGAACTGGAATATCGGTCGGTTATCAAAGACTTTGTCGACTGGTGTGAGCGCAAGCACTTGTGCTTGAACACCAGTAAGACCAAGGAGATGATCATCGACTTCAGGAGAAAACCACTTTCCCACACGCTGCTGAACATCCAGGGGGAGGACATTGAGCTGGTGGACAGCTTCAAGTACCTGGGTGTTCACATAAACAATAAACTGGACTACTCCCACAACTCATACTGGCCACGCCCCTCTCGCCTGGTGGTCTCTGTAAGAGGGTGTCCCATGTGTGAGACAGGAGGATGACCTGATGATGCTGTTGTTGCCCTGCTTTCTTATCTCAATGCCTCCTCGATTCATCTTTTGTATTTGTTTCAGGCTGACCACGCCTACACAGGAGTAACATCAGCTGATAAATGACACAACATCACGGCGGGTGATGCTGCTGAAGATGGCTCACAGCTCTGCAGCTGAAACTCCAGAAAACAACAAAGCACATTTTGAATCCTTAAAGCTGCACTAACTGACTTTGGGATTTTGAAGCCGCGGACCCGCTGGCCTCTCTCTTTCTGCTCCCCTCCCCGCACCCACGAAGCTATCGCCCCCACACACACACTCACTGTTGGGACGGAGCTAGTGTCTCCCACTATGGATAATACATGAATATGGATTTGCACATGGATGGCGTGACCATAAAACGATAGAACCGGGAAGCGCGGAGGAACGGGACTTTCTTTTGGATGGATGTTTCGCTAAGTAAGCAGTAACCGGTGATGAAGACACGAAGCTTCAGGTTAGCTCCTCTGCTTGTTGTGCTTACTCAGCTGTCTGTGCTAACGGACCTGTAGATTTCTCACAAAAGTGGGGGCTATTGGTCCGCTGTGATTGGTCACAATCTGCGACCCGAAACACATTCTCTTCCTTGTTTCATCAAAACTCGATCTAAAATATAATGTCACGCCAGCACAAATCTGCGCTAATTATTCTTCAAAAGGACGTATATCCCAATGCACTACATGGACATGGATAGCATTTTCGTAATGAATACGAAAATAAAGTCAGTTAGTGCAGCTTTAATTCATGCCAAGACTGTTGCAGGGGCAGGTGCTGAAGTTAAAAGGGGAACATAGAGTACAAAGATGATTTTCATGTCATACCTTTTCTAAAATGACAATATGGCCTAATTTTTCCTAAAGTAAAAAAGATAATGAAATCTTATAGAAATCATCCCTCTATTCAGTTCAACTATCCAGTTGACCATCAAGAGTGTAAAGTTCCAAAAGTGATTTAAGGGTAACACTTTACATTACGGGCCGGTAAGTCCATGGTACTTACAGTGGTACTTCTAGGTACTTACAGTGGTACTTCTAGGTACTTACGGTGGTACTTACAGTGGTACTTACGGTGGTACTTACGGTGGTACTTACGGTGGTACTTACGGTGGTACTTACGGTGGTACTTACAGGGGTACTTACAGGGGTACTTACGGTGGTACTTACGGTGGTACTTACGGTGGTACTTACAGTGGTACTTACAGTGGTACTTACAGTGGTACTTACAGTGGTACTTCTAGGTACTTACAGTGGTACTTCTAGGTACTTACAGTGGTACTTCGGTGGTACTTACGGTGGTACTTACGGTGGTACTTACGGTGGTACTTACGGTGGTACTTACGGTGGTACTTACGGTGGTACTTACGGTGGTACTTACGGTGGTACTTACGGTGGTACTTACGGTGGTACTTACGGTGGTACTTACGGTGGTACTTACGGTGGTACTTACGGTGGTACTTACGGTGGTACTTACGGTGGTACTTACAGGGGTACTTACGGTGGTACTTACGGTGGTACGTTACAGTGGTACTTACAGTGGTACTTACAGTGGTACTTACAGTGGTACTTCTAGGTACTTCTAGGTACTTACAGTGGTACTTCTAGGTACTTCTAGGTACTTACAGTGGTACTTCTAGTGGTACTTCTAGGTACTTATTGTGGTACTTACAGTGGTACTTCTAGGTACTTACAGTGGTACTTCTAGGTACTTACAGTGGTACTTAGAGGTACTTATTGTGGTACTTACAGTGGTACTTCTAGGTACTTATTGTGATAATTCTAGATACAGCTGTAACTTAGTAATTCAAGGACACTACAGTATTATTCCTATGTAGTAAATGTGGTACTTCTACATACATACATACAGAGGTCATTTGTAGGATTGTTTGACTATAAAACATAAAACAACATTATGTAAAACAAACGTCTTTATTAATATGGAATAAGTAGCACAGAAAGGACAGTATAAATACATTTAATGCATATTTCAAAACAAGTTTCAAGGACAAGGGAAACACTGCAAGAACTAGGTACCCAACCCAAGTAACAAGAATTACACATTACCAGGTACTTACCAGCCAAGTACCAGGTACTTACCAGCAAGTACCAGGTACTTACCAGCAAGTACCAGGTACTTAACAGCAAGTACCAGGTACTTAACAGCAAGTACCAGGTACTTACCATAGGGACTGGCCCATAATAAGACAAAGGACTTTAACATAAGTACCAGTGATAACACCAGTAATTATACAGTAAGTACCAGGTACTTACCATAGGGACTGGCCCATAATAAGACAAAGGACTTTAACATAAGTACCGTGATAACACCAGTAATTATATAGTAAGTACCAGGTACTTACCATAGGAACTGGCCCATAATAAGACAAAGGACTTACCCATAAGTACTAGTGATACCAGTAATTATATAGTATACCATGTACTTACCAGCAAGTACCATGTACTTACCAGCAAGTACCAGGTACTTACCATAGGGACTGGCCCATAATAAGACAAAGGACTTTAACATAAGTACCAGTGATAACACCAGTAATTATATAGTAAGTACCAGGTACTTACCATAGAAACTGGCCCATAATAAGACAAAGGACTTACCCATAAGTACTAGTGATACCAGTAATTATATAGTATACCATGTACTTACCAGCAAGTACCAGGTACTTACCAGCAAGTACCAGGTACTTACCAGCAAGTACCAGGTACTTACCAGCAAGTACCAGGTACTTACCAGCAAGTACCAGGTACTTACCAGCAAGTACCAGGTACTTGCTGGTAAGTACATGGTATACTATATAATTACTGGTATCACTAGTACTTATGGGTAAGTCCTTTGTCTTATTATGGGCCAGTTCCTATGGTAAGTACCTGGTACTTACTATATAATTACTGGTGTTATCACTGGTACTTATGTTAAAGTCCTTTGTCTTATTATGGGCCAGTCCCTATGGTAAGTACCTGGTACTTACTGTATAATTACTGGTGTTATCACTGGTACTTATGTTAAAGTCCTTTGTCTTATTATGGGCCAGTCCCTATGGTAAGTACCTGGTACTTGCTGGTAAGTACATGGTACTTGCTGGTAAGTACATGGTATACTATATAATTACTGGTATCACTAGTACTTATGGGTAAGTCCTTTGTCTTATTATGGGCCAGTTCCTATGGTAAGTACCTGGTACTTACTATATAATTACTGGTGTTATCACTGGTACTTATGTTAAAGTCCTTTGTCTTATTATGGGCCAGTCCCTATGGTAAGTACCTGGTACTTACTGTATAATTACTGGTGTTATCACTGGTACTTATGTTAAAGTCCTTTGTCTTATTATGGGCCAGTCCCTATGGTAAGTACCTGGTACTTGCTGTTAAGTACCTGGTACTTGCTGTTAAGTACCTGGTACTTGCTGTTAAGTACCTGGTACTTGCTGGTAAGTACCTGGAACTTGGCTGGTAAGTACCTGGTAATGTGTAATTCTTGTTACTTGGGTTGGGTACCTAGTTCTTGCAGTGTTTCCCTTGTCCTTGAAACTTGTTTTGAAATATGCATTACATGTATTTATACTGTCCTTTCTGTGCTACTTATTCCATATTAATAAAGACGTTTGTTTTACATAATGTTGTTTTATGTTTTATAGTCAAACAATCCTACAAATGACCTCTGTATGTATGTATGTAGAAGTACCACATTTACTACATAGGAATAATACTGTAGTGTCCTTGAATTACTAAGTTACAGCTGTGTATCTAGAATTATCACAATAAGTACCTAGAAGTACCACAATAAGTACCTCTAAGTACCACTGTAAGTACCTAGAAGTACCACTGTAAGTACCACAATAAGTACCTAGAAGTACCACTAGAAGTACCACTGTAAGTACCTAGAAGTACCTAGAAGTACCACTGTAAGTACCACCGTAAGTACCACCGTAAGTACCACCGTAAGTACCCCTGTAAGTACCACCGTAAGTACCACCGTAAGTACCACCGTAAGTACCACCGTAAGTACCACCGTAAGTACCACCGTAAGTACCACCGTTAGTACCACCGTAAGTACCACTAGTACACTGTAGTACCTAGAAGTACCACTGTAAGTACCTAGAAGTACCACTGTAAGTACCACCGTAAGTACCACCGTAAGTACCACCGTAAGTACCACCGTAAGTACCACCGTAAGTACCACCGTAAGTACCACCGTAAGTACCAACGTAAGTACCACCGTAAGTACCAACGTAAGTACCACCGTAAGTACCACCGTAAGTACCACCGTAAGTACCACTGTAAGTACCTAGAAGTACCACTGTAAGTACCTAGAAGTACCACTGTAAGTACCATGGACTTACCGGCCCGTAATGTAAAGTGTTACCGATTTAAGTTTTATTCATACAGTTTTTATTTGTTCGTGTAAATTTCTCCTAATATTGCTGCCTTCATACTTCACTCCTCTTCTCTACAAGCTAATCAAATAATTAATCAAAAAGCTTATTAAAAAATGATTAAAAGGTCAGGCTTTTTCTCCATCTCTATGTGATCACCAGCCGCCCCTCCCCAGAACAATTATAAATGAAATTCATTTTTTGCCATTACAAAGTTGTACCATTCATCCACCCCATTAGTAATGACCGTTGACTAAAATCATTAAAAAATCATTTTCCTTTCATGGAATTTGTAACAGTAATTATATTTTGATTCACTGGAAAATGTGCGATGTGACCACAGTGTCCTGATTCAGATGTTCCACTGGCGAGAAAGTCCCTGCAGTGTAATAAGAGCCTAATCACTTTAGCGGGGGCTTGTGTATCCACATGATGACCGAGCAATTGGTTAGAGGGGCATGTCCTGCACCTTTGAGATGGGATTTTCCTGCTTGGACGTTGAAGATGTCTTTGGTTTAGTCATTGCTTCTGACCATAAACCTCTCTGTGCTGAAGTCCTCCTCCAAAAGGCGCTTCCTTTTTTCGCTAATCTCCTAACACCATAGTTTTTCAATTTGTAACTAAAATATAATGGTCAAAGGTATTGATCACTGAAATTTGCTAACGCAATGTTACTTTTTTCGATGCCATTTGTATTTTCCTCCACTACGTCAATTAGAGCAATTGAGGTAGATCTATCTTGCCTGAACCCAGAGAGAAAATGATGCTTTTTCATGAAACCACAAAGTCTCTTGTCAAAACATTTTTCTAATATATAAAAAAAATCTGGGGAATGAGTCTATTAATTGGTGAAACAATGTTTGTCTCCTAATTTGAAATTGGGTTAAAGGGATTACTTTAACCATTTTCATTTAGGAAGGAAAGTAACTAAGTTATGTACAATCTTACAAAGCCATTAATATTGTGTGAAGTTTTGTTCTTGAATTTCCAAATTACACTTGGTACTTCCCTCAGTACTTGTCAGTGGGAGTGACGAACATTGTTGTGTTCTTTCTCCCCTGCTCTTCTCCCTGTACACCAACCACTGCACCTCCAGCCACGACTCTGTGAAGCTGATCAAGTTTGCGGACGACACCACCCTCATTGGACTCATTCTCCAACAACGATGAGTCCGCCTACAGGAGGGAGGTGGACCGGCTGGTGTCCTGGTGCAGTGGTAACAACCTGGAGCTGAACGCCCAGAAGACAGTGGAGATGATTGTGGACTTCAGGATGAGCACTGTCCCCCCGCCCCCACCCTCCGTGATGGACTCCCCCATCACCTCCGTGGAGTCCTTCCGTTTCCTGGGCACCACCATCACCCAGGACCTCAAGTGGGAGCCGACCATCAGCTCCCTCATCAAGAAGGCCCAGCAGAGGATGTACTTCCTGCGGCAGCTCAGGAAAGCCAAGCTGCCTGCACAGATGTTGGTGCAGTTCTACACGGCCATCATCGAGTCCATCCTCACCTCCTCCATCACCGTGTGGTTCGCTGGAGCCACAGTCAGGGACAAACAGAGACTACAGCGCATTGTGCGCTCTGCAGAGGAAGTGATCGGCCGCAGCCTTCCATCGCTGCAGGACCTGTACGTCGCCCGAGCTCGAGGCCGGGCTGGTCGTATCACAGCCGACCCCTCTCACCCTGCACATGGACTATTCCAACCACTCCCCTCAGGCAGGAGGCTGCGGTCCATCAGGACTAGAACCTCCCGCCACAAGAACAGTTTCTTCCCCTCTGCTGTTGGACTCTTGAACACTTCTTAACCTTTATAAAGTCACTTTACTTCACTGTACTGCTGTCACCTTACATTGTGTGCACCATGTGCCTGACTGTTGCACTGAGCCAAAGCAATTTCCAAGTCTGTGACTTCCTGTTACTTACGTGGCAATAAAAATGATTCTGATTCTGATTCCAACTAACCCTAACCTTTCTCCCACTAATGTCTGCTGTCGTTGTGTCCTTGGGTAAGACACTTAACCCCTTCTTGCCTGAAGCTCCCGCTGAAACATCAAGGCTGTGGCACCACTGACATAGCAGCCATCTTCCTGTGGACCCTGCAGAGGATCAGTGAGGGAATGATGCTGAGCATTGGGTGGCAGCTCTCATTTCTGACTTGGTTCCTAAATCCAAATCCACTTTATCTGTAAGGCACATTTTATAAAGAAAAGTGTTTCCAAAGTGTCGCACAGTTAAAAATAAAACTGCCCACCCTGACCTCACGTATTTACAATGTTAAAACCCATCGACTCCCCACATAAGGATGTATTAGCACCTACCCTCCAACTGAAACTGAATTCTAGAAGATAAATACAACCTTTTGAATCTGGGACCAATGTAGTATCATGGTTCGAAGTGCGTAGAATGCACGTTTGTTCAAAATGTTTCAAACCAATGTTGCATAAAGGCTGCTCTTTCCCACCATTTACAAAGTTACACTCACAGACACACCCACTGCAGTTACACAACCTCAGAATATTGGGATGCGACGGCCTGCTCATTAGTAAATTCTACCCCTCCTCCTGGAGGCAGCATAGGTGGTCACTGGGAGGAAGCATTGTTTATCCTTCCTACTTATTTTCTACTCAAAATGTTTTTTGTTTTTTTTTACATTTTATATTCCAAAGTAAAAAAAATATTTTGAATGGCCCACAAATGAAATCCTGTCATTTGTGGGCCATTTGCCTTGTGTGTGGGGGCTTTCATGTGACTCCGCTCAGTGCCGAGGAGGATGGGTCAATGGGTGAGCTGCTATCTCTGGAGCACAGCCTGTTTACTCTAATGAACACGACTCCAGATCCACTCCAGCCGATCGTCAAGAGGCCTTTTGCCCATAGACTGTGAGCTGAAGCCGCCGGGTCATGGAAACACAGATACAAAGAACTGTGCACTCCAGTGTCAAACACAGAAGCTCTGGAACAAAACTGAGAAGGGAAATTATTACAGCTCCAGTTCTAATTTGTGCGGAGATCGAAGTGGGATCTGACCAATATGAATGTACAGAATATCTTTCAAGTCCTTATGTTTTTGAAGAGCTTTTAATAATAATAATAATAATAATTGTATTTCATTCTCGCAAAAAGGAAATTACTTTCTCCAAGTCCGTCCGGTTCTTTCTCCAGACAAGATGCATTTTCAAGTCCTAATGCTAAAATTGTGACAATAATAATATGATGCTGATGTACCAAAGGATTAAGTATCTCCTTGTTTGTGAAAATCTTGAATAAGAAAATACTAAAATCATTTGTAATTTGCAATACTGCAACTTCAGAGTGTCCACTGAACAATGTCACTTTACTTTATCACTTATTATCCTGCCCTATATGCCCTATATTTTTTTGAAAGACTGGTATTTGATGCGTTTGCAGCATTTACAGCAAGTTACGAAACATACCCACAACTTGTTTGCTATATTTTGTGTGCTCCCTGTGTGCTCGTACTACTGTCCTGTCTGTGCGTTGCAACATTGAAATTTCCCCACTGTGGGACGAACAAAGGATCTCTTATCTTATCTCTAAGCTGAAGTACGACTTCACAAAATTCTCCAAGGCCCTCATTCTACTGTCTTCCACAACAGTACGCCTAAACATTATGACTTTATTCTTGTAAACAATGATATAATTGCATCTTTTATCTGGTAAATAGTGATTTAGTCACAACTTTAATCTCAAAGTTCATCATATTTTTTTTTCTCTCTTATGGTGCATTCAGACCGCAAACGCTCAAACGTTGATGCCCGCTTTTCAGACTCAGAGGACTTCACACCAGAACGTCCTGACGCGAGCCGGAAGAACCGGAAGTAGCCGGCCGGCTCTGATGCTAACAGAGCTATGCTAGCGGCTTCTTGTGTACAGATCTTCTCCAATATTCAGCTTTGCAGCGTGTCTTTGAACAGAGACTTTCCACGGGCTTTATATAACAGCAGTATGTGTTCACGGAGGTGCGCCATACGTGTTTTTTTATTATTAAACGGTATTTCCGCATCGGCGAACACACTCGAAGCAGTTGCATAAAGTCACGGGAGCATGACAACGCATATATTCACAAGCACACAGTCCGTCATTGTCAACCCTGGTTTAGTCCTGGTTTAGTCCTGATGTAGCTCCTGTTTTGGCTGTTAAAAGTATGTTCAGTCTGCTCGCTCAGACCACCAATGTCCCTGTGACCACTTTGCAGCTCTCTGATTGGTCGCTGCACGAACGTCCCGAGGAAAAGTTGAGCAAAGTTTATCTCCTGTGGGCGTCCATAAGTGCGTGCCGGGAGGTCGGTGCGTTTTGACGTGCAACGCTCGTCACCATAGACTTTGCATTGAAACCCAACGCGACGCATGATCCGGTCTGAACGCGGCTTTATACTCCATCGTAGTCATGCCATTGATTTATATGTCATTTATAATATTATTTTTGAACAAGTAGGAACCTAAATGTGTTTCGGCTATACTCTCTGTTGAGTTGCAAACAACAGTCTGCATAAAAACTCATGAAAAGTCAATTGAAGAAAATGGTTGATGAACGATAAGGTCGTAACAGCTGGGTCACTCAGCAAGGTTTGCGTGTTTCATGTGTGACCAGGTCATTGTAATACATCAATTAAACTAAGGAGACTCAAATTGTCAGTACAACATCAATATTTATTCCATGAGAGTATTAAAAGTAATGTATTCAAATGGTTAAAAATCATCAATTCGAGTTTCAAAACAGTTTAAAACCATGCAGTGCAATATTAGTCTCACAGCAAAACCATGCAAGAGGGGTGAGATCAAATACAAATCATTTTAACCCAATATATGAATAGACAGTTATGAGATAAAACAGTGGCCGGCTTGAAGTGCCGTGTTTGGATTCACTTTGATTCTCCAGACACGCGGGATAAAGAGGCCTGCAGGTAACTTAACCTATGGTCAAAGATTGTATTTGATTCAAGTTAATACACAGAATAACCTATTTATCAATGACAGTTTATTCACCTTTGATTCTCCAGACACCCCTCCCAAACATGGCTAACACCACATGAAGCTGTGGACTCTCCACTTGGCTTACTTCACCTACAGAGAGAGTTGTGCGATTATCTACACACTATATAGTTCTATAAACAGTTCATGTGTGATATTCACCTTTTAAGACTGCGCTGTTCCCCCTGGCTCAGCTGCCCTCATGCTCACTGCATGGTGTGGGTTGAGTGAAAGGCCCTGATTTCCCTCTCCCCCCATTTTGAAATCTTTGCCCCTCCCACCATTTCCTGTTTCCTGTTGCCCTGTCACACTCACCCCCACTTTAAAAGTTCACCGTCCCGGTGAGAGTTCAGATTTTCACCTCCATGATCTGAATGTAAACACATCCTGGCCTCTGACCCGAGCGGCTAGGGCCGCCTGACTATGGGCAGGACGGGGCAGGTTGAAGGGGTTTGGGTGCTGTCCAGCAGTTGGTCTTGCTGAACGTCGTATTTGAGAGGGGGGACTTGCAGGCGGAGGCCCAGGGGCGGCCGGCGGAGAAGGCCCAGGGGCGGCTGGTGGAGGAGGCCCAGGGGCGGCGGCGGAGGAGGCCCAGGGGCGGCCGGCGGAGGAGGCCCAGGGGCGGCCGGCGGAGGAGGCCAGGGGCGGCCGGCGGAGGAGGCCCAGGGGCCTGTTGCAATGGTGTCCAGGCAACCATTAGTTCGCTGCCCACATCACTTTCGTCGTCCAAAATGGAGCTGCCCGCTGATACAAGTGGTGGGGGAGATGGCTGGGGTGATGGAGGTTCTGGAACTGGGTACATACAAGGATACACTTTGATTTCCATTCTATTTACATTTGTCTCTGGACCAAGTTTGTTTGCTGGTCTTATTTTGTATACTGCACCTCTATCATCCAAACAGTTCACAATCTCAAAAATTGTATTATCCCCACACATCCTGAATCTTATTTCGTCCCAGAGGATCGCTTCTTTTCAAAATAAGTGTACCTGGGGCCAGTATTTCTGTCGCATTGGGGACTACCAGTCTATTCCTGCGCTCGGCCGCCATTTCCAACTGGTTTCTTGCGTGTGCATGTGCAGCTGCTAGTCGGGAATGGTGCTCCACTATCCACTCGTTCATGTTACCAGTGTCAACGTTTACAGCTGTGCCCAATAGGAAGTCGACAGGCAGATTTGGCTTTTGTCCAAACATTAATTCATGGGGGGAATATCCGGTGGAGGCATGTTCTGTTGTATTGTATGAAAAAGGAGGTGCGGCAACTGTTGGGGCCACTTCCGTTTTTTTCCGGGGGAAGTGTACGGAGCAAATCGTTGAGTGTACGGTTAAACCGTTCACATTGTCCATTTCCTCTGGGTGGTAGGTGTGGTCCTTGTCTTTTCAATTCCATACATTCTGCATAGTTGTTTTAAGAGGTCACTCTCAAAATTCCTTCCCTGATCGCTATGTATGCGTTTTGGGACTCCATAAACATATAGCCACTTCTCTATTAAGACTCTTGCGGTGGTGCTGGCCCTCTGGTCGGAGGTTGGAAAAGCTTGAGTAAATTTTGAGAATACATCAGTGATGATCAGGACATTTTCTCTGCCATCGGAGGCCTTTTCTAACCTTGTAAAATCTACAGCTACCATTTCCAAGGGCTGTGATGCTACAATGTTAGAGGGGAATGTTCTAATCTTGGGATGATTTGCCTTTGCCATTAAACATCGATTGCAATTACGGCAGTACTCTTCCACATCTTTCCACATGTTTGGCCAAAAACATCTTTCTCTCACCAGTTGAATGGTTCGATCACCCCTTGGTGCCCATGATCATCGTGGAGCTGTTTTAACACCTCTCCTTTGAGACATTCTGGAAGCAGCACCTGAAACACTTCACTGTTAGTCTTTGGTGGTCTATAACAGCGGTATAACACACCTTCTCTCATACAAAGTCTATGCCATTGTTGTGCAAGTTTTTTGACTTCTTTGGGCTCTCTCATCAGTTCTTGTTTTGAAGGCGCTGCCGTATGTTGAATATTCCACGTACTTTGTCCGCCTCTTGCAGAGTTCCCAAATCAGCCTTTTCGCGTGCGGAATATGGCCGCCACTATGGGGAAGGTGTGAGACGTGGCGTTGATTCATGAACGGTAATGGGAAACTTGTATGCAGGGCAACAAATGGTTGGGGGGGGACCTGGGTGCTGGCGGGAAAGGGCATCTGCATTTCTGTTTGCTGCCAGGGCGATATTGATTTCAAAATTGAATGCAGCCAGCTCAGACACCCAACGATGCTCTACAGCTCCCAGTCTAGCAGTCTTAGGTAACTCAAGGGGTTATGTCAGTATAAACTATAAAGTTATTACCAAGCAATTACTCCTTAAATTTGTCAGTTACAGCCCACTTGAGAGCCAACAATTCAAGTTTTCTGGAACTATAATTTGACATATTTCGCTCTGGTGGTCGGAGCCCCCTACTGGCAAATGCTATAGGCCTTCGCTTCCATTCTGATCTTGTGATAGAACTGCACCTAGGCCTGCATGACTTGCATCAATTTCAAGGACAAAAGGCTTACAAAGTCTGCATAGGCAAAACTGGGGGCACTGACAAGGTGTTCTTTTAGGGACTGAAAACCCCTGCTCACAGGCATCTATCCCATCTGTCTGCAATGGAGGACTTCGCTGGCCTTTGGGTTTATGTTTGCTCCCAACCACGTCAGACACCAGACGATGTAGGGGAGCAGCTAATTTTGAAAATCCTCAACAAAACGGACGATAATATGAGGCAAAACCAAGAAACGACTGCACTCTGTGGCTGTGGTTGGACGTTTCCACTGTGCCACCGCATTGATTTTCTCCGGGTCGGTAGCCACACCTTCTGAGGATACAACATGGCCCAATACTTGACTTGGCTCTGGAAAAAAACAACATTTTTTTAGTTTCAGTTTCAGGTGGTGTTGTTGTAGACGGGCTAAAACCAGTTCCAGTCTCTGTAAGTGATCAAAAAAGATGATGAGAACACAATGATATCATCGAGATATAACAGGAGTGATTGGAAAGACTGATCACCAAAAATGCGCTCATTAAGCGTTGGAATGTGCTCGGTGCATTGCACAATCCAAAAGGCATCCTATTGAACTCAAAAAGCCCAAATGGGGTGCAAAACGCAGTTTTGGCCTTGTCCTTTTCAGCAATGGGCACCTGATTATATCCACTCGCCAGATCGAGTGTAGAAAACCACTTGGCCCCCCCCAGGGAGTCTAATGACTCCTCGATTCTCGGCAGGGGATAAGCGTCCTTCCTGGTTTTAGCATTGAGGAGGCGATAATCCACACACATCCTCATGCTCCCATCCTTTTTCTGCACAATCACTATGGGGGACGCATATGGGCTGCAGCTCTGCTGAATAATTCCACTATTCAAGAGCTCCTGAATATGGGCTTTTACCTCTTCATACTGGGAGGGAGGAAGTCTCCGATAGCGCTGACGTACGGGGGACATCGTCTAACAAGGGTACTTCATGTTCAACCAAATTGGTACAACCCAGGTCCCCTTCTCGTTGGCTAAAACAGTTGAATATTTAGCCAATAGAGCTTGTCCCAGCCGTTGTTGTTCTGCTGTTAGGATAGGCCATGACACATCGGAAAGTCTAAGGTTGTGCCATCAGTGACATAGTTAGTTTGCAATACTGCCACGTGGCCACCCCCTTCATTTTCAATGTCACTGGAACTGGGTGTGATTTTGTCTGCACCACATGTAATGAGCCCAGAGCCATATGGGGTTTTAGCCAGGCATCATGACAGCCACATTCACAACTGGTATCTCTACTATTCCCCTGTCCATAGTCAAGAGAGATTTAGACACCAACACTCCGCTGGGAGGCGGTTTTCTTCTGGGGGCTCCAGCAACACTTGAGGGCAGTATGGTCTTAGCAGTGTTTGGGCATACAACAGGGATAAACTTTAAAGAGCCAGCTGGTACACACACTGATCGCCCACCACCTTTGCGATACCCAGGTATCCATCATTGATTGACTCAATGGATTGGCACTGTGTCAGTGCTCTTTCCAAGCCGGGCCAGCTGATTTAATTGGGGGAAACTCAAAAAGTTCGGGGCCTAATTGGACAAAAAAGTTCATTGTAACATTGCTGATTTATTCATAACCCAGCAGACCAGGAACTGACCTTTTTTGTTTTTGAGATCAGGGTCTAGGGGACTCTTAACCACTAAGACTCCCATACGAGGAAGATGTTTACCCAGGACAGTGATATCGAGTTCTAAATACCCGATGTAGGGAATGGATAACCCATTTGCAGCCTTAAGCTGTAACCAGTTGCACTGCTTCAATTTATCCTCGCCCTTTGACCTAAAGTGCTCCATGAAGTAGTGTTCAGTTATTGTGGAGACCATTGAGCCTGTATCCAGTAGGCAAGAGACATCTAGTCCTCCCCATTTTAACATCAACAACTGGGCATTCACCGATTAGTTTGCTTGAGCCTGAGCTCCCCCCTTCTGGTGTTTGGCTCTCCACACCAGAGGGCGCTAGTTTTCCTGCAGCCATGTTTGGGACTCTGCTACATCATTGCACTTGACTGTTGCCTGAGACACATGCTTATTTGTATTTGCGGGTGGGATTTGAGACCTACAAAAGCGCGCTATGTGCCCAGCTTTATTGCAGCGCAAACAAATGGGTTTTCCATTTGAGTCAAAGCGATAGGGTTTGGGTTCCCTTTCCTTCTGGGGGGCGCTTGGGGGTCATGGGTGAGGCCAATGTGTTTCATAATGGCATCCAACTGTGCTTGTTGTTTTAGCAGGCATTCTTTTAATTCTCCAAGTTCTGTAGAGGGTTGTACTGACATTACATTACTTTGTGCCAATGTTGTATTTCCAGAGTCAGAGTGCGCCGTGCAAGAAAAGGCGCGGGGCCTTAGTTTACTTGGGTTCCGACCCTCTCTCGCCATTTGATGGCGATATTACGTAGTGCAGTAAAAGTGACCGTTGGGTCTTGACTGATCTGACGTTTCAGTTCTCTTCTTAACAAATCATCTTGTCCTTGCTCTACAAATTGGTCACGTAATATTTGGTCAGAATTTGGAATGCCCCCTGGTGTTTTGTTTATGACAATGTCCATCAGTGATTTAAGGGCATGCGAAAATTCTCTCAAAGGCTCCCCCTCTCTCTGACTGCGTTGAAAAAATTGAAGCTGAGCAACCACATAGGACTGGGAACAACTGTAGTTTTCTGTAAGAATGGCAAATATTTTTTCTGCAGTATCCCTTTCCCTGAACTATGGAAATCAAGCTCTGCTTTAGCGCTCCCCTCTAGGTGATCATACAAAAAAAGAATCTGTTCAGCATTTGACATATGTCTACCTGTGATGCACCTACGGGCCTCTTCTATCCATTTTTCAACAGTTATCAAATCAACAGACAATTTACCAGAAAACTTTGCACATTTACGTTCTCTTGGCACATATACAAGTTGGGTTGGTACAGTCACTGAAGGGAAAGTGACATTTGATGCTGAAGCAGAGCCACCACTGCCACTTGATGGACCTGCTTGTGGCTCTGTGCTTTGTTGCGCCATCTGTGCCCTTAACTGTTCATTTTCAGCCTGAAGCTGTTGTACCTGGGTTAAAATGGCCTGAATGTCCTCCATGTTTTCAAACAGTCTCTGGTGATGATGGCGTCCCGAAGACCGTCCCGTTGATCTTGATTGAAGTTGACTAGCCGGCCACTGTTTTTTATCCCTGTTAACCTACTTGGGCTACTCGTTCTACAAAAATGAGTCTCAATTTTAAATCCTAGGCCAGCAACGCCAAGTGTGACCAGGTCATTGTAATACATCAATTAAACTAAGGAGACTCAAATTGTCAGTACAACATCAATATTTATTCCATGAGAGTATTAAAAGTAATGTATTCAAATGGTTAAAAATCATCAATTCGAGTTTCAAAACAGTTTAAAACCATGCAGTGCAATATTAGTCTCACAGCAAAACCATGCAAGAGGGGTGAGATCAAATACAAATCATTTTAACCCAATATATGAATAGACAGTTATGAGATAAAACAGTGGCCGGCTTGAAGTGCCGTGTTTGGATTCACTTTGATTCTCCAGACACGCGGGATAAAGAGGCCTGCAGGTAACTTAACCTATGGTCAAAGATTGTATTTGATTCAAGTTAATACACAGAATAACCTATTTATCAATGACAGTTTATTCACCTTTGATTCTCCAGACACCCCTCCCAAACATGGCTAACACCACATGAAGCTGTGGACTCTCCACTTGGCTTACTTCACCTACAGAGAGAGTTGTGCGATTATCTACACACTATATAGTTCTATAAACAGTTCATGTGTGATATTCACCTTTTAAGACTGCGCTGTTCCCCCTGGCTCAGCTGCCCTCATGCTCACTGCATGGTGTGGGTTGAGTGAAAGGCCCTGATTTCCCTCTCCCCCCATTTTGAAATCTTTGCCCCTCCCACCATTTCCTGTTTCCTGTTGCCCTGTCACACATGTTTTGTTGTTTTTTATCTATTATTTTAGTAAGTAAGTTAGTCATCTTTATTTATATACCGCCTTTCACGGATCAGTGTCACAAAGCAATTTGCAATTGTGGGCATTTGTCCTCTCCCTCCACACAGAGATGGGAGTGGGGTCGCCAGAACAGGAGGCGCATTCCAGACCTATTGCACATGTTTTCATTAGTAGGGAAAATCAGAGCACCTGGAGGAAACCTACGCAGACACTGGGAGATCACGCAAACTCATCTCAGAAAGGCCCTGTTCCTACCAGGATTCGAACCCAAGACCTTCTTGCTAAGAAGTGAGAGTGCTATCCTCTCACCCACGTGTCTAAGTGTGATTTATGACGCTTATGGTTGACGTTGGCAGATTGTACAAGCGACACTAAAATAATGTTTTGAGCCATCAGTAAAACAGACTCTTTATTGACTACACGAGGATGTGGAAATAAGAAATATAAGGACGATAATACTATTCATTCAGGATATCTCCAGGTCTAAAGCAAGTAAGGTCCATATTTTGACAGACATCCAGATGCAGTAAATACATAGACAAACAGACAGATGCAGTAAATACTGGTTTTTAGAGGTTTTCCTTTCTGATGCAGGGTCTAACTCAAGGACAGTGGTGATGATCCAGGACACTGAACATTCAACAACATTTATCAACATTCACGGACATTGGTCCTGTGCTCCTTATGGATCAATACCAATATGTTTTCTATCATTGCTTTTTTTTGTATTTCAACTGTTTGATTCTCTGATCTGTGTTGGCAAATTCAACAATTGTGTAAAGTCCTCCAAGATAACTACTGTTGTGATTTAGGGCTATACAAGAGTAAATGGAATTGAATTGAGCAGAGTAGTTACATAGACAGACAGACAGGTCACAGTGGTGCACAGGGACAGCAGCCTCTTGATGCCATAAGCCGGAGCCATGGCACGCATCACACATTACATCACGGCTTCTCTGTGCCACACGGTCACATGACACAGCACCGGAGCAGACCAGACCAACGCTGAACGGAAGAGGATTTTTGCAGTGAGGCAATTTCCTGCCGGTGTTCCATTGTGACTTTTAATCTTGTTGAGCAGTGTTTGGTGGAGTGATTAGTAGGGAGAGGGAGTAGCGTTTGGACCGGTACAAAAGAGCTAAATGAGTTCATGGAGGTATTTCATTCGTAGGGCAAATATTGTGAGTGTAAATTAGGTTTGCAATGCACTCTAATCCACAATGCACACTGTAGGCTGAATTTGGGCTGAAAACGTTGAGTTCTACTTATGGAACACATCTTAGCAGCAGCTTAGCTTTATCTGCAGTAATATTGGGAAATGTTCTCTCAAAATTCTCCAATTTGTTTTGCACTTTTCTGCTGAATATAAATCATATTTATCCGTCCTCTGTTAGCTTGTACACATTCTAAGTTTAATCACAGAAGTAAATGGACTTATGAACAATATTCTCATTTTCCAAGTTTAGCATACTGTATTTTCCCTTTATGTCAATGATTTGTGCACATTTATAATTAAATCATTGGATAATAGGCGTTTGAATCTTGCTCTATTTCTTCAGAGTGATGATGTCGCCATAGACGCTCCAAAACTAAATCGTACATATTTGGTTGAATTGTGCAGTAAATATTCCACATTACAAACCATTGAAATCCATGACTGCATTATGGAGATCAAACTATATCATTTCCATGCAGATGTGTTTGTTAGGTCTTCGTCGAGGTCAACAACTTATCGAATGCTGAACTGACCAATCAAACTCCAGTGTTCAAAATGAAAATAGAAAAGAAAACACACCACGCCTGTCTGACGCTCACAATGACATCACTGGTCATCATCTGGCGTTACAGGCAAAACCACGAGGTGAGTGACAGGGGGATTACAGTCTGGTTCCACAGGGAGGGGAAACAGAAACTTCAGCTCAGCTTGTCCTAAAATAACTGGGATGGTTTTGGTGCAAGTGAAAATCTCAGCGTGCTTGGAGCAGTCGTAAAAGGAGGTTAGGACCTGTGGCTCTGGACCGTCATGGCTGGAAGAGGAAAACAAACAGGACAGATACAAAGAGACGGAGAGCGAGGGTCAAGACAACTCCTGGGAATTTTTTTTTTTGTTACAGCCCAAATAACCACTAAATACATGTATATTATGTATATTTGGATTACAACATTTTTTAGAGTTCAATCCCAGGACAAGTCCAATGCTGCAATAAACTAAATAGCCGCTTCTTGTTTTACTGTATACTCTTACATCTCCACCATCTCTTTCCTCCATTATTTTTTCAAGCTAACAAATATTGACTTGTCTACAACATTTCCATGTATGGGTTATATATTCATCTGTTGTGACACATATTTTCAAGTAAATTAATGCACTTTCCTGTCTGTGTGTCCAGACGTTTCGCTGTGTTCCTCCATTAGAATAAATGTTTATCAGCGTGATGATAACACCAGTGTGACTGAGCTTCCTCTAGTCCGGTACTGACCACCTTCAATCCAAGAGTTTGCATGAGTGAGAAAGTAATTAAATCATGAGTAAACAGCCTCTTCTTAACTCAGTACTTTTGCACTTTTGTTTATGAACTCACTCGCACTCAGAAAACCTGAATTATCATGGTTCCCATGGTTGGCCTATTTGTTATGCATAGTCATTGGGGACTAAGGACTAGTCGTTCTGATGGCTTGTTAGTGCTCTGTGTATAATAAAGCCTATTATCATCAATAGGCTATTGTTCACCTCTTCTGGGATTATGTTTCTCTTTAAAAGCAGTGTTTTTTAGGATGTCCATGGGCAACTCAGGGCAAAGACATTCTTATTTGGAATTTATTGTAAAATAGTTTGGTTCTAACTGAACCAAACTGTTGAGAGCAAGGAACTAGTTAGATAGATTTTTGTTGTCATGTTGCCATTTAAGTAACACCCACCTTGAAAAAAAGACTTATTTGTTTATATTGTATTATCATAGTCAATGTATTACTGCCTTTTGGGACTACATAAATGGCTTTTTGAAATATTCAATTTACTTATTACTTTTGTCACGAGCTGGTTCTAGGCTTGTGGCAAAATGAGGGACATAGAGGTATGGGTATTTAACATATTTATTTTAAATAATAACAACAAAAACATAGATACAAAATAAAGAATGAGGTGTGAGTATGTGAACAATGAAATGTGAGGCACTGACTGCCTCGGGTACAGGGATGAGATCCTCAGACTTATTATGAGACCATATGGGGGTACAGTTGGCAGTAGGTTCCATTGATGCAAGATAATGTAAGGCCTCATGTGGCTGGTGTGTGTCTGGGACCTCAAGTTAGTCATTACAGACACATGGAGATTACACATACTACTGAGGCTCATCCAGGCTCATTTGGAGGTTTTCTTTTTCGGATCAGCTGTGAACAGATTTTCCACTTTGATGCTGAGCCTTTTTTCCTGACCTCCACGAAAGGAGGGTTTGGATTTCCATTATTCTCAGAACTCATGTTTTATTTTGTTCCAGTTCCAGAAGTGAGAATCTGATAGGTAACAGACTCCTATATAACCTAAGCAGATTGTCCTATTCTGTTCCAGCGCACATTGAGTGAAAGGCAATGCGCACACCAAGACTCTTTCATAACACATAATACACAGACCTTGAAACATGACTGCTGCTTCCCCACCACCACCCCCACCTGTAGTCACACGGACCACAAAATATTTCACACTGCAAATATTAGCAACTGCTCTGTCATTGGCGGAAAAAGGCAGCTCCGCAGCACCTGCCTAAATGACATAACGGGGTGTTAGCAGATCGTGTTGGGCGCATGCTCCACATTCCAGGCAGGACACCCTTGGCATGATCTCACTCCGGCCTGGGAAGCCCCACACTAGAAGCCCCTAAAATCCCCCCTCCCCCGATAACTTCCCTTACACCACTTGACTTTACGCCACAATTCCACCGCTGCTATCCCATGCCATTTCCCCTTCCCTCTCAGGTTAAAAATAAAGTCTGCATATAGGCCCTGTTGACATGTCTCCATGGGAACCTGAGATGACACATAGGGAGCAGTTCTGAGCATGACGTGAATTCGAGAGTTGGTATTGGAATGGACATACTGTAATGTGCTTTTAAATCTCAATATTAATTTAAATGAGCTTATACAATGAATCAAGTGTGGTCCCTGCCAAGATGTTATTGCAACACAGTGTTGACATAGCAGCAGATGTCGTTACAGAGCAGCATTTCCAAGTTTTTCAAAATGCCTGAATAATGGAAAACAAGAACTGAAGCCAAGTGATGGTGGTGGAGTTGTCTGCACTGTGGTGGCTTGAATGTAACAAAATAAAGATGAGCGTCCTCTAAAAGAAGAAGAAAAAAGAAAAGAAGCTACAACAATTATATTCTTGTAAAAAACTGTATTCAAATCTTTCCAAAGGGGTTTAGGGATACTTTGGTTAATTTTAGTTATGTTTAATGTGCAAAGGTTCACACTCAAAAACACACTACCAGACTGTGAGTGATTGAACAAGACCAACCTGGCTTTCTCCACTCTGGTAGAAACTCCGCAATATCTTTGTATTAAGACCGTATCGACAAGGAATATCAGTGGGAAAAGTTTGTTAAGATTGCCAGGATCAAAAACATAGTGTCTAAAGCAGACTTGGAGATTCTTATCCATGCATTTGTCTCCAGTAGGTTAGACTACTGCAATGGCCTGCTCACAGGTCTGTCCAAACAGGCTGTAAAACAGCTGCAGTACATTCAAAATGCAGCAGCTCGAGTCCCGACTAGAACCAGGAAGTACGACCACATTAGTCCAGTTCTCAGGTCTCTGCACTGGCTTCCTGTGGCTCAGAGAATAGACTTTAAAACAGTTCTGCTTGTGTACAAGTCTCTCCATGTCCTTGCTCCAAAATATATTAGTGTTAGTCCCATATGAACCAGCCCGGACTCTGAGGAGCACAGGGACTGGACTCCTGTTAGTGCCCAGAGTCAGAACTAAACATGGGGAGGCTGCTTTTCAGATTCATGCTGCTAAAATCTGGAACAATCTTCCTGAAGATTTGAGACAGGCCTCCTCTCTGACAATGTTTAAAACCAGGTTAAAAACAGTTCTGTTTAACTGTGCATACAACTGAGGGATTTTATACTTTTAGCTTTCTTTTTAATGTTCTGTGATTATTTATGATTTTAATGCTTTCTTCATTTGTTCAGCACTTTGAGTTGCCTTGTGTATGAATTGTGCTATACAAATAAACTTGCCTTACCTTTCCTTATACCCATGTTGGCTTTTTACATAGACTGGAAAGTGTAAAAATTAAAGAGTCAAAACTCATTTCCAAATATTTTCAAATTTGGTCGAAGTCTTCATGATATGCCAGCTCAGTGCCCAATTTTTTTGTAGGCGAAACCCTTGAGGTTGTGCTGTGGGTATGAGGCTTAGGGATAAGAGCACACATACTTTGTAATATGATTTTGTTTTGCTTCTATTGTTTTTCCGTTTCCAATTCATTTGTTTTCCCAAATCCGACCCGGGCCTTTCCATATTCATTATAAATCCTTCATTTTCTACCTAAAAGAGACATGTTCTTGGCCTGTGATGCCTTGCATGCAGGTAACTTCACAGAAAAATCCAACTCCATTGATTTTTTTCCCAGTTTTCCCTATTTCTTTACAAATTTGACACTTGCAACTGAATCCAAAGCTTTAAAATAATCTATCCACACAAGTACTTTATAATGCACTTACATTACATGTTTGCACAATCCAAGATCATCAGTGTCAGAGTGATCATGAAAACAGAATCATCTTAAAATACGCAGATGACTCAGTTATTGTAAGTCTACTTCACAAAAATGAAAGTCAGCATGGCCCAGTTGTTGAGGATTTTGTCAAATGGTGTGATGAGTCTTATCTTCTCTTGAATGTTGCAAAAACAAAAGATATGATCATCGACTTTAGGAAGAGCACTCTCCCACATGTTGTAACATATATAAAGGGACAACAAGTGGAGTGTGTGGAGTCCTACAAGTATCTTGGAACAATTATTGATTGCAAACTGAATTTTAATGAAAACTGTGCTGCTGTTTGTAAAAAGGGCCACCAACGACTGTATTGTCTTCGGAAACTGTCCTTCTTTCATGTAGATAAAACTGTGATGACACTGTTTTATTGGGCATTCATCGAAGCGACCCTAGCTTTCTGCCTGGTCGCCTGGTACGGGAGCTCTTCTGTTAGAAACAAAAACGCCTTGAATCAGCTCGTCAAGTGGTCAAGTAAAGTCATTGGCCAGCCTCAGACCAGTTTAGACTTTCTGCATGATAGACAGTTAGAGAGGATGGCACGAAGCATCGCAAAAGACTCAGAGCATCCTTTGCACTCAGAGTTTCGATTGCTTCCGTCTGGGCGTCGGTTTTTGATGCCAATGAGCCACACGAACCGTTTTAAGAAAAGCTTTGTTCCCGCTGCCCTTTCCTTTATGAACAAGTCGGGATCAAACTGCCCCTGACACAGGTTTTTTATCTTTGTTACTGTCAAGTTACTGTTTTGTATTTTATATGTATGATGTTTTATCTTTGAAATGTGTTTTAATGTGTCGACTAGTTCTCAGAATTGCAAAACGAATTTACCCACGGGTACAAATAAATTAACCTAACCTAACCTAACCATCATTCCATCCAATCCCTGGTTTGTCACAGCGTTTTGACCATCTGTCACCCTATACCGGAAACCAGCCTTTAGCCATAACAATGACCTCTCAAAGTCCTCAATTAGTCCTATCACTAGTTTCCATGTGCACATATTTTTGGCCTCTGTCACATCTTTGGATCAACTATCAGACACAAATCTGTAACCCATATTAATACAAAGTCAGAAAACAAAGACTTGAAAGAATGTCACTTTGGATGCCATGAGTCCAAAACATACAGTATAATCATTTCACATTTAAAGTTGTATTACAGAAATACATGAACTTTTCCACAACATTCAAATCAAATGAGTTTCACCATGTTTTTTTAACCACTTACTGGAAAAATAATTGTTAGTGACAGCCCTGATGAAAGTGTTTGGGCCGGTGTTGTGTTGTGTGTGTGTGTGTGTGTGTGCGTGCGTGTGTGTGTGATGAGTGAGAGAGGTTGGACCCAAATAAGCATGTGCTTTGCCCAAACAATTCATTGCTGCTTATTTTGTATCCTGTTTTTTTTTTTTTTTTAGTTTGTAGTTTGCTTGTTTGATATATTTTCATGTTGTTGGAAATATCAGCCTCTGGTCTTCAAGTGTAAATGTGCATCTGTTGTGTGACACACACATATGATCTGAAGACCATCGACTATCCAGCAGATGTGACATACAACTGTAACCTGGCAACCATACTGTAAATACAAACTTAAAACAACAGTAGCACTCAATATATTTGCAAATTTAGGAATTGCATATTTTGGTCTGTGAGAATAAATCTTGGAATTTCACATAGAACATAATAGCAATATAACGTTTGGTGATAGCTTGATATTGGAAATAATCCATAACCACTGCTCTAAACGGTTCAACCATACAACTACATTTGCTTAAATTCTATATTTATATATCTATATCTAAACTGTATCAAAAGAATAAGAGTTGCACGTTGAAATACAGAAGTTTCAGGAGGGCGACAGTAGCTCAGTTGGTAGAGCATTGGCCTTTGGGCCTGAAGGTCGTGGGTTCGAGCCCACCTCAAGACCTACTTCACGACTCCCATTGATGTCTGCTGTCGTTTGTGTCCTTGGGCAAGACACTTAACCCCACTTTGCCTGAAGCCCCCACTGACAGATCTCAGCTTGTGTGGACTCACCACCTGCAGGAGGATCAGTGAGGGGCTGGTGCTAAGTGTACTGGTTGCAGCTCTGACTGCCACCCCCCCCCCACCCAGAAATGGATTAAGGGGAAGAAAATGACCTTAAACTCAACCAACAAAAGTAATAGGTTGTGTGAAAAGGCAAAAAGCCAACACAGTCTCCCTTCCCCGGCCTTGCAGCAGGAGCAGCCCGCGCTTGTCATTTTGACACCCTTTCGGAGACAAGCACAAACACGTTCTACTCATCGATAATTGGTCTCCCGAAAACAGCAGCGCGTCCGTCGGCTTTTCCAACCGCTCCGAGCCTTCTTTAAAACTAACATGAATAATGGAGTGGCCTTTGCGTCAGTGTTTGTGCAGGTAACAATGTTGGCATGTCAGTCCGAGGCACCTGATCCACTCTTCCAATGACATGATGGAATATGTTAGGCGGTGTTCGCTTTCACCAGGTAAAGGCTGCAATATTGATGAGGAGGGTGAGGAGCTTTTTCCACTGCCTCAAGCCTCCCTCCTCCACAATCAACTAAATGTGCAGCCCACTGTATGTACATCAACTGGAGAATGAGTGAATTAGAACAGGAATAAAAACAGGCATAAGGTAAGATTTTAATGAAATAGAATACAGCTTACAATGTGAAATCCATATTTACCAGACTCATTAAACACATGCAAAAGGAGTTATATCAAGCCTTTCTTTGTTACAATGTTTATAATTTGCTCACAGCTTGTAAAAACTCAGATAAAACATCTCAGAGGGCTGTAGGCCATCATCAACAAAGGCATGGCATATTGCATGTAATTAGTTTTTATCACCACATTCACATTCACAGATGAGTTGCAGTAATATGTTTACTTTGAAACAATATTTTAATTTCTCAAGTTTCACAAGGTGTTTTGTGTAGTTGGTTGATAGCCTGGTAGTAGGGCTTTAATTCGGCAGATTATTGTTGCACTTCATCAATCAGTTGTTTAGATCCTATCAGTTGCTATTGTATATTATAAGCCTGGCATGAAAGAGAGTGTAGGGCTTAAGGGGACCTATTTTGCAAAATCATCTTGTTGCAAATTCACTATAGGACATTTGAGAAACCAATTCGTTTCCAAGGTTATGCACAAGAGTATGCATTCCAAAAAAAAATCTTCACCACTAGTAGTTTAAAATGATAAAAGATCAGCAGTCAAACTAAAGCAGAAAACCATTAAAATGGAGAAAAAGAAGAAAAATCACAAATGATCACACAACTAGAGAATACAAGTGGGTCTTAAAGCTGGGGAACATAACTTTCAAGTCACAACAAAATGAGAAAAAAAAAACTAGTTTTCTGGCCATTGACACATCAGCTTTTTCCGACAAGTGAAAAAGAGAGCACAGAAAAAAAATGTATAGTCAGAATGTATTTTTTACGTTACAACCAAAGCTGCACTGAACATTGTGATGAGATGTCGCACAGTGACACGAGTTGCGTCCATGTTTTGCCGCGAGACATAGCGAGGAGCGCGGGACCAGAGGAAGATGAGGGCGGAGTGCAGCATGACACGCGTCGCACACATTTTCCATCTGTCATGAAAGTGGAGCAGCTCATTATCACAGAGTGCTCTCCGCTGGGCTGACCTGAAAACTCAAGGCCTGAGAGTGCGTGTGTGCGCGTGTGTTTGCGTGTCGTCACGCCTCTTACAACCTACTGTTCTCGCCAAAGGAAATGTCACCTACTATTCCCGTCCATATGGAGTCAGAGAGCACAGTTTATGGCATGTATTGTTATAGACTATGGACATTTCAAATTTCAACATTGATCTAAGTTGCCATGCTGTGTGCTCTTGCTGATTTACAGTATAGCATTGTAAATACTTTTCATGGGCTAAGCAGGGCAAAGCAATGGGTTATCTTGACTGGAAAGGGGTTGCCATCTTCGCAGTCTGGCACTGAAACTTGTGGAACTCCACAGGGGCTTTCCATGAGTCAAAAAACGTTAGAGCTTAGTCCATAACACAGCTCTCAGTCCACCGCTAAGTTCCAAATGGGCATCATTGCTGCAGGTTTTTTTTTTAAAAAACCAGATCCAAATAGCTTTTGTGGAAGTTAGCCGAAACTACCACCATTTTGTTCCAGCGCAGATCTGGGTCACATGATACATAGAACTTCATGACTTTGTATCGGCAGAAAATACATACATATACCATCTATGGCTCTGACTTTTAATAATAATGATTAATAGCACTTTTGGACACTCAAAGGAGCTTCACATGTCATTATTCATTCACTCCACACACGGTGGTGATAAACTACTACTGTAGCCACAGCTGCCCTGGGGCACACTGACAGAAGTGAGGTAACCAGTATGTGCCATCGACCCTGCCAACCACCACCAATCATTCACACACACATCAGACTCGTTCTAGGCAATGGTGTGGGTGCGGCAGTTAAGCACTTTACAGCGGCAGTCCTGCCCTGCACAGCTCCAGAGGTCTGACGGGATCTAGCTTTTGCATGCAAGTATGGCCACAATAAGGTAAAGTAGGCAAAATGTCTTGTCCAAGGACACAACGACAGAAGATGTCAGTGAGAGTTGGTGGAGAAAGTCTTGTGGTGGGCTCAAACCCACGACCTTCAGGCTCAAAGACCAATGCTCTACCAGCTGAGCCATGGTCACCATTTATTGTATTGCAAATTTTGAGATATCCAAAGCGTCCATGCACAGAGTGGTGAACTTAGCTACTGGGGCCCAAGCCAAACTGTTGTGATAATTCCCTACTTCATAGATGCAGTTATGAAATAATTGAGAATGTTCGTGTGATAGGTAATTTCTCTCAGTGGTGGAGCTGTTTTTATTCCCACTCCCACTTCCACATGGTCCACTTCCTGTGACTAAAATGTTGCACATACTTTACCAGTCTGTCATAGCTAGTGCCGTGTTCTTCGGGGTCACGTGTTGGGGGCAATTTGGCCTCGCGAGACAGTAACCGGCTCGACAGGCTGATCAGGAAATGTGTCTCTGTGATGAGGAAAAGTGTGGACTGTGGGAGCTGTGCTGGAGAGAAGGATGAGGGCTCTAATGCAGGGCATCCTGGGTAACTCTAGACACCTTCTGCATGACACTATGGCCGCTCAGAGGAGTAATCGTAGCAACAGTGTCACGGGGTGGGATGATGGAGGACTCAAATGCAGGAATGCAAAAAATAATGATTTAATTAAAATAAAAGTCCAGGTGAAAACTAAACTCAAAATCCAAGAATACAGAACCAGGAACAAAGACAGAACAAAGACAGAACTTGACATGATGAAACAGGACATTGACATAACAATGGACCAGCAACATGTGGAGAGGGGCACAGGGTAAATATATACAGGGACACAGGTGAAACACATGAGGGCTGGGCAGACAATCAAGACAGGGGAAACAGCACAGGAAGTCAAACTCAAAACCAAACCACAGAGAAACAATGTCAAAATAAAACCCAAGTACAAAAATAAAATCCACACCATGACAAACAGACTCCTATCACTGCGCTGCCGAACGGAACGTTTCGAGAGATCCTTGACCTGGATGGGTCTTCTGCCGCCTGAATTTCTCTTTTGGGGATCAATAAAGTCTCTGTCAATCTTTCTATCCATCTATCTATCTAGTTAAGCATTTTACTTTACTTTTTAGAATCATTTTGTTGATGGTGTTTAATTGTTTATTATTAACAAAAAAACGAATAAGGCATGTTTATTTGAAAGAGATTGGTGCCTAACGAGAGGTCTGCTTCCGTGTGCACATGATGCTAAGTTCCTAACTTCCAAACCACAAAACAATTGCTCTTGATAATAAAAATCTATTTAACTTCCTGCCTCTCAGAACAGTTTGGCTCTACATGTCTAATTGGTTTCCTCATGTCTTATTTAAGTCAAATTCAAGTCTTATTTCAGACCTTTTAAGACCGTTTGTAAATGCTGCGTATTTCACAAAGAAAAACATTTTTATTTTATTCATATATTTACAACTCAAAAAAATGGGAAAGTGATTTTTGGCTTCCACTTGCATTGTTTTGTTTGTAGTTCAGACCAGGGCCAGTGTTGAGACACAAATCAAACTTTTGAGGACGACATGTTACAAATTAAATGTAGAAAATTCATTTTGTCTTCTTATGTTTATGACTTTTTGGGTTCTTCTAATAAGACAATTAAAGCAAAACAAGGCTAGTGCTGCTTAATTACCTGACATGTTTCGCAAGTACTTGGGACTCACTTCTCCAGAGACCACAGCGCGGCGGGGGACGCGGTCAGTCTGATGGATCTGTGAGATCTGTCAGACTGACTGCTTCCGGCAACAACAGCTGATAAGAGACGCGTCACACCATCACGTGTCACCTCTGATGAAGGCGGAAGTGTACCGCCGAAACATGTCAGGTAATTAAGCAGCACTAGCCTTGTTTTGCTTTAATTGTCTTATTAGAAGAACCCAAAAAGTCATAGACATGTTACAAACAAGGCACATTTTAAGACCCAGACACGGGGTTCCTTCTAGGAATGTTCTGTCATATTATCCCCACAAACCCTCAGTGCCCAAAGTATTGGCCCAATCCCACGCTCTTAAACCGCTGCAAACCTTTGCGGGAGCTAGCCACCGACACAGGTCTCAATAATTTGTGGCTTTTACAGCAGGAACAGTGCACGTCGGAGGGTAATTGATTGCCCGCAGTGTCCTTGTCACGCAGACCGCCCTCACAGCTGCAGGACTTTGTGTCACACGTCGAGAGAGTGTTCGCTTCAACTGTACTTGCTGTTCTAAAAATAGAAACTACACATTCACCAACATGTTCCAACAGTGTTCTGTCTTAAAGCAGGGATTGTATAGCTCTGCATTCTTATGCAGAGGTGCATGGCCCCAAGTCCAGGATTGGCGCTTGCTTAGGGAATTTATGATACATCTTAAAAAACCTATTATGTATTAGATCAGCTTTTTCAGAAAAGTGAAACGTTTATGGACACTGTTGAATCTCTGATCTGTGTGGGTGATTTCAGCGGTTTTGTTAAATTTTATTTATTCTTATACAAGAATAAATTGAATTTAAATTAATACAGCGTGTCTCAAAAATATATCAGTCCAAGATCCTTCTCTTGTTTTGTAAGTGAGGGCCACATGCACATGGTTCTCTGCTTTCATGCAGACACAGCCCTGTGGCTGAATCCAAGATCCACTTAAGCACTATGCAGTGAAACATAACATAGCAGAGGCACAAGTAGCCGAAAGACCACTGATATCTTCACTGTGGCTTTGCTCTGCAGATTTGTCGGAAAGTCACTTTAAAGCTGTAGTGATATGAATGTTGCCATTTGGCAATCATCAGGTCTCATCGTAATATCTTTTAACCTCTTTAAAGGCCATAGATTCCAACACGTTTCAACTGCGTGTATCTGTGGAGCATTGGTGAGTCCTGGGCCTGCAGACTTCTATTGCAATGTTTCCACCTGATCAGCAGGGGTCACTTCACACAACTGGCCATCTCAGTGGATGTACAGTTTTTAAATGCTTGTTGACTCCCACTGATCAGTGAGGGGCCGGTGCTCTGTGGTTTGGGTGGCAGCTGTATGATTTACATATTTATACTGTGTAGAACGATGGCCAGGTAGAACATTTTCTACTTCCTGCTGAAAAGATGACATCATGATTTGGCTGTTTGACTTTCTGACAAAAACACTGTCACAGAAGGGGATAGGCAGCCGTGTAATCTTATATGTGTGTGTGTGTGTGTGTGTGTGTGTGTGTGTGTGTGTGTGTGTGTGTGTGCAGACTAGCCTAATCCCATGTGTGTGGACTGCGTCGGTAGGATTTAGCTTTCTCTGAGCTGGAGTATTTTATGGCAAAATAGCATAGATGGTGATAGATGTGTGTTCAGCGCAGCCCACATTTGAAATTTCGATCGATCTGCAATTCTTTTATTTTTCATTTTACTATTTCTTTATTTAGAACTGCCAGATGGATCTTTACGTGACATTTGCAGAAATTTGGTCATGTTGTTGTAGACCTGTCATAATAATTACTATATCATCTTATTGTTCAATAACTGATGGCTACTAGAGATGCACCAATACCGATCCTGGTATCGGGTATCAAGTTGATACCATAGGCCTGTACTTGTACTTATACCACAGCACCCGATAACCAGATTTTTAATTTACATTTGCGTCACGACAGCAGACAACTGTGTGGCACGTGTTGCCATGGCGATCACCAAAACTCGGCACAGAGAAAGCAAGCTAGCGGCAAGCAGGATAACGGCACGTAGGCTAGCAGTAAGCAAGTCTGTCACGAGATGGGTCCAAAACAAACACGTACTGTATAACACCAGCAACTTGATAAAAATTACCACCAGTAAACTGCTGCAGTAAAATGTCTCAGTATTTATATTACTTGGCATGGTAGCCATAGTGACCTGTTATTGTCAATAGATATTAATCATAAAAATATATTAATAATTTCAGGGGCATTCAAGATGGCCTGAATTAATAAAGACATGTGCTGTCCTTGTGTGTACCACAAGGGCACATCATTATTTTTTTTAATAGTTTCTCATTTTCACATTTTTACTCACATTTTCCTCTTACATGTGTGGTAAAATAAAATGCCAATGTATTCAAGCTGGGCTGACGCCAATGCACCCTATGAATCCCAGCTAAAGTCCACCAGAAAAGTGACAAACTCACTCTATTCTGAATTGAATTTTTCTGCATTAAAAGCATGAACAGTTGTGGTCTGTCCCGCCCTAAAAGCACGGCCCAGGACACATACAGGCTTTTGGCTGAAAGCCTGTTTCCGTGTTTCTGTAGCAGAGGAGTCTTTTTCTGTGTGTTTTGGCTGGTGAAGTGCAGACAGCGGCTCGACACTGAGCCAAAGGTCTCATCCAGACTTTATGCTTGTGTGAGAAAGACTCCACTGGTGATTGCAGGGGACCGACTGGAAACTCACAACTGGAGAGCACTGTTCCAAGGTATATAAAGAAGCTGTGACTAATTTGATGATTTGTTTGTCTTTCAACTTTCAACATTGTTTATGTTTTCAATTGTTTATGACGCTTTGTAGTTTTGAATTGGATCCAGGAACAAGTCATGTTTGTGCTCGCCTCCTATTTGGCATGTGAGGGTAAAGAGGAGAGCTGGTGCATGCTGGGATACAGGCTGTGGCTTTTCTGTGGAACTGTGGAGGATTAGCATCAGAGGAACATTTTGAAACGAGGGAGAGGTCCTTTTCTGGGACAAGCACAGGTCTGTGAAGATGCAACCAAGCTCAATGTAGTTGTTCTATTTTTTATGAGATTATATATATATATATATATATATGTATACATACACACACCTTTTTCCCTCCGCGGGCAGTTATCCCTCTCTAAGCTTGGGTCCTCTACCAGAGGCCTGGGAGCTTGAGGGTTCTGCGCAGTATCTTTGCTGTTCCTAGCACTGCACATTTCTGGGCACTACTGTCACCTTTACCCTCCAGGCTCTCTCCAACTCCTCTCTGAGCCCTTGGTATTTCTCAAGCTTTTTGTGTTCTTTTCTCCTGTTGTTGCCATCGCTTGGAATTGCCATGTCCACCACCACAGCTTTCTTCTGCCCTTTGTCTCCCACCACGATGTCAGGTTGGTTCGCCATTACCATTCAGTCGGTCTGTATCTGGAAGTCCCACAGGATCTTCGCACGCTCATTCTCCACCACCTTTGGAGGAGTTTCCCACTTAGACCTTGGGGTTTCCAGCCCATACTCTGCACAGATGTTTCTGTACACTATGCCAGCCACTTGGTTATGGCGTTCCATGTAGGCCTTCCCTGCCAGCATCTTGCACCCTGCAGTTATGTGTTGGATCGTCTCAGGTGCCTCTTTGCACAACCTTGGGTCTTGTATGGTGTGGTATATCTGGGCCTCTATTGCTGCTGTGCAGCCTGCTCCTGTGCAGCCATGATGAGTGCCTCTGTGCTGTCCTGTAGGCCAGGCCTTTCTAGCCATTGGTAGGACTTCTTGAGATCAGCCACTTCTGTTATGCTCCGGTGGTACATGCCGTGTAGGGGCTTGTCCTCCCATGATGGGCTCTCCTCCAGCACCTCCTCATCTCGCCACTGACAGAGACATTCACTGAGTACGTCATCCGTTTTGGACAGTGGCTCTCACACTCACTAGTCCTCTGTATCCTTCTTTACGGCTTACATTCAGTCTCAGGGTGCTGGATATGGGGTGGAACCCGCCACGCATGGTTAGGAGCTTTCGAGTTTTAACATCCGTGGTCTGAATCTCTTCCTTTGGCCACCTGATTATTCCTGCAGGGTATCTGATCACTGGCAGGGCGTAGCTGTTAATTGCCCGGGCCTTGTTCTTGCCATTGAGCCGGCTTCTTAGGACCTGCCTTACTCGCTGGAGGTATTTGGCAGTTGCCGCTTTCCTCGTTGTCTGTTCGAAGTTGCCATTTGCCTGTGGTATACCGAGATACTTGTAACTGTCCTCAACGTCTGCTATTGTTCCCTCTGGGAGTGAGATCCCTTCTGTGTGGACTACCTTGCCTCTCCAAGTCACCATCCTGCTACATTTCTCAAGTCCGAATGACATCCCAATGTCATGGCTGTAGATCCTGGTGGTTTGGATCAGAGAGTCGATGTCTCTCTCGCTCTTGGCGTACAGCTTGATGTCATCCATGTATAGGAGGTGACTGATCTTTGCTCCGTTCCTGAGGCGGTATCCATAGCCAGTCTGGTCAATTATTTGACTTAGAGGGTTGAGGCCTATGCAGAACAGCAGTGGGGACAGAGCATCTCCTTGGTAGATGTCACATTTGATGGTGACTTGTGCGAGCGGCTTGCCATTTGCCTCAAGGGTGGTCTTCCACATCTCTATTGAGTTTGCAGTCCCTTAGAGCCCTGTTGATATTGTACAACGTCAAGCATTCCATGATCCATGTGTGTGGCATTGAGTCGTAGGCTTTCTGGTAATCAATTCAGGCTGTGCACAGCTTGGTGTGTCGTGACCGGCGGTCTTGGGCGACTGTTCTGTCAACCAGGAGCTGGTGTTTGGCTCCTCTGGAATCTGTACCAATGCCCTTCTGTGCTGTGCTTATGAATTGTTCCATATACCCACTTTTCTTTGTCGCAATGATGCCTGACATGAGTTTCCATGTTGTGGAGGGACAGGTTATTGGCCGGTAGTTGGAGGGGACTGCACCCTTCACAAGGTCCTTCATGATCAGGACCGTTTGCCTTTCGGTTATCCATTCCGGGTGAGTCCCATCTCTCAGCAGCTGGTTCATTTGAGCTGCTAGGCGCTCATGGAGTGATGTTAGTGTCCTTGGCCAGTAGGCATGGTCCATATTAGGGCCAGGTGCTGTCCAGTTTTTCATACCTGAGACTCTTTCTCGGATGTCTGCCTCTGTGATGGTAACTGAGTTCTGTTCTGGGAGGTGGCTGTGCTCCTCTCTCAGGGACACCAGCCATTGTGCACTGCTGTTATGTGCTGCTTCTTTCTCCCATATGTTCTTCCAGAACTTTTCAGTTTCTAGCCTTGGTGGGTCTGCTCCCCTGTTGTTACCCTGCCACTGAGCAAACACCTTCGCAGGTTGTGTTGCGAACAGCCTGTTTACTCTTCTGGCTTCATGCTCTTTAGTGTACCTCTGTAGGAGGTACACTACAGAGGTGTTGGAGCCTTTGTTTGGCAGTTTTGAGAGCTTCAGGTTTGGTCATCTGGTTCTACTTTTTGGGTACTGGTCTTTTCATTGCACCTCTCTGGGCCTCTGTTAACTGACTCACTTCTCTCCGAGCCGCCTTGATCTTAGCCTCCAACCGTCTTTTCCATGGCTCCCATGGTTGCTCTTATAGCCAAGCATCTCTAGGATTACTGTTGCTGAAGTGTATATCAGCTCATTGGTTTCAGTGATTGTGGTGGTAGGTATCGCCCTCACTTCTGCATTCACGCTTTCTATGAGATCCTTAGGTGGTACTTTACACAACCGCTGTAACCGGTGTCTATGCCCTGTGCCCATTCTTGTCATGATCTTAGCTTTCAGGTCAGTCGCTGCCTCGTTCAGTGTTATTGGTTCCATTGGAGCTATGTACCCAATATCTGGTTGGATAGTGGGAGTTGGTGGGACCTCCCCTCTGACCTCGGCAACTGTGGCATCATACATGTGTTGTACCTCATCGAGAGATATATTCAGCATTGTATTCATTTTAGCATACAACACAATTAAGCAATACCACACACAAAAATAACTATGACAAATGTTTGCCTGAAGTTGCTGACTGATGCCCTGATGCAGGTCCACAGACTGTCTAGGAGCTGAGAGATCCCTCTGGAGAGCATCGTCTCATTAGGAGCATATCCAAGGCAAGGCATGTTTCTTTGTACAGCACAGTTCATACAACTGGGGCAACTCAAAGATCTAAACAAAATAAGAAAAGAAAATTGGTTATCACAAGGCATAACTAATTATGATACACAATAAAAAGGTGTGAAAATACACAGTTATAATGCACAGTTGAACAGAATAGTTTTATCCTGGATATAAACATTGTTTAGAAGCTTGGCTCAGATTGTCAGGAGTGTCATTGTTAGTGTATACAGGCATTTGTAGGTCACCCACTCCACAGAATCTTGTTCTGACCTGCATGGGATGAGTACTTTGACTTTAAGTATTTTTATTTTGTTCTCAATATATTTACTTTTCAATTCAACAAAACATTTTGACCAAAACAGAATTATGTGCAAAAGGCCAGACATTGTTTGCTCACTCTGTTGGGGGAGCTATTGCTGGGACAAAAATTGGACAGCAGATTCAAATGGGACAAATCAGACCTTGTGTAGCAAACAGGAGCATATTCATCATCTGTGAGTGTGTGTCCATATATACACAGTCTATGTTCCATTCAATAACGCTGTTTGACTGTTAAAAAAACTGTAACTAACTTTTGATGCAACACTTGTTAACAGTATGTGGAGCGAATTCAAAACTGTTGGTATAATGGCCTAGGCTGGTTTGGCAAAGTGCATATAATACTTGGGATCACTCTGTAGGGGGCGCTAAGGCTGTATTTTCATGTTTTTCACCTTCAGCTGACTTAGACCTCAGAGTTGAACAACTGACTCGCATTTGGTGTTAATCAGACTTTACATGTGTAAACGGGAGCCAATTTGAAATTCTCAAATTTGGGGGAATAAAAAGCCCACTTACCATTTGGTCGGTCTGTATCCGATACACATTAGAACTGGCAAGGCAAAGCAAGGCAAGTTTATTTATATAGCACAATTCATACACAAGGCAATTCAAAGTGCTGAATGTTCATCGGTTAAATGGCTTGCACACCATTTAACCGATCGATATTCTAATTTTTACCATCTAAAAAACATTGCCAGGATCAAAAACATAGTGTCTAAAGCAGACTTGGAGATTCTTATCCATGCATTTGTCTCCAGTAGGTTAGACTACTGCAATGGCCTGCTCACAGGTCTGTCCAAACAGGCTGTAAAACAGCTGCAGTACATTAAAAATGCAGCAGCTCGAGTCCTGACAAGAACCAGGAAGTACGACCATATTAGTCCAGTTTTCAGGTCTCTGCACTGGCTTCCTGTGACTCAGAGAATAGACTTTAAAACAGCTCTGCTTGTGTACAAGTCTCTCATGGCCTCGCACCAAAATATATTAGTGACATGTTAGTCCCATATGAACCAGCCCGGACTCTGAGGAGCACAGGGACTGGACTCCTGTTAGTGCCCAGAGTCAGAACTAAACATGGGGAGGCTGCTTTTCAGATTCATGCTGCTAAAATCTGGAACAGTCTTCCTGAAGATGTGAGACAGGCCTCCTCTCTGACAATGTTTAAAACCAGGTTAAAGACAGTTCTGTTCAGCTGTGCATACAACTGAGGGATTTTATATTTTTATCTTTATTTTTAATGTTCTGTGATTATTTATGATTTTAATGCTTTCTTGTTTTGTTCAGCACTTTGAGTTGCCTTGTGTATGAATTGTGCTATATAAATAAACTTGCCTTGCCTTGCCTATTCTGTCGTGAACTTTTGATGCTTCATGTGTGTAGATCATGTACAGCACTGCAATTTGATTTTTCACTTCTGGATGTAGATCCAAAAGTAGAACAACCGATTCAAATTGCAAATTGGCCAAAAAAAAGTTTCCAAATCAAAAAGCAACATTGTTTTAAAGGTGGCTTAAAAAACTGCTTGCCAACTATTTTAAATACTTCTCTCAAAATGAATTTTAATCTGTTGAAAATGTTATAGTTCTTCTCAGAAAATCTTTACTAATTTGTAGTTCTCTAGTTTTTGACCATAGCATAGTTACACAGAGCAACAATAAAAATGGAAGCCAATAAAAATCATAAAGGTAAGAACTTTGTCATGTTTTACTATTCCACCATCAGCAGCAATTGTGCAGGCTGTGAAATGGGCGTGTCCTCTGGGTAGTCAGACGCTGCGGGCTGTAGCAGACAGAATGACACACTCACGCACACAAGATGACATCATGGGGTCGTGGTGTACAGCTGAGCTGTGTGGACCAGGAGAGGGGTTTGGCACAGAGCGCGGCTGAAAGTGAAGCCATGACGTATTGTAATCTGGAATACTCAGAAGGGCAGCTGTGCCGAGTCTGTCCACGCAGAGCAGAACAGAGCGAAGAGAGGGCTTATACGTCACAGCACACACACATGCCCCCATGTCCGGTTCATGTGGAGTGTGAGGATGAGGAAGACACTTACACAGTGGTTACCTGCTGAGGCATTCACAGCTGCTACTGTTGCTACTGGTTCTACAGCTACACTTCTATTACTAATATAACTGATTTACCATTGTCAATACTATAGAAAATAAACCATACAGTTATATCTATTTGGTTTATCCCTAATACATTACACCCCAACTAGATTTTGTTATAACACTACTCTACAATTCTAGAAGCTTTGCTTTATTCTGGTGTACTGAACCCCAGCATTGTGAATACATACGGTATCAGCAAACTTATACTCACTTCAGATCCTCATTGGATTTTCTTCACAGGTATTTTTAGAACCAAATATAAATGTTTTAGATTATAGACAATAGACCTAAATTGTACCTGTGTCATTAAAAGGTACTCTGTAATTTTCAAAGTTGTTAATTTTCAAAAAAATATGTTAACTAACAATAAATGTGACCTTTATAAGATTATTTACCTCCACCATGTTATTGAATTGTTGTCATAGGCTTAAAATTTGAATCATAAATGTACATGAGAGCTGAGGACTCTCCTCGTCAATGCAACATCTTGAAATACAGTGGTTGATAAGGGACAAAAAGATGAATCAGGTTTTTGTTTCACGGGTGCTGTTGATATTGTTGCTTCCACTGTGCCTTCACAAGTTTGAAGAAGGAATCATGGAGGACCACAGTTATGCAAAAGAACGACCATCATTCAGAAAATATCATTTAGAGAAAAGAATTATGCAAAATAGATCTTGAAACCTATCAATATATATTATCATCAAATCAACGTCATAACAGCAAACTGTCAACATCGCAAACCGTATGCAAAGAAAGGCAGTTAAAACAACAGGAGTCACATTGTGTAGTTTATACACAACAGACTCACACCGGAACAATATGTAACTGTCTTCACAGGAGCGACAGTGGCTCAGTTGGTTGAGCACTGGTTAGAGCACTGTGTGTTTGAGCCCACAACGAGACTTTCTCCACCGACTCCCACTGATGTCTGCTGTCGTTGTGTCCTTGGACAAGACACTTAACCTCTGGGAACACCTAATGCCACAGTGGGGCGGCTGTGACTGTAAAGTGCCAAACTGCTTTGTGTTCATAGGCAAGACACTTCACCCCCATTGCATAGAATGAGTCTGGTGTGTGTGTGAATGGTTGGTGGTGGCACATATTGGTTGCCTCACTTCTGTCAGTGTGCCCCAGGGCAGCTGTGGCTACAATTGTAGTTTATCACCACCGTGTATGGGGTGAAAGAATAATCACATGTGTAGCTCCTTTGAGTGTCCAAATAAGCGCTATATAAACCCGTTTTTTTTCTTTCTGTTTCTTCACACCAACAGTTACTTTCTTCACACCGACAAAAAGGAGAACAAGACAGAATCTGCAACACGAGTCTCAGGATGTTCTGACCTAATCCGAGTGCAGTCCAACTACTGTTACAAGTTTCAATAAACTTATTTAGGGACAAGCCTCAAATATGCAAAACACAGAATCCCCACAAACAAATCGGCAGAATTATCTGTTGATGCAGATGTGACGTTGTGGCTGAAGCTAATAATAATATCCGCTTTTAGCCACAGTTCTGCCGCCGCTGTGTATTTGTCTTGCCTCTTGGATCATCATGGTTTTTAGCTCGCTCAGAAGTGAACGCGGTCTTGTCCGCCTCCACGCTACTGTGTCTAGTGACTAAGACGTTTGGAGATATCCGGTCATTTATCAGACTAAATGATTCTTTCTTTGGCCAGGTAAATGACGGGGGGGTGGGGGAATTATTGTCCATGGAAGGCTTCCGTAGTACCCTGGACTGCAATATAGACTATGATCTCAACACTAGATGAGAGTAAACTACACAGTGCACCATTAAGACTCTTTTGTTTAGGAAAAGCCAGGAAATATACACTTCCTAACCAATGAGTTGCTTACAACTATTCACAATGCAAGAAAGAGCACATTCAACCTCTGAGAGGTGAATTTCATTATAGATTCACTTTTTTCTGTTTTGTTGCTTTGTGTGTGTTTGTGTGTGTTTTTTAATTATTATCATAAAAAGAATGGTACTCATTCAACATATTTAAAGTTCAGGGTAAATGCAACCTTATACTGTTTAAATTACTTTTCATAAGAACTTCTACAAGATGAGTGGGCAGTGAAATCCACATTAGCTGCTGTGTTCACTCAAAAACTATCTAGGTGCAAATCTGACCTGACGAGGAATTAAATTCCTCATTGTCAGGAAAACTGTTTTATATTTTAGCTACAAAAATATGAATAAAAAAATACACTATTTGTCGATGTATCAATTTTGACTAAGGAGACTAGGGGTGGGCAGCTGGTGGACCTTTCATAAGGTATAGATGGATTCATTTAAAAGTAGATGTACCAATGTTTGCATCCTGTCCTCTGAAGGACGAATGCATTATATAACCAGAGCAGAAACACTTCAGAAGAAGTGCTTGGAGTGTGTCAAAACAAGATTCACCAATGGAACAAGTCTCAAGTGTTTTGTTTTTCTTCTATTAAAGCTTGGGTAATTTTGGTTCATAAATACACTGTGTTTGCCCCAACATAAATAGTCTTGATAAAAGTAGCAATATGTAAGATTTTCATGTCAAATCATCATTAAATGGCCCCAAACTGTTCATAAACCATGCTCTTTTCAAATACTTCTTTAACTGATAAAAGTAGTTCAGCCGAGATATTAGAGTTTCAAAATTGGATTTACAGCCCCTAAATCTTGTTATTGTTTAATTTTGATGTCCCCCCCTCCACCGTTTTACCAATCAGGAGGTTTGTGATCCAGATGCCAGAACTCACTGTGTCGAGCTAATCTCACTGGTAACATGTGGCCGCATAACTAATAAAGGTCTTGTTATGATTCTCAAATCATAAATGACAAAACAAGGAATGAAATAAAAATTTCTATCAGGGATGCCTGTTTAAAAGGTGTTGATAGATTCGTTGTTGACAAAACTCTCTATTTAGCTATTGTGGTGCCAGCTGGATTTGTCTGCATATCTGGCAACCTGAGTCTGGAGAGTGCAGTACCACATTTGGCTAGATTTTAACATGCTGCTCCTTTAATTAAAAGCATGCTGTCTTTATCAAATTAGAAAAACATTATCTATCATATACTTACTGTATGTCTAGTTTTCACTAGTGCTGTTAAACAAACACCCTGGCTCTACACGTGCAACATAAAGGACAACAAGCAGTTTTAATTTACATTACATCAAGACAATGTACAGTGGACTGTATGTTGTGTATGGCAAAGCTGTCACGAGGTGGGTCACAAACAAACATGTATAACGCCAGCAACTTGATAAAACATCACAAAGAAAAGAAAAAGGGACACGAACGCATCTTGGGAGCTCGTCCACTGGGTTAGGGTCCGGGAGGACCAGACGATGCTTTGTTATGGCTTTTTACAGTGTCTATAACAGGGCTGCTTTCCTGCCTGCAGTTGTTCACATTCACAGTGAGATGAATCACGCCTCTTATACAGAAAATAGAGAGTTGCAGGTTTAGCAAAAATGACAATTCACATAATATTTGAAATTAACTTTTATTCATCACAGCATGGAAATTAAATTTTGCTACAGACATGCAATCAATCTGCTGGGGAAATGGAAAAAGAGTTATCAAAACACTGAAAATAAAATAGCAATTGTAAAGTACAAACAACACACTGCAGCCACATATAACTACAGGAAACCAGTTCAAACATGTCTTCTTTTTCGAATGTCCCAAACGTTCATCATCTTATGCACAAGGTCATGGCCTGGCTAACACCAGATTAAATATAAGGGAATATTTAGTCCTTACCTGTTCTGTGATTGGTCCCAAATGTGATCATTCCCACCAGGGTTTCCATATACTGTTATGTAGTACCAATGGATTCGAGAGCACAGAGCAGCCTGGTGTGTCTGCATTATTCTGTCACTTGCGATTGTGGACCATGTAAAATGAATGCTGTGAAAAGTAAGTTATATTTTTTAATTATCATAAAGAACGTGTGAAAACTTAAGCACTGTATAATGTTCGTTATTATTATAGATCCGTGGATGTTCCTCTCTCATCAGCTAACACAAGTTATTACATTTAGGCCTGATACAAATTACTTGTAAGTGATGCACAAACGAGGGTCATAGCAAATATATCATTCATATATAATAATCATTTATCGCACATATGTGAAATTGTTTACATAAAATATAACTTTGTAAAAACGAATGATTACTTCCAATACAATTCACCCATCATCTGTACTTCTTAGCAAATTTTTCCGACGTTTCGTCCTCAAACTAGCGGACTTCTTCAAGGAATGAATTCTCAGACCGCGCATTGGAGATTTATAACCTATGGGTGTGGTTAGCAAGGCGACAGTAGCTCAGTTGGTAGAGCATTGGCCTTTGAGCCTGAAGGTCGTGGGTTCAAGCCCACCGTAAGACCTACTTCACCACTCCCACTGATGACTGCTGTCGTTGTGTCCTTAGGCAAGACACTTAATCCCACTTTGCCTGAAGCCCCCACTGAAAGATCTCAGCTCCTGTGGACTCACCACCTGCAGGAGGATCAGTGAGGGGCTGGTGCTCTGTGGACTGGGTGGCATCTCTGGCCACTCCCCCGACCCAGAAATGGATTAAGGGGAAGAAAATGGATGGATGAATGAATGGATGGGTGTGGTTAGCCACACCCTAATCCTGATACTAACTCGTAAACAATCTCAGGTCTGCTTGATGTAGAAGGGAGCAGGTCTAACGACCCTGCTGAGGCTAACGACCCTAACTCCTTAGCATGTCACAGACCTATTGTCTGCTGGGATGCTCAAGTGGAGTGCAGGTCTCACCCCTCCTAACTCATTAGCATGTCACTGACCTTGTCCCAAGTTAGGGCGATGTTTTTAGGATGTCATCATAGATGCGAGGCAAAACAAATCTTAACCCTCCTCCTCTGTTAAGAGAAGGTTTTTGTTTCCTCACAAAAATGGATTCTTTCACCCCTCTCTCAAACCAATTCTTCTTTTTAACCTCTGTGTCATCCACCGTGTGGTTGGAGGCCTTGAGGTGGAGATGAACAGCCGACTGTGGCCCACTAGAGTTTTCTCCAACGCGCGGTCCGAGAATTCATTCCCTGAAGCAGTCCGCTAGTTTGAAGACGAAACGTCGGGAAAACTTGCTAAGAAGTACAGATGATGGGTGAGAAACCTTCCTTTGCTTTGACTAATCCCTGTACGACTGAGGGCTTACACAAACTTTCCAATACAATTGTTATAACATAGAAAGTCTCTTCTTTGAGTCTTCATAATTTAGATCATAAACATCAGGGGAGCTCTCAAAATGTGTCCCCATGTTTAGACGCTCTGTTCTGGGCTTCAGCACCGGGAGACCCACGCTGTCAGCACCGGAGGAAAAGTCCGAAAATGTTATATTTGATCACTAAACAGACCTCTGATATGACAATAGAGGGGGGTATTTCTCGCCTCAAATGTTATTAGAATTAACTTTTATCTCCTAATTAAAGCATATTTTGAACTTTTTACCTTCCATCACGGCGGCTGTGTCCTTCGCACCGCTGTGTTCTGAGTTGAGTTGGGTATTGGAAACAGAGAAGCCCCGCCCCAAAACGCTCTCAAAACGCTCTCTTCCCTCTAGTGTTCAGAGGGCTAGTGCTCAGTGACAGCGTCTGTCAGAATCTGTCACGACGCCTTTGGTCTGAACGCAGCATAAGAATATTTAGGATTGGCCCCAAATCTTAAGCTCTAAATGACAGAACAAGATCCGAGTTCATCATGTGCAGTAGAGGACTAACAACAATACCAATCTGTTAATACATTACACTTAGCTCTCTCAGCTCTAGACGTTAATGTCTTTTATGATAACACCTGCTACCCTCTCATATGTGGCTAATGAACAGGCCGATGACATCATTAGGCCGGGCTCAAGAAGTTTTCTGTCAATGGTTGCCTGTGACAAAGCAGGTTCCTTTGTCCCTTTTAATGCCACTTTTATTGCATGTATTACCTGTTGAAGAGGGTGTGTCTCGGACAGCCATTTTGTTTTGTAGGCAAACTCATGTGGGCGGAGCCACAATGTTAAAAGCTCACAGGTGAACCTCGTCAGGGGAGTCACACCCAAGGGACAGGATTGCTTGTTGTGCAAAATAAATCTTTTGGCAACTTTGAATGTGATTTCTGCTGTTTCACTTTGACACTCGGGCCAGCTTCCCCACAAATACAGTGCCCGGGGACCAATCTCCAGAAACCTACACTGTGCAGTAGTGCCCTGCACGGGCCTATAATCTGGGCCCAAGCCCGGCCCTGGCCGGAGGGGGTGGGGCGCCAACCCGGCCCAGTCCGACAGGTTTTCAGAATTCTCAGGCCTGAACCCGTATCAAGCCAGACATTTTATTATTATTTTCTCCCTCTCACGTGGTGAGATGATGGAGGACTCAAATGCAGGAATGCAAAAGAATGATTTAATAAAATAAAAGTCCAGGTGAAAACATAACTCAAAATCCAAAACACAGAACCAGGAACAGGACAGAACAGAAGTTGACAATACAAGCGGAGAGGAGCACAGGGTAATTATAGACAAAGACACAGGTGAAACACATTAGGGCGGGGTAGACAATCAAGACAGGGGAAACAGGACGTCAAAGTCAAACTTAAAACCAAAGCACAAAGAACAGATATCAAAATAAAGCTAAAGTCCAAAATAAAATCCACACCATGACACTCCCTTTTCTCCCATAACAATGTTTTAGCGTGTGTAGTATATAGTGCTACTGCACTACTGCAATAATAATAATAATAATGCATTTTATTTCTTAGGCGCCTTTCAAGACACTCAAGGTCGCCTCACAACAACAAGTAAATTAACATCAACAATTAAAAACAGTTAAAATACAATGTTAAAACAGCATGAATAAAACATACAGTTGTGGTCACAGTGAGTAGGCTTGTCTAAACAGATGAGTTTTGAGGATGGATTTGAAGTGTGGGAGTGAGTCGGTGTTACGGAGGTCAGGAGGGAGAGTGTTCCAGAGCTGGGGAGCAGAGCGACTGAAGGCTCTACTCCCCATGGTGACGAGATGGGCGGGAGGGGGAGCAGTGAGCCGGAGAGAGGAGGAGGAGCGGAGAGAGCGGGCAGGTGTGGAGACATGGAGGAGGTCAGTCAGATATGGAGGAGCGAGCTTGTGGATTGCTTTGAATGTGAGGAGCAGGCACTGATATGAACACAGGCCCGGCTGGAGGGCGGAGTTATACACGGTAGTGATGTGTTGCAATGAGTTCAGTGAGTACGGCTAGAGTGAATGGTCGCAGCTGTATATACCCAGATGCCGCAATAAACATGACAATACTATACATAATAAACAAATACTACAGCGTGATAGAATGCTATATTAATTGGGTGCATTCATAAATGTAATCTGCTGCTCTGAGAATGAATAAATAAAAGTGCCCGAGCCCGGCCCGTGTCTGAGGTCATCATACGGCCCTTGTGCCTAGGGCTCAAGTGCAGGGCTCTATACTGTGCAGCCCCACTGCACATTTGTGGGTGCATATCCAAATGCACCCCTTGTATAAAATGCAGTTCCAGGGCACACTCTCTTGAAGGGTGCACTCACCAAGATTGATAGTTATCTAATTTGTCCATTTGTGTTCAAATAAACCAGCTCTATGTTCACCTTGTGTCCTGCATTCCACTATTGCTACAATGTCACTCGTGATAAAAAACTCAAATTTGAATTGAGCTCTTTTACAATGTAACAAAGCAAACCTGAGAAAACAAGCCGCTTGTTAGCCTTATCAGGATGCTAAAGGTTATCTGTTTAGTCATCCTTTTCACTTTTCATGCCAACATTAGCATCAATTCAATTCAATGTATTCTTGTACGGCCCATCAGTAGTTTCTCAAAGGACTAAACAAAACCGTTGAACTCGCCAACACAGATCAGAGAATCAACAGTTCAACACAAGAAATGAAACAATAATAACAAATAGAGCCTTTGGTCCATAAGGGACAGATGACCAATGTCCATAAATAATGATAAATGTCAACTAATACTGCCATCAATTAAACAGTAGTCGCGCTCATCAGTTGCTTTAATGATCAAGAATAAGTAGGGCTGTCAAACGATTATTTTTTTAAATCGAGTTAATTACAGCTTAAAAATTAATTAATCGTAATTAATCGCATTTCAAACTATTGGCAAAATTATGCCATATTTTTCTGTAAATGGTTGTTTGAATGGAAAGATAAATGACAGCTTAGTGAACATATGTACTGTATTTATTTGTTATAACAATAAATCCATATAAAATGGAATTAACATCATTAACATTCTGTCTTTCTGTTTAGACTCAGACCAAAACTACCAACACTTTGTTACAGATGAGGGACATTTCAAAATAGTCTGAAATGCAGAATGTCATTAAATCTGTTTGATTTGCTCACACCATTACTTTTTTTAGCACAACTAACATGAACTGATGGTCGAAAGGAAAATTAGGTACCTCAGCTTTAATTTAGCGAGTGCGCTTTGGGAGAAGACACGGAGGAGACTGAGGCTCCACAGTCCAGCTTCAGCGCTGTACATATTGTGTGCATCGGTTACGCAAAGACACGTACGCACACTAGGGAATAGTTCTGTAATAGTTCTGTGCGTGGTCTTGGATATGATCCCATTACGCAGCGCCGTTCGCCGTGATCACAGCCGCTGGAAGTGGGGACTGTCCAGAGCGCTGTCGCGCCCGCAGCTCATCATGCAGAGTTCACGCGTGTATTCTTTCAAAACTTGAATTCCCAGAGGGCCTACCTGCTCTCTCCCCATCTTACACACGCATGTGTCCGCGCCATTCTGAGTGTTATTATGGGACGCATGGGCATGCGTCAAATGCGTTAATTTTTTTAACGCGATTAATGAAAAAAATTAATTGACGTGCGTTAACGCGATAATTTTGACAGCCCTAAGAATAAGTCAAGATCAACTCAAAAACAGCTAAATGTACAGATCCATCCTTCAGCAGGTGAATGTAAGCTGCTTTTAGCCCGAGTAGTATTTCCAAGATCCATGATGTGCATTATCACTCCATGTGAAAGGCACCCTCCCCATTGGTGCATAAAACACTCTATTTCTACCTTCATTGAGAAAAGAAGAAAAAAAATGAACACATGATATACATCTTGCACAGCATGTAATCTATTGAAGGGTTTAATCACGTTCATCTCTTTTCCCTTGACATTTCACGCATCATCTCCATTACATTTTCGGTGGATATTGGACTTTCATGCACAAACGGACATGCATAATGGGGGCATTCAAAAATCTCTGACCACACCAAGGCCGTTCTCCCATTCTCCCATTAAGAGGTAGCAAACTGTGCCTTGAGATATAAATGCTGTGTTTCCAACTTTCGTGCATTTTTAGTGGATAGCATGAGAGCCAGCGATGAATGGGCCGAGAAGACGGAGCTATATTCCCGAAGACATAAATGGAGACGGATTGAGTCCATAATTTCTCTGAGAACCACTCTGCCCTAAGGAGAAAAATGTTCTAAGAGTGTGTGGGCAATTTCTTTTTAACTCTTAATTTAGACTGTGGTTATAGATGGATCATTGGGGATTAAAGTTGTGTGCGAGAGAGACGGTGTAACAGTAGTGGGTGTAAGTAAAAGTTTACATTGTTTAAAGATGATTACAAGAATTAAAAGGGACACTCTTGCACTTAATAATAACAATAATGCATTGATTTTTCTTTTTTTGCAACACTCAGAAACAGCTTTGCATTGTTCATAATTTGTCCCTGACCCTCATGCTGCTAACATTAACAGATGCACATTGTATAAATTCAACTATACATTATTTACACTAAAATATACAGTACTTCATACTTGCAACTTTATTATAATAAAGTTAGAGATTATATCCTTTATCATAATAAAGTCAGAGATGTACTTAATTCTTGCTTTTTCATTATGCTAAAGTTAGAGATTTTTGATTCCTTTTACGCTACAGCTAGATTTTATACTTGCTTTTTTTAATTCTAGAGTTAGAGATGTAATTAAATTTGATTAAAGTATAGAGTTATTGTTCATTTATCTTGTATTGTGTGCCCTTGCTTTGGAATTTTAAAGGCGCACTCTTGCATTTCTGAGCTCTTCTCGTCCTCAGCCTGGCAGGCGGATGTGACCGGAGTGGACATATTGACATGGACACGGACAGTAAGGTCATTATTATTTCGCCCCAAAGGAAGAGCCCTCTGCAGGACTCATAAGTGCCCAAGCCCCCCCCACTCAGCCCTGTCACCGCTGGCACCGTCACAACCACGGAGCTGATGTCACACAATAACAGCCCACATGTAATTGTTAACTATCATGGCATTGACATTTAGTCATGGCATTGTCAAAGATAAAGGTAAATGTGTTTTCAGGCTTGTGAAAAGAGGTTTATCTAAGGGACACATTATGAAACGACAAATGGTCCAGTCTTTGTTCATGAGCTCAGATATGTCCTCTTCTTTTCGTTCACTGCAATTGAGTCAGCGTGATGGCTCTTTCTGGTATGAATACAGAGATGATCAGATGTGAATTCATCCATTACATCCTATGTTCCATCTGCTGACCAGGTAAGATCTATTCAACCTGTAGTTCTTTAAGAATATTTAACTAGAATTGTTTTCCATTCTCATCAAAGTTAAAGCTATATTTATATTTTATATGTTTGAGTGTGTTGTATTCTCTTTTACCCAATAATCTTGCACAATTTGCCTTTGTACCATAATTATTTAACTTGATTCGAGAAGGAAAACGGTAACAAAAACGACCTGTGTCCTTGGTGGACACAGTTCTCTCACCTCTAACAGCACTGTGGAGTGTATTATTGGTCGCTCTGGTGACTTGTTGGGTTACTTCCTACACTGTACTGGAAAGCAGAACACTTGAGTGTCTCTGCACTTGGGGGCTCGCCCTGTGCTCACATACCATAATTAGTGTACTGGGTTATTTATAGCCAGCTGTCGAATTAGCTGCGGAATAGCCAGCCCGCCTCAGGTCTGATTAAGCCACTTGCCAATCATTTATTTATGGCTTCCTGGAGACGAGCCGCTTGTCCTCTTTTGTGTCCAGTGCCATGACAACACAACAGGAAGCAGGAAGCTCACAGAGAGGAAGTAGTGTCACACAGCGTTCAGATCAGTGGGAGGTTTTTAAAGAAGTCCTTTGCGATCTCTTCAGACCATTTAAGTGGTTGTGTGTACATGTACAAACCCACAGTGGTATTGGCTCTCATAGACACTAGCAAAACTGCTTACATTGGCCCTGTGTCTTCGAATGAGCTTTTGTAATTCACGCAAATAATTTACTAATTTTGTTTGTTGTAGTGTTAACAGTGACACATTCATTTACCACTGAACGTTTCCTCAGCTTGTCAACCTCTGTGTCTCTACCAAGAAGAGATAAACATGGTGCACTTACTGATCAAGTCTTCGGGCTATCAGTACTGCTCTGGGGATGGTAGATACATCAACATTAAAGAAGCTATACCCGATTTTTTTTCTAAGGAGTTCATAAAAATGCTTTTTACTACATACACGTTGTATCATAATACATCATTTAATTGAAAACTTGAGGTTATTGATTCCACTGTGTATGAAATTCAGGCAGTGAAAAGTGCTGAGTAGAGTCTGAGCGGGCCGCTCTTTCTCCTCCGCTCACAGAACGAGCAGCGAACAGCCTGCGTCCTCTAGCCTCTACAGCGCTGCTTAACACCAGGGCTTCGGCTTCAAAATTCGAATATAATTCTAAAATAAAAAATATATACATATTTGAACAAATATTAGACAACCCTTATAATTAGAAATGTATTTAATGACTGCAAATAAAATAGTTAGCTCCCAAAGGTTTCACCGGGACGTGCTAGGCAGGTAACAGCTAAGCTAGCTAGCTGTTTCATGGTAACTTCCGGGTTTTTCGCGATCGCTTTTTGTCACTTTAAAACAGTATTTTTGTCATGAAAACGTTGACAGCAAATTCTGAAATCGTCCGTGCATGTGTGTTAAGGATGTATATGTATACTGTATTGTCCGATTAACGTTTAATGGTGTTGATTGATTGATATGTATTTGTTTATTGAGCGTGGCTAGCTCCGCTAGCTTCTCTACACAGACAAGTGTGCAGAAAAACTGCACAATGTAGTGACAGGCGCTGATAGCGTTTTGTACTTGCAAAGTAATGGCAGTATTTCACACACCTGAATCACAAACAGAGATTGCATTGGGGCTGCGGTCATTATTGGTTTGAGAGTTCTGTTATCAAGAAAAAATGGTCGGAAGAATTGCATTCAAGTCAATGGAGTGTTCTACTGCTGCTGTGAGGAGCTGTATAATAAATTATAATTAAATATTAGAATATATTCTAATGTTTAAATTAATACATCCGGACGCGAAACGTATTCTTTTACCTATATATTGTGTTAGCAGTGCGTTGCTTTAGTGCCATTTCATCAGTGATTGTTGCACAGCTTACAAGTTACGCTAATGCTAATGTTAGAATACGTATCAGATCGCAAATAAAACTAGGTGGCTCCGTGTTATGAGAGCGCAGGTGAAATGAGAAGCCTGTGAGCGAGCTGGGGGGCGGTGCTAAACATTCAAACATTGTAGAAACGGGTATAGCGCCTTTAAGTCAAACTGTAAAACCGCGAATGATCCAAATTCCACTCCCTCTTCAAGCTGCCTACAGACTACAGGATTATTCGCTATACGCTGTATATGTATGTATGTTATGTTGGAACAATCGTCATATATGTCGGTCAGTGTCCAATAATAATAATAATAATAGAAATAATTCATGGTTAAAAACCGGGAGCAATTCAAAAACATTAGCATTATTTAAAACAAAGCGACAGAACTGGACAGAGGTGTTGGGACAGAGAGGGGACAGAGAAGAGGAGAGAGGAGGAGGAGTGGAGGGTACGAGAGGGTGTGTTGATGTGGAGGAGGTCTGACAGGTAGTGTGGAGCCAGGTTATGGAGAGCTTTGAATATGGTGAGGAGGATTTTAAGGTTAATGCATTGTTTATGGGGAGCCAGTGTGACTGTTGGAGAATCGAGGTGATGTGGTGAATGGTGGTGTCCTGGTGATGATACAGGCAGCAGAGTTTTGTAGGAGCTGCCGTTTCTGGAGGGATTTCTTCAATGGTGTAGGTTTGGTTCCAATCTTGGTGGAGACATTCACTACGACCTGAGTCTACACCCATTGACACGGGGTCCAGAGTTTCTCCCCCAGAATTTGTTGTGTAATCACACACTATATTTGCAATAGTGTGTTGCCTTCTATACTAAACTCAGCTGTAGACTGAATGAGAAGCAGTTAAGGATTTTTTCTAATAGTTAAAACAAAATCAATTGGATCAGAGCTTCTGAGTTTTGTGTTGCGTTCATTCTATACTGACTTAAACCTAATCCAAATCTACATAATAGCCCTCACCTGAGGCTCTAACAGTTCAGGAACTGCTCTCGATACTTGAAATAAATCATGCTCTGATCTTTCAATTTCCTATAATAAATAAAAACAGAGGAGAAAATATTGAATTAGAATCTACAGTGAGTAGCTCACTACATTGCTTGACATATACGATCAATCTCTAAAAACAATTCATAGTCCCATGAATACCTACAAAATTCCAACCTCACCTGATGCACTGAAGGGCCTGTTGCTTCTACCTCAACATTCCCTATATTGTTCTCTTTTGTTGGTTGAGTTTCCTATGTATGTTAACAGAAGATTAATAATCACAATTCATAATTTGCTATTACTTGTGCTTTCGCTTACTTACTTTCCAACTGTTAAAAAAGCTCCTGATATCTTTTATCTTTTTTTGTGGAGGTGGCATTTTTTAAAAATTATATAAGAAGGTATAGACAATCAAAAACAGACATTCATATACATGAACTGCAGAATCATTTATATAACTTGGCCAATGTCAAAAGTTACATAGTATTTCTCAATACAATGAGTTAACAAGAGTTTGGCAATAAGTAACAGTGTGGATTTTTCTATATTTTCTTTTTTTTATTCCACTCTCAACCCAAAAAGGCAAGTAATGACTCACAGGGCTCTCAAGTATGCAAAATAAAAACTTAAATGACCTGTTGTGGTGTGTTTTGCGCACAACCAGCATGCATCGTTAACGCAATGGAAAATTTAGGTATCCGAGCTTTAATTTCGGGAGCGCTGGTTGCGCTTTGGGAAGAGTCAGGGGAGAGACATGTCAGAGACACAGGGGAGAAACGGGGGAGATACGAGGGAGACCCGCACTTGCAACATGGTTCTGTCTGCATATGGTCCGAGCTCGGTACCATGTTAGAGCTGTGCTTTCACTGAGCGCCGCGGCTGTCATTACAAAGCGGCAGCAGCTGCACCAGGACGTGCACATTCGAGTGCATCGCTTGAATGTGCTGAGAGAAAATAACAGCAAGTGCCGCTGTCACACATTTCACACAAATTACATTATCAGCAGATAAAGGTTGTAAATCGTGGATCCGTGGAATATTTTCATCCCTAGTTTATCCTGATTCACACAACACACCCACTTATACATTTTGGATAGTAAGAGCAAAATAAGTATTTTTTCAGCCTTTCAACCAACCTGTTTCTTTATTGGAGCCAGTTCTGTTCTGTCTCTGTGCCGTGTGAGCTCCTCGGAACATTAAACAGTGCGCTGACAGATTAGAAATAACGTAAGTACTTTGAATGGTAATAGATCTACAGTACTTTACTCTGATTACTCACGTGCTACAACGCTCAGGGAACGAAAAAAAAACACTTGCTTCACGCTGGCTAACTTTTAAAAATTAAACAGTTGCTCAGTGCTTCAGTTTGGCGCTGAAGAAGACAGCCAATCACTGCAGAGAACGGAACGGGTCACGTGCTGCTGCTGCTGCTGTTGCTCTGGAGGCGAGGAGGAGGCGCGACGTGTGCACAAACGGAAGACATGTGTCCCGGACCGTCCGGGTCACGGGACATCATGTCATTTTGGTGGGGACTTTTTAGTCCTCACCAAATATTGGTGGGGACATGTCCCCATGGTCCCCACGCAAACCTACGCCCTTGGATTTCTTTGAGAGACCAAAGATGAGGCAGTTGCAGTAGTAAATTTGGGACGTAAGAATGGCTATGGTCTGAGGGGTGAATGAGGGGCGGAGACAGGAGACGTTACGGAGGTGAAAGAAGGCAGAGCGGGTGATGGTGTTGTTGTGTGCGTGTAAAGTGTGCTGTCGAGGATGACACCCAGGCTCTTAACTTGTTTGTGGGGAAGGACAGTGTAGTCGTTGATGGAAATCAAAAAACTATTGGATTTGGAGTGTGCCTACAAATAGGACTTCGGTTTTGGAGCTGTTCAGTTTGAGGAAGTCACATCTGTCTGTCACATCTCAGAGACTATACAGATGTCTTCATATGCTCCATAAAACCTCACATCTGTGTCCAAAACATCAACTGCTCTGGTAAAACAACTCACAAGACTCACTGAAAAAAAACCGACACTGCAAACTAAGTTCAAGCAGCGGCACTCATATACATGCTAACCTGTGTGATGCAGCTGCTCACGTCCTCGCGATTCAAACATGAATAAAATAAGATCTGCAGACAGAGTGACCCATAAAGTGTCCTGGAGTCCAGAGCACTGTGTTTAAAAGTCCACTCACAGTAGATTTGTACCTGAATAAAACATCTGATGTTTATAGCAGCACATGACACTTGGTAAAACAACCACGTTTGATATTCCCTGCTCCATGTGAAACTGGTGCTGTTCATGGGCTGCATCCAAATAGCTTTGATTCACCCTTCCTTGTTCTATCAAAATTACCCCTTAAGGCTATCCTTTTCCAAGTTTGGTCAAGTGAAATTAAACACTCTCTTTAGGACTGCGTTGATGCTGAAAGTATTTTTGTATTTATTTCTAGTGTATTTACGTATGTTTCTAGTGTATTTATGTACTGCTGTCACCTTACATTGTGTGCACCATGTGCACTTGTATATTGTAAATAGTAACTGTAACTCTATTTTAAATTTAAATTTATTCTTTAGAAGTGTTTTTTATTCTTATTTTTATTATCTCTTTTTGACTGTTGCACTGAGCCAAAGCAATTTCCAAGTCTGTGACCTCCCGTTACTTACGTTGGCAATAAAAATGATTCTGATTCTGATTCTGATTTAAAATGAAAGAAAGAACAGAGGAGATATCAGGTGTCTGAATCTGTCCACGATGATGCAGCCATGTCCTTCATAGAAATCACAAATTATCTCTGAGATTGTGAGACAGGAAATCGTTTCAGATTATCTTGATGTCTGTGTCACAAAATGTGTCTTAAAATGAGTATGAGCAAGACAAAGACAAGGGAAAGGATCACAACACTGCAGTATATGCATAAAATATTGCGCTTTACATGTGAAATCAAAGCTTGAGTCCATATAAGTTGTTTTAAATGCATTGCATGAATGGTGTATTATTTTCTTTTGCAAATTGTGTCATTCACATCCATCCAGTATTTGTGTGGGGGCCTAACCCTGCTGCTGCCTGTCTGTTGCCATTTGGACTCAACTTTTTGACAAAACTCTGTAACTACTTAGGCCTGGACTGGACAGGGTCTGACCATGTGCGGATGCCAAATTGGTTGGGTGCAGAATGTTTTGCCCGCAGAGTGGAGCCGGACGCAGAGTGGAACCGGACACAGAGTGGAACCGGACGCAGAGTGGCGGGTGTGGGACGAAGGTGGGCTATGACCTGGTTGTTCTGTGGAGTACAACCTCCAGCTGAACAGATTCAAAACATGTAAACTTCTATTTGACTTTGGTCGTAACTTGTTGTTATTGATAACTGTCTATAGTGCAGATTGTAGCGGAAGACACTTTCTGGGTCTTGGTATGGTATGGTTTTTATTTTTATAGGGAAAAATAAAAAAAACACACCATAATTGAACAAAGACACTGATCAGGTTGTTAAGAATGATCTCCTGTGTCACTAAAAATACACAATAGGTCTGGCATGGGCCACTTGTGTACAGGGGACCCTGCTGCCATCACTGTGTGGAGTGTAAAGTCGGTGAAAGGCGCTAATTAAATTACAATGTCTTACTTGCTAGAAAATGCATATACTGTAGATATGACTCTTTCTGTATGCTGTATAGTTAGTGAAGTTACACAGTTTTTATTATTATTTTAATATAATTATTTTTCTCATAGCAAAATCAGATTTACCCTGTGCATGTCAGACCAGAACAGGCCTTTGAGGAGAGTTTCAATCAGGAGTTTGACTCCCACACAGCCAGCAGTGCCTCAAGGTGGTTATTTCTGCTTTACTGCTGAACCCTGCCTGTTTTGAAATTAGAACTTTTGCTCTGTGGCGTGAAAGGTAGACTCTGTAACGTTTCTGTAATTGTGGTTCATGAGGTTTTGGTTGAAGGTGGATTTCCCTGCTGCTCACCACAAGACTGCCTTAACATCTGATAACTTCACACACTGTGACTTAAAGCTGCACTAACTGACTTTGGGATTTTGAAGCCGCGGACCCGCTGGCCTCTCTCTTTCTGCTCCCCTCCCCACACCCACGAAGCTATCGCCCCCCACACACACACAGTGTTGAGACGGAGCTAGCCTCTCCCAATATGGATAAACCATGGATATGGATTTTCACGTGGATGGCGTGACCATAGAACGATAGAACCGGGAAGCGCGGAGGAACGAGACTTTCTTTTGGATGGCTGTCTCGCTGTGTAAGCAGTAACCGGTGATGAAGACGAGAAAGTTTCAGGTTAGCTCCGCCGCTTGTTGTGCTAACTTAGCCGTCTATGCTAACGGACCTGTAGATTTCTCAAGAAAGTGGGGGCTAGTGGTGCGCTGTGATTGGTCACAATCTGCGACCCGAAACACATTCTCTTCCTTGTTTCATCACAACTCGATCGAAAATATAATGTCAGGCCAGCACAAATCTGCGCTACTTTTTCTTCAAAAGGACGTATATCCCAATGCACTGCATGGACATGGATAGCTTTTTAGTGATGAATACAAAAATAAAGTCAGTTAGTGCAGCTTTAATGAACTTGAATTTAATTGCAGGGACAATAATATCATGGATCTATAATAATAACTGGATAGGATATTACTAGCCTATAGCTGTACCACCTATGGGCACAGGGGGCACCCGTGGTACTACCATAGACTATAAATATTAACGGACATATGGGCAATTTCAAAATGGCCGCCGGGGCTGGAAAATGTGGAAAAAAAGCATCTGTACATGTGTCAGCCGGCACGAGTGCCTTAAAAAATTTCAAGCGACTAAACTAGACTGGTCCAAAAAAAAAAAGACACTCCTCTCAGCATTGACACACATCTAGAACGTAGCTTTGCGCTACGTAGCCTTGTTAGCATCAGCTGTAGCACTCAATTTTGCAGTTGGCCTAGTGGCATTTTTAGGAAGTGACATGACGAACAAAAGAAAACTTTTGCATCAAAATGATAGCTGGTTAAAAGTTAAGTATATATCGAAGGGTTTAGTCTCTTACACACACGACCTCTTACCAAGCAGCCATTACCCGGAAGTTGCATTTTACACTATAGCTCATCTCCTCATCCCTCAAAGTGGCACGCCTACATGCTGTGGGCCCGCTGCTGCAGCCCACATGCCTTTTTCCCATACGACTTGTTTGAGCTCAAGTCATCACCTTTTGATTTACTCACAGAATAGACAAAGGGTTGCTCTGAATATATTCTGGTGTTTAAGAAGAGGTTAGAGATTTTTTTTATCATAAACAACATACGGTGGCTTGCAAAAGCACTCTTACAACGTGAACTTCGACTATGTTACAGTCTAAATGTGTTTAGGCTGACTGAGCAGACGAAATGATGAAATGAAATGGATTGTATGGAATTGCCCTAACTGATAACTGAAGGAGTAATTAACTTGAACTTAACATTTTGTCATGTTTACAACAACATACACATACAACCACAAGTCACACTTATTCACCACCATACGTTGTGAAATGAATAGAAAATAGAGTCAAGACATTGACAAGGTTAGAAATAATGATTTGTATTTGAAATAAGATTTGTTTTACATCCAACTTTGCTTTCGTCAAAGAATCCTCCATTTGCAGCAATTACAACATTGCACCAAAAACCAGACATTTGCAGCTAGAATAGTCATTTACCACATAAGCAATGTATAGAGTGTATTTCTTTACAGTTAAGACTAGTTTAAAGTCATCTACAGTGCTTTTCAATGTGACCCCAAACTTTTGAACGGTAGTGTACATGAACATATTTTAAGACAAAAAACCATACATAACTGTGAAGTTAATTCAAAATTGTTCACAATTTCCTTTTTCATACAACATTTTGAAATTTCAGTCCTCCTTCTGGGGGATGCATTGGGAGTAACAGGCAGAAAGCATTATTTATCATTTTTTCCCATACCTTATATAAATCACATTCTATACCATGAAACAACAAAGTTTTTAGTGGTAAAACAGAATGCATAATATATAATATTCATATCTTCTTCTGCAAATCAAAAAGTCCTACACTGCCAATGCAAATCCAAAATGATTGCTCGCAGTTTGCAAAGACTCAACCTTTGAACCACATGTGTCAAAGTCAAGGCCCGTGGGCCAAATCTGGCCCGCGAATGAATTATCTATTGCCCCCGGGACGTTGCCTGCCATTGAAGTATTAATGCGTCAATGGCAGGCAACGATCAAATGCCATCCCGTTTTTCACTTTTTTCATGTTCTCAGATGTCTATTATACAGTATCGAATATGTATGAGGATTAGCTTTAGAGCATATTTTATCGAGCCAGCAGGTGGCACCAGCGCTGCCTCTGGATGTTAATAAACATTGAACCAGTCCGGCCCTCGGCTCGCAGCAAATTTGTTTTTTTGGCCCTCTGATGTATTTGCCTTTGACATGCCTGCTTTAAAGCTGTCTCTTTAAAAATACCATGCGGAAAAAGCAAACATTCCCCATGACAAAAGCGTGAGTCACTTCTTTGCGTTGAGAGGATTAAACGCTTATTGTGTGCCTGGAATGCTTTTTCAAACGCCAGCTTTCACACATGTATTTTGATGGTGTTCGAGCTCTGTTGTATCTTGAACTCATTGTGTGCGCTGTGTACTTGCACGCTTCAAACCGCCAGCACCTGTCCTTCAGAGTGGAGTCCACACTTGTGACACAGTCTGCACCTGTTGGTCGTGTCGAGCTGTCAGGTCACTCCACACAGAGCCTCCTTGTTTATTTTTGTGCTGCGGAAATGGCAAGTGCTCCGTCTGTTTCGTTTGTTATTCGCCCTCGCTGTAACAAAGTAACTGTGAGCGAAGGCTTATGTTTGATGTTTGATGTGTAGATAGATCCCTTTATCTCCTCTCTTCAGCGTTAATAACCTGTAACAAGTTAATAATCTGTTACAAATGAATGGATTCATCGCAACTAATTGACTCTTGAAGAAGCTGTCAACAAATGTAGTATTCAATTAATCCTGTTTTGAACGTTTAACAAAGAAACCCTGTAGGATCATTAGTGTTAATTAAACTGTAATCTCGGGTCTTGCTCTAATGATCAGGATAACAACCAGTTAAATCTGGAGAGACTCGGCAGACGAGGAGTTATTAAAGATGCTCAGGCGAAGTTTTATGACTCATAATTCTATAATGACTGCAGAATGAAATGGAAAAGAGTTTTAATCAAAAAACCCAAAGTGTAACAAGTCATTTCTGTTAAGATACTTTCTGGGTCCAAACCACTATGCATTCGCCCAATCACCAAACTAATTAGCCCTAAATACTAGTTGTGTTTTAATGAGAAGATTTTTGTCTATGTGTATCACCTACACCTATACCCACCCATCATTAGCATTCAGAGTATTTGAAACTACAATCCTATCAAATCAGTGTGTAGGAGTCAGTGGGGGCGGGTCCCGGCTCAAAAGTGGCCAAAATGACGTGCGCTGACATGCTTGCAACACCACCCGGGCCGATGGGGGTGGACCCGGAATAAGAATTATCCAATGCTAACATATAGCACTGGCTGACCTCTCGAAAACGTCTTTACAGGATGGACCAAAAGTTGGCTCTTGGCCCAAAGCTCCGTTCCACATGTGTGTCAATGCTGAGGGGGGTGGATTTTTTTGGTCCTCTCTAGTTAAGTTGCTGTGAATTTTTGAAGTCTCTTGTTCAAATGACTGGAGCTGCGCCGGCTGACGCATGCGCAGATGCGTTTTTTCACAATTCTCTTGTGGGCGGGACCACTCGCAGCCATTTTGGATTGCTCCAGTAAAGCACATTTTTTGGCCCATTAGTTTAAACGGCGGAGATAGGCGTGACGTCCGTTAATTTATACAGTCTATGGTAGGAGTGCTTTTCCTAACTTTCAGAGAGAAAAGCACTGACTTGACATATGAGAGCCATTAGAATTACGTTTATTGGTCTTGTATACTCATCTGTTACTGCATAAAATAGCACATGTAAGAATGATTTATTTAACTCTGCATGACAAAGGCAGTATGGGTAAATAGAGATAATGAGATTAAATCCATGTGGCTTGAACCCTGGTGGTGATAGCTACGGAGACTGGCCAACAAGATTGTCCAACCGGTGAAGCAGGTGATGGGAAGGAGGAGAGTTGCTGCACAATCTGAACGGTTGATGACTATACTGGGCATTATATGGATGCAGCCAGTTGAGGGATGATGACAGCGGGTGATTGACTGATTGCTGTTGCAGCGCAGGAGCAGTGGGAGGACTGAGAGCAGTAAGCTAGAGTTTTCAGTCATCCAGTCCAAATTCATGACACAAATGTTTGGACAGGATGACTGCTACTTTTATATACAGCAATATTTATAAACGTTTAAAGAGCTCAAATAGTCAGGATAAATGAACAAAAACGAGGTGATGCACAACAGTGGGAGTCCAGAAGCTGCATACTTACAAATGGGCCTGCTATTTTTTCTCGCTCAACTTCTCATTTCTGATTTTTTTTTTTATTAAGATCTTCACTTGTCAAAATAAAAACGTTTAGTATCTTTGAGCAACTAATGGCCCCAACAAAAATTGGGCATAATAAAAAAACATGGGATCAGTTGTACGCTACACTTCTAAAGGCATTTTTCATTCATTTTTGGATAAAAGTGATTGCATTATTGCATAATGTCAGGATGGCTGATTCTGTGTACATACAGCTGTGGAGTGGAGCATCCTGCTGACTTGTGCAATGCAGTTTCAGGAGTGAGTGTGCATCGCCTTGGAAACGGCCGGGATGTGATGATGTTATCTGCAGCAGGTCGATTCAGGACAGACCCTGCATTACAGTACACACAAGAGGAGTGTTTTCTCTGCTTCAAATACACAACCATTTAAACCTTTATGTAGTAATTTGAAAAGTGAAAAATGCACTTCAAAGAAATGGCTCCATTCCGCAAATTATAATAACAATTTTAGTCACTCAGCTCTTATTACCAACATTTGCTATACCAGTACTTCAGGTTATACAAGCAGTGGAGAAATTAATCATAATTAGATTGGTTAAAATGACTCAAAGCTGCACTATTAGCTGCCTCCCATTATTGCAAGCCAATCACTGTCTAACTGTTTTATTTGTAACCATGTAATATTTGACAGAAAGCACTTTGTACTTTTTGCTCTTGATTAGTTTGTGAGACTATGACTGTTAACATTTGTGTATATCCATTTGTTGGAATGATAGTTACCCTCGGAGTTATTTATACACAGTTTTGTACTCAAGGGTATGTACAACTGGCCCCTGATCCTATTACATATTTACCCCAGTCAGGATGGACAAGGGCCTGCCGCTTTCCAGGGTTGACTTTGCCTGATAAAAACATTACGGTTCACGTCAGAGACCAAAGCACATTTCTCATGTCTTTATCCAAAAATACAATATAATGGAATGGGAAACTGATTGAGTCTTTGCCCATCCAAATGTACAGCGGGAATGGTGTTCTTAAGGTACACTGCAGAATGCTTTTTTGCTCCACTGTATATTGGAGGCCAACATGAGTGCAATGTGCGAGTATCCCTAGACTAAATTACGTTGTTCCACCGGTAATGCTGTAAAACACTGAATTTACTATATAATATTTTATAGAGTAATTTAGTTATTTCATATTTCTCCATATCTGGACAATAGGGATGCATCAATCCAGTGTCTCTATGTTTGATACCAATCTCCATACATTGACGTTCTTTATAAGCTGATAGCCCATAACCGATACAAGTGAGGTAACTGAACACAGTGTGGTGGTGCGAGGTATGTGTGCCCCCTTACTTCTGTTCAGCTTCTCTAACTTCTCCCCCTCTGGTGTCCTGTGTCAGAAGCAGACGTGAAGTGTGAGATTGTGTGTGGTGGTATTAGAGTAGAGTCCTGTCATCGTTCTCTTAGTGTTAAATTCCAGTGACTTGTTTCTCTTTACAACATGAGCAATAGGTGAGGGGTTATTGGCAGCGTAATTCGTTGTAGCTGCGTAGTCTACAAGCTACAACTTTGTTAGCTTGTTTGTAAGCTAACAAAGCAGACTTTGTGTATTTCTACGGTTGCTCCTGTACTGTGTGCGGAGTGGATGCAGAACGTGTGTTCAAGCAGAAGTCAGTCACAAACTGCTACAAATTGACCCTGTGTGTGGAGTGAGACAATGGAATAGAACAGAGAGTAAGAGCCACAATCTTCAGGAGTGAAGAGCCACACTATGGCAACGTTTAGACAGAGACGCTACAAGGTAATTAGTAAAAACGACCAGGCTCCATATTCAAAGTGCACAGTGTCTATGCAACGACAGACAACAATGTAGTTCTAGCACCTGGCCAGTAGTGGGCAGTTGAACTTTACAACACAACACACACAACCAACAGTTCCCGCAGCCGTACAACCACTTCCTCAACAACATCCTCCTCAGGCCACCACAAAGACGTGAAAGGATGCACCAAAATCCTTCTGCATTTAACAGTTGCTGCAAAAATGGAAACAGAAACTGCAGCGTCATGTGGCTTCGTTTGGACGACCGAAGGAGAAGGATCATCCTCCTTGTAGTGCTCCACCACCATTGTTGTTTACATTTGTTCTCAGCTACTGCGCATGTCCAAATGTGCGTACGGGGAAGTGGGGGTCATAGCAGGCAGAGAAATATAATTCTCTTGCTTTGAAGGCAGTAAGCTTCAAAATGGTCCTTTTGCACTTGTGCGCACTGCTGGAATCTTGAATCTTGTAAATGATGGATGATTGGCCTCTAGCTTTTTCAGACAGGATAGAGAAAAAAAGAAGACCACCTTCACTCAACCCATCAGCTGTCAGCCTAAACTGTCAAAAAGTAACTCAAAGTGTCAAATAGTTACTCATGTATGCAAAATAAAATAATTATATGAATCCAGCATGATATGGCTTGATTTGTTCATAACATTCCCTACTAAAAGACTACTATAAAGACTATCAAATATAATATGTATGGGGGGAAAAGCGATGTACCCTATCCATAAATTTTGGCTACATTGAAATAGAATTAATCCGTTGAAGTGATCAGAAGAAATAACAGTGTTTGGTTGTGATACAAGATTAGCCATAATTTTGGTATTTAATTCAATAAAAATGTTGCATTGCCTGAAATCACAACAGTAGTTATCTCGAATCTTACAAGCTGTTGATTCGCCAACACAGAATCTAATCGTTCAAACACAGGAAATGCACTGATAAAATAACACATTGAACCGCTGGGCCAAAAGGGGCAGATCACCAATGAGCATACATGACAAAGGAAGGCTGCTCACCCATCGTTTTGTTCTTTGGATTAAGAACGAAACGTCGGGAAAATCTGCTAAGAAGTACAGATGATGGGTGAGAAAATCTTCCTTTGTTTAGAATAATCCCTGTACCAACCTGGTACAATGCATCTTTCCCTTCGAGGTTATTTTTTCTGTCATCTTAAAAATAAATAAACTAAACTAAACTGAGAGTTTACACAAACTTTACTTCCATACATGTTGATGACATCCATAAATGTCATTGAATGTAGGGTGTCCTGGATCATCCCCCTTAGACCCTCCTGCATCTGCAAGGAAAAAATGAAGAAATGTTATGACCCAAGGGTAGTGTGCAAAATACAGTGTATATATTTTGAATGTAGTCAAACTCAACTAAATCTTTTTTCCAATACTATTTCTAAAGTATTGACTGCATTTGTTTGTCGCTGAAACACCAAGGCTGTGGCACCACTGATGTGGCAGCAATCTTCCTGTGGACCCTGCAGAGGATCAGCGAGGAACCGGTGCATTGAGAAATGGGTGGCAGCTCTCATTATCACCCCCCCAACCCAGAAATGGACTAATAAACGGGTTGAAAAGGAATGAATGAATGAATGAATGACTGCATTTGCAAGACTGAATTGTAAAAGCGAATTATGTTTGAGAAAGGACTATGAATGAAAATAAAATAAAATGTTATACACATGTGACTGATGCCGTACGCGGCGCTAAGAGGCCACATGCTCTCTTCTGTTGCCATGGCACCACTGTACAATAAAAGCCTCAGCCATAATCTTTGTTTGCCTTCGGCCTCACCATGGGTTTAAACATGCAGTGATCAGCACGCCAGCTCACGGCTTTCGGCAGCTGAGAGAAAGGGCAGAGACCCTATTTTGCCTCAGGATTTATGGGGACCGGGTGGACAGAGGACTCGGTGGTGGTCAAAGGTGGAGATCTCGCCAACCCAGTCAACGTACACAGCCTTGGACTGATGAGGCGTGGAACGTCACCTCACTTCCACACACAGCTTGGACTCGAGAATCCAGGCATTAGATCCTCAACGTTTATGGTGTTTTTCACTCATTGCCCTCATCTCAACCAGCACCATTCTTTTCAGTGATTGAGAGGGTTGCGTCCCTTTGCCTACATGTGGAGAACAAGTCTTTGACTGTTGTGGCATTCCACAAGCCAAACAGCCTTCCTGGAGTCCCTGGGAGAGGTAAGTAAGTCTCTGGCAGACCAGGGTGGTGGTACTTCTCTTCAAGAAGGGGATATGGATGTGTTCCAATTATCATGCGATCGTATTCCTCAGCCTCAACGGCAAAGTCTTCTCCAGGGTACTGGAGAGGAGACTACGATTGAAGGTCAAATCCTGGCTGTGGAACACTGGGCCAGCTCAATACACTTCATTGGATACTTCAGGTATCATGGGAGTTTGCCCAATCCGTCCACATGTGCTTAGTGGATCTGGAGAAGGTTTGCTAAGGTGTTGGCTCAACACTGACGCAGGCAAAGTCTCAATCTTAATCTTATTAGATCTGAGTGCAGCTTTTGACACTGTCGACCATGAGCTTCTATTGCAGATACTAGAGGATTGGGTTAAGGTTGCTGGCAACGCCCTAAGTTGGTTTAGGTCTTACCTTGGAGACAGGAAGTACTTTGTGGAGATTGGAAACTGTGTCTCAGATCATATGGCCCTGACCTGTGGAGTACCACAGGGGTCGATCCTGGGACCTCTTCTGTTCAATCTCTACATGCTGCCGTTAGGTCAGTTAATACGCAGAAACAAAGTGTCCTATCACAACTATGCAGACGACACTCAGATCTATGTCTCACTGACTGCAGGAGAACATGGACCAGTGGACTCACTCCTTCACTGTATCCAACAGATCAGTGAGTGGATGCAAAATAACTTCCTTCAGCTAAACGCAAACAAACTGAAATGATTGTCTTTGGTCCCCAGAAACAAAGAGAGAGCGTCTCTCTCCCTAAAACCTTCAAACAAGGTCAGAAATCTAGGGATAATACTGGACTCAGACTTAAATTTTAATAGCCACATCAAATCAGTAACATCAGCAGCTTTTTACCATCTAAAAAACATTGTCAGGATCAAAAACATAGCGTCTAAAGCAGACTTGGAGATTCTTATCCATGCATTTGTCTCCAGTAGGTTAGACTACTGCAATGGCCTGCTCACAGGTCTGTCCAAACAGGCTGTAAAACAGCTGCAGTACATTCAAAATGCAGCAGCTCGAGTCCTGACTAGAACCAGGAAGTACGACCACATTAGTCCAGTTCTCAGGTCTCTGCACTGGCTTCCTGTGGCTCATGGAATACACTTTAAAACAGCTCTGCTTGTGAGCAAGTCTCTCCATGGCCTCGCACCAAAATATATTAGTGACATGTTAGTTCACTTTGGAGAGACCCAAGAGGGAAAATGCAGTTAGAAGTTTGTTGATTGAGTATGTTTGGCGCCCTAGGCCCGGGAGAGATGCTGATGAGTGCGGCGCTTGCTCGCGCGCATGATCCCCCCCGGGGCCTAGGCACTGGTGACGGCAGAGGCAGTAGGCAAGCACGCTTCGATGAGAGAAGGAGGAGGTGGGGCGGCGGAGGCTTTGCAAACTTCAGAAGGCCGGGAAAGTGGGCGTCTCCGGCTTTTAACTTGCTGTCCTGGTGGTTATTGGTGGATTAGATGTGGGCGTTTTGCTGGTGTAATGAGTAGAGGATGAGCAGGCTTGTAGATCTGGCAGCAGTGGCCGGGTCTACCACAGTGAACTTTCGCGAAGAGCTTCATTTCACTTTGGAGAGACCCAAGAGGGAAAATGCAGTTAGAAGTTTGTTGATTGAGTATGTTTGGCGCCCTAGGCCCGGGAGAGATGCTGATGAGTGCGGCGCTTGCTCGCGCGCATGATCCCCAAAAACGGGCAGAGTTATCTTTGCGCGCCGGGACGTGAGCGCTCGCTTCACGATCAACCGGACGCTGCCTGGGACGTGAGCGCTCGCATCACGATCGATACCAGACGCTGTAGCAGAGTTGTCTTTAAGCGCCGGGACGTGAGCGCTCGCTTCACGATCAACCGGACGCTGCCTGGGACGTGAGCGCTCGCATCACGATCGATACCAGACGCTGTAGCGGAGTTGTCTTTAAGCGCCGGGACGTGAGCGCTCGCTTCACGATCAACCGGACGCTGTCTGGGACGTGAGCGCTCGCATCACGATCGATACCAGACGCTGTAGCGGAGTTGTCTTTAAGCGCCGGGACGTGAGCGCTCGCTTCACGATCAACCGGACGCTGCCTGGGACGTGAGCGCTCGCATCACGATCGATACCAGACGCTGTAGCAGAGTTATCTTTGAGCGCCGGGACGTGAGCGCTCGCATCACGATCAACCGGACGCTGTCTGGGACGTGAGCGCTCGCATCACGATCGATACCAGACGCTGTAGCAGAGTTGTCTTTAAGCGCCGGGACGTGAGCGCTCGCATCACGATCAACCGGACGCTGCAACAGGGTTATCTTTGAAGAAGTGCGTGCCGCCACCAGAATCTTATTGGTTCACTTACTTTGCTTTGTATTGCTTTGCTGGGAGCTTACGAGGAAGCCAGTAGACTTTGTGCAGCCAGGATAGCGGACGCGTCTGGCCTGATGTAGGCGGAGAAAGCCGAAGAGGACCAGCGCCCCAGCTGTTGCAGAGAGGTGTGGGGGAGCCCCAGCGAGGCCGCGCGCGTGGCGGCGCCTATCCTGAAGGAGTGAGCTGTGTAGAGCTGGGGAGACAAATTACAGAGGAGCAGTAGGGATCTTAGCTGAGCTCTGAACCAGGTTGCTGTCATGGGAAGAATGTCTGGAGTGAGAAATAGAGGTCCGTTAAGATCTCCTTTGTGCAGCGGAGGCGAGTGTAACGCATAAAGGATTTGTAGGGGCAGAGAGATGTGTCCGAGCGAGCTATTACTATATTGCAGGCTCCTTTGATTTTTGAATGTTTGAGACGGAGGTTGAAATGGTCAGGGGACATTATGTTGGGTGAAAAAGAGCGACCTTTGTGTAATGCTTCCACTACGTCGAGATTATCACACGTGACAGAGATCCTCTTTCTCTGCCACGCGTGATTCCACAGCGCGCAGGCCACGACCACTGGGAATATCTCGTGTAGGGCAGAGGAGATGCTCCGGTGGAAAGTAGCGGCCACGCTCGGCAACCCAATGGTCCTGGAAGAATCCCCCAAAACCCACGGAAGGGGCAGCGTCCGTGTAGAAGCGGAGACCTGTAGGGGCAGAGACATGTCGGAGAGGGCCATTGATGTTGCAGGCACCCTTACGCTTGAAACCTTGGGTTGGAGAGTAGAAATCAGGATAGTAGGAAGGTCAGGAAGGCCGTGTCTCGGACCGCATGAAGGTTGAGTGAGCAATGGTGAAACGCTTACGCAGAGAAGCCATAGAAGGAGAGCAGGAAGATGCTGCGAGGAGGGCGGACATGTACTTGGGAGATGAGCCGGAGTTCAGCGCCGCTGCAGGAATGGGCAGCATGATGGGGAGCCTGCGATCAGAAGAGTGAAGAATACAGGTATGGATGCCTTTGATTAGGAGTCCGATTGACGGCTCAGCGCAGCTACTCGGCCAGCTGCATCTGATAGAATCAGAAGATTCAGTAGAGAGATGAAGCATGACCGCCGAAGCGACCCTGGGAGCATAGGTGCGAGTCCAGCGCAGCGCGGCATGCTCAGCCGGGCTGCGTCCATTAGAAGCAGGATAAGCTTCTGAGAGAGTGGGATGCAGCAGTAGCAGTAGCAGCAGCAACCTCAGATAATAACGGCAATAGTCCTGTATTAAGCCGCGACAGTAGCAGCAGCAGCAGCAGCAGCGTCCTTAGAAAATAACAGTAATAATTCTGTACCTAAGCCACAGCAGTAGAAAGTTGTTGTAGCTGTTCAGTGTTTCAGTAAAAGAGATGCAAGTGAAGAGAGATGGCAAAGTAAATGAAGCAGCAGCAGCAGTAGTAGCAGCAGTAGCCGTATGAAGCAGCCGCAGTAGCAGTATGAAGCAGCAGGAGCAGTAGCGGCAGCAGCAGCTGCAGCATCCGTAGATAATAACAGCAATAATCCTGTATCAAAGCCAGAGCAGTAGAATATTATTGTAGCTGTTTAGCGTTTCAGTAAAAGAGATGTGAAGTGAAGAGAGATGTCAAAGTACATGAAGCAGCAGCAGCACGGCAGCAGTAGCAGTATGAAGCAGCAGCGGCAGCAGTAGCAGCAGTAACGGTAGCAGTATGAAGCAGCAGCAGCAGTAGCAGTATGAAGCAGCAGTAGCAGCAGTATGAGGCAGCAGCAGCGGTTGCAGCATCCGTAGACAATAACAGCAATAATCCTGTATCAAAGCCACAGCAGTAGAATATTGTTGAAGCTGTTTAGTGTTTCAGTAAAAGAGATGCGAAGTGAAGAGAGGTGTCAAAGTAAAGAAGCAGCAGCAGCACGGCAGCAGTAGCAGTATGAAGCGGCAGCAATAGCAGCATTAGCGGCAGCAGTAGCAGCAATAGCGGTAGCAGTATGAAGCAGCAGAAGCAGCATTAGCAGGAGCAGTAGCACCACAATGAGATTCATACGAACAACAGACGTGTCACGCCAGCGTGCGCCGCTTGTCTCCGTGAGCCAGGTTACATACGTGTCTGAAAGAGCCAAGCCGTAGAGACAGGTGCCGCCCGGGAGCCCGCGGAGCAGCAGCGGCAGGAACAGCAGCAGCGGCACATGTAGTAGCAGGAGCAGCAGGAGCAGGCAGCAGGAACAGGCGGCAGCAGGAACAGCAGCAGCGGCACATGTAGTAGTAGGAGCAGCAGGAGCAGGCAGCAGGGACAGGCAGCAGCAGGAGCGGCAGCAGGAACAGGCAGCAGCGGGAACAGGCATCAGCGGGATCAGGCATCAGTAGGAACGGCAGCAGGGACCGCAGCAGCGGCGGTCAGAGAACCATGCCCACGGTTGTTTAAGAGCCTGAGGAAATAAATCAACCCGAATCCGAAACATTCCCATGCGAATAACAGATGTCCCCTGGAGCCATCTTGCTGCTTTGGTTATGGCAGATACGCATGAACCATCACTTTTCCATGCGTTCATAGCTCCAACTCCACTTCAAACCCATTGCAGATTCACATTGGGCCCCTTTTCTTTCTGCTGCACTTTCGAAATGCAACAACTGCAGTTTAGTTACCCAATTTAATACTAGTGACCTAGCTATTTAAATGCATGGCCCCTCCTTCCTCCTGCAGATAGACGAATTTAAATACATTCATTTAACAATAGTGACCTGCGAGTAATGAGATTAATGCTGTAAAAAATGGCGCCGTGGCAAGAGTTCTGGTGTGTGCCGTCTGGAGCACGATGGGTAGTCTTTGCACATTTTTTCCAACGTGGTTTTACTGCAAGTGGCAGAACATGAATCTGAATTGATGCACATTGCTCCTCTTATATCCCTCAGACATTGGAGATTGATGCCATTTAAGATGCATTGTCCCTCAGTTAGCTCAACACGTGTAAAACGGAGCCTGCAACCAAGCACGGGGCGAAAACTGACGCCTGCAGTCAATTGCGTAGGGCAAAAACCAGTCCCCTGCAGCCTAGACTCCGGGATTAATCTGTCCGCGGTCGGCACACTCACTGTACTCACATGCCAGGAGACTTGGGAAAGCAACGGGACAACGCGGCACCGCCAATCGGAGCCAGGGACACGCACGGCACCAGCAGACCACGAGGAACGAGCAGTACAGAAACCGCGGAGGGCCCCGCGGAGCAGCCCGCAGAGGAGGAGAGCAGACCACGAGCAGCCAGACTGAGGACAGCCGGGCCACGCGCACGAGCAACACGTGAGCAGAAGCGACCCCTCCAGATCCAGAACAACGCATGTATTTGCGAACAGGTGCGTTAGCGACATGCACCTTGCAGGCTTCAGAAGTTTGCAAACTTCAGAAGGCCGGGAAAGTGGGCGTCTCCGGCTTTTAACTTGCTGTCCTGGTGGTTATTGGTGGATTAGATGTGGGCGTTTTGCTGGTGTAATGAGTAGAGGATGAGCAGGCTTGTAGCAGCGCCGGGTCTACCACAGTGAACTTTCGCGAAGAGCTTCATAACCATATGAACTAGCCCGGACTCTGAGGAGCACAGGGACTGGACTCCTGTTAGTGCCCAGAGTCAGAACTAAACATGGGGAGGCTGCTTTTCAGATTCATGCTGCTAAAATCTGGAACAATCTTCCTGAAGATGTGAGACAGGCCTCCTCTCTGACAATGTTTAAAACCAGGTTAAAAACAGTTCTGTTTAGCTGTGCATACAACTGAGGGATTTTATATTTTTATCTTTCTTTTTAATGTACTGTGATTATTTATGATTTTAAAGCTATTTGTCTTCGAGTTGCCTTGTGTATGAATTGTGCTATACAAGTAAACTTGCCTTGCCTTGCCTTCTGTGGGGTGGTTTTAAGGGAGTAAGATTTAGTGCTGAGGGCCGTCCAGTCCCTTTATGACAAAGAAAAGCTGTGCTCGTGTTGCCAGCCGTAATTCAGACTTGTTCCCAGTGCATGTTGGCCTCCGCCAAGGAAATCCTTTGTCACTAGGTCTGTTCACTTTTTCACAGACAGAATTTTTAGGTGCAGGGGGCGGAGGGGTCGGGTTTGGGGATCACAGGATTACATCTCTTTTCAGACCATGTTGACCCATTGGCTACAAAAAAACAGGGGCCGTATTCCTTATTCAGAATCAGAATCATTTTTATTGCCATGTAAGTAACAGGAAGTCACAGACGTGGAAATTGCTTTGGCTCAGTGCAACAGTCAGAAAGAGATAATAAAAATAAAGAATAAAAAACACTCCTATGGAATAAATTTAAATTTAAAATAGAGTTACAGTTACTATTTACAATATTCAAGTGCACATGGTGCACACAATGTAAGGTGACAGCAGTACAGTGAAGTAAAGTGACGTATGATGGGCAGTAAAGTGACTTTATAAAGGGCGGGGGGACAGGTTAAGAAGTGTTCAAGAGTCCAACAGCAGAGGGGAAGAAACTGTTCTTGTATTATTCTTAGTGCTAAGAGTGGCCAAATTCAAAGAATATTCTTAGAATCTTGACATACTCTTAGAATTTCCCCTAAAAGTGAAGAGTAGATCCTAGTTAAGAAAAAAACTATTCCTAAAGAATCCTAGCTCCTAAGAGAGCTCCTAAGGTGAGATCTCTTAAGGAGAACTTTTAGCAACTTAAGAGTTTCATAAGAGGACAACATGGTGGACAGAAGAGGCAGGAGAGATATTTGAGGGTCCTTATTTTTCCCATTATCACCAAAAATATGTTTTCTCTAAATTTTTTGGATCAACCAATCACAACATCTGAAATGATGACTCATACTTAGTGACGGGGTCAGCCACGCCTCCTCACTAAGATAAGTTTTTGTACATTCTCTGATTTGTTCTGGAATTACTTTTAAACTAAGACTTCCAGCTGGGAGTTTTAATGTTAAGTTAGGAGCTCTCTGAGAGGTTTCTCTGAATCTTCAGGCATACAGCCCCAGGACCTTCGCAATGCACGAGTGCAGTTTGCAGCCAAGTGTGAAGTGGCTGGATGAAAATCAGCACCTTCCAATCCGAGGCCATGGTTGTTGATCCAAAAATCTGCCTCGCCCTTGTTTTGATACACGCTTCAACACAGTGCAGTCTGCTTCAGGAAGAGTGACACACGCTCTGGAGCATCGGGATTGTTTGCCCATCACTAGATAATTTGCATTTCCTATTCACGATACGATGCGATTCAAAGATGATTTAATAACGATATGACTGATTTGCAACGGGATTCGGTTTGACATGATGATGTGATCCTGTTCGATACAGTTAGTAGAGTTTATTAGCCCACATCAGGTTTCTTACCTCAAATTCCGCTTTACTCTATCAATATGAGGGATGTATTTAATATTTGTTTATGGTTATTAGAATTTGTGAAGCGTCTTTGAGTTCTTGAAAAGCGCTATATAAAACCGATATATTATTATTATTATTAATACTATTATTATGGAGCAAACCAAGAAATCCTATTTGAAAAAACCTTATTCAGTATGTACAGAGTATTTATTTATTTGAATCCTTCATTCTCTAAAACGCTGTAGGGCTGGATATCTTTGGAGATGAAGTAGACTAACCAACTGCTATAGCAGTAAATTTCTCCTGTGTGATAAATTATATCTTATCTTATCTTATCATAGCATCAGTTAAGGCCTGGGAGCGGGCAGAGTTAGCTGCTTGAGCCGTGTTTTGACCAAAGAAGTTTGGTCGCGTCGCCAACTTTCGGTATAATCCAAAGGAGAGGAGGGGGTCGCAGACGCGGAGGTATCCACGCCGTGCCGTCTTCTCAGATGCGTGGCCAGGTTCGTTGTGATACCCACATATTTGATAGGCGACGCCCGGCATTGTTTTTTTGGGGCCATTAAAAATCTCCTCGCCGTTTATGTTGTGAGCGTTCATGCTTGTTTTGGACCCGACGCTTACGTCAGAGCCAGAGGAAGCGATTGTGCATTCAGGTTGCCTCGGAAATATGACAGGGCAGCGAATAGAACAATCGAATAAACCATGGAATCTACCGATGCAGACAGGCTGGAAGAGATGCACCACAAATTCATACCTAAATTATATCCGATGCACCAAGAATGTATCCGTGTAGTTTCATCGCAGACGTTTGTATCGGACCACCGATGCGAATCGGTGAATCTTCACATCTCTAGTTTGGACTATTTTTCTGTGTATGCAGATTCAGCCAGAGGAGTTATAGCCAATTCTGCTAACATGCTACTGTGTTTAGCAACGCTGTAGAGGCTAGAGGGCAAAGCCTGTTCGTAACAGCGCCGCTCCTTGTTCTGTGATTGGAGAACAAGCAACACACCAAGTCTCTACTCAGCACTTTTTACGGCCTGAATTCATACAAAAGCTGAATCAAGAGATCAAGTTTTCAATTAAATTACGGATTGTATTACAACTTGTATGTAGTAATAAGCATTTTTATCAACTCCTAAAAAATGGGTATAGCTTCTTTAAGCTGTACATTAAAAAAAATGATTGAAGTTGTATGCTCAGCTAAACAAAACTTTTTTAAACCTGAATTTGAACATTCCCAGGGTCACATTTTGAGAAAGACCATTCAACCCTTAGCCCAAAGCATCCAATAGTACTCAAAGGCCTCTCTTACTCACAAGTGGAATATATACTATACATGTTTTCTATTAAGATCAAGACAGCATGTTGTGGTCTAACTGGTGGGACAAACATAGTGTGGTATGAAACAACAACAAAAAAGATGTACCCCAGCTGATCCCAAACTAAATTCTTATCAACATTTTAATTCTTTGAATATCACCTGTAATGTGTTTTCTTTATGGAGTTATAAAAGCACGTGTGCGTCTCAATTCAAAATTAGGTAGTAAGCGTCACTACTTCTCAAACCCCGACCCACTCCTGGTGCCCTCTCTTTGTGGTTTCACCGTGCCGGGCTAAGCTTGGCTAACTTTGCTGGTAGAACTAGGTCAGTATATTAGATATTCACCAATCACATCACAGTGGATTAGCAGATACAGCCACAGCAGCTCATCAGGACATTTGGAAAATTAACTGGAGGATGGCCGGAATAAACGAGAGAATGTGCCTCTCTTTTCATGTGAGATCTGCTCTTAGTCACATTTCTGTCACATTTGATGACTGTAATTTGCAGCCAGTCTGTTCTTCTTATTCTTTCAGATATGAATTTTACAAAAGAAATCAAGGTTTGAACAGTCATGGGAAATCTGAAATAAAAGTATCATGAAATAAATATCTAATTTTCAGACCATGGACTTATACTGCTTATGAGAATCTTTTAGAAATATTTGGAAATTTGGATTACAAAATAAATGATGAATATTGAAACTGGGATTAAATATACCAATACAGCATACAAAGTCTGAGAAGCTCATTTCTTTATTTCTGCTTTGATGGATGTAATTAAAGGGGACACACATTGTAATCAAGTGTCCAGCGGCCATACAGTATATACACAGTAGCTGGCTCAATGAATGAAAGGATTATTAGTGTACGTTTAGTGTTTGTAGTGGCCTGTGTGGATCCGGCATGGGGGAAGGGGCATGTTCTATCGGGGTGGCTGAAGGAGCAGCTAAGCCAGGCCATGTTAAGCTCTCTTTTACTATAATAATGAATTGACCTGCAGCAAAGTCTATCTACCATTATTATTGGTTTATGCACGTATATAAGATTGATGAGGGAAAAAGTGTAAATGCAATATCATTTCTAATTGTATAACGTGTATTTCAAGAATATAGATAAACTCAGGCATTAGCTTCACGATTTTGTGTCCAGACCTCTGAAGCTATGCAGGTCTGGGCCTGGTTAGTACCAAGATGGGGAACATCAGGTGCCACATTAGAGTGGGACTCTAGGCTTTTTGAGTGAAGGATTGGTGGTGGTCAGAGGGGCGATGCCTTGCTCTGGTCAGTCTGCATCATGGCAACTGTGGCTACAGCAGTGTGACAAAGTGAGATACTGTGTCCCCTTTTACTGCCAGGGTTTATGAATGTATTTTGTACCTGTAGATGAGGTGTGTCTCAGTCAGTATTGTGGGTCAACCATGTGTTGACCCACAATAGGAGCGGCACAATGGCTGAGTGGATAGCACTCTCGCCTCTCAGCAAGAAGGTCCTGGGTTCGAATCCTGGTTGGAACAGGGCCTTTCTGAGTGGAGTTTGTATGTTCTCCCTGTGTCTGCGTAGGTTTCCTCTGGGTGCTCTGGATTCCCCTACCACTAAAAACATGAACAAACTGGCATGTGCCTCCTGTGCTGGCATCTTCACTCCCATCTCAGTGTGGAGTGAGAGACAAATGCCAACAATTGTAAGTTCTTTGTGGCTATGGTCTGTGAAAGGTGTTATGTAAATAAAGATTCCTCGCCAGCTCACCAGTGGACCCTGCCAGGGATGAGACACACCCAAGGGACAGGTCTGTTGCTCTCAAAATAAATATTCAGATTTACACCTTCAATAAGGGTTCTGCTGTCTCATTGTGACACTCTGGCCAGCTTCTCCACAAGTAGTATGAATGGAATGATTAATGCCATGTAACGTGTGGTTTATAGTATGAATTATTATGGTCATTTCTGTAAGGTTAAAAGGGACACAGCTACCTGCAGTTTGTCTGCTGTTATGCTGTTTGTTTTGGTCTGCTAATCACTTCTACTGGTTTGAGCAGGAGCACTTTTTCTTACCTGCACCTCCATTACTGGAAGTCTATAACTTTGTATGTGGAGAATTCCAGATTCCACTAGACCATAGGTGTCAAAGTCAAGGCCCGGGGGCCAGATCCGACCCGCGAGACCATTTCCAGTGGCCCCTGAGATGATTTTAAATTATTTTATTAAATGTTATCCATTACTAATTTTCTCAAGAAAACAACCATAACATGTAATTCCATAAGAAATGTTTAGCCAACAAGTTAGTCTTTAATATTATGTTTTTTACGAGTCTTCAATTACATTTCTTCTTAAAGAAATGAAGAGGATTTCCAAATGTTCTTAGGAAAGAACCACCCTCTCCACCTTTTGAACAAATCTCTCTGGTCTGATTAGATGAGCATGAATCACCAGAATGATTGACAGTTGGGAGGACCAATCGTCTTGATGATCCGCACAGAAGTAGAAAATATTCCTATATACCTTCAATATTAGGTCCAGTTTTGGTTCAGTTTTGGTCCAGTCACAGGAACTGAACTAATTCTAAACAGAAAAGAATATCCAATCTAACTAATGTGAAACAAGTCATTTATAAAGATACCTTAATATTATAAAAAAGTGAAAACCCACTTATTTTTTCGGCCCCTGACCAGCCCTTTCATTTTGTATTCGGCCCTCAACCAAAATAAGTTTGACACCCCTGCACTAGACCATTCTCTGTTCATGATATACTAAGGTCTATGGTTAACACGGACCTTTCACCAGGATGAAAACTACCGGTGAGCCGCATTAACAGATGAGAACCAAACATAAAAAAGACTTAGCAGTAGTAGTAGTTCTGGAAACAACATCCGATGGACAGGTACAGTAAGACAAAGATCCACTTGCACTGTTTAATCTGAGGCATTGACTTGCATGACATAAATAATGTAAGAAATTAGTTGTTGCTGTTTAAATGATACATTGTTGCAATAAAATAAGACTTCTATAAAAGGTTCTTTTTATAGATATACATTTTTTTTTCATTTTAGTGCAAAATAATGATTTAGCAGCTGCAGAATTATAATTTTGAAATCAGAGTATTTCATATAAAAAAATATTGCAGAAAGAAACATGTAGGGTTAAATAGACAGTAGAATGTCTTTGGTTCAAAGATATTTTCTATTTGCCATCTTTCAAAAGGAAAACTCTTTCACTCTGTACCCGCATACATCCAGAGTTTTTAATTTACAATTGAGCAAAGTTCCGACCATGGGCCTTGCTATAATCCATGCTATAATCAGGGACTTCTGCCACAAAAAAATTACTTTGCCCCTGCTGTCTAACAGCTAATAGTCTTGTCATCATTTTTAAGAGCCAAAACGAATACATTGTCTGTGCTCCAGCTTATTGAAGTTTTTTTCTTATCCTATCCATCATCTTTTTCTTTATTGATTTCTGGTTTTCTATAGGTAGTATAAAGAGATTATTCATTCTGACAACCGTGGCCTTGTCATCTTAGTTCTCATCCCTGTTGAACCCTAACTGTAGCTGATATTATTATTTTTTAAAGTTGACGTTTCTGTGAGCAATCCATCGAAGTTGTGTTTATGGTCACGCCCACGCCTGTTCTCGCACAATTTATCTTGATCCTATCATCTGAGCAGGGATCGACCGTGGGTGTCCTCAATGGCTTCTGTCTGCAGCCATCAGTCACTGTCAATGTTAAACATCCAATCAGGAGCGTAGACCTTGGCCGGTCCTGCAGATTGCCATGAGGGAGGAAATGTTTCCTTTTCTCCTTTGATCAAAGTGTCAAATACAGCTCCTATACTGGGGAATACAAGGGGTATTTGAGATAACACTGATTTCATTGATTTGGGCTATTAACGATTACTTTGATAGTCAATTTGTTGGCTGATTATTCTTTTGATGAATCGATTAGTTGTTTAGGTAAGTGAGAACATCTTCAGAGAGATGACGTGTTACACATTGTGGTTGTTTGGGCAATTTTGTATTTTAAATTCGAAGCATTCTCTAAAACAACTAAATATTAATAATGTATTTAATTATTAACATTGATAAAATCAAATCAACAATGAATTGTTCGAGATGCCTACATAGTGAAAACACATCAAATTGAAATAAAATAGTTAATAAACAGGCTTTCAACAAAGAAAATGAGGAAGACCTTGGTGTAACAGAAAGACAGATTTGGTTCCTCCCTAAACAACAGGGGCTTCCACGATGTCAAATGGTTTGCTCTACTACATAATGATGACCTGTATTCATCCCTGAGGAGTTCACAACATTGATCCTGGTTATTTCTGCACCTTCTGCCACCAAAGGTCAGGCCCAACAAACGCTGAGAGGCAAATATTTGTGCAGAGACGGGGTGTCAATTTTCTTCAAACACGTGGGTGGTTTGTATGAAAAGTTCTTAATGAAGAGGTGACAATGTGGATATAGCCTGTGTGCATGGTCGCTGTCCCTGGACAGACACGGCTGTGGTCTTTGCACTGACAACTGTAAATATCACCGGAAAATGTATGTCTTTTTGTTGTTATCCTCTTTAGTAATTTGAAAATAAACACTTTGAAATCTGGATGGATAGACACATAATATGGATATTTAGTATCAGACCATGAAACACATACGCTGCAAGTGACCATAATAAGTCACAAATGGTAGGAAAAATTGAGTCTTAAACCAGGATTTGCCAATGGGACAAACTAACAATGACCTCCCTTGAATGTAATGAGACATAAATTGTAGCGGAATGAAGATCAAAGTGCTTGTCCCAAGGCAAGGTAAGTTTATTTGTATAGCACAATTCATACACAAGGCAACTCAAAGTGCTGAACAAAATAAGAAAGCATTAAAATAAATAATCACAGTACATTAAAAATAAAGAGAAAAATATAAAATCCCTCAGTTCTATGCACAGCTAAACAGGACTGTTTTTAACCTTGTCATTGAGGAGGCCTGTCTCACATCTTCAGGAAGATTGTTCCAGGTTTTAGCAGCATGAATCGGAACAGCAGCCTCCCCATGTTTAGTTCTGACTCTGGGCACTAACAGGAGTCCAGTCCCTGTGCTCCTCAGAGTCCGGGCTGGTTCATATGGGACTAACATGTCACTAATATATTTTGGTGCGAGGCCATGGAGAGACTTGTACACAAGCAAAGCTGTTTAAAAAGTCTATTCTCTGAGCCACAGGAAGCCAGTGCAGAGACCTGAGAACTGGACTAATGTGGTCGTACTTCCTGGTTCTTGTCAGGACTCGAGCTGCTGTTAAAATTTAAGTCTGAGTCCATTACCCCTAGATTTCTGACCCAATTTGAAGTTTTTAGGGAGAGGGACTTGAGGTGACAGTTGATGTTCTCTCTCTGTTCTCTCTTGCAACTCTATGGGAATGATTTTTTTACCCTGATCATTCTTTGATCGTGATTAAATAGTGATCACAAACCCGCAATGTTATTCTTATGTCTAATAGTCCTTTCTGGCCAACATCCTGCATGTGTTTGAATATCACCACTTCCAGACAATAAGAGAAAAGACCTTTTGACAGATTCTTAAATAACAATATAGAGAAATTAGTGGGGGAAAATGGGAGATAAAGCCAACATTTTCTGAGCAGTGAACATCAGATTCAGGACATTGAAATAATTTCCTATAATATGGGCCTGGGAGGACATATTGGGAGGACTGTGTCTCTCAGCTGGCCTGGAAAAGCCTCAGGATTCCCCCAGATGAGCTGGAGAAAGTGTGTGTGTAAAGGGAAGTCTGGGCGTCTCTGCTTAGACTGCTGCCCCTGTGAGAAGGCTATGGATAAATATAAGGTTCAAATCTAATTAAGTCCATTTTGATTAATATAAAGACAGTGGCTCAGTTGGTAGAGCATTGGCCTTTGGGCTTGAAGGTCATAGGTTCGATCCCCTGACGAGACCTACTCCAACTGCTCCCTCTCATGTCTACTGTCATTGTGTCCATGGGCAAGACACTTAACCCCACATTGCCCGAAGCCCCTGCTGAAAGACCAAGGCTGTGTCACCTTTAACAGTGCAGCAGCCATCTTCCCGTGGACCCAACACGAGAGACAGGTGCTATGAGCATTTGGTGGCAGCTCTCATAGCCACCCCCCGACCCAGAAATGGACTAATAAAGGGGTTGAAAATGAATGAATGAATGATTAATATAATTGTGAGCCAACATCTCTCCCGCTTGTGGTATTTTCTCTTATTGTAAGCATACATTGTTTTTCCATTACTGTATAGTGATTTAGTGTTAAACTGCAATGATAAATATCCTTGTAACCTATGGCTATTTAATTACATATTTTTGGCTACTGTCGTTGGACTGAAAGCAGAAACATTTGTTTATTTGAAATAGTGAAACAATTTCAAACTTTTTCTTCTATGTCTTATCTACTTGCACAATCATAAACAATAGTGCTTTAACAATGGTCCGGTGTGGAATTCTGCCACACTTTTTGTGACTTGTCTCGGTGATGTGCTTGGTACCTTGGAACCTAAGGGTACCTGACGATACGATTTGATATGCGATACAAAGCTCACGATAATGATTATTAATTAATTAAATTAGTTTATTTGATATGGACATATCAACTGCATTGGACAAACCAGATACATTGTTTCCAGTGTTATAGCAAAACTGCTAATTTGCAACACCTGTCCATAGGAGGCTACACATTTCAAAAAACACAATACAATACAGTACAATATTTAAAAAGGTAAACAATACACAATTACACATCATCAGTATACATTTCATACAGTGTTACCATGTGAGCAGTTTTGACTTGACTTCAGCCATTGTTTCAGACCTCTGTAAAAACTGTTCATGTCAGTCTGCAGTTTTAAATCAGTGGGCAGAGAGTTCCACAGTCTGGATCCATGAAAAGAGAAACTGGACTGTCCAAAAGATTTTGTAAATTTTGGGAGAACACAGTCCCCACTCACCGAGGCTCTGGTGGAGGGTCTGCGGGAGTCCTGACGCCGAATAATGAGAGCGGAAAACAGCGGCGACACACGACTGTTCAAACATTTAAAAACCAATTTCAGAATACTAAAATTTATAAAGTTTTTGAAAGTAAAAAGATTATGTCTATGGATGATGTCACAGTGATGCCATCTCATAGGTTTTCTGTCAAATACCTTGACTGCCTGTTTGTACAATGAAACAACCGGCTTGAGTGTGGACGGGGAGGTTTGTGACCAGGATGTGATGCAGTAGGACAGATGTGAAAAAATCATGGCATGCATGTATAACAGGGCGGCCTGATAGGACAGATCCCTCCTGATAAAACGAAAACAATTCAAGTTGGATTTGACCTTTTTACACACATTTTTGACTTGACTTTGAAATTTAAGGTTGTTGTCAAGGATAATTCCAAGATATGTGGTCTCTTTTACTTCTTGTATAATTTCATTGTTTATGCGTACTTCAAAGGTGCTGTTAGAAGGTCTTGTTTTAATTGAGAAACAGACAGCGACGGTTTTCTTAACGTCTATATATCGTCTATATATATTATATCACGATAACGATTATATCACAATATGACGATTATTGATATATTGGTCAGCAATATACCATATGCTAATATATGGCATATATAAAATAGAAAACATTTAAGTGAAAAAATACACTTTATTTCATGATAAATGGAATGAAGATGTGTAATGTAGCCATATATTAAGTATTGATACTAATACAAAAATATATATATATGAAAAAAAAATTAAAAAAACCTGGCAAATGCATATCGATAATCGATTGCGGGAGAAAGTATTGCGATATATTAAAAGTCACACTCCTAATGTACAATATGTAGTGAGAGGGGGTTATACAGAGAGATGATGCATGCTCTTCAAGGATCTGAAGGAAAACACATGGGAGAGAAGGAAAAAAGCTGTACTGATTATATACTATATAATCATATAATGTTACACTTGATTAGCTGCAAGAATATTTGAAAAAATATCTTAAGTTGTGTTTGAACTAAATTCTAATGACACACTGTATATTCTGACTTTGAAACTACAAAACAATTAAGACTCACTTTTATGCTCCAGCTTTTAACACGGCGAGAGGGGTGTAGTCATCTATCCATCCATCCATCCATTTTCTTCCGCTTCATCCGTTGCCGGGTCGCGGGGGCAGCAATCTAAGCAGAGACGCCCAGACTTTCCTATCCACACACACTTCCTCCAGCTCGTCCGGGGGGACCCCAAGGCGCTCCCAGGCCAGCTGAGAGACATAGTCCCTCCAGCGTGTCCTGGGTCTTCCCCGGGGCCTCCTTCCAGTGGGACGTGCCCGGAACACCTCCCCAGGGAGGCGTCCAGGAGGCATCCGGAACAGATGCCCAGGCCACCTCAACTCGTTCCTCTCGACATAGCGAAGCAGCGGCTCTACTCCGAGCTCCTCCCGTGTGACTGAGCTCCTCACCCTATCTCTAAGGGAGCGCCCAGCCACTCTGCGGAGGAAGCTCATTTCGACCGCTTGTATCCGCGATCACGTTCTCTCGGTCATTACCCAAAGACATGACCATAGGTGAAGGAGGGAACGAAGATTGACCGGTAAATCGAAAGCTTCGCCTTTCGGCTCAGCTCCCTCTTCACCACGACGGTCCAATACAGCAACCGCATCACTGCGCACGCTGCACCGATCCTCCTGTCAATCTCACGCTCCATTCTTCCCTCACTCGTGAACAAGACCCCGAGATACTTGAACTCCTCCACTTGAGGAAGGACCTCTCCACCCACCTGGAGAGGGCAAGGCACCTTTTTCCGGTCGAGCACCATGGCCTCGGATTTGGAGGTGCTGATTCTCATCCCAGCCGCTTCACGGCTGCAAACCGTCCCAGTGCATGCTGTAGGTCCTGGTTCGTTGGAGCCAACAGGACAACATCGTCCGCAAACAGCAGAGATGAAATCCTGTGGTCCCCGAACCGGACCCCCTCCGACTCCTGGCTACGCCTAGAAATTCTGTCCATAAACACAGTGAACAGAACCGGTGACAAAGGGCAACCCTGGCGGAGGCCAACATGTGTAGTCATCTGTGCCTTTCATTATATTATTTTTGTCTTGATTCTTGTGTATTTATACTATTTAAATTCATTAATTTTTTTACAGTTGATTTTGTTCTTTCTTTCTATTGTGCAGCTTTTTCATATCTCTTCTTCGGAAACTGTTTATGAAAGGTGCTATTGTGGATTGGATTGGATAAATAGTTCCTTTGTCTAACAGTTTGGCTCTATTACTAGGTTTCACAAATCGTACATGCATTTATGGCCTCTTTCACACCTGTTCTGTTTCTGACTGAAAATCAAAAAAAGAGAGGACCAGCCTCACTCAGCCAATCAGCTATCGACCTTTAGAGTCATGACACATGATTGTTACTTACCCGTATGCCAAATGCTTTTTTGTCAGATGAACATTTTACTTTTACAATTACCTTTTGGACAAATTACATGGATTCATACAACCAACCGTTTAATTAGAACTGTTCAAAACTACAAACAGAGTCGGTTGCAATGAGTTCCTCATACCTCTGCTGAAAAGGAGGAAAACTATACTTTATTATTCTGCCCTTGAAAAGCACTGTGCTTCTCCCAGTTACAGATGTTTTTTTCCCACAAATTTCAACGCATGTCCACATAAGGCGCCTGAACGATGGGCTGAATTGTGGCTGCATGGTGTCACAGTGCAGCCTGTTCCCGTTAGCCGTGTTACGGATCAGTGGCCGTAAAAGATAACCGCTGTATTTACTGCTGCGAGATCACATCACTGAGGGAAACCATGTACTTGGACACTCCACAACTGGCTCTCATGTTTATGCTGTTTGTTGACCTTTCCTTTGACTTTTGCGAACATTCAACGCGCACTGCAGCCATATTTGGCCCTTCATGCAAGTTTGAAGAGCCATGAGAACGCCACTCTATATTAGGAATACACGGCTCTGGCAGCAGGTACTGCAGGCAAACGCACGACCATTGTCATTCTGCTGCTGGAAAATGCAGATAATAGCATGAATAAAATAAAGCCAGGGTAATGGGAAAGATAATGGGAGCCAACAGCACGAGCATGAGCCTTTATGTATATATTTGAGGTCCATTTTAAGATATTTGTCAATACTCTGCCAGTGATGGTCATTGACAATGGCAGGAAAGTGTTTTTCATATCCCTTTAATTGCAATTGAAACATAACATAACTTAAAACAACAACATGTATGTATAAAGCCCAACAAAAGACTCGGATCCAGTTGAGATAGGCTGCCCATTCATAACACATTTCTATAGTTGTAGCAACAGCAGCATGTGGCTGCCAAAAAACATTGGCTGAAAAAGCCACTAATCTATTTACCAATATTGGTTTGACCAATTTGTAAGTAAGTAAGTAAGTAAGCTTTATTTATATACCGCCTTTCACAGACCAGAGTCACAAAGCGGTTTACAATTGTTATTTTTTGGGCACTTGTCCTCTCACTCCACACAGAGATGGGAGCGGGGTCGCCGAACAGGAGGCGCATGCCAGACCTATTGTACATATTTTTTGTTGTAGGGGAAACCGGAGTACCCGGGGGAAACCTACGCAGACACGGGGAGAACATGCAAACTCCACTCAGAAAGGCCCTGGTCCGGCCGGGATTCGAACCCAGAACCTTCTTGCTGAGAGGCGAGAGTGCTATCCACTCAGCCACCGTGCCGCCCGGTGGCTGAGTGGATAGCACTAGAACTGATTTGGATCAGTTCTAGATTGGTTATTTAACCTACCAACAAGATTAGTTAAAGTTAACCCATTTTTGGTTACATTACATACATTAAAATTCAATATTTACGTAGAGCGCAATAATTGTAGTAGTTGTTTACCAATTCATAGTTTTGTTTTTCATTTAGTTAAGCACTTTGAGTTGCATTGTGTATGAACTGTGCTGAACAATTAGAAGCAATAGTAGCAGTGGTACTGTAGTAGCAGCAGCAGTAGTAGTAGTAGTAGCATCAGTACTAGTAGTATTATTAGTCCTCGCTTCAGCCACCACATACCCACGTGCCTCTCTGGTCTGTGTGAGCTGTGTCAGTGTGGTCATGGTCCTTTTGGGTGACTGTCCATTGTGTGCAGTGAGCTGTCAAAGCATGTGCTGACTCCCTCTTCTAATGGCACCATTCACTTGCTCCTAAACGAGTTACACACTTCCTGCAGTGTTGTGCTTATCTGGCTAAAAGCTTTGTTGAACCTCAGACTCATTTTGCACCTAAAGATTTACTAGGCCTGCTTCACAAAGGTAGTAGGGCAAACAGCTTGTCCATATATGGTCATGGGAAGTTGATTTTCTTATAGGTGGGCACATTTTGTATATTATATTGTCCAGTGTGACACATAGCACAAACCATATCCCATATAACCAGACAACCTTGTAATTGATTTCCAGTATAAGACTCGGAAGTATCTGCAACTTCATTGTTGTCTTTTTTTACCCTGATATTTTTTATTTATTTTTTATTTTAGCTTAGCCAGGGAAGAAGGGTCATAGGACAACGGATTCTATGCTTCTCTGGATGCCCTGGGCCTCCATTGGCTTGTCTTATTCGACTAACGATTGTTCTGATTTAAAAAAAAAACCTTTTACTTTATTTTCCATCTATGCTCATCAGTGCAGTTCAATCACATTGCTCTTGTTTTGCAGATCGGTCTCTCAAAAGTGCATACACTATGTTATCATGGAATCTTCACAAATGCCCCAAACCATTACACGTGAGCTGGATAGATGTGAGTTTGGCAAAGAGAGATTCAAATTAAATTCTTTGAACATTTCAATTAAGTTCCACATATTTGTCGCCTCGAGGCACAAGCAGATAAGAAGAGCTAGGTACGGAAAGAGAAAGACTGCATCAAAAGGGTTCGCAGACACATAGCATTATATCCTGCCTTGGTGACAGCCTCGATCAATGGCAGGGCACTCAGATGGGGCTTTGATTAGACAGACACCAAGAGGATCCCACATAATTTCTTTATTTGATCGAAAAAATTATATTTTTTAAATATTATGTTTTGTGGAAACTATGGAAATTAAACACTATCAATTTAATTTAGTTGCTTTTAGAATATTTTCAAATTGCTAATGGAGTCAAAGAGTAGGTCAAAATATTAGAAGTTATGATCCATGTGTGTGTATGCAACTCAATAAAATAAAAATAAAAATTCACATTTTGGTTCAGTTCCAAAAGTGTATAGTTTAAAGTAGTACTAGAATTTAATATGCTGCTATCCAGAATACATAACTACAGTATGTGTTTATAATATTTCGGGTGTTCATTTTGACATGTTCAAATGAATTATGTTAAAAAAACGGCTTTGAAGTGGCACCTTTATAAAAACGCTAGGGGGAGCCAAAATGGCGACGATGACGTAGGAGAAGGGCATCTCACAGCAGCAGACAGCAGTCTTAGCTGGAAACTGTAGGAGGTTTCACTGTCATCTGAACAAGGTATAAACATATTTTCATCCGTTTTGTACATAATAGTGTGCAACTCTTTTAACCTTTTAGCCTTATTTGTGAGATTCAAGCAAACTAGTGTTGGGCAAGTTAGCTAACTACTTGATATCATAAAACATGCTAACAAGGTTAATATTCGTTTTTACATTATGCCAGTCTCACTTTGGTTGCCTTAGATTTATTTACCACAATGTACATTGTAATATCCATAAATGCTAACACCTATTAACGGTTTAATTAGCATTTTTATCAATGATTGCATCACATGTAGTCTATGTTTTCAACTTCTGCAGCTTTTTGTTCATAAAAGTAAAATATGTATTTAATTCAAGTTATTTTGATTAGCATTTATGGATCAAAGCCGTTTTTTTAACATAATTCATCTGAACATGTCAAAATGAACCCCCGAAATATTATAAACACATATTGTAGTTATATATTTTGGATAACAGCATATTAAATTCTAGTACTACTTTAATGTCGTGACAGGCTTGTTCCACAGACCAGACTCAGCTTGATCATTTAACCTGCTTGTGTAATTGCTAACTTTGAAGTTATCTCTTTTTTTACTTTTACAAAGCTATAGTTTGTGTCCATGTGACATCATAATATTCCAAATAGCTGATAGTTAAACGTTCTGATAGAGGGCAGCTGAAAAATCTTTCCTGGTAACTATGGTAACAGTCAGAAGCCAGACTTCTAGTCTTTGCTTACAGTTACGATCTTTGGTATTCCCAGAGCAATCCCCAAATTTTAGCATGGATTTGGGGGCCAATCACAGAATGAGGAGGGAGGGCAAGAAGATGATCCAACACGACAACTGCAGAAGTTCTCCACCCTCATCTTTAACATGCAGCAAACGTGAGTGATTGTTTTGCACCATTTGTCTTTTTCACTTCTTCCTTTCCGATCGTCTGACATATATTATCCAATTTAATTTTTATGATTGGCACGTGCTTATAGAAGCATGATACACGGCTACGGACAATAGAGAACCACACCTCTGACAATATACAAAAATGCATGCATAATGCTGGACAATAGAAAGTACTTTCACCCATGAGAACAATATGACAAGCTTGTGAATCTAATCACTATCAAATGATCTTGGGGAAAAAAATGACATAATTGCTTCTTTCTGTGTATTGGCACCTGCCCGCCAACTGAAAAGACAACATCAACGCAATTAATTCTTACTCATAACAATCAATCAACCAATTCACTTGTACAACAGCATGAAACAGCAGTGCAAACTGCATCGGCAGTATTTGCAAAAGTCATACTCACAGTCCAGTGGGGTGACTCAGACTCTCATTGTTACCGCACCTCCCACACACCCCCACACAGCCGTCCCATCTGTCCTGCTCCACTCAGCATGTCAAAAGTACTGCTCATTGATTGCTACAGTAACTTGCATGTGTGTGTGCGTGTTATTTTTAAGTGCAGTTTTGGGTTTCCGATCACTGTGTGAGTCTGTAAGAGTGGCAGCTGCTCATGCATGGAGACAGTGGTCTTTGTGAGGGCCAGTCGACTCCCAAGATCTCATCAGTGAATGTAGAACCTTCCTTCTCTAGCAATTTTCCTCTCTGAATTTGCAAGACACGGATGATTCAGCAGCGTAAAATAATTGCTAACATGATCAGTCTACAGAGCTCGATAGTGCCGTCTCTCTCAGCCCTGTTGCCGGGCTCTGGAAGTCAAAAATGCCTTTCTATGCACGCCCATGGACTTTGCGGAAGAATCCATTTTAAAAGTCTAAAGATGCCACGAAAGCTAAACTGCTATGTGGTAGTTTGTGACCATGATTTTTATTTTATTTTTTCACTTAAATCAGAAAAAATATCCTATGAACCACGATATGGCAGCTGCAAGTCTTGGAAACAGGTGTTTAAGAAGTTAGGTGAAACATCACATCAAGATGGAAAGCGATGTCATGGATGCAGACAATCCTTGCACATGCTTCTAATAAATATAATGTACCTTGCAGTACATAGGGGTAACATAAGCTCAATCAAAACCCTCATAGTATGATCATGGGACTGCCAAGAGTTCTGGGTATTGCAGTTCTGGAACGAAGATCTTGCAGTTAAACTGTATTATTCTGAAGTTTTTCACCTACTTTCCTACTTTTTTCACCGACTTTGACATTGCTTTAAAACCACACAGCTAGTTTCAGACCAAGCTTACGTACTTACAGATTTAAAGACTTTTTCTCGAAATCCTTACAATCTCAAAGGTTGGTTTTATTTTCAGACACCTATGCTTTGCTTTGACCATGTTTTATGTTGCGTAAATACCCATGCAGGTTTCAGAAGTGGCAGGCATGTATTTCTTTAATTACATCTATTTTAGATCAATGTTGAGAATTTAAATATTCTAAATATATAAGAAGCCATAAACATCATTGATGTTTGCTGGAGAGCAGGCAAACTTATATCTTGTTGCACTTCGGGAAGTCTATACTGTGAGGAAGGGAATAAAAAAAAGTTGAATCAGTTGAATCACTATTTTGGTGGTGGAGGTACATGGAGGTATTCAGCTACTTGCACAGTAAGTAATAATTTTCCAGCATCCTGGCTCTGAAATGAAAAAAAAAAAAGGCAGACCTGTTTATTGGCATGTCAACTCGGTAAAGGTTTGTGTCAGAGGTTCCTGATGTCAGCGTGGATGGCTCTAATAATAATTCCAGTTCTGTTTTTGAGGCGGAACAATGTAAAAAGCTAAAAAAAAAATTAAAAAAAAGAGATGATTTGCATACTACACTGTCTCCTTTAAAATGCATAACTGGCCACAATCCTTTTTTAACATACCATCTATGATCACAAGTTCACGATCACGTTTGACCCCCTCGCGTAAATCCAATCTTAGCTCTTGATAGACAGGCCGCTGACCACTGTTGTACTGTATTTGCTCATCCATGTTTTTGACTTGTTCATGGACTATCTCCACCGTCTACGCCCATTTATGTTTGTTTTGCTTCGTCTGTGGTTACGCATCGTGTTCTGAGAAAGGCGACAACAGCAGAAGAGCGTGGAAGAGGAGGAGGAGGAGGAGGAGGGAGAGCGGCCCAGGCTTCATATCCAGCCACATGCTCAGGTTACGCTGCAGGCCCATGCATTATTACTGCGCCTCATTCACTATGGATGAGCAGCTACAATGCACACGGCCGGCCTCGCTCCCTTTCCACTCGTAAGGCTGGGGATGAGCTCACGACTGGAGGCCTGGAATAAGACATGACGTTTAATGTAAATGTGAAATGTACTTCTCAAACTAAGATCTATGTATTGTGTATGGTCCTGTTTAGGTGCTACAGTTTCCTCTACTTAAAAAAAAACCATGTACAATAGGTGAAGGTTGGATGATTGTATGTTTGTGAGTGTGACTGTGGAATTAAAGCTACAATGTGGTTACCGCTGTGCATTAATACACACTGCCCCATCCAAATAAACAAATACAAAAAATACAAATTTGGGCTTAATTGTTTGGTGCCGTGAAAATGGGATTTTTTTGATCCATTTAACAATCATTGTCTGCAGTCATTGAATAATTATTTGAGTCATAAATCCTCCTCTTGTCTATTGAAGGTTAAAAAATATCAAAAAGGATTATCCCACACATGACAAATTAAACTGTAGAATAAGTGCTGTTCTTTATATACTGGATATAGATTTTTTTTGGAAACTCAAAACCGATGAGGTTGAGTTGACTCTCAAGTCTAAAAAATTGCAGTACGTATCTGGCCAAAAGTGGTACTGCTACCTTTCCCACTCTCCCTGACTCAGGTTGCCAGATGAATGGGACCGTAATATCTGAATGGACAAGAGCGTTGTCAACAACAAATCTATAACAAACACCTTTGTCACAAACGCCTTGATACAAATCCTCATTTTATTCCTTGTTTTCTTATTAATGATTTGAGAATCACAACAAGACCTTTTTAGTTGTGCCCCCCACACATTACTTTACCAGTGAGATTAGCTCAAGAGTGAGTTCTGGCAATCCGGATCCCAGATCTTCTGGTTGGTGAAACAGTGGAGGGAGGGATAACCAAGTCAAAACAATAACAAGATTTAGGGGCTGTACATCCAATTTTTGAACTACTGTAATCAGTTGAAGAAGTATTGGAAAAGACCATGGTTTATTAATGTCTTTTGACAGATTGGGGCCATTTAATGAGGACTTGACATGCAAATCTTACATATTTCTACCTTAAGATTGACTGGTAAAAAAAGAAAGTCAGCTTGTTGGAAAGTTTTGGAAAGCTGAATATTGCTGGCTTAACAATTTGCATTTATTTTGTAGATGTTTTGTTTCCTATACTAAAAGAGCTGAATCTTTCCATAATCAGAAAAAATGTGCGAAAACAAGATCATGTTTTTTTACGATCTGCTTTGGAAAACGAGGTTGACTTTGAACATGTACTTTTTTTATGGTCAATTGATGATCCAACAATTGATTATGTTGTGTCCTTAGGCAAGTGCTAATTAGATTTTTGATTCCAAACTGTTTTGGTTTTTTTAGGGGGTTCTTTTCAAATCATAAACAACCCCAGCACCAGAAACGATGACATGATTCATTTGTACCAATGTGGTAGACCTTCACCTCATGACTCACAGCCTACAACTCACAAGAATATCACTGAAAAGTATTGGCTCGCCTCAAAGAACATAGTTTAGAATCTGTACCATTTGTGATGAGTGAGTGAGTTTGACAATAATGGAGTAAAGGTGAAAGATGACAGCTGGGTTATTTTAGTTTACTATGCCATTGGGACTCCTCAAGATATGATTGTGGTTTTCCTGGTCAAGACATATTATGCAAAATCTACTTTTTTGAGATTTCAATCATGTTACGATGTTGTTTCCTCATCAGTCATTCTGTTGCTGTGACATAAAATGACATATTAGAAACTATAAAATTGTGAAAGTCTCAGTTTAAAATTGCTTTTTCATTACGGCAACACATGGGAATAAAAAGGTGCCATTCAGAACCTGCTTCTACTTAAATCCATCCATCCATTTTCTTAATTGAAATATATAAACAGAGCACACACAAATTAGAATACAATACAATACACAATACAATTTATTCTTGTATAGCCCTAGGTCACAACAGAAGTCATCTCAGAGGACTTAACAAAACCATTGAAATCACCAACACAGATCAGAGAATCAACAGTTAAAACACATGAAGAATATAAAGCACACACAGAAGAAAATGTCCATACATGTTGTAGAATGCTAAAGTGTCCTGATCATCACCAATCCTTTCTGTTGGACACTAACTGTCCAACAAGACCCTCCTGCATCAGCAAGGAAAAACTCTTAAAAAACCCAGTGGGAAAAAGTGAGAAACCTTGGGGAGAACTAGGGAAACCCACAGGGAGGGAGACCCATATGAGAAAGGGATCCGCTCCTCCGGACGGACAGGCTAATGATCTAGGACCTAAGCTAGCTACAGAACGTGGACCAGTGGCCGCTGAACGTGGACAGGTCCGGTGCAGGACTGAAGCACTCCCAGGCGGGTCGGGCGGGGCAGTCCGCAGGTGTAGATGGAGGAGGCCAGGCTCAGAGGTCCCGTCATCGTACCATGAAACAGACAATGGGACAACTGGTGAATAGCAATGAACAAACTACAGTCAAAATCCTAATAATGCTAAACAGGTAAAGAATAGAAATAATTATCCGAGCAACTAGGAGTGTGACATTGATCATCTTGCTACTATGTGTTTTATTATTGCATTTTCTGTGTTCCAATTGTTTTATTCTCTAATCGGTTGGCAAATCGACAATTTTGTTAAGTGTCCTAGGTGACAGCTGTTGTGCATTAGAGCTATTTTAAATAAATTGAGTTGAATGAGAATGCTATACACACGTTTTGGTCATTTGTGTGTCTATGTCACATGCAAAGGTTTTTTGAATAGTCAGGAGGCCTTGAAAGCCCCGAGCTCCAATCATCCCCCCGCACAGTGACCCACATAGAGACACGGACGGCAACTTTCCAGATGAAGATGAGACAGAGAGACAGAAATAACCCAATCCCACTAAGGACGAGGCAAGAATCCAACGCAATAGTAAATACTACACATATTTATGTACTTGGGATGAGGGATAAACTCAAATACTGTAGATTTTAGTTGTTGGATTCAAGAGGAGTTTTGCCAATCTCAGTAGGGCTGGAAAGTAGAAGTGCTGGATTTGGCGAGCTTTCTGTCCACAGAAGTAAACAAAACACTCTAGTGGGTTGTAGTAAGGTAAAGCCAGCACCATATTCACAGTATCGAGCTTCCGAGGGCAATAAGTGCTAGCACCAACACAAAAAGCTTTAATAGCTTTAAACTACCAACTAAATATCCAACTACTATTATCTTTGATTTCACCAGTATCTCAATGTTTTGTAAAATATTATAAAATATATCACCAAATTCTCAGGTGTTGTATCGTCATTAGTAATTACCGTGATTTGACCATTGCACCTTTCTTACAGTAAGATCAGTTGGAGATTCATATCAATACTATATCAATTCTTTCAATTCTCCAGCTTTTTATAGTAAGATATGGTCATCATTGATAATATTCAAGAATTTGATGAATGTACCTGATTAACAGCTTCATCACCAAGATAATGTTAAAGCTGACCTCCATTAAAGCTGGGGTACCTCATGTTGTTTTCATAAATATCACATTTTGTTGAGAGTGAGAGTGGTCCTTCTTTACAATACAAATCTGATCTAAAGTGGACAAAAATACTTGTGAAAACTCTTGTGACAATTGGATTCAATCTTTTGTGGTTTGATAATCTGGCTTTAAGTTATAATCAATTGGCTTGCTGTAAGTCCCACAATGCATTGCAAAATGATATTACAACCTCAATAAAGCACAATATTCCTTTTCCACTTTTCCACTGCAATGTCTGTATAAAAACACAAAATCACTGAATTTGATCGTACATTTTGACATCTCTGTATGATGCTGACTCAACACAACTTTATTTTTATCTCGCCACCTATCACTCGACGGTCTCTGGGGCGCCGTACAGTCTTGGTTTTTCCACCAGCTCCTGCCGACTTTGCACCTAGAGCAAAGCAACTCTCTATAATGACAGCAATTAGCATCTCCTGAACACCACGGTGTGCGCGGCCACTGACTGCATACACAAATGCGCACACGCACACACACACACGCACACACACACACACTATGATAACAATGCTAATGATGGCTTGCGGCATCCCACCAGACACTGCTCATGACTTCTCCCTGTAAGGACCGGCTTGCGCTCTGGCTTTGCTCTGGTGAATCTCTGCTGTCTCTTCTTTCCTCCTCCTGACAGTGCGCACTTACTTGTTTGACACTGTGAAATAAACTGGAACGCCGTATTTTTCCAGCCTGCTGCATCTCAACCGTTTGAGCATCGGCTTGGACAGGCAGACCTCGATAACTGAAATGCCAAGACTGTAAAATATAAATATGGGCCATTAAACACGCTGGCGATAACTAGTGACATAATTAAGGCTGGGCTATTAAATTCAACGGGAATGTTAAAGTCGCTTTGGGAGTGCTCTTGTTACAATATCACCAAAAGACAGGATACAAAAATAAACCTCAATAGTTTGAAAAGAGGGTTGGAATTTGGTTGCAACCCCCTCCAAGACAACACACACACACAAACAGACAAGACACAACATCTTACTGATTGAATGTGCGTCATGTTTTCAGTTTGCATGTTTTTTGTTATTATACATGTGTTGAAGTACAGAATGCAGGGCCTGGTTAGTACTGTGATGGGAACAGCTTGGAGTGTCCAAAAATTATAATCACTCTTCAGGAAAAAATGTTGTACTAACAGAGACTTTCCATTATCCCTTTTTGCACACAGTTGTTCATTAAGTGTGCTTCACCCAGCCTGGTTACCCTCAAGCCAAGCAGAGCCATCCGTGTAGAATCAAACTGTCAGTTCTGGCTGAAATATTCATGTAAAACATTCATTCCAGGGTTTGGCTTGCGGTGACGGCTCTTCCCAGTTCATTACCACTCTTTTTTTTTTTTATAGATGGCTCATTTTTGCCATGACTTATTCCCACTAATGACTGCTGTCGTTGTGTCCTTGGGCAAGACACTTAACCCCACGTTGCCTGAAGCCCCCCGCTGAAAGATCAAGGCGGTTTCTCAACTGATGGAGCAGCCATCTTCCTGTGGACTCACCCCCTGCAGAAGATCAGCGAGGGACTGGTGCTATGAGCATTGGGTGGCAGCTCTCATTGCCACCCCCCCGACCCAGAAATGGACAAATAAAGGGGTTGAAAATGAAATGAAATGAAATATTCCCACTTGTTTAAGATTGTGTGGGTGAATGAAGGTGACATAGCGAAAAACTGGGCTATCAGAGCAGAGAAGTAGGTTGTAGCTCTAAACTGGGCCACATACACGAAATAGGCACGTTGGGCACGAGGCTTAAGATTTTACTCTGACTTTGATAAAATTGCAGAAAAGTCAGTTCTTGGATTACTTGGAATATAATAAAACTCTATCAATCAGTGTATATATGATTATAATGCATCGATGTGCATTTTAACGACTGGCTGGGATATTTTACATAGTGCCTTCAGAAAGTGTCTATACAGCTTTTTTGTGGAACCCACATTTGTGGAACCCACTTCTTTAGCGACCAATCAACCATTCTATTGTCTTTATATTACAGTTTAGGGGAAACCCTCCCCTGTCCTTATTGATAATTTATCTGTATGTAAAAGCTGGGTCTCAAACTTTTTTTATGCTTGGCAATTGAAGCCTTTTGTAAAACACACAGTGAGCAGGCAAAAAGCAGAAGAGATGTCAAAAGGGTAAAATTAAATGAGACCCAAAATGCAAAAAATAATGGATTTACAACAAATCCAAAAACACAGGGACCGAGAATAAGAACTGAAACAGAGGAGGAATGACAATGACGGAACAGGGAGTGAAGGAACACACAGGGCTAAATGAAAGACTAATGAGAGATAGGTGACACACATGAGGGCAGGTAATCAAACAGGAAGCACAACCAAAGAAGACATGGATTGTCACTCCCGTATTTGTCCCGGAAACCGGATTAGTCCGGAAGTTCAGTTTGATCCAATGAGCATACGCAGCAGTAGATTACGTCACGGAATCTGGACGGAAGCAGAAGTAAATATAACAAACTACCTATTCATGCATAAACTTAACCAGCCATTCCCATAAAATAACCCCAACCCAGCCTTAACCCTAAACTTAACCATCTTAATCAGACGCCTTAACTTAACCAGTCACCACTTAAGGGCATATTAAACTTTTTGACATGCGCAAACTGAACTTCCGGACGAATCCGGTTTCCGGGACGAATACGGGAGTGACATGGATAACACATGAGGGCAGGTAATCAAACAACAGGAAGTACAACCAAAGACACAGGGATGACACATTTCATAATAAAACAGGAAATAAACCTAAACCATGACAAAAGATATGTAAATAGAAGTGAAGAAAGCACATGGCCAAAATATAAGGGACAAAATCTAAATGTAAACACCCAGCGAACGCTAAAGGCAGCCCTAAACGTCGCTAAAAGCTAAGTGACCTAATCACATCCTTCAAGGCCAACTAGCCATCTTTATTTAGTGTTTTCAAAATGTAAATACATTGTATAAGCCATTATAAGTAAGAAAATGTATTGAAGCACAAATGACAGCGGCACGAAGTCAAGGCATCACAATATCAAGTCGTCAATAATTGAACTCTACCACATCTTTAGATCAGCTTTTCTAATATAATAAGATTAAGGCAGCATGATGTGGCCTGATTTGTTCACAATATTTATTTTCATAAGACATTGATTTAAACAACAGCATTTGAAAATTGTTGGATTTGTTGCTAGTCATTGGGGGGTGACCAAAATGCTAAAAAGAAATTCCCTTGGCATCCTTATTCATAACGGTATAGGGATTCTTCTGAAACCGCTCAACTGGTCACAGTTATCTCACCTTTGTTAGAGCCTCTGAGGCCAACAGAGAAAAATATGAGTGATTCCGAGTATGTGGAATGGCCCTAAATTGCCCTAAAACACCCTCTTCAAGAAGGGCCAGAGCCAACTCTACTTGCTGAGGAGGCTCGGGACTTTTGGATTGCAGGGGCCACTCCTGAAGACCTTCTATGACTCTGTGGTGGATCAGCCATCTTGTACGGTGTGGTCTGCTGGAACAGCAGCATCACAGAGAGGGACAGGTGGAAGCTGGACAAGGTCATCAGGAAGTCCAGCTCAGTCCTGGGCTGTTCCCTGGACACAGTGCAGCAGGTGGGGGACAGGAGGGTCCTGAGCAAACTAATAGCTATGCTGGACCATGACTGTCGCCCCCTGCAGGACACTCTCTCTGCTCTGGAGAGCAGTTTCAGTGACAGACTTATTCACCCTCGCTGTGTGAAGGAGAGGTTCCATAGGTCTTTCCTTCCTGCTGCTGTCAGACTGTACAATGAGAACATTCATCTTTAAATAAGAAAATACTAAAATCATGCAATGTGCAACACTGCAACTTCAGAATCTCCACTGAACAATTTTCACTTTACTTATCTACTTTTTATCCTGCCCTATATGTACAGTATATAACTCCACACTACTACGTATATATTTTTTGAAATATATCTCAAACAATGTAATTTTCTATTGAAATTGGACTCAGAGCTTTTCTCTGAAGATAGCTACAATGGTGATGTCGTTATATTGTTTATAATGCTCAACAGTACTCTTATTTCAACATGAAACCCATCCGTCCATCCATTTTCAAACCCCTTAATCCATTCCTGGGTCGGGGGGTGGCCAGAGATGCCAACCAGTACACATAGCACCAGCCCCTCACTGATCCTCCTGCAGGTGGTGAGTCTAAAGGAGGATGACCGCTCTATGGCATAGCCTTGATCTTTTCAGCAGGGGCTACAGGCAACGTGGGGATAAGTGCCTTGACCAAGGACACAATGGCAGTGGTCATCAGTGGGAGTTGGTGGAGAAGGTCTCATGGTGGGCTCGACCCCACGACTTTCAGGCTCAAAGGCCAATGCTCTGCCAACTGAGCTACTGTCGCCCAGACATGAAACAACCAGTATGTGCCATCGGCCCCTCCCGACAGACCCTGCATTCTAAGGTCCATACGACATGACAAATAAAATGATCATTGGTTCATCCGTCTTTTAGTATCTAAGAATAAACTACTTCTTCCCAGTGCAAGTAAAATTGACATTACGGGCGGTACGGTGGCTGAGTGGATAGCACTCTCGCCTCTCAGCAAGAAGGTCCTGGGTTCGAATCCCGGTCGGACCAGGGCCTTTCTGAGTGGAGTTTGCATGTTCTCCCCGTGTCTGCGTAGGTTTCCTCCGGGTACTCCGGTTTCCCCTACCACTAAAAATATGTCCAATAGTTCTGACATGCGCTTCCTGTACTGGCAACCCTGCTCCCATCTCTGTGTGGAGTGAGAGACAAATGCCCAAAATTAACAATTGTAAACCGCTTTGAGACTCAGATCTGCAGTGAAAAGGCGGTATATAAATAAAAAACTTACTTACTTACTTACTTACATTAGGACTTAAAGTGTCCTGACATTTCACAAACACCAAGAGAATGAGCAACAGTGTCGCTGATAATGCCAGTATCCACATTAGATTGTCCTGCTACATCTCATTACTGGAGAAAAAACATGGATCTTCACATGATTTAAAGACTATTATGCTCTAATACCTATGGCTCCTTACCAGACATCCACAACAAAGAAACAACAGAATGAAAAGACATTGCATCATGTTTCAATACAGACCTAAAAAAGTGGCCAGTTTTCTCTGAGGTGAAATGAAGAGGACCTTTTGCATCCGTGCTGCACTCAGGGCTGTGTTTTCCTCACACATGGACTTGTGAAAATGGCCTGTCCTTCACCCCACTCACCTCCAGTTTCCATTAAGTACCGGCCAGCAGCTAAAGGCCACAGCCGCAGAGAGCTGAGCCGAGAGGGTGGTCGGCTCTACGGAACACTCACGCCTTTGCATTGTGGAACACTCCTGTAAGGGTCAATGATTTACCTGATTATACAGCCACACAACGTAACATTTAGCCAGCTTAGCTAGCTTAAACCTAAACATTAAGATGCATTGCACTGTCCTAGCAGACAGTCCCAGACACTTTTTATTTGGTCAATCTTTTGTAGTTTCATCTGGAATTTTCTACAGTATGGCATCAAACATTCCTTTACATTGGGAAAGGAAATTCAGTCACAAGTTCATATCTTTTTCATTTCTTATTTTGTCCTAAAAAGCTGATGTGATGGAGGCTAAAATCTATGTGCATTTGAAACCCAAGGGTGAAAATAGTTGATGTGCCATTTATCTGGTCAGAGCAGACTTTTCTTTTTGAGTAGACTAAGGTCCTTTGATGTGAGCAGTCATATGTTGCACATCTTTTACCAGTCTGTTGTACAGTAGCTAGTGCTGTCTTCTTCGGGGTTGCGTGTTGGGGCGGCAGTCTGACCTCGAGAGACTGTAACCGGATTGACAGGCTGATCAAGAAGTGTGTCTCTGTGATGGGGAGAAGTGTGGGAGATGAGGGCTCTAATGCAGGGCATCCTGGGTAACTCCAGACACCTTCTGCATGACACTATGGCCGCTCAGAGGACTAATCGCAGCAAAAGGCTCTTATCGCTACGCTGCCGAACGGAACGTTTCAAAAGATCCTTTGTTCCTTCGGCTGTCAGACAGTACAACAAACCTGACTGACTGTCAAACCTGACTAACCTACAACAACAAGAAAAGAGTCTTCTGCTGCTGGACACCTGAATTTCTTCTATGGGGGACCAATAAAGTATTTATCTATCAGACCTCTGAAGCCAAGCAGGGCAGGGCGTGTTTAATAATAATTAGGGCTGTCAAAATTATCGCGTTAATTCACCATGGGTTAAAGTTGAAAAAATTCCTGAGCCTGAACCATCTATATGAATCATAGAATGATCACTAATAAGCGTTTTTTATAAGCGCCTTTATACGCTCATACATATAATTTATATCTATTTAATGCCAACAACTGATGTTTATTATAAACATCAGTTGTTGGCAATAAATACATCATCCAGGGGTTAAAGCAAAAAAAAAAGATTTGACTTAAAATTTTCTCATGGAAATATAATGAATTACAGATCAAACGAATTCTTCAAAGATATACATTTAAACTGGTGTATTTTGATGTGAAATTACAACCAGTGGATCAAGCAACTTGTCAACTCTTTGACAGAATATTAGTGAGAGTAGTTCATCTGCATCATTGGCTTTACTTGAGGCGAGATGAGGCGTTGTCCTTTGGCTCTGTCCTCGTCAAAATATCGCAAAAGGACATTCAAAATTCTGTCCACATTTGTTTGTGGACACTCAATGTTTAAGAAAAAGGTTTCCCTATCAACTTGGTGCTAGTGCACAGCGCAGTTTTATCAACTGCAAATGATTAATGATAATTAAATCTACCAGCAGTAGTGATGGTTCTGAACGACAGGTTATTTTCTGCGATAAAGCCACAGATAGTTTTAGGTCACAGACACAGTCCACCAGAGCAAGCCTAGTCTCAGTTGTCGCTGAATCTGATGCACCAGGTAAAGAAGTGTGGGAAAGTGCACGGACAGCTGCCAAGTGCGCAGTTTTGAGCTGGTGGTGAATCCAAAGCTGTTTTCTCATTACTCCCATATAAAAAAATAATAATAGCGAAGTACGAACAAGCACCGGACACCTTCATCTTTTTGCACCATGAAGCAACAGAATCCCATCGTCTCCACCTCATCCAGCCATGCCCACCTCCATTTATTTTTCACTCCGTTATCAACAGCAACTTATACTGCTCCTTCTTCCATAAACAACGATCCATGATTGTGATTGTGCGTGCATGCTAGGCTAGCTTTGATGAATGAATATAAGACCTGCTAACACACACCTTTCTTCAGTGAGTTTCTTCCGTTCGCTCTCGTTGATTGGCTCTTTTTATCACGCAGTTTTGCATGCGGATCGCCACCAAGATATTATCAAGAGCTCACCAAGACATGCTTGTCCCCATTCCCAGTCACAGCAAAGTACATATTGTACATTCCGTTAAATAAAAAAGCATTGCGTTTGGTAAACGTTAATTATGTCCTACCTTTCCTCTGATAACGCGCCCAGTTTACCGGTCCGCGGGCCGCTGGCTGTTATTGCTCCTTTCGGGATTACATTTTCCTTGTCCTCTTCTCCTTTTCAAAAGCTCCGTGCACTTTTCAGAAACTTTCACCTCCGTGTTACCATCGCTAACTTGGCTACGTCCCATTGCCTTGAATCATTTACGGAGCGCTCGTGTAGCTAGCCACGGCACGTTCAAGGCCCACTCGTTACTTTTTATTTCTATATACATATAAATACAATTATATTCAAATTATCAATATATATCTAGATATATACAACAGATTCACACGTATTACTATATATTTTGTTATAATTAACCATTTCATTGTGTGTATTATATTATTATTATATATTTTGTTTTTTTTTCAGACCAATTTCATTTGACGGAAATCCGTCACTTAGACGGAACTCCTTAATCCCTGCGCTATACACATGCAATCCTTTCATACAATTGGTAGAACACACTTGAACCTTTTTTCAAATGACAGCAATCATTATTTATTTATATATATATTAAAAAAAAAAAAAAAAAAAAAAAGTGATGTTTTTTTTTTTTTTTTTTTTCTCACGCCGGATTTCCGGCACGGTGCCGGAAAACTTTAAGCCCTGATTCACGTTTAATTACCGTTTTCATTAACGCGTTAAAAAATATTTAACGCATTAACTGCCATTGACGTGTTAACACGTCAATTGCGTTTCCCGCTATTTTCACGTTCCCAGATGTCTATTGTATCAAATATGTAAGGCTTGAGGCAATATTTTATCAAGCCAGCAGATGGCAGCATTGCTCTATGAATGGTTTGGAAACATGTGCTCTTTTTCTCAGCTTTCTGGTGATTTCAATAAAACTTACCTCTACTCGACTGGGGATTACAGGGGAACGAAACAAGCTAGAAACAAAATTATTTTTGCTGATGAAAGTAGACAGTCCATTCTTTCAGAATCTGGTTTTGGATTTCAGATAGTCATAGTACACAATATTCTGTGGGTCTTGAAAATTCAGTAAAAATCATCAGAAACGGCTGGCAATATGGGAGTACCTGTTCTGAAATAGGCTGGCAGTCAATCACATGTCCGAATGACCCGCCCATTTATAATAATATCACTCAGAATGCCACGGACACGTGTGTGTGTGTGATGGTGACAGCGGTAACGTGGTCATATAATACACGCATATATATACACGCACAGGGGCCATTCTCTGATGTTGTGTGACACACGGAGGAGAGGAGGAGACACGCTGAAATGCAACCAAACTCGCAAAATTAAAGCTGGGGTACCTACATTTTCCCTTTCATTAACAGCTCTTGTTGGTTGTACCCAAAAGTAGAAGGTTGGGAGCAAGTCAAACAGATTTAAGTACATTTGGTATGAATAACAATGTGTCATTACATTTGAAAATCTCATTTAACTTCAATTGGAGTGGATTTGAAATAGAATGTTAAAAATGTGATTAATCGTGAGTTAACTCACCATTACTATGCGATTAATCAACTAAAAAAAATTAATCGTTTGACAGCCCTAATAATAATAATGCATCGGTTTTATATAGCGCTTTTCTAGACACTCAAAGACACTTTATGGAGTGAATTATTCTTTCACTCCAAACACGGTGGTGATAAACTACTACTGTAGCCACAGCTGCCCTGGGGCACACTGACATAAGCAAGGCAACCAGTATGCGCCATCGGCCCCTCCGACCACCACCAACCATTCACACACACACCAGACCACTGTAGAATAAAACAATACCAGAATAAAAAAATAAAACTAGCATTGGAGCTAAAAACACTGCCAAACAAACGTTTCTAGAGAGGGACAAGAAACATCTTATGAACACATTTTATGGAATTAATATTTCGTACACATTCATTTACAACCAAAATTATAAAATATAGTTATATACCGGATTTTGAGCATTGTTAATGTTGTTGCCCTCTGCCATGTTTTAGTTTTAGAGCAATGAAGTTGATCAACTCTGCGCAGGCTCGATTGTTAAAGTCTGTGAGCAGTGACGTAATATTGACAGTTTGCTGACTGCTGAAATTTGCAAGAAAATGCAAGCACACACAAAAATTTTATTCACAAGTACGAAATAAGTTTTATATTTTTTTATTCTTAATTACGAAAATCTATGTCTTTTTAGTTTGTATTATCTTAATCATGAATTAATGAATTATTTTCATGCACAAATACCAATAAATATGCAAAAAAAATTTTTAGACATGCACGTCTTTATTGACAGCAACCTTACCCCATACGATCCCACCGGGGCCAAGACCCTGGTGGCGAAGAAAGCTGAGCCGAGACATGACATGACATGATACTCCGCTGAAGAGGCAGGGGTTTTTGCTCGAACAGCAGCTTGAGCTGCAAAGAACTGAGAGGCTCTGTTTAGATGCAGCCATGAAGTGATAGTGAGCACAAGTCTGTTTCCGAGCAGCCGAGGCTGATGTTGAGCTCAGCCACAGCTGTGTAGAGGGGGAGGAGTCAGTGTGGCAGCATGACATCTCATTGGTCTTCCAGTCTGAATTTGTGTTTAAGCCTCATAATGACATTTGAAGCATCTTGAGTGTCCAAAATAAGCACATGATCAGAGGTGAGGGTGCTAACATACATCTTGAGCTTGGCCTTAACTTGGCCTGCAGACGCTGTACCGATACATGCTCCACTCACTGTGAACAAGAACCTCCACTCGAAGAGAACCTCTGCACCAGGAGAGGACATGGCACCGTTCTCTGATCTGGGATCTGGAGTCATTGTATTTCATCCCAGCTGCTTGACACTCTGCTGTAAACTTCCAGCTAAACAATTCCAGAGTATGCTCCGTATCTATACAGGAATACTATCTATTTTGCCAGACACTATTTGCAGCAGTTTTCAGGTTATTGGAGGAGTCTGGTATATTGTGAACCATCAGCGGCTTTGTTTAAATAGAGGCCCTCTGCAAATTACCTTCAGCCAATAGCTCAAGTAAGAATAGCATCATGTATAACCAGTCTTGAATTAAACATTTTATTCACAGCAGATTTTTAATGGTTTAATGTTATTTCTATTCCCCAGTGATATAGCAACTGTGGTAAACATTCAAAAGCTCTTTGTATCCAAAGCAGTCATTAAATAAACCCCCTAGCTTTAGAGTGAGCCCACACAGGCATATTTAACATAACTGTGCACTATGGGATCACACACTTGCTCTCTTAGGCTCTATGGGACAGGGCTAACAATTCAGCACTCACAAATGTCTTTAGGATAATTTGTGTTTGAAGGCAGCAGCTGCAGATAGAGTAATTAAGCAATTTCTTACATTTTATCATTAGAGGAAATAGGCTATAGTCCCTTTTGGCTGTGTTTGAGTGGTTTTCCCCTTGTCATTTGCACACGCAAAGTGGTTTTTAGAGACATTTATTTATGCTTGAGTTTTGGGGGGTTTTTGGTCTGGGAAAAATCAGCTGATCAGCAGTCTAAGCATGGATGGATTATATTATTTAGATATTTAGTATTGAGCTTAAACCAGGCCCACATGATGATCAAGAATAAATGTATTGCTATTGTCACAGAGAGCAACAAGATTCTGTTCAGAGCATCAACAACACTGCATAGCTTGATGTAAAGACACCGTGGGTCCCCGGGGCTTGGGTCTGAGGCCATATCAGCAAAATCATTTTGTCTCATTTAGCTCTATTCCCCAAAGAGTCAGTGAATCTGAATTTTTTACCTTCTTTTCATTAGAGGGGGAGGGAGGGGAGATGGCAGTAGTGCTACCACCTCCCCTCCCTCCCCCTCTAATTTTCTATGCATTTGTCTCCAGTAGGAAAGACTAACATCACAGCCGTCTCACTGGTCTCTCCAAATGAACTGTAAAACAGCTGCAGTATATTCAAAACGATGCAACTTGAATCCCGACTAGAACCAGGAAGTATGATCAAAGTAGTCCAGTTCTCAGGTCTCCGCACTGGCATCCTGCGGCTCAGCTATGCTTGTATACAGGTCTCTAAATGGCCTCTCTCCAAAGTATATCTGTGAAATATTATCGCCATATGAACTGGCGCTACTTCATCACATAGATACACACATAGTTAATGGCTTCTATAAACTATGAACACTCACAGAAAGGTGGTGCATCTGCTCCTTTCCAGTAGGGAGGAGCTTTTCTGATCTTTGTAATTGTTGCTGTGATCGGCGGCCAAACTACAAGGCGGATTATTATCCGCAGCCTCTATTTCTTTACAACTAACATCCATTCAGACTCAAGGTCACAAGTGCCGCAGTCAGTGCACTGTCACTCTGTTTTATAAATACTGTAAAAGACTCTTTTTTTATTTAGAATGTTAAAATAATGAGAAATACATGAGAAAAATGTGCCATTAATTTGAATGATCTGTTCCTAAGGATGGAGTTTTTTAAAGATGTTTAATAACACAATTTTCTTTTCTTTTTTCACTTAAAGCCACCCTGTGTAATTGTTACAGTTACTTTGAAGAACGAACCATGGAGGACACAGTTATGTAAAAGAACAATCCGAACAACAATCTGTTCTAAAAATAATTATGCAAAAGTCCAGCGTCGTAGCAGCAAAGTGTCAACATCGCAAACCACACGCACAAAGACAGCGTTAACACAACAGGAGGCACATTGTGTAGTTTGAACTACACAATGTGCCTCCTGTTAATGAGCAGCGTGAGTGATTGTTCTGTTTCTCACTGTGATGCAGACAGGGCGCTGTGGCTAACGCTAATGCTAACATGCGCTTTTAGCCATGTCCTGCCGCGGCTCTGTATACAGTGCCTTGCGAAAGTATTCGGCCCCCTTGAACCTTTCAACATTTCGCCACATTTCAGGCTTCAAACATCCATCCATCCATCCATTCATTTTCTACCCTTTAATCCATTTCTGGGTCAGGGGGGTGACAATCAGAGATGCCACCCAAGTCTCATAGCACCAGCCCCTCACTGACCCTCTGCAGGTGGTGAGTCCACAGGAGGACGGCTGCTCTCTGAGTGTGAGCATAGCCTTGATCTTTCAGTGGGGGCTTTGGGCAAAGTGGGGTTAAGTGTCTTGCCCAAGGACACAATAACAGCAGTCATCAGTGGGAGTCGGTGGAGAAGGTGTTGAGGTGGGAATTGAACCCACGACCTTCAGGCCTTAAGGCCAATGCTCTACCAACTGAGCTACTGTCGCCCAGCTTCAAACATAAAGATATAAAATTTAATTTTTTTGTCATGAATCAACAACAAGTGGGACACAATCGTTGAAGTGGAAGGAAATTTATTGGATAATTTAAACTTTTTTAACAAATAAAAAACTGAAAAGTGGGGCGTGCAATATTATTCGGCCCCTTTACTTTCAGTGCAGCAAACTCACTCCAGAAGTTCAGTGAGGATCTTTGAATGATCCAATGTTGTCCTAAATGACTGATGATGATAAATAGAATGCACCTGTGTGTAATCAAGTCTCCGTATAAATGCACCTGCTCTTTGATAGTCTCAGGGTTCTGTTTAAAGCGCAGAGAGAACCATGAAGACAAAGGAACACACCAGGCAGGTCCGAGATACTGTTGTGGAGAAGTTTAAAGCTGGATTGACACCACCTGTCAAACATGGTGGTGGCAGCATCATGGTTTGGGCCTGCTTTTCTTCAGCAGGGACAGGGAAGATGGCTAAAATTGATGGGAAGATGGATGGAGCCAAATACAGGACCATTCTGGAAGAAAACCTGTTGGAGTCTGCAAAAGACCTGAGACTGGGACGGAGATTTATCTTCCAACAGGACAATGATCCAAAACATAAAGCCAAATCTACAATGGAATGGTTCACAAATAGACGTATCCAGGTGTTAGAATGGCCAAGTCAAAGTCCAGACCTGAATCCAATCGAGAATCTGTGGAAAGAGCTGAAGACTGCTGTTCACAAACGCTCTCCATCCAACCTCACTGAGCTCGAGCTGTTTTGCAAGGAAGAATGGGCAAGAATTCCAGTCTCTCGATGTGCAATACCGATAGAGACATACCCCAAACGACTTGCAGCTGTAATTGCAGCAAAAGGTGGCGCTACAAAGTATTAGCGCAAGGGGGCCGAATAATATTGCACGCCCCACTTTTCAGTTTATTTGTTAAAAAAGTTTGAATTATCCAATAAATTTCGTTCCACTTCATGATTGTGTCCCACTTGTTGTTGATTCTTGACAAAAAATTTAATTTTTGTATCTTTATGTTTGAAGCCTGAAATGTGGCGAAATGTTGAAAGGTTCAAGGGGGCCGAATACTTTGGAAGGCACTGTATGTCCTGCTTCTTTAATCATTGTAGTTTTAAGCTCCCACAGACGTTATTCCTCCATGCGTCTCTTCTCTTTACTCCGCGTTTGTAAAACTATATATTATTATAGATCCGTGGAAAAACTATATATTATAATTAGGGCTGTCAAAGTTATCGCGTTAACGCGCGTTAATTAATTTTTTTCATTAATCGTGTTAAAAAAATTAACGCTTTTAACGCATGTACCAAGTGACTGGCACCCCGAGCGCGTGACCGCGGGGCACTTGCTGATAATGGGAGTCCGCAGCGTTCTGGGGCAGCTGCGGCTGTGAGCAGCTTTCGTGAGCGGCTTTCAACAGCACGGGAGCAAGCAGCCGTAACGTGTACCCAAGGCCATACACACGCACAGGACCACTGTGTGCACTGATCACGCACAGGACGCACAATAAAAACAGCGCTGCAAGAAACAGTCCGTCTCCCCTGTGTCATCTCCCGAAGCGAAATAAAGACGCTAAATTAAAGCTGGGGTACCTTTTCCTTTGCACTACCATTTCATGTGTTTTTTGCCCAAAAATGAAATGTCGTGAGCAAATCAAATAGATTTAATGACAGCCATTGGCTGACATGCATTTCAGACTTTTTTCAAAAGTCCCATTCTCATCCCTGTATCAAACAATAGTTTGTAGAGGCACAATAATGAAGAGGATTGTCGTGGGAGTTTCTATCCACAGTAAGGAAAAAGCTGGAAAGGTATTTGTCTTAATCAGGAGCGTAAGTTTATTATAACACACGTGCGGAGAACTCACATACACAAAATAGCGTACATCAGTTCTCCCGGGGCCAGTCCCAGGTCCCCGTTTACATAGGCAACACATGAAAGACAGTCACGCCCACAAAAGGTGGGAGGGGTCACATTTTGAGACGGGCATCCAGATGGCGGGGCGCCTTGCCTGGTGAGAGACAATCTTTGTGCCATGGAGATGCAAACAGAAGGGACAATAGACATGCAGAATGTAAAAGGACATAGAGATGCAGACATACGGACCGATAGAGATGCAAAATGCAAAAGGGGCAAAGGTGAGATAGTAATTTGCGTCATGTCTGTCGGTGCAGGGGGGAGACCGGTTCCTTCCTGCAGGTTAATTGAATAGAACAGCGGGGGGTGAGTTGGCGTCCTTGAGGCTAACCAACTTGCCATAACACTCCTCTCCCGTGATAATGTAGAAACCCCAGTTTTACAGAAATCACATTCAGGTGGGTGAGTTTTGACCTTGGTCCCTGAGCAAAACAAGAGTTGTTGATGGACAGGCTACGCTGCCGTCACCCAAGCCTCTTGTATTACGAGGGTGTGGTCAAAGCTCTTCACTGTGATACCCTCCCCCTAAATTGTAGGCGGAACAAGTGGAAAAATAAAAACAAGGTAAACAAAAAAGAAAAAGTTAGACAAAGTCGTCGTCCGAATCGCTGATATAATCAGGATCGGGGTTCAGTGGGACAGCGGCCAGGTCCGCCTCAGGGTCTTTGTATTGAATGGACACAAAGTGAGTGGATATCATTTTACCAACGGCCCGAAACACCATAGGTAATACACATGAAAATAAAATCATAACAGTCAATAGGGCTAAACCAAGATTAATGAGCACACTCCGCCAGGAGGACAGGAGCCAGTCCAGACCGTGAGGAGTGTCCGTGACATTGTCCGCTTGCATGGCGTCCCGGAGTCTAGTCAGATTGGCTATGCCCTGTTGGATAAGACCTCCGTCCTCATCATTAGCCGGAATATATGTACAGCAGGACGACCCAATGATCGTGCATACGCCTCCCACAGACGCGGTCAGGTGGTCCAGGACCAACCGGTCCTGAAGAACAACGGCACGTAGGTCGTGAAGTTCAACTCTCTGTGATTCAAGTATGGCCACTGTGGTATTGACAAAACCTGAGAACCTATAGCTCAGGGTCTCCGTCCTTAGCATTAGTTTACCTACACCTAGGCTGGGGAATAATGCTAACATTATTTTCTGACCTGTGGTCCATAATTTGTGGTCATCGGGTACATTAGTGCCCCACAGGGGGTCGTGTGGTGTGTAGAGTTCTCTCTTGTCTCGGTGTTGGGCCTTAGGGAGTGTGGAGATGATGTACGAATGGTCGGCAGGAAGGGCGGCCGCACAGCGTCCCTCCCATCTTGCGGGCAGACAGTCATACATGCGATATCCGCACAGATACATGTGAGACTCTACGGGCCGCGTTCCTAAAATGTCTGGTACCGTATAGTACGGGGCACACACGCTTCCCGGGGCTGCCTGGGAATCGTTAAGTTTGCTACTGTTGGCCATGTATGTGCAGGGGCTATATACAATAGAGCAGAACTCAAGTGGGATATTTCCCACATGAATGGGCTCTTTCGGGAGAGTAAGACTGGTGTTGGCCCGAGACCAGGAGTGGGTGTAGCATATAAATTTGGAGCCAGGTTTGATGTGCACTGGGCCGAAGATTGGCTCTTCCCCCGGGTGGCTGCCGGATTTGAGACGCAGCTCTCCCTGGGCAAGGGGCTTGAGTTTTGGGGGCACCGCAAAAAACATTGCTGGAGCCCTGGGATCGGACATTGAAACCAGGGTGTGAGGGATGATTTTGGAAATATTTGGCACCGGTAAGGGGATTATGTGGGGGTTAGCGGCGGCTATAGGAAGGTGGGTGCATACGTAGCAATTGGATCTATTGTGGCTATCTGCGACGTATTTTGCATACTGATACCAAAGGTTGAGTGAATAAACTGTAGAGTGTTTGTAGGATTTACTCAAGGCCTCCAACCAAGCAGTGTCGTCGGAAGCAAGGCTGCGTTTAATGCGTGTCATGGCGTGAATCACAGGGTTTTGAGTTTCAGAAGAAGACAATACTAACATAATAAACACGGTCAGCACGGAAAGTACTGTCAGCGTGGCCAGCATAATAGTCCAAGGGCCCATGCCGGTCTTAGCCGGACTACATTCGGTAGTCTTTTTCGCGGGAATGCTCACGAGTAGTGCCGTCTTGCAGTCAGTGGCACCGCTCCCTCTGAGCGTGTGTGGAGCGTTAGTGGTCATGGCGATGTTTGGTCTTGGAGCGGCAAGACTCTAATCGCGTTGAAGCCTTGGCCTCAGCACTCGGTTGGGCAGAGTGCTCGGGGTTTGGGGTGTGGCCTTGGGGTCCGGGGGCTGGGGAGTTGGGCAAAGGGGGGTCGCCTCGGGATTCGGAGGCAGGGGAGTTGGGGCGATGTGTTCTTCCGGGGGTTGCGCCTGGGAACGCTGGGATTCTCTGGGTGTTGTTGTTGGCCTGCTTCACCGACGGTGGTCGCACGCCGGCCGACCTCTTCAGCGTAGGGAGCCGCGGATGGGCCTGGTCCGTCCCCACCCTCGGTGTCCTCGTCTATGGCCCTCAGTGGCAGCACCGCACGACAGTGGTTGGCGTGGATCCAAGTTGTCCTCTCCGCGATCTTAACGGCAGTGTCCGTCACCAGGAGGACGAGGAATGGGCCCAGCCAGCGCTTGGACCGCCAATGTTTTCGTCTCGTTTCCTTCACCAGGACCCAGTCGCCTGGCTTGATCTTGTGCAGAGCCGCCTGCGCAGCCTGTGGCAGGGCGCTCCTGACCTGGGCAGAAATAGAGGACAAAAGTGCATTAATTTCCTTACAATAGGACAGCATGTCGTCATCACACAAAGAGGTGCTTGGCAAATCTCTGGTCGGGGGTCCCGCGCCCAAGTTGGGCGGTCTGGCAAAGAGGATTTCGAATGGGCTTAGGTTTGACCTTGACCTGACTCTCATGCGCATGTACATGAGGGCTAGCGGCAGAGCTTTGATCCAAGACAGGTCTGTCTGTTCGCAGATTTTAACAAGTTTGTTTTTCAGAGTGCCATTCTCTCGCTCGCACGCGCCTCCGCTCCAGGGGGCGTAACTGCAGTGTTTACGTATATCAATGCCCAGAAATTCACCTACTTCCTCAATGACTTTTGCTACAAAGTGACTGCCATTGTCACTAGAGATTTTTTCCGGGACACCCCATCGTGGCACAATTTCAGTGAGCAGAGCTTTCACCACCGCGTTGCTCGTGGCGTGTTTGCATGCAAATACTTCAGTCCATTTGGACCAGAGATCCACCAGAACCAGACAGTATTTCTTACCTTGGCATGGTGTGAGTTCAACAAAGTCCATTTGGACATGTTGAAATGGGCGCAGGGGCGGAGGATGGGCAGCCTGTTGGATAATTTGGGACTTACCCGGGTTGTGCGCGAGGCAGATAGCGCATGTTTGGCAGAATCTCTGTGCAAATGCCGTAAACCCCTTCGTATACCAATTTTGTGTAATTAAGTTACACATCCCTCCTTTTGAGGCATGGTCTCGACCATGTGCTAAAATCGCAAAATGTCTGAAGAAATGCCGTGGTAAGCACGGTTTGAGGTCTGGTCCCAGCCACACACCATGCCGTCGTTGAGCCCCATTTCCCTCCCACAGCACCGTCTCTGCTGGAGTAGCCAGTGCCTGCATTGCTGACAGAGAGGAGAAAATATCAACGTCTTGAGTGAGGTAGTGTGTGTGTGTGGGTAGAGGTGAGTATGCCGCTGCCTTCGCTGCCTTGTCCGCGCGCCGATTCCCTGCAGAGATGGGGTCAGTGGCATTAGTGTGGGCCTGGCATTTGCATACAGCGATCTCTAAGGGCAACATTACAGCTTTCAGCAGATGTTCAACCTGTGTGGAATTAAGAATTGGTTTACCATCAGATTTCATGAAATTGCGGTGTTTCCACAGTGCCCCCCAGTCGTGCACCACAGAGAAACCATAACGCGTATCACAGAATATGTTAACAGTTTTGCCCGCTGCCAGCTCACAAGCCCTGGTGAGCGCGACCAGTTCAGCGGTTTGTGCTGAATGGTGGTGGGGCAAACTACCAGAGTCTACAGTATCAAAATCAGAACACACAGCATAGCCGACTCGGTTCTTCCCAGTGTTGTCACGTGACGCGGATCCATCTGTATAGAAAATCAAGTCAGGATTAGTCAGAGGCACCTCTTTCAGGTCTGGCCTGGGAGTGCATATCTGTTCTATTGTGGCGATACAGCAGTGTGCCTCCCCTTCCTCTGGCGTGGGCAGCAGTGAAGAGGGGTTCAGCTGTGTGCATCTTTTCACCGTGACATTGGGGAGTTCAAGGAGCACCGTGTTGTATTTCAGCCAACGAGCCGCAGAAAGGTGAGAGGTTTTCTGCTCTAGCAGGATCAGGGAAACAGCATGGGGCACAAGCAAAGTTAGTTCAGTGTATCCCACAAGGTCACGTGATGCTAGGACCGCTTTCTCAGCGGCAGCCACAGCCCGCAGGCAGCGAGGCAACCCTGCTGCCACGGGATCGAGTTTTGCTGAGAAGTAAGCAGTGGGTCTCAGTGGCCCTCCGTGAGACTGCAAAAGTACCGACACCATGCACCCACACCGCTCATCCACAGTCTGAGTGAATGGCCGGGTTGGGTCAGGGAGACCTAGTGTGGGCGGGCTTTGTAGGGCAATTTTCAGATCACAGAAAGATTTTTCAGCTTCTGGGGTCCATGTGATCCTGTCACATGTGCGCAGACCCTTCCCATGTATGAGTGCACCGAGCGGAGTTTCCAATACTGAATAGTTGGGAATAAACTGTCGACAGTAGGAGCACATCCCTAAGAATGACATTAATTGTTTTTTTGTCTGGGGTTTCGGAAGGTTTTGGATTGCCGCCACTCTGTTGGTGGAAAGGCTTTTGCCGTGTTCAGAAATCACGTGGCCAAGGAAGACAACTTCCTTCTTCACAAACTGTAATTTGGACAAACTAGCTTTGTGACCTTCTGCATGCAGATGCTTAAGTAAGGTCACAGTGTCGGTTTCGCATGTTTTCTCGTCCAAAGCACAGAGTAAGAGGTCGTCGACGTACTGGAGGAGCGCCGTGCCTGGCGACAGAACCAACGGGGCCAAGGATTCACGTAAGGCCGCATTGAATATTGTGGGTGCATCGCGGAAACCCTGGCAGAGGCGGGTGAAATTATATATGCGCCCATCAAACGAAAACGCGAACCAGAATTGGGAATCTCTGTGCACTGGAACAGAGAAAAACGCATTAGCCAAATCAACAACAGAGAAAAATTTTGCCTCAGGCGGAACCTGACTCAGGATCGTGTATGGATTTGGTACCACTGCCACCATGGGAGCCACAGCATCATTTACAGCTTTAAGATCATTCGTAAACCGCCATTTTTCAGGCGCTCCTGGTTCAGTGTGTTTTTTTACTGGGAGGATAGGGCTGCAAACACCCCCGGACTTGCAAGGGACGACTACACCATTCTCCCGTAGCGCTTCGAAGACTGGTGTAATTCCCTTGATAGCCTCCTCACGCAAAGGATACTGCTTCCTGCACGGACGGAAATCAGATTTAGGCACAATTATAACCGGCTCGCAATTTTTTATGAGGCCCACGTCGGTTGGACCTTTTGCCCAAAGTCCCTCTGGGACCGCGCGAAGTGCAGGCGTGGCCTCTGCATCCGCTGCTGACAGCATGAGCTCTGTCCCCCGTGGGACTGAAGTCATGCTGTCATGATCAAAACACACATGTCGGCTTGCTGCGAGAGAAGACTTAAAAGGGCTTCTCCATGCGTTTAGCATTTTCAGAGAACCACGTGTCCTCATCTTGGACCTGTGTCCAGTCCCCAGCATTGCTACACTTATCAATAAGGACAGAGGCCTCACTCCACGCTGCAGTCGTGGGTTTGGACAAAGCTATGTGCAAAGCGGGGCATAGTGGGTCGATAAAATGTTTTTGTTGCTCATTAAGTAACACAAATACCATAGAGTAGTGCCTATCCCAATAAACATACTCCGTTTGTAGCCTATCTTCGCTACACTGAAGCCATGAGTTTTCAAACTCCAAGTTATTGTCTGGGAACGACCGGAGAGAGCAGCTTAGGTCGTTCGCGTGGTTGACCTCCAAATTTTGTGCGGGCTTAACTCTATCCACTGTTGTGGCTAATAACTTAGCAATCTCAGGGTTTGGTGTCAATTTCCAGTGGTAGTTAACTTTTGGGACCGGTGCCTCCTTGTGCATGCCGGTGAAACATGGAGCATTTGCTAGGTCACTAGCGTGTACTACCCGTAGGCCGCTTGGTGTTGAGAGCAGATTTAAATTGAGTCTGCACATAAGGTCTCGGCCTAGTAGATTAACCGGGCACAATGGGGAATATAGAAACGAATGTTTAAGCTGGTTGCCCTGAGAATCAAAACACGTTAGCGGTGACGTAAATTGCTCTTTAGTCGTCTCTCCCGACGCTGCTAATGAGAATGTGAAACGGCCACTCATTTTAGGGGAGACAGAAAGGCTGTCACTTTTTAGCACAGAATTTGTTGCCCCGGAATCAACTAGAAAAGTAACTTTTTCGCCACAGATTGTTAGCGTATGTTCCGGAAATTTAGCATGAATTTTCTCAAAAAATGTGTACGTGCCGATTGCAGTTGGTTCAAACTTACGTGAAAGATGAGTGATCGCTTCGGTGACGTGTATGTGTGCGTTACCCGGTAGATGAGTCTTCCGTACGGTTTCCTTCGTGGCTCCCCTGTGTTCACCGCCAGCCCGCTGTCTGTCCCCGCCTAGTCAGTCCGCCTCGTGGCGCATCTGGTGGTTGCCGTGTTGTGAGCCTTCATAGCGGTGCTGTTGTCCGTATTGACTCTGTTGTGCCTGGTGCCAATGGTGTTGCTGCTGGTACTGGTCCGGCTCTCGGTTGTGGTTTTGTTGCCACTCCTGCGGGACGTTCTGATTCTGCTGCCACTGCTGCTGGCCGCCCTGCCGCGGCTGCCACTGGTGCTGGCCGCCCTGCTGCTGGCCGCCCTGCCGCGGCTGCCACTGCTGCTGGCCGCCCTGCCGCGGCTGCCACTGCTGCTGGCCGCTCTGCCGCGGACTGCGACACTGTCTTGCCCTGTGGCCAACTTTTCCACAGTTCCAGCATTCTATCCTCGTTCCGTTGTTTTTCTCCCATCCCTTTTTGTCCTGTTTGGAAATGTCATTGGGGTTTAAGGAATTAAGGGCTTGGACCGACAGCAGTGTAGCCTGACTTTTCAATGCTTCCAAACAAAAAATTGCATCTTTGGCGTGCATAAGTAGTTCCTTTATCTGTGGTCCGTCATCAAATGCGACATACGAGTCCCGCACCTTTAAAGCCACCTCTGGTAACAGTCCTTCGACAAATCTGGAGCATAAATAACCGTTGTAAACGGGATTGTCCTTCTCCTCCCCGTCCGTTGCACCTGGGAGCTTCGGGGGTACACCAGAGTGTTCATTGAACACAGACAACAGGCGGCTATAGTACTCCTCGACCCTTTCGCCTTTTTCCTGCTTGCATTTAGACAGGATGGTTAGGTCATATTTGCGTGGAAAAACTGCTGCCAGCCCGTCACACATTTTCTTTATGGCAGTCAAATATGCTCCGGAGTCTGACTCCACAATCTCTTTAGCCCGTAGTCCTGGCTCTGGCAAATATGGCTTAAATTTCCCAAAGTCCGCAGGCGACATCTTGTAAACGAGAACCCGAGCGCACTCCGCTCCTGAGGGCTTGTATTCGCGACAGAAAGCGAGCAGGTCTTCGCTGAATTTTGAGCAGTTTGTCTCTGGCCGTGTAGACAGCAGTTGCGAAGCGGATAAAAACTCGCTCGGCCCCCAGGGTCTGAAGACCAGCGCCGGTCCTTCTCGGCCCACCATCTCTATCATGGGGAAAGTGGCGACGAAGTGATTTGTGGGCCTCGGTTCCCGCCGGAGCGTTTCCCTGCTCCATCGCGGTTCTGCTTCCGGCGCTTCTCCTTCTGCTGCTTCCGGCGCGGGGCCCACTTCCTGTGGGGCGTCAGCAAGTGCGAGAGGCTTTGTGAGGCACTGACGTGGTTGGCTCTGGCGCGGCGGTGTTTCAGGCGTAGGACAGGGGCCGGTTTCATACAGCGGGGCCACGGAGGAAAGCGTGGACAAATCTGGGTAGAGAGAGAGAGAGGGCACAACAGTAGTCTGCACATTTTTTAACACAGCGCTTTGCTTGGGCGCGTACTTAGCATGGAGTTCTGCTCCTTCTGTGAAAGGGTTAGTAGGTGAGAAAGGGCGGTAGGGTGGGGGGTGTGTGGGATGTGTGTCCGCCTGTGTGTCCCCCCCCTCTATGGAAGGCGGGGCAGCTATGGCTTTATTCGTCTTTTTGCGGTCCCGTTCTGTAGCTAAATCCTCCCACATGGCAAGACAGGTCTGGTGTTTCAGTATGGCCCTAACGTCTTCTGCTGTAATTTTCTTAAAACCAAGTATTTTTTCCCTTTCTTCTTCTAAATTTTCACGCAAGATGCGTAATTGATTCAAAGACATAGAACCTCCATCGGGAAAGCCGAATGAACTGCACCATATAGGCAGGCACTCCATTGCTTTAGATCCGAACCGTTTTTCCATTGCCATTGTTACGGGGGACGTTAACATTCCCCTCGGTGTGGCATCTCTAGATTGATTTTTCCCCATTTTCACGTACAGAACAATGGGCCTAGCCTCGCTTAGTCTCTCCCTGCTCTTCCTCACTTTGGAGCGATCCGTTCCCCCCCGTTAGTTCAATACACCTAACGGGCGCGCGTTTTTGAAACGGACCGGGCCTGGCTGAAGGCACAAAGAGTTCAGGCTTGCTTACAGAGCAATACTAACGCGCAGCCGCTAGGATTACCCGCACACAGTCTACGCTGTGGCAATGAATGAAATACCCCAAAAATACGTAAATAAATCAAATACCCGTGTACACTTAAGCGCTGCCCTGGGCTTGTTACGCAAATGAAAAGACAAAACTCACCAAATCAGGTTCTTTTATGGTCCTGTAGTCGAATAGTTTTTCCTGCGCGAGGCGAGCGGTGTCCCTCCCGTCTTCTCGTCAAACGCTAAGTGAGGTAGGGAGGCTGGTTTTTTGTAGTAAATCCCAGGTCGGCCAAACAACACACGATCGTCTCCACGCCGGAAAAAAAATCAGACATAGAACGTGTCAGCAACGCCAAATTGTCGTGGGAGTTTCTATCCACAGTAAGGAAAAAGCTGGAAAGGTATTTGTCTTAATCAGGAGCGTAAGTTTATTATAACACACGTGCGGAGAACTCACATACACAAAATAGCGTACATCAGTTCTCCCGGGGCCAGTCCCAGGTCCCCGTTTACATAGGCAACACATGAAAGACAGTCACGCCTACAAAAGGTGGGAGGGGTCACATTTTGAGACGGGCATCCAGATGGCGGGGCGCCTTGCCTGGTGAGAGACAATCTTTGTGCCATGGAGATGCAAACAGAAGGGACAATAGACATGCAGAATGTAAAAGGGACATAGAGATGCAGACATACGGACCGATAGAGATGCAAAATGCAAAAGGGGCAAAGGTGAGATAGTAATTTGCGTCATGTCTGTCGGTGCAGGGGGGAGACCGGTTCCTTCCTGCAGGTTAATTGAATAGAACAGCGGGGGGTGAGTTGGCGTCCTTGAGGCTAACCAACTTGCCATAACAGGATCCACACCCTTTATGAGACAGAGAAGAAGAAGAAAGAGGCTTTAGCAGATGTGGAATATGTCGAGCTGAAAAAATAGTGTCTTCTACAGAAAGACAGAATGTCAATAATGTTAACGCCATTTTATGTGGATTTATTGTTATAATAAACAAATACAGTACATATGTACACTATGTCATCATTTATCTTTCCATTCAAACAACCATTTACAAGAAAATATGGCATCATTTTGCCGATAGTTCAAAATGCGATTAATTACGATTAATACATTTTTAAGCTGTAATTAACAGCCCTGATTATAATAGATCCATGGTAAAACTCAGTAGAGCCTCAGTGCAAGGTGCTGCGTCTGAACGCGGTCTTGTTTACATGTCGCCTCCACACGACTGTCAAGTGCCCGAAACGTTAGAGATCCGGTCATTTATCTGAAGCATTCTTTCCTTGGCAGTTTGGTAAATGACTGAGAGGCTTTCGTAGTACCTTGGACTGCGATATAAGATCTCAACGCTATATAGCACTAAAAATTACACAGTGTACCACAATAATGACAATAGACAATAATCCACAATAATAATTTTATAAACAAAGAAAATAAGCAAGTTCATGTCAGTTTATCCAATAAACTGAGTGTGAGTTCATAAAATATATTAAAAATAATAATAATAATCATGTGTTACATTTATATGAAAATTGATTTTCATTTAAACGTAACACATGAAAATCGATGAATATAAGGCCGAGTGTAGATAATATCAGCCAAGGATGCAACAGGAAGAACCATGAGCACAGAGCCGCCTGCAGCCTGGGGACGACACAACCCAGAGTAGAGATGAAGCCAAGGCTCTAAACCTCCACCAGGTCCAAGAGCCAGACCCCCACAGGACCATAGATGTATCTTGGGAGGAGCACCACAATTGCCAGTAATTACATTTGCTAAACATTCCTCTTGCTCCAGCTTCAATTTCTTGATAGAACCAGAAACTAATAATTTACTATCGCATTCTTCACCATTGCCAAACTACGACCGGCCAATTCGGCGCAAACTCCTTACGTCACCAAAAGCTACCTACAAAACCCGGCTCACGCACTCGCTGATTGGTCGGATGTAATGTAATTGCAAACAGAGAGACCAGACCCAGATGGTAAATGCAGGGAAATTATGATTGACCGGAGTTTGAGGATGACTAAGGCCAGGCTACGACTAAACAAGACTAGCCCAAAAACATACACTCCCCTCAGCAATGACACACATGTGGAATGTAACATTGGGCCAAGAGCCGACTTTTGGACAATCCTGTAAAGACCTTTTCAAGAGGTAAGAAAATGCTATACATTAACATTGGCTCATTCTTATACCGGGTCCACCCCACAGGCCCAGGGGTGGTATTGCAAGCATGTCTGCTCACGTCATTTTGGACATTTTTGAGCCGGGACCCGCCCCCACTGGCTTGCACAGGACTCAGCATAGAAATGAAGCTGCGGCTCCAAACCTCTACCAGGTCCAAGAGCCAGACCCCCACAGCCGACCACTGCTCAGTGAACAGGAAATACTGGAAATGACATTCAAAAATATATATATCAAAATGCGAAAGTATGTACTATTATACATTATATTCACTTACTGGGCATTTGTCATAACCCATGCAAGACATTCCGTAAAACAATAAATAAAACAAAGTAGGCATTAACAAAGAACAGATGAATAGTATTTGTTATTCTAAACATACAGCGCGAGTCCTGTATAGATGTTCTGGGACTCTGGCTGTCCTCCCCACGTCTCCAGGGAACAGCCCCATGTGAGAAAGATGGAAAGGGGGGTAAAGGCCACCAAGTTCCCATTGGAGCTGCTCCGTATATGCCCACACTATGCCCAGTCTGCCACACTGCTCCGAATCCTAAAAAACTCAAATTAACAAGCTTTTAACCAACTCGACAGTTTTGGGTACTCATTGAATTGTAAGTATATTGTTATTGGGGATGCAACAATACACTGAAATAAGTCAAGATTCATGATATTTTGATACATGGGTCACAATTTCCGTATTGTTAGATTCATTAAAATATTCTGAAAGAAAAAAATCTGGAAATCGTACCTTTTTCAATACTTTCTTTTTTCAATTTAATTTTATTTGAACAAGCAGTTAAAATAAAAGAAAGTTGAATTTCACTGTTATTACAGGACACAGGACATCAAACAGTAAAATAGCAAAAATAACGTATTTTCGTTTCGAATGATGTTACACATGACAAACCCTTCCGCTTGTGAGAGGACACTAGCGCATTTTAGCTGCAGATTTTCACCTGTGAAGAAAATTAAAGATGATGACCACCATCAAGCCCCTGTACAGAACGGCCAGATCAGCTAAGTGTCTTCTAAACCGTGGGTCGCAGTTAGGTCACCGGTCTCTGGCCCCTCTTTCAACCGCCGCGCTCCTCCAACACTGGACATGATCAGCACAATAAAGCACCACTGCTTTATTCAACGTGCAACGTTACATTCCCAGAAGCCCCCGCCACAAATACATATCCTTTATAGAAACAGCCATCCCCTCTCTCCGGACTGATCACAACACGCACCATCTTGGAAACCTTCACTTCTCCAACCTTCACTCAAGTCCAACTTCTACGATAACTTCACAACAAAAACCCCTCAAGGCGGCCCTCTTCAGCACATGGTCACTAAATAATAAAAGTTAACTTCTAAATGTATACATCATTGACAATAGACTGGATCACTTCTGTCTCAACTAATCTTGGCATAAACCCATGGATTACCTTGTTCGTACCCGGATTAGGGGTGGGCGATATGGCCTAAATATATATTACGGTATAATTTGGTGTGTGAATTTCAATATAGGTCTTGCAGGTTCTTGCATAATATAGTCAAGATTGTTACTCATTTATATATTAGAATCTAATATCTATATATTTTTTGAGTTTGAAAATCAGGTGTGAGACAAATGAAGAGACAAATGCTGTAACATACATTATTTATGTATGTTAGAGTAAAGACCATTTACTGTAAAAGCAATTTAAAAGAAAAGAAAAACATGTATTAATTTAAAATATAAAAAACTCACAAATGTTGATATCAAAGTCTGTAGCAGTTAGATATGGTCATTATTTATAGTGGCTGAGAGTTTAGTGCATGTACATGGCTTCAGTAAATGCAATTGTTCGTTTACAAAGCTTACAAAGCTGCTCTTGACATTTGTTGACGCTCCCTAAGCGCTTTTCTCTGCGCTTGTAGCAATGGATTTCTCTGCATTAAAACAGCGTATTGGATTTGAACAATCAGTGCCCCTTTGACACTGATTGGCCGAAAGGTAGACGCTTAAACTGTGATTACTGTGTGTGTACTTAGCCCTAACCCGGATTCTCCTACCTTGACAACCCCCGCCCTGAACGTTGAGTAGGAGTTATCTACCAGGACAATCTCAATATTCGCACCATCCTCATCTTTGCCGCTACCCCATTCGAACACCTGGTCTTCAGATCCTCTGGTTCACAATCTCCCATCGTTGCTCTTATAAAACATCCCCCAACACGTGCTCTTCTTTCACAGAAGCTTTCTCCACCCAGCTCTCCATCTCTCCCTCTCTTTTTCTCCTTGGAGATTTCAATATCCATGTTGATAGCCCACACTCAAAATTCATTGCTGATTATCCGGACATGTTACAGTGCCTTAACATCATCCCACTCACCCTCACGATCACATTCTCGATCTAATCATGTCATCTGCTCCCACTGATGTCGGCTGTTGTTGTGTCCCTGGGCAAGACACTTCAGGCAAATCCCGCTTTGCCTGAAGACCCTCGCTGAAAGACCAAGGCCATGTCTTCAATGATGGAGAAGCCATTATTCTGTGGACCCACCACCTGCAGGAGGATCAGTGAGGAGCTGGTGGCAGTTCTGATTGAATCCATACAATTTGGGCGGCACGGTGGCTGAGTGGATAGCACTCTCGTGAGAGACAAATGCCCAAAAAATAACAATTGTAAACCGCTTTGTGACTCTGGTCTGTGAAAGGCGGTATATAAATAAAGCTTACTTACTTACTTACTTACTTACTACACACAACCCCTCACAGCTATTCCTCTAGCCAGCTCCCCATTGAAACCCATTCCCCTGCCAACCTATCCAGAAATCCTCCTTCTCTCTGTCCTTGACCCCACTCCATCCCCTCTCCTGAAATTCTGCATCCCCTCTCTGACCCCACTCATCACAAATGTCATAAACTCCTCCCTCATCACTGGTACTGTCCCTTCCAATCAAAAAATTGCCACCATCAAGCCACCCAACCTGGACCCCGAAAACCTGGACAACTTCTGCCCCATCTCTTATCATCCCCTCCGGTCAAAAATCCTAGAAGGTGGCGTCCTTACCCAAGTCCAACAATGCCTTTACACCTTCACCCTCTTTGAAATATACTAATCCGGCTTCCGCCCCTATTGTAGCACTGAAACAGCACTGTAAAAAGTTGAGCTCTAAGCATTGGACACCATCGACAATTCCACCCTTGTCCACCGTCTACAATAAATCGGCATCTCAGACACTGTTCTCTCATAATTTTCCTCCTACCCCTCTGACCATAATCATTTTGATTCCATCAACAGCTGCACGTCCCACCCCTCCTCCGTTTCCACTGGTGTTCCCCAAGGTTCTGTACTCGGCCCCCTCCTCTTCATTATATACATGCTTTCTCTCAGCCACATCATTCGTCACCGTTGTCCAGCCAGCGACACCCAGGTCTACATCTCCACCAAATCCATCTCACCAGTCATCCTCTCCACCATCACACACTGCATCACCAACTTCAAATTCTGGTTGGACCACCATTTTCAAAAACTTAACAGCAATAAAACAGAACTTCTCATCACTTTATAAACAACAAAACATCCAACTGCTCACCCACACCCAGAGACCACAATACCCCCGCCCTCAAACAACTAAACTGGCTCCCTGTTCCACTGCATCCAACACAAAGTCCTCCTTCTCGCCTACAATTCCCTCCATAACCTCGCCTCCATCATCACTGTCCCTCCTGCCGTCTCAGATCCACAGACTCCAACCTCCTCATTCCCCCCTGGACTAAACAACAAACCTTGAGGGATCGAGCCTTCGCTGCAGCTGCCCCCAACTCACTACAGAACTTTAAATCTCTTCTCAAAGTTTCACCTTGCCTTTACTCAATTTTGTTCTTCTATGGTTTTTATATGCTTTGTAAAGCGTCTTTGAGTGTCCTAAAAAATTATTATTATAACATCCATGCTTACATCAGTTTATCTATTGTACAAAGATATTTTACAGCAAATCCAGTCTCATTATCTGAAACTTGTGATGTTCCATTAATGCAACCGATTGCACAAGGGGTTTATAATCAGCTATTAGCCTGTGGACATGAAGAGCTGATGCAAAGTAGAAGTTGAATATCCATTGCTGTTCAAAGTATAGTCTGAAAAATTGTACATAACATTTCCACTTAAATTACATCTGTATCTCTAGTGTATCCAGATAATAGGTCAACATGTACAAATTATCTTTGGCCTTTTTTGAACAAAGATTAAAAGTGGAGTTATTATGGAATAAATACAATGGATATGACGAGAGAGAGAGAGAGGGACTACTCATAGAGACTTATAGAGATAAATTCTCATAAGTAATAAAGTTTCTAGATAAAACCCAGGATGTGGCATGCATCAGTAATCAGTACATAAGAGCTATGTCACTGGCAGAAACATTCTGGCAACAACATTGTGATTGTAAATTGTGATGACTTAATTGGATCACTGAGCGTGCACACTACATACAATTCCTTTAGGCCAAGTGCCTTGTATAGTTGGACTAAACCAGGGGTGTCAGACCGGTTGTAAAAAGACCCTGCAGGTTTTATTTCAAACCTTAGAAATAGGAGACCAGATTCCATCCATTTCTTCAGGTTAAAACTGGACTCACCTGAGGAAATGGGTGGAGTTTGGTATGCTCCTGCTCAGGAACTAAAACTTGCAGCCAGACCAGCACACAGTCATAGATTCAAAGCAAAGGTTGTGCTGTCAAGTTGGTGCAGACTGCAGAAAAAATAAATAATATCACTCTTAAATAGTCTCTAATTGCAATTAGTTCCGGAACAAGTAGACCTGGCAAAATATCTTCATATACCTGCTGGTGCATTAGTAAATTGCCGTACGCTATAGTTGTATGTGCAGCTTTCAAATACTGTATCATTCATGTTTTCATTTGCGGTATGACAAAAATAATTTATACTGTAATATTTTGTAGAACGAATATCAAAATTAAAACCTGTATTTGCCTTGACGTCACTACATGCTCCTGTCTATCTGTTGCGTTGTGTCGAGCAGACTTTGAAAATGTGTTGTGGCAGTGTAATTAAGATAGATTAATAGTTGAGAGGCTGCTGCTGCTGCTGCTTTGGAAAGGGAGAGAGAAGAATGAAAGATTTATTAGGCCAATGAAGAGCTCCACGCTTCACTGAACATCCGAGTGGCACGGTTTAGACAGGGCATGTTTAACTGCCGTACCAAGCCTTGCTATAGCTCTCTCATAATTTCACACGTATACGACTGCTGAGGGAAACATAGTGTGCTTCTGTCTGCAGGAGTTATAATCTATGATGCCTGTAGAGCATTATTAGCCTGATATAGTTTGGAGCAGATTTATTTTCATTGCAGAAATGGGCGCATCAGATAGTAGTGTCTCAGAGATGAGGAAAAATTACGTTTGGGATAGTGGTGTCTTAGATTTAGGAGAATACATAGTGGAGCAGTACTTGAGACTAGTCTGGCCTCATCTCAAACTCCTATTCAGACAGAACTTTAAAGTAACTGTTTCCACGGAGCCAACTAGTTTTATTTTCGATCTATAGACAAACATTAGCATGAGCGCAACTTCTTGTAAGCTGTACAGTGAGAGTTCTAACTGCTGCTGCAAAGTGTCGCAACAGAGGAAAAATTGATTTAATACCAAATATACTTAGTATATTCAACCCATTATGATTGTTGCTTCAGTTCTTTTTGCTGTTGCCAGATCATTTTCTTCTGTACGATCGTTGATGTATATAATACATAGTTGTCTGGAGGTTTCACTTGTCTTCAATTGACAATAGTTTTTTTCAACTCGATGTAACAATAGAGCTTTTATTTATGTGATCACACGACATTTTTGATCATTCAATAATGAATGAATAGAAATATGAAATGATCAGTTGACAGCTTTATTTACTAAAGCTACACAATGTTGGAAACAACTGTTAGTGGTTTCAAGAACTACAACAACCATTTATGTTGCAATATTTTCTTTCCACACAAAAACTTCAGGCAATATACAGTGGGGCAAAAAAGTATTTAGTCAGCCACCGATTGTGCAAGTTCTCACACTTAAAATAATGACAGAGGTCTGTAATTTTCATCATAGGTACACTTCAACTGTGAGAGATAGAATGTGAAAAAAAAAAATCCAGGAATTCACATTGTAGGATTTTTTAAGAATTTATTTGTAAATTATGGTGGAATATAAGTATTTGGTCACTTCAAACAAGGAAGATCTCTGGCTCTCACAGACCTGTAACTTCTTCTTTAAGAAGCTCTTCTGTCCTCCACTCGTTACCTGTGTTAATGGCACCTGTTTGAACTCGTTATCTGTATAAAAGATAGCCAAAATGTAGCCCACAACAGTATTTCAACCACTGATAATCTCCCTCGATCTGGGGCTCCACGCAAGATCTCATCCCGTGGGGTCAAAATGATCATGAGAACGGTGATCAAAAATCCCAGAACCACACGGGGGGACCTGGTGAATGACCTGCAGAGAGCTGGGACCAAAGTAACAAAGGTTACCATCAGTAACACACTACGTCGACAGGGAATCAAATCCTGCAGTGCCACACGTGTCCCCCTGCTGAAGCCAGTGCATGTTCAGGCCCGTCTGAAGTTTGCCAGAGAGCACATGGATGATACAGCAGAGGATTGGGAGAATGTCATGTGGTCAGATGAAACCAAAGTAGAACTGTTTGGTATAAACTCAACTCGTCGTGTTTGGAGGAAGAAGAATACTGAGTTGCATCCCAAGAACACCATACCTACTGTGAAGCACGGGGGTGGAAACGTCATGCTTTGGGGCTGTTTTTCTGCTAATGGGGCTTTCAGACCGCCAAAGCTGAAACGCGGAAGCCCCGCTCACCAGACGCGCATTCTCTAGTTTTCAGACGCAGAGGACTTCACACCAGAACGTCCTGACGCGAGCCGGAAGTACCGGAAGTAGCCGGCCGGCTCTAATGCTAACAGAGCTATGCTAGCGGCTTCTTGTGTACAGATCTTCTCCAATATGCAGCTTTGCAGCGTGTCTTTGAACAGAGACTTTCCACGGGCTTTATACAACAGTAGTATGTGTTCACGGAGGTGCACCATACGTTTTTTCATATTATTAAACGGAATTTCCGCATCGGCGAACACACTCGAAGCAGTTGCATAAGGTCATGGGAGCATGACAACGCATATTTTCACAAGCACAGAGTCCCCCATTGTCAACCCTGGTTTGAGTTCTGGTGATGCCTGGTGTGGGTCCTGTTTTGGCCGTTTACAGTATGTTCAGTCTGCTCGCTCAGTCCGCTAATGTCCCCGTGACCACTTTGCTGCTCTCTGATTGGTTGTCGCACGAACGTCGCAAGGAAAGGATGAGCAGAATTCATCTCCTGTGGGCGTTGATTTTTCGCTCCTGCTCCTCCCTTTTCACTTTCCCGCCAAGTCCGTGCGTCATTATTGAACAGTTCGTACGTGCGTGCCGAGAGGTCCGTGCGTTGTGACGGTCGAACGCGCGCCATCATAGACTTTGCATTGAAACCCGACGCAACGCATGATCCGGTCTGAAAGCACCATAAGGGGACAGGACGACTGATCCGTGTTAAAGGGGACATATCATGAAAAATCCACTTTTTGTGTCTTAAATGCCTGATGTTGTGTAGTTGGAGCCTCTAGAAGTGCAAAAAAGTTGAAATCAGTCTCTTCATGGGTTGCAGAGAACACTTCATATTCTGTTTAGGTAAGATTTTTCAACCCGTTCTGATTTTGCCATTCTCTATTACGTGTTTAGAATTATTACGTCACAGTATTTGCAGCGAGACTGCCATATAAGGGCATGGGCGTCTAACAAAACACTTCGGCCCAGCCCTCCTCTACTGTGCATCACTTAATTTGTAGTCCAAGCTCAAGGATGCCAGCGAACAGGGCTGGACTGGCCATCGGGCGTACCGGGCAATGCCCAAAGGGCCGATGCCCATATTTGGGCCGGTCTGTCTGCCTCATACAAAACACATGTTTATGAGAAGTGTAAATCCGTTGAGAATTGTTCGAGCGGGGCGCGCGTATCCGCGGGGCACCTGCTGTATGTACTCGAACGGGATTCCGCCACCTCAGCGGCCGGAGTGTTCCGGGGCATCTGCGGCCGCTTTGTAATGAGCAGCTTCTGCGTCCAGCGGCTGCGAGAGGCTGTGAGCGTCTCGCGGCTGTCCAGCCGCTCGCAGCCGCTCCACCGTGTTGTGGCTGAGCGCGCAGCCTCATCGTGGCCATGTACCCAACCCCATAAACGCGCACAGGACCATGCGTGTCTTTGAGTAATCTGTGCACCCAATAAATACACTGCTGCAGGAAACAGTCCGCGTCTCCCTCTCCTCTCGAAGCGCGATTAAACGCCCTAAATAAAGCTCTGATACCTACATTTTGCATTGCATTAAAAGTCATGTCTGAGCCCAAAAGTAATATGTTGTGAACAAATTAAACAGATTTAGAGCCAGCAAATGGCTGACAATATGCATTTCAGTCTTTTTTGACCAATTCTCATCCCTGTAACAAACAATAGTGTTGTCTGTGTCCACCTCCCTCACTCTGAGACATGTTTATTACTCTCTTGTAATGTAGACTATTGTATTTTATTTTATTGTTGAAACTGCACATATCCTGATCCTCTACAGTATTTGCTTCCACATACTGTATAAACTAGGAGTCGGCAACCTGCGGCTCCGGAGGCGCATGCGTCTCTTTCCTTCTGTAGACGGAAAAACGTTCTTAACGTTTTTAAATGCTGTAAAATTGTGCATAAGTAATATTCAATTTAAACATTTCTGTCAACGTAGTGCGTCTTATCCTGCGACGTAGGCCCGCGCCAGGCGGCCGCTGTTGTAAACAAACCGGCATGTGAGCATCATAGACTGTGTGCATGGATCCCAAAGCTAAAAAGAAGAGAATGAAAGAATGAAAATTAACTTTCAGTCAATGTGGAAGGCCTGCTTCATGTTTGCGATGTAATGAGAAGTTTCTATGAGATAACTGTATCTGTGCTTACAAACTACAAAAATGGCCGCTCGGGGTGGAGTTGAACCTGTGTCACCTGGATGGGGGGGTGGTCAAAAGCGCCTCATTTGCATTTAAAGAGACAGCACCAAAACAGGTTGCTCTCAGACGCACCTCAGAACAGGTGTAGAAGAAAGGCCCGTGGAGCTACAAATAATGAGACTCAGACCAAGGCATTGCAGTTACGCTTTATATAGGCCACAAATTAATGATTTAGATGTAAAAATCAATTATTTGAAAACACGATATGTCCACTTTAAGGAAAGAATGAATGGGGCCATGTATCGTGAGATTTTGAGCCAAAACCTCCTTCCATTGAGTTGAATTTCTGTTATTGACCAAATACTTATTTTCCACCATAATTTACAAATAAATTCTTTAAAAATCCTACAATGTAAATTCCTGAATTTTTTTTTCACATTCTGTCTCTTTCAGTTGAAGTGTACCTATGATGAAAATTACAGACCTCTGTCATTATTTTAAGTGGGAGAACTGACTAAATACTTTTTTGCCCCACTGTATATGTTGGAATTGCAATGATCCAACTGCAGGTAGTTGCTGATCTCACTTTCTGCAATTTAGTCTTTCCAGCTCTGTACCAAGAGAGTCTGTTTAGACATGAAAAAACATACACAAACTGAGACTACATCAAGAGATTACAGTACGAATTATAGAATTTGCGTTTATCCTGACTTTGTTGTTTTAGATCTGACTAGCGAAATGGCCCTGTCCATAAGTGCGTATGAGTGTGAGCAGAACCGAGCTGGGAAAGGCCGCTTGGGGGTTGTGCCACTCGGGCTGCTTCAGAGCTGCATTTTCTGTCAATATGTGCTGTATTTACACTCGGCTTGCTGCAATGTGGAGCTGCCAACTATATTTCCTCCAGACCACTGGACATAAATGTGTCACAAGTGTGCCTGTTCCTGCCCAGACCCCAGAGACTTTCTGCTTGTAGAAGTGACAGGACAATGTGCTGCACAGGCCACAGCAAATAATGTTCCACTTTAGAGCCGTCCCACCGCAGAGGGGTGTGAAAAAAATATGTTTAGTTTTATATCCTTTTAAGAAATGATATTTGTTCTTCATTTTATTTTTCTCATTATTTATTCAATATTTCAAATAATCAATATCAATAGCGTTGTATTTTGGTTAAAACGTGCTAGATACTTACCATAATGTGTCATGCATTTAAAGATGCATATCATATTGGAAAGTTCCGAAAGATACCTATAACATGTACGTTCAGAGCTACCACACACACATCTAAGGAAATGTCACACGGAAGAAGAATACATTTACTGTTTTAGCGCTGCACAAGACGGGTGAAACTCTAAAAGTATTATATAAATATTTTAAACAAGGGATTGATTTGTCTTCCTTTGCCTGTACTGAGTCTGTCATATATTAGTTTCACATTGAATTACAGAAATACATTTGTTTCACCTGTACTCTATACACAGTAGTAGACTGAAAAAAAATCGTTATTGCAACAATGGCAAGGGCAATATTGATCTAAAGTACATTCTTTGGCCTTTGTTCTTCAGTCTCTTTTTATTGACCTTGGGAGACCTCCAGATAGATTAGTCTAATTGTAAGGACTAATGGGTAGTTTAAAATAAATAATATACAGGTGAAAAAGGTGAAACCTATGGCTCGGAAACCAGATGTTGCTCTTTTGATGATCGTGTCTGGCTCTCAGGCAAATCTTGGTAGGCATTGATTATAATAATCATTTATGTATTGAATTTCTTCAGTATAGAAAATGTTTTGAATTAAATAATATATTTGAGACGAATATTACATTAACAAATGTGCTCTTGTTTTATGTCTTAATTTCTATGATCATGGCTCATGGTGACGGGGGATGGCGGGGGCTGCATTGGTGACGGTGGTGGCAGCAGTAGTAGAGACAGCAATTGTAGAGGCCAACAGTCCAGTGCTTTGTAGAAGCAGTAGTTGCAGCAGTGGTTGTAGTAGCAGTAGCAGTTGTTTTAGCAGTAGTAAAGGTAATAGTAGATTCCAACTGTCACATGTTTAGGGCCCACTTCCCCAGACTTATTGAAATCCTGGACAGTCAAACAGCCAGCCTTTTCTGGGCGGGAGGCTGCGGTGGACAAAAAGCGGCCTCAATGAGCACTTGAGCTGAATTATTGTTTGTGTGTGGAAACTTGGAGCAGGATAATCTTAGTTCAGGAGTGACTGAGTAAGCCCACTGTCCTCGCCCTGCACACACACAGCCTATACTCAAACAAACGCTCAATAAGACTTTGTCCTGCTCTGCTCCCTCCATGTGTTTATACTTCACTCATACTGCAACTGTGTCCAAAAACTGAAATAAATAAGTTGCTGTCAGAAGTTTACATATTTTAATAAATAAACATAAAACCTTGTGGTGGTTTGATGATTCAATTTCAAAGGTGCATAATGCAATTTGTTATGTAAAAAGAAAGATCACAGTCTGTCTACAGCGGTCCAGGATCAAATGTTTTGTAGGGTTTCTGGTGCAGGAAAAAAAATCTTTTAAACAACATACATTGATCCCTCCAGCATCTATAGGGTGCTATAGGGATCAATGTTATGGAAAGTAAAGGCAGCATGCTGACCACTCATACAGCCACTACAAGCTCAAATAAATCTATGTATTACATTACGTTTTTTTGTTTCTTTTTCTGTTTTAAAAACAGTGTCAACAGAAACATTAGGTTGCACCAAATTAAATTTCATATTTTCATTTAAATCAAACAGATTTGAAGAAACTAAATTTCCCAACTATCGCTGAGTGGAGAAAATATTTGTAAAACTGAATTATTAAATTACATTTATCAAAACATGGTTTATACCTAAAATACTACTAATAATACAAACATTTTAAAAATAGTGTGCGTCTATCATTGGTTTTCACAAACATGCATTTATGGCCTGTTGCATCATTAGATCAGCTTCCTCAGACAGAAAAGCGAGAAATGGAAGACCGCTCTTGCTTATCCAATCCAGCCTAATTTGTGAGTCCCGGGGCTGTTTCCTACAAGTATGCAAAAAATATGCTTTCTAATAATAAGATTCGATCACAATTTACTATTTACTAATACAAGACCCTTTCTGTTGCGGCACGAACAAAACATACTATTACTAACCAAACATTTTATTATTCACTATATTCTGATTTTCCTTGTTCTAATTCTATCACAGTAAAATATCTCGATTATTGTTACTATTTGAACATCTCTTCATGTTAGGTTGACTGTATTTGACACATGTTTGTTTTTTTTGGGTGTGGGGGGTAGAGATTTCCACCCTGACCTGAGCCTCCTCACGTGTTCTGCTTAGTGTGGTCTTTCTCTCCACAGTGTTTTTTGTGTGTCCTTTCTCTTGTGTGTTGTTTTTCCCCTGGCTTTCGTACCTGCGCTGTGTCCCGGAGGCCGTTCACCTCGCTGCTGTAAATTCCAGCTGCAGTTGGAAACACAAACACGACTGAACTCAGAGCACAGGCTCAGAGAGGAAGAGTGCGCTCTTCATACAGACATTATTAAAGCATCATTGCACAGAGAAAAGTAGTGAACATTATTACAAATTATTTTGTTGTCAATTTAAAGAAGACATATTATGCAAATTGCATATTTTTGTCCAAAACAGACCTGGAGTTTTAAGAGGTTTTATTTGCTAATATTGGGAACTTGCGACGCAAACACTGCCCCTTTTGTTTCCTGTCAGTCCTGTAATAGTATGATGTTACTGTAGCCCTATGACCTCAAACGCATAGCAGTTACTTTTCGTAAGGCCAAGATTCACCAACCAGACAAGAGTCAACAGTCAACTTCTCCATTGGCTCTTTGTGATGCAGTTTGGCTGAAAACCTGTTGCCAGATACAGTGCTCCAACATCAGTCAACTTCATGCCACATTAACATTCTGCATCTGTGCCCTCCCCTGGTGGGTTTCACGTGGAGTGGATAGTCTCATGGGTGTCAGCGACCCCTGTGAAGCAGAAAAGCAAGTGAAGCGGCTCGCAGGGGGTCGCACAAGGGGTCGCACAGGAGGTCGAACAGGGGGTCGCACAGGGGGTCGAACAGGGGGTCGCACAGGGGGTCGAACAGGGGGTCGCACAGGGGGTCGCACAGGAGGTCGCACAGGGGGTCGCACAGGGGGTCGCTGGATTTGATTCACTTGTTTTTTCCACTGTTGTAGCATCTAGAGCTACCCCAGCTTCCAGGTGCGGCAAGCACATTTTTTACGCGTAAGCCAAGCACAGTGATGCTGTTCTCAGTCATAATGGATAGAACTAGCTCTGGTCTTTGATGACTAGATGAGCACAATATGCCCGTGCATTATTCCATCTCCTCCCTCCCAAAAACGTCACATACGCAGTTAGCAGACCAATCAGACAACCTGCGGCTTCGTCCAACTGTTCAAAAATTTGTCCCGACAGTACCCAATGACATGATCAGCCGTGTCCGATGTGTGGTAACACACCAAAAAAATATATGACCACCTCAGACCAACCCTATGGTTGGACATGTAGAGTTGTGAGAGGATTTTGCCCTTCAAAACAAAAGTATAAATTAGTTTTGGTCATTTTGGAGAGCAGTCCCAAGGCAGGGTCTGGCAACAGGCAATTTTTCCTCAGCAGTATCAGTGACTGTGGACAATTTCAATTGCAGAGAACCATTCAGCAATGGTGGAAAGTCAAGAAGACTTGGGAGCTGGGGCTGACCCAGATCCAGTGGTGAAAAACAGCATCAAACAGCAGTTGGACCCCAGGACGGGGACAGTCAATCTTATTTATGTGTAGCCAGATAGATTTGGATGCTGTGTTGTGGCAATGTTTAAACATAAATTGTGTCATAGAATACTGAGTGCCTTTGTATTGTATGTGTTTTTTGTAATATGTTTTGTTACATGGTCCAATCATATACTGTATGTGTTCCGTTTCTCCCCTGGACAATGTCCATGATATGCTATATGAGTGTTGTGACGTAACATATTTTGTCAAATAATCCTTTTAAACTGAGAAGGTACTAACCAATCCAACATTTGAATGGTCCCCAGGTGCTGCATTGGAGCGAGCACTGCTCCAGAAATTCAACAGTGGGCAATAAAGTAGGCCATATGGAGATTTGAAAACCTATGACCTTTGTCATCTTTAGATGATCAGATAATCATTATTCTATGATTTACGTCACACATTGTGAGGCCGTGTCGCCACCACAGTACCTGCTCCACTCGAGCTCGTCAGCAGGGCACGTATTAAGCGTGTAATTTGGGGCTCTCACAGCCGACACAAATCAATGTTTAGACTTTGTGGATTTGCAGGAAAAATGTGATTACAGTAATTGTGAGCACTAATGACGCGTTATTACAATTCGTACCTCCCGTCCCCCATGACCGCTAATCGACATGTCACTGTGCTATCATTACCTTTTGTTATTATTTAAGTCTTCTAGAGGAAAAGAACATATACGCATTAAAGTGGAATTGTGGAATAGTTTTAGAAAGCCCTCTGCTCAGCTCACAGCTCCAGAGCCCACACTGTCTGCACTTCACTGTTGGGACCATGAACTGTGTTCATTTACAGAGCTGTGCCTGCCCACGTCCAAATTCCACAAAATATGTGTCCAGGTTCCATACATTTTCAATGTAAGGTATATGCTGTATGTACTTAATTTGACCATATACAAATTGAAAATATAATGCTTTGAGTAAACCAAAGTTCCATTTCAGCTATTTGTTCTTGTGGTCAAATACCTCAACTGAAATAACAAGTTTCAGTTGAGGAACATGGCCATGATAAAGGCCTTTTCATATCAAGATGTTTTTAAAGATGGGAGTAATTTTGCCGATTCTTTTGATGTTCTCTGACTACCTCACCACTCTAAAACTGTTAATACTGGGATGGAACAAAGCCAGACACACTGATCCGAGGTACCTTTGGAACATAGAACCAAACAAACCCAATCGATTTGGTATCTGACAGATTGATTGTTGCAGAGGAATCCAATACAAACTTCATTCATTCAATAAGCATTCATTTCGGAATCATAATTGATGTTCGCTGACGTCTGATTGTTCTGGTTTCGACTCACCCGGTTAGAACCAGGGCCAAACCATTTTTTAAAAAGTACCGGGGAGCGGTTGAAGCGAGCGGTGGAAGCGCCCGCAAACCGGGGAGAGTCGAGTCCAGCCCTTTAGTACTGTAGGAGTCAATTTCTGTCATTATCATGTTGATGACATTTACAATACATCGCGTGTGATGTATTGACTTTTAGCAACTCCCAGCACACATGAACGCTGTTTCTGTAATGACGCAGTGATGGAGCCTCCCAGTTTGGAATGTGAAAGCATTACACAACATTAGGGCTCAAGTGAGTGATTTGCCTGCCATAATTAAGATAAGATAAGATAGATTTTATTGATCTCACACTGAAATTTACAACAATAACAAGTTCTAACTTCCCCTAACAAACTCGCAATTAGCAAAACTCTACGGCCGTTGCTTTACATAGCCCTGGCTGCGTCCCTGTCTTCTTGTACGCCTTTTCCTCATCTGATGTTCTCTTCTATGCCACACAGGGCGAGCGGATGCGGCAACAAGAAATTTGCACTTTGTAGGTTTTCGGTTCAGCCGTTGTTGGTTTTATAAAATCTGACTCAAAAACAACTCAGACAGGTGCGCGCACTGATGAAAAGCAGGAGGGGGGGTAAGAAAAATGAACGCATCCTATTGGAGCTGAAGGATCCATGTGCTCGGGGTATTCTCCCTGTACTGCAGACTAAACAAGATTAAATTCATGTGGTGTACCCAGAAATTTTCCCCATAGAACTCACCGTAAACACAGCTTTCCTAAAGGCAAGGCAAGGCAAGGCAAGTTTATTTGTATAGCACAATTCATACACAAGGCAACTCAAAGTGCTGAACAAGATAGCATTAAAATCATAAATAATCACAGAACATTAAAAAGAAAGATAAAAATATAAAATCCCTCAGTTGTATGCACAGCTAAACAGCACCGTTTTTAACTTGGTTTTAAACATTGTCAGAGAGGAGGCCTGTCTCACATCTTCAGGAAGATTGTTCCAGATTTTAGCAGCATGAATCTGAAAGGTCGGATTTTGTGGGGATTTTAGTGTCCCTTGTCATCCTGAACTTTTTTCTTCTAAAATTCTTCGGTTTTCTTTAAATCCACACTTTACTGCCACAAACTCTGCTCGATCATCTCCCGCTCTAACTCCCGCTCTGATCAGCAGAGACTGATTGGTCAAAGGGCGGCCGAGCCCTTCAATGTACATGCATGAGAGCCACACATGCGTATTTGGAGCAAAGCATCATGGGAGCTCGTCCACTGTGCACACCACCCCATGGTGGCACATGCGCTATGAGCACAAGCCATTTATTTGAATAGGGCGCCATCTTGGATCGCCGAGGCTTGGTGCAGACTCATGTTTGTTGACAGGCACGTCCACATGTTATGCGTGTCATTTGATTTTACCCCTCACTATTATGCTTGAAAGTTGTAAAGGGACAGATTATTATTAGGTTTCAAACACATCAGCGCTTTGGAAACGGTTTTGTTTATGAAATATGCGTCATAAATAAAGTGGATTTCTTGTGTATTTAGCATTAGCCATTTTACCAATAATTAACAGCAATTGACTTATTGGTGTCCTGTGTACAAAACTATTACCAGAATATACTACCTCTCCATGGGAAAATTGTTTGAGGCATAACTTGAAAAGCCGCGTCACGCACATTTTTTCAAATCTTTTATAGCCGGAAAATTCTCACTCAACATGAACAGTGAGCGGCTCTTTCTGAAGCACGCGACACACTTTTCCTCTTCCTCTTTCCCTGTCTAAAGTGGCAAAGTGCTGAGGCAGTGGAAAAGGCACAATGTGGTGAGCAGAGATCACTGACCACAGGAAACAACAATCATGTACACAGAGATAGCGGCGCTTAAGCAACATAAGGCATTTTCCATTTCAACACTTTACATATTCAGTGTTTGAACTTTGTCATCCTTATATGCAGGGTGTTAAAAAAATATATTTCTAGATTTAAAAAAAACATTTTTTAAATGAATTACAAAATGGATGTATTTATTTTACAAATTCTTTGCTTAATTTTTATCAATTGTTATGTTTTTGCCAGGTAATTAACAATATGTGTTGTTAATGTTCGAAAAAGATGTTGTAAGCTTTTTTCTTTTTTTAAGCTAAACTTAGAGATTTTTATTTTATTATAGAGTTATTGATCACTTATGCTTTGCTGTGTGCTCCTCATTCCTACTTTTCTGTAACTGATGCAACACTGACATTTTCCCCACAGTGGGACGAATAAAATATCTTTTCATCTTAATCTTAAAAAGGCTTGTGCCATCAAATGTATTATTTTTTCTCTTCTCTCTCTTGAAAACAAAAAAGAATTCCATTTATTTATTTCTGTTTTATCCATTTGCGGGTCACAGAGGCAGCAGTAGACCTCCCTCTGTATGCACAGTTCCTCCATACAGCAGAATATTGGAAGGAAACTTTTTATTTCATTTTTTTTAAAAGTAGTTTCAAAGACGGTCATAACGTTTCTGTATATCCACATATCCACATCAGTAAGTCCCCATCACAGTACTGACCAGGCCTCTGAGGCTTTGAAAACATGTTCAATACTATCCGTGCATGTCATGTTATGTGGCCCTCTGTCTTGTTAAAAAACAGAAGTTCAGCCAACTTCAGCTTCAGAAATGCCAGACCACATGGTAAATCTCAGAAGAGCATGAACTCCATCAAACTGTTTTACGATCTGTTGAACAAAATGTTTTACGATCTGTTGTACTTGCCCCCCTGTGTCTGGGTGGATTTCCTCCAGGTGCTCCACGAGACCTACTTTGCGACTCCTACTGATTTCTGTTGTCGTTGTGTCCTTGGGCAAGACACTTAACCCCACTTTGCCTGAATCCCCTGCTGAATAATCAAGGCTCCTGTGGACTCACAACCTGCAGGAGAATAAGTGAGGGGCTAGTGCTCTGTGCACTGGGTGCAGCTCTGACTGCCACCCCCGACCCAGAAATGGATTAAGGGGAAGAAAATGGATGGATGGAGGTTCCTGGGTGGCACACTGTAGCCAACATTGCTCCTGACAGTGGCCATAGTGGTATGGCAGTATGGGTCAAAAGCAGAGAACACATTTCCCCACAAAGACAGCTAAGTATGCTGCTATAATCTATAGGCTGAGACTGCACCAGGATTATATCAGACTGTATGTATTAAACCAGGAATTTGAAAAACCTATTCTCCAGCACATTTTATAAGCAGAAAGAGGCCATAAACAGGAGTGAAAGTCTTGGACGCCTCAGTTCAACAGCTCTCCACAGTACGGTCACACTCGCCGCTTTATAGACGCTGTAATTATTTGTCTTATCTTGTGGTATGTGGAGCTCTCTCTGTAATTAAAGGTCTATGTTAGGAAGAACGCACTAATGCGACTGTTCAACCGGAAAACTGACGAAACACGGACAACTTTAAACTTTGTGAGTCTTACAGCTGTGAAGTAATGTTCATCAGCTACAGTATTGCGAACATTTGTGCAAATGACGTTTATGAAGGAACATACAGCTTTAGAACTCCGTAAGTGGACAGCACTATAGAAGTTCTAAATCTGTATGTTAGTGCAGCAAAATCCCCAAGAATTTTTATTTATTTACTAAGCAATTGCAACTGAAAATAAAGGATTTTTACTTTAAAGTCAGTTGTGCCCCGTGCCTTCATTATCCATCCATCCATTTTCTTCCACTTCATCCGTTGCCTTCATTATAATGATAATAACAGATCTCTATTTGTGTAGCACTTCTCAAAAACAATGTTTACAAAGTGCTTTACAGTCAGCATAATAAACAATAAAACATTCATAAGAATACAAAGTCAAAATAATGAGATAGAATAGAAGATACCGGAAGACAAATCAAACAGAGGAAACACAAGAAGAAAGACACAACAAAAACAAGGCAGGCAGTAAAATATGACATGAGAAGTAAGTGGGTTTTAAGAAGTGATTTAAAAGAGGATACTTTTAGGGGTAGGTCGTTCCAAAGCCGAGGAGCCCGGATAGACAAGGCTCGGTCACCTTTACGCTGTCTTTATTCAGAGAATTTGGACCCTACACATATTCAGAAAGAATGGGCCCAGTGAGTCACTACTGGATGCTTTAATTCAAAAAGCGAGGGTGGATATTATCACTTTTCTGTTTTCTGTGGAAAAACTGTCATGACTGTTTTGAGACCGACAATTACATGGATTTTATTGTAATGTATAATTCTCAGATTCCCAGACTATTAAAAACATGATTTGATTCTTTTCCAATTCTCTTATCAATATGTTTTTGTAGTCCCTAGAGTCAAAAAATAAGTCGGTAAACATTATTTTAAATTCAAAGCATCCTCTGCCTGGAACAGCATACTGTTGTCCATCCACTCTCTCACTTCTCTGCCTCGGTTTAAAAATACTCTCGTACGATACCTGTTTTTGAGCTTACGTTATGGACCTAAATATATCTCTTTATCATCTCCAATGATATTTATTAATACTATTTCCCGTAGTTTATAATAGTGTGGCCTTGGTCCTCGTTCTGTTGCTTAGGTCCTGGATGTATAGCCTATCCTTCTGTGTGGAGTGGATCCCTCTCTCAATGTGGATCTCCCCGAGGTTTTTCATCTTTTCCTACAGGGTTTTAGAGTTCTTCCTTGCCGATGCCTTTGTTGGATCCTTGTCTAGGTCTGACTAAAAGGACAATTGTGATGATCCAGGACACTCAACATTCAACAATATTCCTAGACTTTTATCAACATTTATTGGTCAACTGCAGGGTTGGGAGTAAAACAAGGACCATGAAAAGCAGAAACAGAGAGATTAAATCAATGGGCTCAGAACTTGTCAGATCGTCTCCAAAACCAACAGGCTCTTCAAAGTTTCTGATCCACTATTAATAACTGCCTTCATCATCATCATCATCATCATTATCATCATTCACCCATTCATTTTATTTCTCTGATCTGTGTTGGCGAATTCAACGAATTCAACGAATCCGAGATAACTACGACTGTGATTCAGGGCTGTACAAATCACAGTCGTGTTTGGGCTACACAAGGATAAACTGAATTAAATTGAACCGTGTGTGTGTGTGTGTGTGTGTGTGTGTGTGTGTGTGTGTGTGTGTGTGTGTGTGTGTGTGTGTGTGTGTGTGTGTGTGTGTGTGTGTGTGTGTGTGTGTGTGTGTGTGTGTGTGTGTGTGTGTGTGTGTGTGTGTGTGTGTGTGCGTGTGGGTGTGTTTGGTGTATTTTGGTGCGATGTTGAGGACCCCTCGAAAACGAAAGATGTTCAATTGGGGCTAATCCTCCCAGTAAATAGAAAAATAAAAATAGATTAATCAATTTTGTGAAGTTGCACTTGAACATTATGAATGAATGAATGAAGCCTTTATTACAGACCAAACATACAAGTTAGTTCAAAGTTCATATATTTCTGAAATTCCACTTAAAGGAGCAATATGTAATATTTGCATGTCAAGTCATCATTAAATGACCCGAATATTTCAAAAGGCGTTATTAAATCATACTCTTTTCGAATTCATCTTTAACTGATAACAGTAGTTCAGCCGAGATATTTGATCATCAAAATTAGTTTTACGACCCGTAAAAGTTGTTATTGTTTTGATTTTGATGTCCTACCCTCCGCCGTTTCGCCAATCAGGAAGTGTCATGTAAGTCAGTGATCGAGTTGCCAGAACTCCGCGCGGCTCATTAATCTCAGAGGTAAAATAACATGTGGCGTAGAACTAAAAAAGGTCTTGTTATGACTCTCAAATAATTAATGACAAAACAAAGACTAAAACGAGGATCTATATCGGGATGCCTTTGAACAATTGAGACAGCTGATAAAAGTTTACGTGTGATGCAGAATTTTCTAGTTTGATTCCGTTCTTCACGGTGTCTTTGTTCGTGTGAACCGGTGGCCTAGCGGTATAAACTGTGCGCTTACGATGCAGGAACCCGGGTTCAATCCCGGGTTATGTCTTTTTGTATTTATTGCATGTGATCACATTCTATGACAGATTGCTCTAAAAACGGTAAAAGATGAAGGTCAAGACGTTTTTTTGCAGATTATAGCTTAATTGTAAAAATAATCATTTAAGACCACATGTACCCCAATTAAAATAATGTTAGTCTCTTTTTGATGTGGGACTTTTACATGTTTGTCTAAAAAATAGGGAATAAATAAAATTGAAAGGTGATATCCTCTTGAGCAAACCCTGATGTTGATACGCTGAAGAAATACGTTCCAACATCCATTCTTCCCACTCCTATTTTGGACATCAATTTCTTATTTATTTTGCATAAACTATGTATAATTACATTGCTTTTATTTTGTTTTTGTTTTTTATCTCAAATGTCCAAATTATAATAATAAAAAAACATGAATCAAAACATTCATTCAGCATTAGCACGGCTGTCATGGCAATGTGAATGAAGACGGACAAACAACTGATAAAATAATTCCCTGTGTTTGCTGCTGGATTTGGTGTGAATCTGGCAACCTGAGTCAGGGAGAGTGGGAGAGGACTACAAAATATTGACTGTGACTGCAGTACCACTTTTGGCCAGATTTTTACATATTGCTCCTTTAAATATATGCAAAGTGACACGTACCAAGCCTTTGTTATCATTTTGGTGATTATTACTTTCAGTCCATCTTCCAAAAAAATTTTTGTTTTGGACTTTTATAGAGCAATATTCTAATCTTCTGAGTTTCACCTGTATATAGACGATGAGCATGTTGAAAAGCAGCTGAGCAGATGCCAGTTCTTCCTCACTCTGACATTAAGTAAAGGCCAATGACACTTGACATTTACTGTGGTTCATAAACTTCACATGATTCTTTCCGGGCCAATCTCACTCAACAGCTGTTTGTTCAAGAATAACACTAATTTCCCATGCAAGAGAGCTCTTTTTTTTCTTTCCTTTTTTTACAGAAGATGAGGTTGTTTTCATCATTTGAAATCAGAGCCATTAACAAACCAGCCCAATAAGGCCATCCCGTATAAATCACCATTTCTGAATTGACAGAAGTCCAACAAATTACTGTTTGGGGAATTCACTCACTGCAAATCAAAATGCACTTGCACAAACAGATGTATTACCAATCAAACATGAATCACATGTTTTTACTTCCAAAGAAAGCTATTAGAACAGTAAGTAATGCAAACACTTATGGTCATGTTAATGCTTTATTTGTAAAATCTCAAGTGTTGAATCGACCTGTTGTTGTAGTCCTCAACACAGCGGTTTTGATGTTATAAAGCACAGCAGTGTGTCCAGCAGAGGTTCAAACCCAGGGAATCTCCAGATGACCTCAGAACTTCATCTGCCTTTAGAATGCAAATGTGGGAACTATAGTTTAAAAAAATGGATGGGTTTCTGTAAAGGGGGGGAACAAATTTGAAAAGGTCTGAATGATGCTCTAAATCAGGGATGTCAGAGTCAAAAACTGTACATCAAAGGGCCACATAAACAAATTTGCTTCCAGCCGAGGGCCGTACTGGTTCGATGTTAATGTTAATAGAAACATCACATATAACATTTTGAACCAAGACCTAATACAGTGTACCACATTTCATTTAATTGTTAATTGAAGAATCCAATATTTTTGTATGGCTCTGTCAGTAATTTCAAGTGAAATATTTTCCAACCGGCTCACAGACAACAACAAACGTCCTTCAAAGAGAAAACACATGTCCTGAACATTAAGATAATAATCCAGTGTGTTCTTATGGCTGTGTGTGGGCTAGTTCTATACTAACCAAATGTCATCCCGGGGCAAAGATAACTCATTATTGACTTTGACACCCATGCTCTATGTTCCAGTAGGATTCATACTCCTTGGTTTTAATCCAAAAAGACCAATACAATAGAATATTGCGCTAGAATACAACAAAAGCTTGGCACTCGTCTAGCCTGATAATGTCAGTGCACAGTAATCTCAAAGTGTTTCACAGAGTTGACAAGTCCAGACTAGAGGTAAGAGTAAAACTGGACCCTGAAGCCAGATAAAGTTGGGGAGAATATGCCTGCACCAGGTCCCTATACACTTTTATTAATGTTTTTTTAAAAGCTTAAGAATGGCACCTTCTTTTCATTGTCTTAATTTTTTTTTTTTTTTACAATACAGTGATCTTGATAATAAATAAAAAAATGAAATATCTAAAATAATTTTAAAGAATCAATATTACTCCAGCTACCAATTTTCTTTCATCTCTGTCCTGTCCAGACCTCAGTATCGATAGGATTTTATAGATTTTCACTGTTTTTTCTCAGGCACATTTTCTTTACACATTTTTGTTGTTGTTATCAGATCAAGAGGCGCAACAGAAGCTCCAGAGCTCAGCACGTATCAAAGAGGAATTTTATGTCTTCATACTATCGCTATATAAACTGAGGAGGGCGCAGGGGCCAGACAGAAACGTCCATAGGTTTGACCACCACCGCACTAGCTCCGGTTTTGTAGACAAACTATTAGTAAAATACATATGTAGGAAAGTCTGCTGCATCCTGGTGTTAACGGGACAGCTGTAAGGAGTTTGGCCAAACATAAAAACTACAGAATGCCGGTCCGAAAAAAACACCAAAACCGCTGAAAGTGAATTGGGAGCATGCAGAGTAAAAATAGCGCATGCATCTGCTCCAGCGCTGCAGGCTTGGAAGGCCCTCACACCAAAGCTCCTTCAAATGAGATCTTGTTTACCACTAAATTGGCCACATCGAATGTGAGGCAAGGACACAGCAGCATTTTGCACAGAGTAAAGACATGTTTGTAATCTTTTAGTAGGATTATATGTGATTTTTTTAACTGGAGCGCTGTCTGGGTTTTTTTAATTTTTATTGTCATGTGTGATTTTATGACATCTTTGCAGTGTAAATGCATAGAACCAGGGAAACACTTGCAAGGTCAAGCTAAGGACTACAAATACACAAACTAATGTAATTATACAGTATGTATCAAAGAGCCACCAAGAATCTCATGTCATCAACATTTGTCTGATCATTAACTTGATGGGAAGTTACTGTACCCACAGATTGAACATCCAACTTTTGCTTGCTTTATTCATAACAAATATTTATTTGTGTGGTAGTTTCCCACTAAACATCCGACGTCCACTCAACCTCCAGATCACGTCAATATCGCGTCGGTCGGTCGTGACCTTTTATTTACGTCCAAACGACGTCTGTGCAAGGTGCGCATCTGGACGTAAAACAATGACCTCCCATATACGTGGATATGACGTTCAATCCCGACCTCCCTTAGACGTCGAAAACAGGTCATCGGCCGACCGACGCAGTACGTCTTGATCTAGCAATACAATATATAGGCTGTGAAGCAATCTCAGTGTACCTGACGGTAGTGTAGTGGTTAAGCAAATGTGTGCAGCCTTGGTTACGTGAGTTCGAGCCCACGTGTGTGTATTATTATCTTTACATATTTGTTTTGATTTTTAACGAACAATTTTTTTCTGTTTGGTTAAAGACTAATAAACACTCAACATAGGATTACGTAGTGGCTAATAATAAAACTTGTGAATGTATGCATTTGTTGTGCTAACAATCTCAAGTTTGCAAATAAGGGGTGAGCACTTGAGATTGTATGCAAATGCATGGGTTCACAAGTTTTATTATTAGCCACTACATAATCTTATGTTGAGTGTTTATTCGTTTTTAACCAAACAGAAAAATTGTTCGCTAAAAAGTAAAAAGTCAAAAGTTTTCCGACGGGGATTTGAACCTGCGTCGTTGGGACTGAAGTCTCATTACGCAACCGCTACACCACCGCCAGGCATTTATCCAGACTACTGTGACAAAATAATACATAACACCCTAAACAACCGACGCACACTTATGCGCCGCGCGAGTATAACTTATAACTTTACAGCCTGACACGTGAGTCGCTCGGTCGAGGACCTGTTTTCCACGTCTAAACGACGTAAGGTGTGAATCTGGACGTAAAGTAATGCCTTCCCAGACGTTGATATGACGTTGAATCTGTACCTCTGTCGCTGCCCTGCTTTATTTAGCTACTTGGAATCACCCTCTCTAGTAAGTACACAGTCTGCACAGTTTTTAGATATAGATGTATCATTTCCACATTGAAAAGAGTTGGAGACAGAAAGTAAGTTGTTTTCTCACGTATACGTGGATTTTGTTAAGTATATTTTGTATATTATCTGTATTTTGAATTGCCAGTGCATGAATCTATTGAGAGTGAGGAGCTGACGTCATAGCACAGAGCCCCTCCCCGTCTCCGCCATGTTGGTAGGATCCCAGCGGCAAACACTTGTTGTTAACTCGGTAGCAAAGGAGGTCGTCGCTATTTCTGTTTTACCATGCCTGGAGCTCATTGCTGTGTGAAAAACTGCTCCAGTACCTCACACAATAAGAAAGGAAAACGTAGGAACAACGGTTTACAATTGTTTAGGCTACCAAAATGGATACAACATCAGGGAGCGCAGGTGTCTGACCTGACGAAGAGACGCCGGATGGCTTGGTTGGCTGCAATAAGAAGAAAGGACCTTACTTTCGATCTCTCCCCCAGTCGATGAGAGTGTGTTCTCTGCATTTTCACTCGGGTACGTCCTAAAATGTCTTTATGTTGTTTTTTTAAAGTTAAGAAGTGTAGGGTACCTAGCTGTTAATGTTGCAAACACTGAAGTGCATCTTAAGTTAGCTGCCTAGCTAACTATCTAACAAACTGTTGCCTCTATGAAAATGCTTAATGGCCAACCATTAATGTTAACTAAGAATATTTAAGTTTCTGCTCATTATCCTACCTTGTTGGTGGAATATGGGCACTCAAAGTGTGTTTGTCTCTGTCTCTTATGTTCTCTAAACCAGTGGTGCCCAAACTTTTTTTTTGTCTTGTGTTTCCACTACCCCCTGAGCCCTTTTATGAAACCATGAATAGCGTTACCTTCTTGTTTAATATTTCTTTAGATTCCAGATTGTTTAATAATCTTATTAATCTGATGTAAGTAAACCATTATATGATTGCTAAAAATAGTTGAGATTCTGTTCATGACATTATGCTACCTTGTTGCCAGTTTAAAGCATTGACTACATACATTATTCTGTTCTAGGTAAACCATCATATGAGATGTTGGAGAATCACCCTGACTGGACACCATCCTTGCGGTTAGGCCACAATAATGTTAAAGAAACAGATGGAGCGCGATATCAGCGGCAAGTAAAGCGCAGGACCCAGCATCTGGAGCAGTCATCACTCCCAGCCCAAGCCCAGCAGCCTCCATCGCCAGCCCAAGCCCAGCAGCCTCCATCGCCAGCCCAAGCCCAGCAGCCTCCATCGCCAGCCCAAGCCCAGCAGCCTCCATCGCCAGCCCAAGCCCAGCAGCCTCCATCGCCAGCCCAAGCCCAGCAGCCCCCATCGCCGGCCCAGCAGCTGCCTCAAGGAAGGATGAGGAAGCTCTCACCCTTCCAGCTTGTCCTATTGACTGTAATGCGCCTCAGATTAGACCTTCCATCTCAGAATTCACGTTGAGAGGGTGATTGGTGTTGTGCGCAACAAATTCAAATTCTTACATTCAACTGTACCTGTGCATATGCTTCTCAAATGTGAGGGTGAAAACCTAATGCCTTTAGATAAGATTGTCACTGTTTGCTGTGCCTTAACGAACATGTGCAAAAGTGTTGTTTGAGTGCCTTGTTCATAACTTATGAACCAACCAGAACCCCTCATGTCATCTGGATCCGAGTCCAGAGTCAGAACCAGACACGGAGAAGCTGCATTCAGCTTCTATGCTCCACATGTCTGGAACAAACTCCCAGAAAGCCTCAGATCAGCTGAAACACTCAGTTTGTTTACATCCAGGTTAAAGACCCACCTGTTCTCAGCTGCTTTTGAATATTTTTTATTCTAATGTACAAATCTGCACGGCTTCTTTTAATCTGGAATTACTTATCTGTTATCTTTTTCCTATGATTTTTTGTTTTTAAGTAAAAGTTTAAAATATGATATTGTTTTTCATATTTCAAACTATTTTTAACACATTAGAATTCTTAGGTTAGACTGTCCAACAAACTATGTGTTAAAAAAGGTTAAGATTCTTGAGTTTTAAAATAATAATTCAATTCTAAAATGTAAAGTTACTGTATATTTCACAATGGTTTATAAACTGCAAAAAGACAACAGTACTTAGTAAACTAAGTTTAAAAACAGGGAGATCAGCTTTAATATTTGGGACACTCCCATCATTTAGACACCTGTGATGTCATCAGTTGGAGTTGAGTTCAGGTGTGGGACCATGTGGGACCATAGGAGCACACAGATGTTACCTGCTGCAGAAAGAGAGTTTAATGTTCATGTATTGCTTTGTTTAATAAATGGATTTAATGTCTTCCCAGGTCTTCAATGTCAGAGACTTTCACTTCTTCTCACTGTGGCTGTTCAAATGAGCCACTACAGTCGTTATTTTTGTTATTGTTAGCTGCAAATATTAAATATCCATTCATCTGCTGGTAGCAAGCTAACTAGCGCTTGCAACTCTATTCAATTTCTTACTTTTTCTTATAAACATTAAAACCAGCCATATGATAATTAAAATACATTTACCTTTGCTAATGCAGTCAATTTTTTGTGAAATCCATAGAGTATAATTTCATGATTGTTGCAATAACTAATGTTCTATGTGTATTCCTAATGTGTCATGTGTGTTTGAGTCTTACAGGTGTCAGACTGTGTTGAAGGTAAGTAAGTAAGTAAGTAAGCTTTATTTATATACCGCCTTTCACAGACCAGAGTCACAAAGCAGTTTACAATTGTTATTTTTTGAGCACTTGTCCTCTCACTCCACACAGAGATGGGAGCGGGGTCGCCGAACAGGAGGCGCATGCCATACCTATTGTACATATTTTTAGTGGCAGGGGAAACCGGAGTACCCGGAGGAAACCTACGCAGACACGGGGAGAACATGCAAACTCCACTCAGAAAGGCCCTGGTCCGGCCGGGATTCGAACCCAGGACCTTCTTGCTGAGAGGCGAGAGTGCTATCCACTCAGCCACCGTGCCGCCCTCAGAAGGGCGGCACGGTGGCGGAAGGTGTTCAAAGGTAAGAATCACACTCTCACACATTGATTGTTGTTCTGTATTAATATGTTGTTTTTAGAATAAACCATTATTTGGTGTATTCTCTTTGAAAACATCTATCTTTTTCTCAGATTGTTCTGCAACTCACTCATGATGAGGGAAAAGAGCAACAAGGGGAAAATGCCCGCTCGGAAATGCGACATGTGTAGAGTAATACAGGGTAAGTAGCTTTCAGGGCTCATTTGTGTCCATGTGCAAAACAAATGCACATTTGCAATTGTTTTTTTACATGGAATTACTCCAATGACCAAAGCCTTATCCCAAGTTTCTCAGACGGAGTGTCTTCCAGTGTCTCGAGCTAGTGCAGTGCCAAGGTTTGTATCACATGGTGATGGATCGAGTGGTTTGAGGCATTAATAGAAAGTTATGTGTTGTTATATCACTTTGCCACATTATGTTGAAACTAAACATGTTCCACATTTTCAGGTGCTGTGCTTGGACCTTGTGATGAGAGACTGAAGACCAAGAGAGGACACATGTTGGAACATCAACATTCAATAAATGCATTCTTCTGCCTTTCAGATTGTGTTTTTACATCTGGGGAACCTAGAGTGTAGCTTGTGCCTGTTTTAATACTGATCCAAACATAGGCGCTACAATCATGTTTTTTTACTTTGGCATGAACTGTTCAGTACAGTAGTGTTCATAACACTGTGTCCTGTGTGGATTAACTTGTACTTTGATGTAGAGAAACATGATTTTTAATGCAGCTCCATTTGCAATAATGACTGATATCCTTCTACTACAGTTGTTCTAATGATTTTTGAATGCTGTGTTTATCGTTTATTGCCCAGAGTCAGAACTAAACATGATATAGCTGCATTTCAGATTCACAAGGCTAAAATCTGGAACGGTCTTCCTGGAAATGTGAGACAGGCTTCTTCTTTGACAATGTTAAAGTTAAAGTTAATGTTCTGTTTCTGCTTCAACTGAGAGATTTTTTGAGAGATTTTATTTGTATCTTTTTAATTTACTGTCAATATTTATAATTGTAATGCCTTGTTTGATTGTTTCTATCTTTTGTTCAGTGCTTTGAGTTTCCTTTTGTTTTGACTGTGCTATACAAATAAACTTGCCTTGCCTATTGCAAAAAGTATGTCTCGACTATTAAGTCATTCTACAGAGGTCAATAGGACTGTAAATGGACGTCATATAAACGTCAATATTTTGGTCATATAAGACGTCGAGAGGACGTCGGACCCGACTGGTTCTGTACCACATTACAACCTTGAATGAACGTCCAGATGACGTTGGAATTACGTTGTTTTGACATCTGCTTGCTTAGTGGGAACGACTGAAAACGAACGTCATATAAACGTCAATATTTTGGTCATTTGAGACGTTGATAGGACGTCAGACCCGACCGGTTCCGTACCACATTCAAACCTTGAATTGACGTGCCATCAACGTAACATTTGGAGGTTGAGGTGACGTCGGGAAACGACGTCGAGAAAACTTTCATTCTGCACCCACCAGTGACCTATATTCTACGTCGGACAACGACGTTCAAATTAGTTGATTCAACGTCGGCTTGCTTAGTGGGTTGTGGCATCAAATTATGGAATAGTAATAGTAAGAAAAAAACCTTTATCAAGTCCACATCTTTTTTTCAAAGATCCAAGTGGTAGATATGTGTGGGAGGGATGACTTTTAAACTGAATTTACGCAAATGCAATGTTTTTTCTTCAAAGTTCCTCCTACTCCCTTTTTACTAGTTATTATACTGCTTGTGGATTACAGTCCAAATAGCAGATTGGAGCTGACTGCAAGATCAACCTTACAACAAACAAAGCTTGATAAATCTCACTTGATTTCTCTCTGTGTGTAACAAGTTAGTCATTAATTAGATCCTAATTAATTCACATTTCAAGTTGAATTAGAGAAGTATCTGGACTTCCCTTACAATATTCTAATTTACCAGGTTTCACCTGCATAAAGAAAGTCGATTGGACTGGTTTAAAGATACACCTGCATCCAGAACAGATTTTCAAACTAGTAACAATGTTGTATTCATTGAGACTTCTTGCATTGGTCAACACACCTATTGCACAAGACAGAATGCTTGTGCTGCTTCTCTTCCTCATACTGAATGTTTCGTTGCTGACTCCCCAGTTTTGAAATGACTGTTTTTGACAGCTTCAGCATGGCCCTTGTGAACGCGCGGGTTTGTACATGCATGTGCATGGTTTACAAGTTGTCACACTCAAGGCCTCTGTTTAATGATAAACCTCACAATGTCCTGTCTATTCCAGAGGACAGCCATTACACAAGGGTCTGACCTGAACGAGGGTGACGGCTCCAGCCACACTATGGTGAAGGTGAAACATGCCATAGGTCCTTGTCATAACCTTCCACATGGATCTGTTGTCAGTTTGTCAGTATGTCCATGCATTCACATGAATCACACAGTATATATATATATATATATATATATACTGTATATACATATATATATATAAGTATATATAAGTATATATACATATATAAGTATATATAAGTATATATACATATATATATATATATATATATCCAGTCAAAACTGTTTCAAATTCTGGGTTCCCAACCCTTGGAAAAGTCTGGCCCTACGCAAAGTTTGGACACCCTTGATTGATAGTAATAAAAAGTTAAAGAGAACAAATACATACACATGTACAGTGTCAGTATAAATGGATTTTTCTTTTCACATAATTTCTCCACATTATTATGTAGTAATATGTTCAATAGCATGACAAAATAGGGATACAACATTATCAGAATTATTTTTGTTTCCATTGTAAGTACCAGGAAGTCACAAACTAGTAATTTTCTTTGGCTCAAGAAATATAACTGGTTTGTTATGAGATAAACCATGTGATTCTGATTCCAATTTGTGATTTCTGTTTTGACAATGTTCAAATGTTACATTTTCACGGAAAAATTAAAACACTTACAACATTTACAACAGTTTTTCAAACCCAGTAATTCTTTTGTGATTTTACATATTTTCACAGACAAAACAAACATTTTAATGTTGGGTTTTTTGTCGGGAGCGCGGTGGGGTCATGTTTTTTGACTTCTCCAGTGCTTTCAACACCATCAGGCCGGCACTGCTGCAGGGGAAGATGAAGGACGCCGGAGTGGACAGTAGCCTCACTGCATGGACCATCAACTACCTCTCAGACCGACCACAGTACGTGCGGCTGCGCAGCTGTGAGTCTGAGGTGGTAGTCTGCAGCACTGGGGCCCCTCAGGGCACTGTCCTCTCACCGTTTCTCTTCACCATCTACACTTCAGACCTCACATATGACACACACAGCTGCCACCTGGAGAAGTTCTCCGACGACTCCGCCCTCGTGGGCTGTGTGTCTGAGGGGAACGAACTGGAATATCGGTCGGTTATCACGGACATTGAACTGGTGTGAGTGCAACCACTTGTGCTTGAACACCAGTAAGACCAAGGAGATGATCATTGATCTCAGGATAAAACCACTTTCCCACACGCTGCTGAACATCCAGGGGGAGGACATTGAGCTGGTGGACAGCTTCAAGTACCTGGGTGTTCACATTAACAATAAACTGGACTGGTCCCATAATACAAACGCCCTGCACAAGAAGGGCCAAAGTCGCCTCTTCCTTCTGAGGAGGCTGAGGTCCTTCGGAGTGAGCAGGCCTCTGCTCAGGACTTTTTATTACTCTGTGGTAGCCTCTGCCATACACTATGTTGCTGTGTGCTGGGCCCCGGGCATCACAGAGCGGGACAGGAGTAGACTGAACAAGCTGGTCAGGAGGACCAGCTCCACTCTGGGCTGCTCCCTGGACTCTGTGGAGGAGGTGAGGGACAGGAGGGTGCTAGTCAGTCACCTCCATCATGGACAACACCTCCTGCACAGGACTGTAGAGGAGCTGAGGAGCTCTCTCAGTGGAAGACTGAGACACCCTCAGTGCAAGAAGGAGCTCTACCGCAGGGCCTTTATACCGCTGTCAAACAGTACAATAAGTCACTTTAAGTCACTTGCATTAGGACTGAAAAACCTGCACTACTATTGACACTGTTTCTTTAATTGCCATAATATATACTGCACAGACTATTGCACAACTTTGCACAAATATTGAGTGATTATATCCATGCCAAATGTGACATGTAAATTTATCCTGTGTGAGATCAATATAGTCTATATTATCTTGTCTTATTTTTCGAAAATGTCTGCCTTGTCTGTTTGTATGTTTTAAATTGGACCTAGATAAAAGTTTAATTGAGAATTGTAAAATTATTTGACAGACAGCTATTACATACACATGTGCAAATACACAGTTCATACATACCAACAATGGTAAGATTGCAGACAAGCACACATTAACCCTTGGCGGGCAGCACTGATGTAATTTCTGGATCCTTTCTCACCATATTATTTGTTTATTGACACTTTTAATCTGTCAATATTTAGGCCATTATTTCTGTTGAATACACAAATTTTACGGGTAATTTGAAATAGGTTTGCTGGTAATATTTTGTTTAATGCTTTAAATAAAATTATAGATATTCAACGATTACCTTGAATCTTGCATCCCTGTGCGAGCCTATAATACAGCTTTTCATCAGTGATTACATGGAAGTCATCATGAACTAACTTTGACTATTATACAAACAAAAAATCATTTCACACACACTCACGCACCAGACACTTGGTTGGAGAAACGCACAGGCATTTGGTTAAACATAAAATGCAGCCGTGTTGAATCTCTGCATACTGTGTATCTAGTGCTTAAACATGCACTTCTATTTCCCATGCCAGCTTGCATTGTGGTCATTGGGAAGCCCACTAACATTCAAATGTATGGAGTTGCTTAAAATGAGTCCATCTCTGCAAGGAAGGACAGCAATGAATGCCCCCTTTGAATTTGGAGGAAAAGAGAAAAAAGCCTGCGCGCTACGTCATGGAAAGAATGACGTCAGGAAAGATTAGCAAGGCAAGCTTGAGAAAATGGAAGTTCCTTTTTGTGGTTTTTGGTGGAGCTCAGACAAGCAACAGACATGAGGCAGTAGATTTTAATTTTATAGGCCTATTATAACACACTTGCATATATTTTGTATGTTATTTTGATGTTTCTGTATATGGGTCAGCCTCACATTAGACAGAAAGAGAGAGAGAAGCATTGAATAATCCTGATATTATAACGCAACACATGCTGCAGCAAGCAGAGCGTAACAGAGAGGGAGCGCGACCGGGGAGATCAGCCCTGACGTAATCGTTTCCATAGGTGACTGATATACTAGCTCTGCCAATGGAAATCCACACAAGCGCTGCGTGGTCTCCATCCTCCATTTTTCCCTTTTTTTCTCGCATCACACGTCCCTGTTGGCACGCGGTGACAGAAACTGCGCATAGACAAGCAATTTTACTGTCCACTTATTGTAAAGCTGCTGTCTAAAAAACTTGAGTATTTTCCACATTTAAGATCTTTAGACTGCTCCCTCTCTGTTTCAGTGAATGGTCAGTCAGTCTAAACCCTTAATTATTATCTATAGTACTGTACGAGGGTGATAACAATGATATTAACCAAAGATACAGTCTATGGCAACCACTTACAGGAGCAAAGAATAACATTTCTGAAAGTGGTTCATCACTTCATTATCTTATAGTGTCATATTCCAATAAATATGAAAAATTAAGATTAAAAATCTTTATACATATAGAGCCATTTGGGACCTCAGCTGAGAAATATACATAGCACTGGATGCCAACATAAAAAACTGAACAATGAAGAATACTCTGCCTTTTAGGCAAAGCAAGTTAATTTGTGTTGCCCAGAGGGCAACTTGTATAGCATTCAGAGGGTAACTCAAAGTGCTTGACCAAACAAGAAAGGAAACATTAATGTCATAAAATGATTCCAAGCATTTATAACACAGTATATGTCTTCCTACATGTAATTATAGTCTCACAGTTTTATACTTCGTGATTAGGCTTAGAATCCACTTATTGTTTTTATTTCTACTTCTCTGTATCGTGTGCTGCAAAACTGAAGCATCTTAAAGGTTCTCTCATCTTATATTAAACAGGCATTATTATGTGGAGTAATGGGGACATATTATGCAAAGTTGACTTGATCGACAACACAAATATCAGGAACTTCTAGTGCAAACATGTAACTCCTCCCCTTTTATCTAAATGCTTCTGTCTTAAACTGTAATAATATCATGTCATTGTAACCATATTCATCATCAGTTACATGCAGATATAATGTTTCACCATATATTTTCTTCTTAAGATATAATTTTGAATCCTAAAACAAACAAAAAAAACAAAAGAAACAGTCTCATTATTTTTGGTATCAACAAAAATGTATGGTATTTTATTTTTCATATCTTTATCATTTTAAATGCTACTTGCTGTATTAAATCAATTGCCCAACAGTGTGTACATGTGTAAGCGGGCATGTGTGTGTATGCATGTTTATGTGTATGCGTGTGTATGTACGTGAGTAAGCGTGCGCGTGTGTTAGTGTGCGTGTGTGTGTATCTGTGTGTCTATGTGCATGTGTGTCTATACATGTTTGTGTGTGTATCTGTGTGTATGTATGCGTGTGTATGTGTGTGTATGTATGTGTGTGAGTAAGCGTGCGCGTGTGTTAGTGTGTGTGTGTGTATCTGCGTGTCTATGTGCATGTGTGTCTGTACATGTATGTGTGTGTATCTGTGTGTATGTATGCGTGTGTGTGTGTGTGTGTGTGCATCTGTGTGTGTGTGTGTGTGTGTGTGTGTGTGTGTGTGTATCTGTGTATGTATGTGTGTGTGTGTAGTGTGTATGTGTGTGTGTGTGTATGTGTGTGTGTGTGTGTGTGTGTGTGTGTGTGTGTGTGTGTGCATTGTGTGTGTGTGTGTGTGTGTGTGTGTGTGTGTGTGTGTGTGTGTATGTATGCAGTGACAGCAGGCAGTGGGCGGGGGCTGAAGCTCTGAACACGGTGCGAGCCTGTCCTTCGCTCACAGAGAGACCATAGACCGGTGGAGAGGGGAGTTAACACGGGGACTGGGGCTTCTCTGCACTGCACGGGGTAAGTATTCTCTTCCACCACGTTTCCCCCCACCCAAAGCTGTTTTATTCCCTCCTGCCAGCAAAACGCACTGGTCCACAAACACCGGCCATCGCGTGCACTGGAGGAAACATACCCTCATCCTATCATCATGGGCTTGATGGGCTTGATTTCGCTTTTCATTCCCCAGTGTGGCACTAATTTAACCCAAGTGCATTTTTAAAGTCGCGCTTAGGTCATACATTTCACTTGACAAACTTTACGTCCTTAAAAAGTTAATAAAAAAAATATTATGAAGAGAAAAAGGAGATTTTTTTTTGAAATCGCATGCAGCCCTTGTCGCCTGTGCTAGCTGTTCCCGATGCTAACGCTAGGCTAACGCTGTAGAACGGACCCCGACACCGCTCTTTTACACTTTAGCGAAGCGTTACTGATGCGGGAAACATTTTAAACATTTCGCGACTTGCCAGCGTCTTTGAGTTGGCTTTTGTTCATTCTCCCCCCTGCATGTTATCGGTGGAGCGGCTAACACTTGGGGGCTAGCGCTGCTGTACTAGTGTGGACCCGGGGGAGCGCGAACCGACTCTGGGTAATTTATTGATTTATTTATAGGCGAATACAAGTCATTTTGTGTATTTGCGTGTCCCCGAATCGCTTAATACAGTTAGACAGATGGATTAGACACGGACCAGTGTATTAATATGCCGAAACAATCCTTTATAAAAACTGTTATTCTCTAATAATGTGTAGAATAGGTTGCAAATTCAAGGAACCGGTGACTGTTTTCTGTATTTGCATCCGAGCCGCTGGACCAGTCTTCGTACTTCTAAATGCGCATGAACTGTGTGCTGTGTGCCATCTCCCCTGTCACTGTCAATTCAGATTTTCACCAAAGGACCACAACTACATTTTGCAAATCCGAGATGGAACTGTGTCGGACATAGCTGCATCCATTCAATGACGCACGGATGACCTGTGGGGTTCTTCGGATATGCTCTTTACCCAAACCCAAACCTGACAGTTGCTATACAAGAGGAGAACCTAGATCCTAACCGAGCCCTGTGTCATCTACACAGGTTGCTCCTGCTATTACTGCAAGAATACGACTTTTCATCCATCTTTCGCCTGCGGATTAAACACACAGAAAAGGAAAGAATGTAGTAATGGCCATCTTCATCGTCATCATCATCGGTCTCTCGTTTCCAAAAGATTTCCATCTACTACAGTTGATTACGGCTGTTGCTGTGTTAACTTTATCCGCCTGACCTTGTAGAAAAGGTAATGACTAGAGTCTTAGGATGCAGGTTTCTAGGCTTGTGTGTGTGTGTGTGTGTGTGTGTGTGTGTGTGTGTGTGTGTGTGTGTGTGTGTGTGTGTGTGTGTGTGTGTGTGTGTGTGTGTGTGTGTGTGTGTGTGTGAAAGAGCGTTAGGTCACTGAGCACCTTTGGGTGTCAGGCTGAAAGGGATCACTCCTCATTCAATTAAAACGTACTGAGCTTGTGTTGGCTGCAGTCAGTGGTGTGTGACAGCAGCCAGTCATGATCATTACTATAATGACTTATAGCTTGCTTAAATTTGTTTTTGGGTCTTTTTCCTTATAGTGTAGATATTTTTTGTTTTTTGATCATTACTGATATTGTATGCATAGCTTGCGTTTGATTCAGCAACTTTTAAGTTGGTGAATGATTGACTTAATTATCTGTCCCAATATGGGAAAAAGGTGCTCAAACAAGCAGTTGTAATAAAAGTCTATTTTTGTCCATTGACTACAAATGCTCAGTAAACATTTTTGTTGCTCAATAATATTTGATACAATATTTGAATAATGCATAAATATGATATGTATAGATGTGTAATTAAATGGATAATTTATGAATGCTAATTACCAGGTCCTGGTAAGATTGCATAATTATAGTTTATTTATAATTTGAGCATACAAAATAACTACAAATGCCACCCATATCACATCTGCTTTACAATCTTTGAGAATGCAGCTAGAAGGCTATGCAGATGACTGTTATACTGTTATGATCATGTGATCATGTGATAAGCAATTACTTCCACTGCTGACTGAGCTAGTTTTGGGAGGCAAAGTCTGTGTGTGCAACATTCAATTCACAAAGACTGCCCCTACTCTAAAGGTAATACTGTTTTTTGTGTATGCCTTTTGCTTTTGAAAAGAATATTCTACTCTATATCCCTAGTAGGATTAATGATTCATTGGGCCATCAGTAACTCAAGCTGTCAACGTGTCGGAGGCCTTTGTGCTCAGACTGTTGCTATCACTCAAGAATCCCTAAAATATCTGTTCTTTATATTGCTATGTATCAGTGCTTATTAGATATTGTTTCTGCCTCATGCATGAGAGTATGATGTCTACCTTTTGACAGTTTTGTGTATATATAGAACCTGCTTGTAAAAACAAACACATGTATTGGATTATCTTTTGGAGCGAGTTTTCAGATATTTGTCTAATGCCAGTACTCCCAGATGTGTTGAGCTGCTTCTTGATTTAAAAACGCACACTGCGGATATAATTACAGTTGCTTTATTGTTGGGGAATAATAATATCACAGAAAATGTTTATTTCATTGTTTGCTGGCCATGTCCCCCTGCACCTGCACGTATCTTGCTGCCTGTAAAGTAATTCATTAATCTTTGTAGTGTTGTTCTAAGCTCATCGCGAGTCCTCCTTTGTGCCATTAGATACGTCCTCTCGTATATCTGTCACGGTCAGTTACAAGTATAACATAACATTCCTCGAAAACAAAATGCATGCCCATTTTGGATCCAAGTAATTCTTTACTTGTTAAGGTACAAAGAAACGCTTGAAAAATCTGTTTTGCTTGTCCGCTGAACGTTGCTCTGAAAGCATTTTGTTGACACAGAAAGCTCAATGGAATCTGCTTTGTGTTAAGCAAATGAATTTATGGCAGTATTTACTCATGATGAAGTTTGCTTATCTGCTCTGTGTGGACTGCAAGGCCAAGGTTATTCATAGCAGAGGCTTTAGGTTACGTGGAGTCTGACTCATTCATATGTACTTGTTCATTCAGTGGTGCACAGTAAGAGCAAAAGGACTGTTTTAATGATGAGCTGGAGCTATGGGGGCTTTGTTTGTGCTTAGGGACAGTTCAAGAAGAGTTTTGGGCAGAAGTACTTCTAAGTCTGAAAACGTTTTGTCACAGTATTTCAAAAACTGATAGCTGGGCCATATATTTAATTGTATTGCATTGGTGAAAACCCCAGTGACTGCTGACAGTATTGAATTAGCAAGACTTTTAATTTCAAGTCAAAGAATGTATTGTTCATTCGCGATTACTTACTTTTTAGTAATTCCTTCTGTAGCTCTCGCTGATGTGGGGAAGATTGACCAAAGAGGGCCTGCTATTCTTTGGCCACACTGCTTTGCCCATTCACTCAATCATACTGGATTCAACTGCTAACCTCCAGAGTTTCAGCTACTTCTTTCGTTTTGGATACACTTTTGCTCTGCAGAATAAAGTCACTGGCGATTTCCTGTTTGCTCTTAATGTCAGTCAGTTTGAGAATGGCACACTTCTCGCTCCAAGCTAAAATCATGTCAGTGAACTCACAACCAACAGCGCTTGCTATCCAGCCATAAGAGTCTGACAGATATTCTGACATTTCTCTCAATACTTTAGTGGCACTTATAATCTTTCCTTAATGGACTGGTGAATGAGGTCAATATTGAGTTTGTTTCCTGGGCAACATCCTCTGCAGTTGGTTTTAATTTTGGCTGGGAATATTTTAATAGATTATTTTTTATGTCAACTTATTTTCTTTTGTATAAGTGCTTTATTGGTGGATTTGTGAAAGGTCTGCTATGTATGAAGCTTTTTATTTCGTTTTTGACCCTGGTGAAGCCTGATGCTGCTTGAGGACCTCTTGAAATAAAAACACATAGAGGTATTCGGTTATTTCCATTTGTTTATTGCTTTGTTTGACACTCACGCTATTAAAACAGTTGTCTATTCAGCATATTGCATTTTACAGAGTGCATCTCGGCCAGATAACATGATTCAATTACTTGTTACAGCCAGACTCTCAAGGCTAGAGAACTTTTCGGTTTCAGCATGATTAGACTTTCATCCCTGGTAATGATGCATGCCATGGCACTGACGTTTTCATCCAAAACATTCAGAATATTTAAAAGCACAAATTCTAGTAGTCTATGGAGTGCACTGAAGTCTTGAGTAGTGGGCACTGCGAGGTCACACCCTCAAGGCCTCAAAGCAGCCTCTCGTCTTCAAAGAGCACATGTGGAAGGCTCCCTCCTAAATAGGAGACACTAGCCCAGTAAAGAAACCATTAATTTTCATAATAGTCAAAGCAAGAGCTGCAACGAGCCTTTTATCAAAACTTTTAGGGAAGACGTGATGTGTATAATTGTTTCAACAATTCAATAAAACGTCCACTGGCTTTGTCTACTGTCTGTTAATTGTACTATTTAAATGACCACAGCAGACCAGTTAGTTGTTATGTTAAACATCGGTATCAGCCCAAAATTCTGCAATCGGTGCATCCCTATCATAAATCCCAATCATAATATATCATATCAATTCAAAGTAATGGTTTGCACGTGTGAGTGTGGGTAATGGGGTAAGGCAATCGCATTCTTCTCTGCTATTTTCCAATCATGGAAATGTATCCTGCAAATATATAATGTATGTTTTTATATGAAGAAGTGCAACAGTATTTTCATGAAAGGAAATAAAAATGAAATGCTTGCCTATTAAAAAGTAGTATACAGTTGGCGATGAAAATGTTATGCACTAAAGTTGATGAGAACTGTTAGCGTTTGTGAGTAACTATTTTATTGAGCACTCATTACACAAATAAGCGTTGCTTTTGAATATTGTTGAAGTAACAAATTAAAAATAAGTCGTGTCTGAGGATTCACGTGAGCAAGGTGTATAATTGAGTCTTGTGGAGGGAAACGTGTTAACGATTGCATCCGATGACCTTGCAGAGTCCTTTCTTCAACATGGAGCCAGATTAAGATGAATCGCTCTGAAATGAGAGTCACAGAGGAGCTTTTATTTGGATTAGTTTGGATCACACCTTTTTGTCTTGTGTGGCAGCTGCAAATAGTAGTTTTACTGTCGTTATTGCAATTATATGAGCATTCTATCTCTAGTTCTGTCATGATGATATTTACATAAGAACGATTACTCTAGCAAATGAGCATATCATTAGCATGTCATGAGCATACTGTTTATTCAATTATTTAATTTTAACATTAAAATCACCATACCCCTTAACAAACATGAACTTCCACCAGGAGTTTACCTGCCTAAATTCTGAATCACTGGTTATTTGTGTAAAGTCACAGCTGTTTCCGCACACACTTTCCCTGCTGTTTGTAACAGACTGTATTCTTGCTCTGAAATATAAACTCAAACTGTAATTTCTTAAATAAACCATGAAGTGTCATTTCAAACCAGAAGTTATGTTTCAATTCTCTCATCCTCACTCCTCTGCTTCTCCATCTATGATAATATTGCTAAAGTAATACAGTAATGCTAAAACAAAAACATAGGCAGCTCATGTTTGGCCTTTCTACTTCTAGTCCTGTGGAGTTTTACCTTAGATGCATGCTGAGTGATACGTCCACCACACCAGCAGTAAGCACTAAAATACTTTGCTTATTATACTTGATCTACTGAGTGTAAGGGATATGACAAGGAATGGAGAGAAAAAAACTGAAATGAATAACTATGCACTAATTAACATTTATGTTTACAATTTACATTATTTTTGGGAAAGGAATGATTCATATTTAAAATGATTCTAAAATTTTTTGCGTAGAAACTTCTTAAATGCTAAATCAGAGAGTCGCCCTCTGAGCAGTGTTGACACAACATAGAAACATTTCTGTGTGAAACAAGAGCCAGAATGTTTTTTTTCTTGCTGTGCAACAGTTTCACCTATTTTGCTTGTAGTTAATATAACTGATTTATTATGGCAACACATTTGTAATTGAAAGGTTTTTGTAATCAATACATTAGATTAAGATGATGAATTGTTTTGGTATATTACACATGTTGGCGATGTAAAGGTCCTCCCAGTTTAAGTTGAATGATTTAGATGACCTTAACACATACATATTCGCTTGTTTAAAAGATCATCAGGTAATTGTCCTGAATTCAATGCATTATGAACTCACACTGAAGCATATAAAGCATTAGCCACGAGACCAATGCTTTTCTGGGACCTCTTAAAATGCACAGTGGAGTCGACGATATCTAAATGGGATGTGAGAGGGGGACAAAGGGTTTAATGTGTGCTCTCCATCCTGTGGTCCTGCTACTTGACGTGTGTGTTTACATGTGCATGGTGGCTGAGGAGCTGCTGACAGGAGCAGTGCTGGGGGCAACACCTCTGGAACTGAAGCCTGTCCTGCTCTGATATGACTGCCGCACTAAACGCCTGGAAGCTCTTATGACAAACAATATCAGCTACAAGTTACTTACTAGAGCTGCAACTTGCCAATGACTTTAATAGTCAAGGATTCACTGTTGTATGTCGAGTTTATTTTAGCCAAATAAAGTTGGAGATTATTCTTGAAATATGACATTCATAGAAACAAGATTACAGACTTGACAGATTTTTTTTTTTTTTACGCATCAAACTTTTTGGAGGAACATCCAATTTTGAGAAAAAGTAAAATATGAACTTTGATGCACACTAAAAGAATCTCATTTCATGTAGAGATCTGTACTACATGGTTAAATGCCTTAGGGAGCAGTTAGCACTTGTGCTTCGCAGCAAGAAGGTCCTGGGTTAACCTCTAGACAGGGCCTCTCTGTGTGGAGTTAGCATGTTTGTGTGTCTGCGTGGGTTTCCCTGACCACTAAAAACATGTAAAATAGTTCAGGATGAGTGTGTGTGAGTGCGACTGTGGGACTATGGATGGAATTTAGCCCTAGGCTACACTCCGGCGTATTTACAGTACTGCTCTTCATTTATACACACTGTTCCATCCAAAAATACAAATAAATTGGCGATCAATTTAATGTTTTGAGTAGCTTATTTTATGCTTTTTATGTGGGTCCTAAACTGGAATTGTAATTGGTGTTGATGGAAAACTATTAATTCAGGAAGGAGCTTTAAACAGATTAAGATTAAGAGGTTGTGCACAATTCAAGCATACATTGTTTTTTTTTGGTCTTACACATTTCTTTGTGCTGCTTTTCTCACCCTGGTATTTATCTGATCAACTTGGCATTACAGCAATACAGGCTTCATTCTTTTGAATGTCCTGGAAACTGCAGCAAGTCCTCAGAACATCTGGCTCCCTGTACTTTTTACATGGAGCCACATAAGAAATATAAAATCTTGTGGATGGCCTTGCAATATTTTTTAACTAAAACTTGCCACAATTCTAAAATTAAAATAATTATTTAGAATCAAATACAATATGCCATGGCAGCAGGCTGAAATTTCAATTTCATTGGTTGACCTGGAGCTGGATTTGTGAGTTGCTGTTGTCGCCGACAGGACGCGTGCCGAGGCCTGACATGCTCTGATATAAAAGCAGCGCCAACAGTCTGAGTCTGAACCAAGTAGCACTTATCAGATAAGTGGGACTCTGGTACTTACTTACAGTGATGATGGGAGAATATGAGAACGTATGTCTGTCCTCCAAGATTTGATATCAGCAGAGCAAGTCTTTTTGTTTTGTTTTATTGGATCACATATATTGTCACTATGTTGTAACGGCAGTGTTTTCATTATTCTGAATTTATAGTATTTTTTTTCTTCGTAGCAATATATTACAACTCTGACCTAAGAGGTCATTTGCAGAAGTATTTTCTTTTGTAGCTATCATTTTGACGTTAGTGAACATGATCTGAAATGCCAGAATATTCCATCACAATGAAATTGAGGGTCCACAGAAATAATCTGAAATAATGACATTGTGACACAACAGAGCCTCCACATTTCCATGGCCTGACCCACTTCGTCTTGGGCTGTGGTGGTGGTGGCGAGAAGGGGGATGGGACAGTCTGGGGTGGCTATAAATACCAGCAGAGGCGTTCTTGCGTTAGGCTGCTCTACTGCAAAGGGATCCCTGGAACTGCTGTCCTCCTCGTGTATCTGGTGGTTGGCACGTGGACGAGTGCAAACTGCCAGAGGGTCTCCTTCGCGGGGCAACAAGAGCAATCTACTACTCGTTTTCTCACTTAGCGTTGTCTCAAACTACATATATGGTTCTGTTTGGATATTAAGCAAGTACATGCTGGATAATAATTACCTTGTGTGATGACGTGACATTTCTTGAATTATCGATAGATTTTCAGTATGATACATAGTCTGAGTCAAAATATGATATCCTTAACATATATCCATTCATCTTGTCCCAACTCTAGTTAATCCTATTGTGTCGTCTTTGAAAAACAGCTCCCGTGTCCATTTCCTTTTACATTAGCGAGCTGAAGCTGCTCTCTGCTTCCTGACTGCACAATTATCTTATTGCTGAGTAGTTGTTGCCTGTAATGTGCACAAAGGGTTAAGCCCAGTCTCTGTCAGTCAGCTGCACCATGCCAGCTGTTGACTTGGAGATCCAATCACAATGATTTTCCACTGTTGTCACATGTGACCTGGTCCGCAACTCGAAACTGAAGCCGCACTCCAAGTCTTGGCACATCCTTTGAGTTGGCACTGGAGCTGCTCGTGGGGTTAGCTGCTATCATGCGCCCCCAAACAATTAGGACCAGAGGACAAGGACTTCCAGGGGACAACAGACTTTATTTAACTTCTTCAAATGCAGATCAACATGTTTGTGCCTTGTCTCTTTTTAATATAACTGACTTAAGTAGGTAAGATTCATGTTTTTAAAATATTTTTAAAAAGCCACCTCTCTGACCAACTGAAATCAAAAGCTGCATTCAAGCAACTACACCAACATTTGGCTAAACAAATGTTTAAAAAATAAGTTATCAGCAAATAAGTTATTCAAGCATTTGCAGCTATCAATTATTTAAATAGTTACAGCAATAATAAACAAATTGATTCATTAATTTGATTAATCATGTCATTTTAACAAACTTAAAGGTATCTCAAACAGAGCTGTAATCACTGCAGAATGGTTCAAAAAGTATTTCTAATCCATTTTATAACGGCTCGTCTTCATGAAAAATGTAGCTGTCTAAACGAATTGATAAATCAAGAGAAAAAATCACTCTACGACTGTAATCAAATATCAAAATTATCTGTAATTCCAGCCAAATGTATTGTTAATTCAATCAAACACTTTGGAATGATGCAATGCCATTGAAAATTCAGAATAGTAATAATTGTAATATTGGCTGCTTTGCCAAATTGAGTTAGTTGGAATAGCTCAAAGAATTCTGCAGCCTAAAAGTCCATTGTGGCACATTCATCACATTAATGTTCTTGTGAACAATTAGCACCGCTTGCGAAGTCATAATATCACTCAACTGTTGTGCTATCAATAACACCTATTTTGAAAAGACTTGTTCAGCAGTCGCCGGGTCACACAATTTGTGCAAAACTCGAATAAAGCAACTGTTAAACATTTGTCTCAAATACCGTTAAGAAAGTTTGGAAGGATTTAAATGTATGCCATGCAGAGATGCTCAAAAGTCTGTGGCTCGCAAGTCCAAGTCAAAGTATTAAAGTTGTATAAAGATTCAAATTTTGGTACAGTACAACTTGAAAACTAATATAGATGGATAGATATCTCTTTGGGCTGCAACTAATGATTATTTTTGCGTTTTTGCCCAACACAGGAAAGTACAGCAGCAGTACAGCAGACTAAACTCATGCAGCTGATATTGAGTGAAAGTGCGTCCATGCCTCCATCTACGCACGTACATACATTGCCTGAACACAGCTGTACAAGAATGCGCCCAACTCACGTGAGCTCCACCACATAGTGGGTGACGTATTAAGTTACGCGATACAAAAAATCAATAATGAAATTTGCTGTCAACACCTTTTTAAGAATGGATTTTTATCGATTTTATTGATTAGTTTTTTTTTTTTAATTATAGATTTATTTCTTCATAATTGTCGCCGAATTTTTCTGTTTGTTTTTTCTTTTGGCAGCAGAGGTGTAGTGAGACAAAGCCTGGTGAACATGAATGGGCGCGTGTGTGATTAACTGATTTGGCCTGAATGGACTGCAGCTTCTTGTTAGAAAGGACTCCATGGAGCGCCTGATGCCACAGATAGTCTTAATTAGATTTAACATACAGCTTTCCCTCAACTAATCACTCATCAGATCCCATCCCAGTTATGGTCCCCAGCACTGGACTGGACAACTGTGTACGCAGCCCATTTCTGCTGACTGGTGGAGTTTTTGTTGTTGTTGAGTGTAACAACGTGGCACTGCCGCGTTTTAACCCTGGATCATTGAAGGCCCATTTTGAAGCAGTATTTACTACGGTCAGATATTTCCACTCGGCAAAATGCAAATCAGCGAACACTGTGTGCTTAGTACAACAGGAAGAATGGGCTGCATTTACAGTTGTGAGCTATATTAAAATATCTTTTGGGCTACTAGCACATTTAAAAGATTCAATAGTAGATGAATGTTTTAAGGCTCTGATTCACTTTTTTTTTTGTTAATTTGTTATTTGGGGCAATTATTCTTTAAATGTTATCAATTAGTAGTTTAAATCCATTAATGGGATTATTTTTATGAATTTGATCACACCAAAGACTAGATGTAACATTTATTTTTGTTAGAGATACTTGCCGATGTTATTCTGAAGTATCCGTCTGTGCCCTAAAACCTATTCTTTGCATGTTTTGTTCCAGGTGTGGTTTAAAACCGTTAACTAATTTAGTTAGTTAACAAGTTAATAATTTCAATAATTTACTATTATATTATTGGGGGCGACAGTCGCTCAGTTGGTAGATCATTTGCTCACCACAAGACCTTCTCTGACTCCCACTGATGTCTGCTGTCGTAGGGTAAGACACTTAACCCCACGTTGCCTGAAGCCCCGCTGAAAGATCAATCTCTGTGGACTCCTCACTTGCAGGAGGATCAGTGCTCTGTGAATTGGGTGGCGGCTGGTTACCACCCCCCTGACGCAGAAATGGATTAAGGGGTATGAGTACACGGGGGTACTCATACCCCCTTGTACTCATGAGTACAAGGGGGTATGAGTACAAGGGGTACTTGTACTCATACCTTTGGTGCTGGAACCTATACCCACATTTGTAATTTACATTAAAAATGTGGGTATAAGTTACACACGACAGCAGACAGCTGTGCGTCTCGTATTGCTGTGTTGATCTCCCAAAGACTGGAGCTAGAAAGCAAGCTAGAAATCAGGCTAGAAAGCAAGCTTGCTGCAAGCTTACCGGTACACAAGCTAGAGGCAAGCGGACAACCGTATGACGAGTAAAGCGGACTGTATGTTGCATAAGGCAAAACTGTCACGAGGTGGGTCCAAAACAAACAGTGTTTGGAATACGACAAATTTAGTTTAAGTAACTTGAGCAGGATTGTGGTATATGAGAAGGACATGGCATTCCTTATGGAGTTCCCACACACACAAGAACTGTCAGTACTGTTGGTATGTTTAGCATCTTTCTGCTTTTCCGGTATAGCCCTTTCCATTCAGAATAGATCATAGATAGCAAACACTCCAATGGGGTCTGTATTTCCAGCGTGTCGGCTGCATTTGATCGTTTTTACCCTGTGCATCACTTCCCCTCTGGGCTTCACTAGCTTTTGTTACTTAAATATGTTCCTGGTATCTTATCTTTGCAAAAAAGCATGTCCGGTATTCATCAATGCAGTTTCATGGTTTCAGGCAGATTCAGTTTGTGTAATCACTGCAATATCTAACGTCATTTTGGAGTGTTATATATTCTTCAGTATTGTAAAATTGTTAGAACATTGAGATTGTATATGGTTCATCATTAGACGGTATATATTTTTTTCCTTGATTTTGATGGATTTTAAAACTAGTAAGTCAGCTGATAAGTCGCAAATAATGTATTTTGGCAGTCAACTAACCTAGTGATTGGAATCATAAAGAATCTGTGACAAAGCCTTTATCACATGAAAATTGTATTTTTCTATTTAACCTTTATTTGGCTAGGAAAGTCCCATTGAGATTAAGAACCTCTTTTTCAAGGGAGTCCTGGACAAAAGTCACATTTAGTTAAAACAGTCGAGAACAATTTCATAGAATTACGGATTAAAATGAACTGAGAATGTGAAAATGTGTGTATGTGATGTAAATGGGGACACCAAGATGTCCCAAAGTATCTTAACGGTTGCATTGTCAAATCCAACCTTTCTATTCTGGTTTTTCTGAGATTTTATTTTGACTAGAATTTCCACGGAAAGGCATAAACCATCCACAGATTTGACCAGGATTATTCATGCTTTGTTCCACACGCAGATACGCATTTGAGGTTTCTGTCAATCATGTTGGGCAATCCACTCCAATGTGTGTGGAGCAGTGGGGAGGACGGCATTAAACACAAGCAGAAACATTTTTTATTTTTTTTAAGTGACACAATCAAGTTAAAAAACAAACTATTCTCTCTCCTCCTTCCTTGTCTCTTTTCCAAAAAATACAATCTGAAAACTGCCGCAAATGTGTCCTTATTGGATAATTTCTTGTCCATTCTTTGCCTTTTGATCAGTTTTCTGACTGAACCCTGATGTCGGGCCAGTTGGAAGCCAATATTTGAATGCTTTAAAACAACATAATATTGAGTTTATATGACTGCTAGTTAGGATATCAGCAGGTTCAGTCTAGGATAAGTTTTGCAGTTCATGTTTTGCTTTTCCCTATCCAACTTTTAAAGCATAAATTGCAAACCTAGCCGCAAAATTGCAATTAGATATTTTTTCAAAACGGTTAATCTCGACCATATTTGAAGATCTCTGTAAAGCGCATTAATTAAACCACCACACATGGGTTTGGGATGGGTTTTAGTTTATGATAGGAAAAGACTATTTGAGCTGTTACTCATTGCACAAAGTTTGTCCTTGTACTTACGCAGTGCCTATCTCTCTGTCTCTTGCAGATCGCGTGCTGTGACCTCTGGCTCAGTGGGAGGGTCTCGGTCACCATGTCAGACTAAGGGCGCTCACATCACTGCTGGACATGGCTTTTTTTGTACTACTCTCCCCCCACTACCTGCCACATGAGTCCTCCAGTCTTTGAGGGGCCACATCAGCTGTTTATGGAAACTGCAAACGACTTCCCACGTTTGAGGATTTAATCCAGGATAAGCGAGCACCACACCCCTTCCCTCCGCCCGCTGGAAATTGGTACTTTGCAATACGGAGGTAGAAATTAAAAAGGGGGAAAAAACAATGGCAAACAACTCATACAGCGGAGTTAAGAACTCCCTGGTGGAGGCCAATCACGATGGGGAGTTTGGCTGTTCGCTAAAAGAACTGCGCGCCTTGATGGAGCTGAGGGGTGCAGAGGCGCTGGGCAAAATCGGGGAAACTTACGGAGACACACATGGACTCTGCAATCGGTTAAAAACATCACCTGTGGACGGTACGGCACCACGCAAACACACTTATACTCAAACCAAAAAGGCCAAGAAGGAGTAATTGTATATTTCAAACTTGTGCACCAGAAGACAAAACCCCTCTCACTCAAAACACACATTCATACACTCAGACAAGACACTCTCTGACCTTATATATCTCACTTTTTTGCTGTTTGTTTCCGTATCTGGAGAGCGTACTCTGACCACTAGCACTGTGGTTTTATCTGTCTGCACAACTATTGCTAATTAAATTAAAGCAAATTTGTCTAACACGCTCTCACACTCACAAGTATAGTGGATGTTTAGTTGGCGGCAGTTTTTTTGCCTTAGAATCTGCTTGTATGGGGCCTAAAGCACACATGTTAGCATCCAAATTATAATGCAATTTTACACACTTGCTCCGTATCACTAGTTACCGCTCTTTGTTGTAATCTCTAACCTAAATCCAGTGTTGACTTACCGGTATCTTATGGAGTAAATTTGTTTTGGTGCTGTAGTCAGGGCTGGCCTTGCAGCTTAGTTTTGCTTAGCTCCATGGCTACTGCTATGGAGTGACCGGGACCATGGAACCACAAGGTTTTGTACATTAGGCAACAAAGATTTTCTAGATGCCGCAAATATTATTTGAGCAGTCCTGCAAGTGTTCCAATCTATTTGTATTTTTTATGCATGCCAAATGTCATTATTCAAAAAAAAATGTTTTCATGATGCATTTTGTTTTTCTCAAACAAAATGCAACATCAAAAATGAAATGTTGCAAACAACTCGGACCACAACACGCTTGTTGTGCAAGGATTATCAAAGGATATGACATAGGCCACAAATGCATGCATGTGAAAATTGGTGTTAGAACCGAATAGGGGTCTCGCGTTATGAAAATTTAACCACACGGTTATTGTGCTGTATTTTTTTTTTTTTACGTTCTGTGAATATGATCAGAAAGCATTGATAGTCCTACTGAAGTAGTTTTAAAAAATGAACAAATGTTAACTGCAAGTAACATTTGGTTGATAACATTGGTTGATAACAATGCAGCTAATGCTAGATGCAGCTAGGCTGCGGCTGCGTTAACACTTTTGACAGACTAATAACCGGACGAATCGTTACATTCTCTTTCAATCCAAAGTCCCCCCATCTATTTCAGCTAAAATGTTAACATTATCTTGCCTAGCATTGGCTATTGTATTGTATGTACTTTATTTGAACAGGGACAGTGTACAGTTAAGCATTAACACAAAAGGAGAGATGCATGTACCAGGTTATAGCAGAGATGTAGTCCCTGGGCAGGCTATAGAGTTGAGATGAAACATCACGAAACATTTTTCCTGCACATTTGGCACTGTTGGCCCTGAATTAGCTTTGAGAGATGACTGAAATGTGTTGTAAATTGTTGGATGTTAAATGATACCTTTTTTTTTTTTTATTTAACCTTTATTTAACCAGGAGAACCTCCATTGAGATTAATCTCTTTTTCAAGAGTGTGCTGGACAGAGAGAGAGACAACGAGTCAAGTTAGGTTTCTTCAAGCTTAATTCAGCTGGGGGCCACTCAAGGCAGCATTAAGGGGTATATTTATCACAAATATTTTGAATACGAGTTTAGATATATTTTCTATATATTTCTATATTGCTCAAAATGAGTACTGCAGCTTGGATTGAAACCAAACTGAACTGGACTAAATGCAATGAGGCTTTGTATTGTCAACTGAATAAAGTTTACTTTAATTGTACGTTTAATTTTAACATTAAATGTTTAGGGTTCAATGTCATGTCATGTCATTTACTTCCCCTTTTATTAATCCATTTCTGGGTCGGGGGTAGCAATCAGCTGCCACCCAAGTCTCTTCGTTGACCCTCCTGCAGGTTGTGGGTGCAAAGGATAATGGCTTCTCCGCCATTGAAGACATGGCCTTGGTCTTTCAGCGGGGACTTCAGGCAATGTGGGGTAAAGTGTCTTGCCCAGGAAAATCCCATTGTCTGATTTTTTTTTTTTTTTTTTAGGTTTTTTTTCAAATTATGGTGGAAAATTAAGTATTTGGTCACCTACAAACGGGCAAGATTTCTGGCTCTCACAGACCTGTAACTCCTTTAAGTGGCTACTCTTTCCTTCACTTGTTACCTATATTAATGGCACCTCTTTGAACTTGTTATCAGTAGGGATGTAACGATATCATAATCTCACGATACGATACGATTTTGTTATTGAGCTCACGGTACGATATTTATTGCGATATTGTGGAGAGGCTCACGGTATTGTAAAATAGCTCACAATATTGAGTTTATGATGATGATAATAAAAAACTGACATTTAAACTGCAACTTTTGCCAGTCAGGGCATTTATTGTTATATTCATGCAGCATCACTTAATGCTTTTAAAGTGCAACCTCAAGTCATTAACATCAATATACCGTTGAGCTGTAGAACTGTAAACAAAAAACAAAAGGGAATTCCCTTCAAGTGCAAACAAAGCTCAAGTCTGGTTCAAATGCAAATAATAAACAATAATCAGGCAAAAGGCCAACTGAAAAAACATGGGTAACCTAAGAGCTTATGTTGAGGTTCTTCTTCAGAAAGATCAAAAGATCTACATTGCTTGGGAGAAGAAGAGCCCTTTGTGCATTTACAATATCCCCTGCAGTGGAAAACTCTCACTAGGTACTGAGGTAGCAGGTATGCATAGGTAGGTTTTCGCTAATGAAGAAAGAGTGGGATATTGCCCTGCATGGTCTCTCCACCACTTAAGAGGACAAGCAGATAGAGAAACGATTGTTTCTTTCAAGAAAGAGTCCATCTCTCTCTGGATTCCACCTGTCTGGAGTTCACCTTTACTGCTGAAGGAACTCCCAAGGAGGTCCTCAAGGGCATGCTTCTTAGGAGGAGGCACGAGGCTCTCACTGCTGTCCAGATCTGCTGGGTGTGGACTCTGTGGCAGCACATCTTGGCCCTGGTTCTTAAATGATAAAGAGACATTATATTAGTATTTTGTTACATTTTATTACATTTCTCTAAAGCACAGCATTAAAAATATTCACCTGTTGTTGTTGCATCTGTGATGCTTTCAACTTTATTCGTTCGAAGACGTCTTCCCTCACTCTGCTGCTTAGATGTTGCAAGGTGCGAAAGCGTGGATCCAAGGCACTGCTCTCCTGCAAGAACTTTTCATCCTCTCCTTGGTATCGGTCAGAGAGATCCTTCAGTTTGGCTGTCTTCATCTGAGCAATGGCATTTGAGTTGTGGTTATCTGTGGCCATGCTGTCTTGAATCATTTGTTTTAGTGGTGAAATGAGAGATATTGTCGGTTGCGACTCATCACAGAGCACAGTTGTGGCTTTTTTATTGGCAAAAGAAGCTTGACAAGGTCCTCAGCATTTGCAATGTCAGATGTGTCCAAAGTGTCTATTTCACGTGACTTTTGTCTCAGTTCATCACTCAGAAGGGCTGCAGCCACAGCTTGTTGTTGTCCTAGGTCAGGGGTCGGCAACTCAAAAAGTTCAAAGAGCCATATTTGACCAGAAATACAAAAAACAAATCTGTCTGGAGCCGCATAAACGTAACTGCCTTGTATAAGCAACACAGGCTGTGGGCTGTATTAGCCTACTATCAAAATGAGTAAGTATAGGCTACAAATAAATAATATGTATTCATGATTATCATATGTATTTTCACTGTAGTGCAAGAGAATGACGCACCATGTGACTACTCTGCTATACGATATATGCTTTAAGTTTAACTTTCCTTTTGTTGCATTCATGCAATTGCAGAAATACAGTAAATAAATCAGTTTTTGGCTCAGAGTTCACATACCTGCATTACAGCACTGTCTGTTTACATCGATCACGTCACACGTCGTCACGGCTGGAGTTCGCTGGAGCTGAATGTCCCGAACGGTGTTTCGCACTTCTTTGTTCCTCGTGTTGCAACAAAATTCAGCAGAAGTTTGGAGATGAATCCGCTCCAGAATAACTGCGATCGCACTGTTTCTCTCCAAACTGGGGTCAGCAGCCAATTTTCCACATGACTCTTTTTGTTCTTCGATATATTCTCACAAAGCAAAAAGGAAGCAGTCCTTCCTCATTGACAATGAAAGCAAATGTTCCAGTCCATTCTTCCCTGAATTCTCTGTTCTTATCAACTCTTTCTCAATATAGCTTTGGGATTCATGTGGCACATGCCTACATCCATGGGCACATGCCGGTTTGTTTACAACAGCGGCCGCCCGGCGCGGGACCGCGTAACCACGCGTTGCAGGATATGACGCAAATCTCAGTTGACAGAAATGTTAAAATTGAATATTTCTCATGCACATTTTTACTACATTGGAAAAGGTTAAGAATGTTGTCCCTCCTACAGAAACCACATTGAAACTAGAAATAAAACATACCCCTCCCACTCCATTTTCAGACATTTTTGAAAAGGCTCCAGGAGCCACTCGAGGGGCACTAAAGAGCTGCATGCGGGTCCGGAGCCGCGGGTTGCCGACCCCTGTTCTAGGTAACGCTCAACCATATCCAGTGAGCTATTCCATCTAGTCGCTACATCAATGATCAATTTGTGCACAGGGAGATTGTAGTTTTTGTTTGCTGGTCAGCACGGCTGTGGCTGTAGGACTGCGATGAAAAAAACTTGCCACACGCCTGACTCTACCGAGGAGACGGTTCACAGCGTTTACCTTTAAACCTGCTTGGGAGGCCAAGTTTAATATGTGCGCGAATTATCTTATGTGAGGAGACAGCACGGCTTCGTTTACTGCTACTCGCATGTTGCTTGCGTTGTCAGTAACTACAGCGATCGTTGTGCTAATCTTGTCCAGCCTCCACTTGTCTTTGACTGCAGATTTGAGCACTTCGGCTATGTTTGCGCCAAACAAGGCCGCTTAGCGGCCTTGTTTGTAAAACAAAACTCTTCATCTCCCATTCATTTCATTATAACATGCGCCGTAATAGTAATGTAACTCTGGGTCGCTCGTGAGGTTCATCCATCAGTGGTAATAGCGATGCTCTCTGACTGTTTAAGGCTCAGCATAACTTCTTCTTTTGTCTCACGGTAAAGAGCAGGGAACACAGTTTGACTAAATTGAGCCCACGATGGCATCTTATACTTTGGCTCAAGCTTAGCCACTAACCTTTTAAATCCTTTTCCATCTACTGCAGAAAAGGGACGTAAATCACACGCTATGTATTCTGCAATGTACCTCGTGATTTCTTGAGCCTTTGTGCTGTTGTGTGGCATAGTTGTCAAAAATGCCTCCTGTAAGGTTTTTTGACCTGACGTGACTTTTTCTTTGTAAACTTTTCAAGGTGATGGGTCGTCAGATGGCTCCGCATGTTGCTGGTGTTTCCCGTGGTGTATCGTAATTTCGCATGACAGTGTTTGCACATGGTCTATTGTTTGTCCGCCACCCTCTCTCCTTCAGCATTTTTTGACACAGCGAAACCAAAATGCTGCCATACGTCTGACTTAAAAGCTGCAGGGGCTGGCACAACTTCGGGGGCGTTTTCATCAGTATCCACGGGAGCCCCACTTTGGTCGCCGCTAACCGCCATGTTCACTTGTTGTGTGGACACTACAGCGTAAAACATGCGCTCCTATTGGCTCAACAGCTCATTTGTTGTGACGACGCAGCGCAAAGGATCATGGTCTATGTAGTTTACAATGTTTTTTTCCGCGGGATCCGACTTATTCTAGTTGTTTTTGACGGATAACTGTCCGTTTAAATATCGTAACAAGACCACGACGATATCGAGGCACTTTTACTACCGCGATATTGCGATATTGTCAATATCGTTACATCCCTAGTTATCAGTATAAAAGACACCTCAAACAGTCACGCCAAAAATCTCCACTGCAAACACAATTGTAGACCTTCACCAGGCTGGGAAGACTGAATCTAAAATAGGTAAGTAGCTTGGTGTGAATAAATCAACTGTGGGAGCAATTATTAGAAAATGGAAGACATGCAAGACCACTGATAATCGATCTGGGGCTTCACACAAGATGTCCCATGGGGACATAATGAACACTAAAACGGTGAGCAAAAATCCCAGAACCTGCATGAATAACCTGCAGCGAGCTGGGACCACAGTAACATACTACGCCGCCAGGGACTCAAATCTTGCAGTGCCAGGCGTGTCTGAAGTTTGCTAGAGAGCATTGGAATATTCCAAAAGAGGATTGGGATAATGCCATGGTCAGATGAAACCAAAATAGAACTTTTTGGTAAAAACTCCACTCCTCGTGTTTTGAGGGGAAAGAATGCTGAGTTGCACACCATACCTACTCTGAAGGAGGGGGGTGGAAACGTCATACTTTGGGGCTGTTTTTTCTGCAAAAGGAACCAGGACAACTGATCCGTATAAAGGAAAGAATGAATTGGGCCATGTATTGTGAGATTTTGATTGGAAACCTCCTTCCATCATTATTGGTAACTTACAGAAAACATTTGAGCTCTGTCATTGTCAACAAAGAGTATAACAAAGTATTGAGATTAACTTTTGTTATTGACCAAATATTTACTTTCCACCATAATTGGCAAATAAATTCTGTGATTATCTGGGTTTTTTGTTTTATCTCATTCTGTCTCTCATAGTTGAGGGAGGCCTGTAATTTTCAGCATAGATATACCTCATCTTTGACTTTTTTTTTTTTACTGTAATTGGTGTAGTCGTTTTCTTGATAAAATGCCGTGTTGGCCCAGACTTCAGCCAAAAATGTTCAATGCTTTTAATTCAAAGATTTTGAACTGGATGAAGCTGTCACAACCCACTAACATTTATGTGTGATCTCTGCAACTGTGTTGGTTCTTGGCACATACAGCTAAAGAATATTAGCATTGCAGATGTCAGAAACGTGGTAGTTGGGACTGAAACAATTAATCGAGTTAAACAATTTTATCTATTTGAATTCAATTGTTTTTTGTTTTTTTGAAAACTTTGTGAAATGGCACGGAAACATTTACGGTAAAACAGATACAGTATAGAGCAGTGTCTCCCAAAGTGGGGTATTGCAGGGGGGCCGCAAGAGGTCTTACAATATTTATATAAAACATTTTTTTTTTTTTATGTTAAATTAATAATATTTTGTTTTTTGTAAAATTTAAATATTTGTGTTCATTATTTGACTTGAAAAATAAAATTGTAATCATTTTTTGTATTACAAAATGGGGTGCGTCATTTACATGTTTGTAGCAGAGGCTATTTCCCCCAAGTAAAAGAACGAGAAGAACCTATTTTTAACATTGTCTTGGTTATTATTTCGGAAGGCCGCGCAGACCCTTCAGATTTTTTAAGGGGCCGCTGTGTTTCTGACTTTGGGAATGGCTGGTATAGAGCATTCAATATATTGCTCACTTCCACCTGAAACCCTAATCAGTTCAAAAATGCTCAGATCTGCCATTTGTACAGTCAATCAGGACTGTACATAGGACACGATTCCAGTCCTATGGTCCCAGGTCTTAGACCATCAAAGCATTGAGCTTGTCTTCATTGTCTGCGTATTGACATCACTTTCTTGAAACACTGAAAAACAAACAGGTGGCTGAGCAGGCTGGCTCTGACCTGGGCCTGTCCTGCTCTATTTTAGTGCTGTGTGCCCCCTTATCCCCCTCCCTCTTACTTACTCCCCCTGCTCTCTCTCTCTCTTTTCCCCTCTGTGTCGACTTCAGGAAGAGCAGCTGTCAAACCGGGCATTAGCGCTGAATAATTAATAGCAAGCTAATTAAACTTGCAGCTTGACAATTTACAAAGTTACCAATGGAGAACAAAGTGTCTTTTTTGTGTGTTTATGTGTAAAAGCCACCAACGCTGTTGTTTGGAGTCCTGTTTTTTAAATGCCTGCCATTCTTCCTTTAGTGTAGCAGTTCATATTGCTGTCTTCACTCAGAATTTAATGCTCCTGGATGGGGATGGGTTTTACAATGTGCACTTTGCAGCCATGTTGATGTCTGCCTCAATAATACAAGAGGAGGCTTTGGAGCCTATACAGTTCTTCTCGAATGTTTGAGAGAAGTTTATCTGTACTCGGCCGTTTCTGTTTACTTGAGCAAACGCTGGCCTTTGCAATTGAGCAGAATATTGGACCTGTGAGCCACAAGAACGCCTCTAGGACAGCACTTTTAAAAATTGAGTATTCTGACACATTTGTGTGATCATATTCAATGCTTTTCTGTCGCTGTCTTTGTCTTGGCAGTCAGAGATGCCACCCAATACACAAAGCACCCGCCCCGCAATAATCCTCCGGCGGGGGGTGAGTCCAAGGACACAACGTCAGCAGAAATCAGTGGGAGTCGGTGGAGTTGGTCTTGTGGTGGGATCGAACCCACCTTCAGACCCAAAGTCCAATGCTCTACCAACTGAGCCACTGTTGCCCCTCAATGAAACCGTTTATAGTCTGTAATAATATAATAACAAATTTAGTTTTCTACTTTTCAGCTATAACACAAAAAATATAGGAAATGTCAAATCAATAAATTTTACGATATCAGAGAACATTTGCAAAGCACCATTACTTATTTTTATTAGTGTAAAGTTACTCTTATTGATGTAAAAGTACTAAAAGGGTGTCCTTTTGCGTAATGATTGTCAGAGTTCTTTGATCTACCTTTCATTTTTTCGGCTCTGTATTATTCCATGTTCCTGTGTTGGACTCAGTCTCCCCATAGAGTAGACAGTCGGCCTAATCGCCAGCATGACCTTGACTGAACTTTATGGGAGGGGATTTTCAGTTTGATCCCAGATTAAAACGGCACCACAGTCAGTACAGCAAGAGTCCACTCTGTGCAGTTTTCACGACAGAAAATATGACACAGCCCACTGCAGCGAACAAACGGCCTCGAGCATCCATCTGACTGCAGTGTGAGGCGTATGACTCATGGATACTGTTGGAAAGTGCTTTCGAACTGCTTAAATGTTCAACATTGATTTGTCAATTGTTTTAATTTGCTGGCACTGTCACTACTCTCACTTTGTCATGATTTAGTAATTTAGCATAAAACACAACATAGGCAGATGCTTATGGTTCTAATCAAATTTTAAATGTGATTAACAATTGCTGCTTTGTCATTTTGAGATATATTATGCATATTTTAGAACAATAACCATGGAAGAGTTATCAGTAATGTTAAATGTTTAAAACAAGTTTAAATATATTAAACATATTAAACCACTGCTTGAGAGGCTGCAAGTCCTGACTTGTTTTTGAGTCACACTCTCAATTTTTCAAAATGCCGCTCACCAGCTTTGAATGGACCACATACTTCCTGCTCTGTAGGATGTCTGACTTAAAGGAGCTATACCCGTGTCCGCAAGGTTTGAATGTTTAGCACCGCCCCCCCCAACTCGCTCAATGGCTTCTCATTTCCCCTGCGCTCTCATAACACAGAGCCATCTAGCTCAATTTGCAATCTGACATGTATGCTAACAATAGCATTAGCACAACTTCTTGTAAGCTGTACAACAATCACTGATGAAATAGTACTAAAGCAACGCACTGCTAACACAATATATAGGTAAAAGAATACCGCTAGTTTCGCATCCATTCATTTACCATTAGAATATATTTGAATATTTATAATTTATTATACAGCTCCTCACAGCAGCAGTAGAACACTCCATTGACTTGAATGTAATTCTACCGATCATTTTTCTTGATAACAGAACTCTCAAACCAGGGCTGGACTGGCCATCGGGCGTACCGGGCAATGCCAGAAGGGCCGATGCCCATATTTGGGCCGGTCTGTCTGCCTCATACAAAAAACATGTTTGTGAAAAGTGTAAATCCGTTGAGAAATGTTTGAGGGGAGCGCGCGTGTCCGCGGGGCTCCTGCTGTATGTACTTGAACGGGATTCTACCACCTCAGCGGCCGCAGTGTTCCCACATCCAGCGGCTCTGAGCTGGACGCGGGAACCGCTCACCGGGAACCGCTCACAACACAACACGGTGAGCGCGTAGCCGCAACGTGCCCATGTACCCAAGACCATAAACGCGCACATGACCATGCGTGTCTTTTCGTAATTTGTGCACCCAATAAATACACCGCTGCAGAAAACAGTCCGCGTCTCCCCTCTCCTCTAAATTAAAGCTCGGGTACCTAAATTTCCCATCGCATTAAAAGTTCATGTTTGAGCCCAAAAGTAAAATGTTGTGAACAGATTAAACAGATTTAGAGCCAGCTAATGGCTGACATTATGCATTTCAGACGTTTTTGACCAATTCTCATCCTTGTAACAAACAATAGTGTTGTCTGTGCCCACCTCCCTCACTCTGGGACATGTTTATTACTCTGTTTAATGTAGACTATTGTACTGTATTTTATTGTTGAAACTGCAGACATCCTGATCTCTACAGTACTTGCTTGCACACTGTATACACCAGGGGTCGGCAACCTTTAGTGCCCCTAAAGTGGCTCCTGGAGCCTTTTAAAAAATGTCTGAAAATGGAGTGGGAGGGCTGTATTTTATTTCTAGTTTGAATGTGGTTTCTGTAGGTGAAACAACATTCTTAAAGTTTTTCAATGCTGCAAAAACTTGTATAAGTAATATTCAATTTTAGCATTTCTGTCCACGTAGTGCGTCATATCCTGTGACGCGGACCGCGCTAGGCGGCCGCTGCTTTAAACAAACCGGCGTGTGAGCACGGATCCCAAAGATAAAGAAAGGAAGAGTCGATGATAAGACTGGAGTAAGAATGAGAATGAACATTTGCTTTCAGTCAATGAGGAAGGACTGCTTCATGTTTGAGATGTAATGAAAAGTTTTGTTGCAACACGAGGAACAATGAAGCTTTAAACACTGTTCACTGAAGGATTCATTCATCATAAAGTCAGAGCACCTATTTTCAGACTTCAAATACCTTCGCAAAGACAGTGAAAGAAAAGGCCATTAAGGACATTCAGCTCCAGCAAACTTCAGCCTGTGATGGATATAAACAGACAGTGATGCAGGTGAACTCGGAGCCAAAAAGCAGATTTATTTACCTCATTTGTACAATTGCATGAAGGTTAAACTTAAAGCAGAGTCGTCACGTGGTGCGTCATTCTCTCCAGGACACGCTGCAGTGAAAATACACATTTGATAATCATGAATGGTTTTTATGTGTTTGTAGCCTTTACTTTGTCATTTAGATATTAGGCTAATATAGCTAATATAGCTAATGTATACAGCTAATATAGCTAATACAGCTTCAGCCCGTTACCTTCATATAAGCCTTATACAACGCTGTTTTTTTTGCGGCTCCAGACAGATGTTGTTTTTAGTTTTTTTGTCAAATATGGCTCCTTGAACCTTTTGAGTTGCCTGGGCCGCTAAGAAGGAAAAAATGCCCGGGCCGTTTTTTTGTCCCAGTCCAGCCCTGTCTCAAACCAATAATGACCGCTGCCCTTTGGCAACGCAATCTCTGTAATTCAGGTGTGTAAAATACTAACATTACTCTGAAAGTACAACAAGCCTTCAGCGCCTGTCACCACACTGTGCAGCTTATCTGCACACTGTTGTATGTGCAGAGAAGCTAGCAGAGTTAGCCACGTTCAATAAACAAATACATATCAATCAATCAACGCTATTAAATGTTAATCGGACAGTACAGTATACATATACATCCTTAACACACATGCACGGACGATTTCAGAATTTGTTAACGTTTTCGTGACAAAATTACTATTTTAATGTGACAAAAAGCGATCGCGAAAAACCCGGAAGTAACCATTAACATGAAGCGAACATTTTAGGACACATTTGAAGAGGATCTGATGGATTTAGGTTCGGTATATAAATGGGTAACTCATCGCTGATCAGAATTCTTTGTTCAGTTTTCATGTAATTCCAGGGAGTTTTTGAACTAGCTAGCTTAGCTGTTACCTGCCTAGCACGTCCCGGTGAAACCTTTGGGAGCTAACTATTTTATTTGCAGTCATTAAATACATTTCGAATTATAAGGGCTGTCTAATATTTGTTCTAATATATATATATATATAATATATATATATATATATATATATATATATATATATATATATATATATAAATTATATATTATATATATATATTTCTTTAATTTTAGAATTATATTCGAATTTTGAGGCCGAGGCTAGAGGGCGCAGGCTGGTCGCTGCTCGTTTTGTGAGTGGAGGAGAACGAGCGTCCCGCTATGAGCTCTTTTCACGGCCGTAACTCATACACCGCTGAATCAATGACCTCAAGTTTTCAATTAAATTTTGGATTATAATACAACTTGTATGTAGTAATGAGCATTTTTATGAACTACTTAGGAAAAAAATTGGGTATAGCTTCTTTAAACTAAAAGGGAAGATTGAAAGGACTAGATCACAATTTCATATTGACATGACATCTTTTTTATGTTAATTTTGCTGAAGTGGTAGGCGCACATACAGTGGGACAAAAAAGTATTTAGTCAGCCACCAATTGTGCAAGTTCTCCCACTTAAAATAATGACAGAGGTCTGTAATTTTCATCATAGGTACACTTCAACTGTGAGAGACAGAATGTGAAAAAAAAATCCAGGAATTCACATTGTAGGATTTTTAAAGAATTAGTAAATTATGGTGGAAAATAAGTATTTGGTCAATAACAAAAATTCAACAATACTTTGTAATATAACCTTTGTTGGCAATAACAGAGGTCAAACGATTACTATAGGTCTTTACCAGGTTTGCACATATTTTGGCCCATTCCTCCATGCAGGTCTTCTCGAGAGCAGTGATGTTTCGGGGCTGTTGCCGAGCAACACGGACTTTCAACTCCCTCCACAGATTTTCAATGGGGTTGAGGTCTGGAGACTGGCTAGGCCACTCCAGGACTTTCAAATGCTTCTTACGGAGCCACTCCTTCATTGCCCGGGCGGTGTGTTTGGGATCATTGTCATGCTGGAAGACCCTGCCACGTTTTATCTTCAAAGTTCTCACTGATGGAAGGAGGTTTTGGCTTAAAATCTCACGATACATGGTCCTGTTCATTCTTTCCTTAACACGGATCAGTCGTCCTGTCCCCTTAGCAGAAAAACAGCCCCAAAGCATGACGTTTCCACCCCCACACAGTTGGTATGGTGTTCTTGGGATGCAACTCAGTATTCTTCCTCCAAACATGACGAGTTGAGTTTATACCAAACAGTTCTACTTTGGTTTCATCTGACCACATGACATTCTCCCAATCCTCTGCTGTATCATTCATGTGCTCTCTGGCAAACTTCAGACGGGCCTGGACATGCACTGATTCCCTGTCGTCTTAGTGTGTTACTGATGGTCCCCTTTGTTACTTTGGTCCCAGCTCTCTGCAGGTCATTCACCAGGTCCCCCGTGTGGTTCTGGGATTTTTGATCACCGTTCTCATGATAATTTTGACCCCACGGGATGAGATCTTGCGTAAAGCCCCAGATTGAGGGAGATTATCAGTGGTCTTGTATGTTTTCCATTTTCTGATAATTGCTCCCACAGTTGATTTGTTCACACCAAGCTGCTTGCCTATTGTAGATTCACTCTTCCCAGTCTGGTGCAGGTCTACAATTCTTTTCCTGGTGTCCTTCGACAGCTCTTTGGTCTTGGCCATAGTGGAGTTTGGAGTCTGACTGTTTGAGGCTGTGGACAGGTGTCTTTTTATACAGATAACGAGTTCAAACAGGTGCCATTAACACAGGTAACGAGGACAGAAGAACTTCTTAAAGAAGAAGTTACAGGTCTGTGAGAGCCAGAGATCTTCCTTGTTTGAAGGCACCAAATACTTATTTTCCACCATATAATAGCAATGCAAGACTCAGTGAAAACGCTGTGGTGAAAAGAGGTCGCTGTCTTACTCACTTTAGTTCATTTGATTCTGAGCAGCTAAATAATCAGAATATATAGCTACCACCACTATCAATAAACATATTGTTATTCATAGAATCCATAAATGTGTGCATTGTTCTGATATTCCGTTTATTTCCTGAGATATGAATTAATAAAGTTGACGAATATGAGGCAGAGTGGGCCACAGATAGTCTGGACTCTGAAAAAAATGAGTCGGGATATCCTCGGCATTCCGCGCGGGTTAATGACATCGCCGCGAGGTGATATTAACCAGGTAAATAGATCACTTAGGCATCTCTCCAGCTGTTGCGGTTACGGAGATATAATCCGACGAATTTAATAGCAAAATACACGGTAAGTAACCGGGATTTTGGAAAACCAACACCACACACATACATCTAAGATTATAAGCTTTAGAATGATGGTGTATTTGAATCATGTCACGTAGGGCTGGGCGATATAAACGGTATAAGCGGTATGCGATATAAATTTGGCCCACGGTAGAGATTTTTGTTACACCGGCATATTGCGATAGGTCATTATGTCATCAAATTGCGCAGGCTCTGACGCCAGCAGAAAGGACCAAAACAAACCGGCATTCAGCAGCATTAGCCTAGCACATTAGCCTAGCATTAGCCTAGCACTATTAGCCTAGCAGACACCACTGGAAACAACGAACAACAGCACGGCATTAACACCGTGTTTCTGTCTAACGTATTGTTGTCACAGCGGCCCCAGCAGAGGTAAATACACACACAGTAATCACAGTTTAAGCGTCTACCTTTTGGCCAATCAGTGTCAAAGGGGCGTAGGCTCGAAGCGCCAGTGTGAGCCAAAATAGATCCATGCGTGTGTCGTGTCCACAGCATCACAGCAGAAGTTTGCGAAAGTTAGCGTCAGATTCGGACCTCCGCGGTCAATATCTCACGAAAGCTACTTTGTTAAACAAAATTTATTGTGCCAAAATGATCATTTACATCAATTGTTCAAATCCAATGCGCTGTTTTAATGAACATAAATCCATTGAATCATCCAGTTCACTGCAAGCGCAGAGAAAAGCGCTTAGGGAGCGTCAACAAATGGCAAGACCAGCTTTGTAAACGAACAATAGCTTTTACTGAAGTCATGTACCTGCACAAAACTCTCAGACACTATAAATAATGACCATGTCTAACTCCTACAGACTTTGATTTCAACATTTGTGAGTTTTTTATATTCTAAATGAATGCACATGTTTTTCTTTTTAAAAATTGCTTTTACAGTGAACGGTATTTACTGTAACATACATAAATAATGTATGTTACAACATTTGTCTCTTTATTCGTCTCACTGAATAACTAAAAAAATATATATATTAGATTCTAATATATAAATAAGTAACAATCTTGACTATTTTATGCAAGAACCTGCTAGACCTATATTGAAATTCACACCAAATTATACCGCAATATATACCGTCTACCGTCTGTGTCCCAAATTATACCGCAATATGAATTTTAGGCCATATCGCCCACCCCTAATGTCACGGTTGTTTTGACCCGCGGATCAGTGAATAAAGTTGAAAAACCGCCGCGCTCATCACACACTCTGCTCTGCTGCCGAAGCGGCAGGCAAGTCCGGGCGAGCCCACCTTTCAGGGGGGTAGAAACGCGAGTCACATGGCCCAAACGGACCAATGCCATTGGTTGGACTAATCCATTTTACATGTTAACAAGGGTGTTTGGGTTAGTTAACATGTTTAAAGCTGAGGTCTGTAACTTTAGTCTCATAAATAACACATGTTTAAAGCTGAGGTCTGTAACTTTAGTCTCATTAATAAAATGTTTAAAGCTGAGGTCTCTAACTTTAGTCTCATTAATAACATGTTTAAAGCTCGGATCTGTAACTTTAGTCTCATTAATAACATGTTTAAAGCTCGGGTCTGTAACTTTAGTCTCATTAATAACATGTTTAAAGCTTGGGTCTGTAACTTTAGTCTCATAAATAACACATGTTTAAAGCTGAGGTCTGTAACTTTAGTCTCATAAATAACATGTTTAAAGCTCGGATCTGTAACTTTAGTCTCATTAATAACATGTTTAAAGCTCGGGTCTGTAACTTTAGTCTCATTAATAACATGTTTAAAGCTTGGGTCTGTAACTTTAGTCTCATAAATAACACATGTTTAAAGCTGGGGTCTGTAACTTTAGTCTCATAAATAACACGTGTGTGTGTGTGTGCATATGCCAAAAACATTTCTAAGCATCATATTTAGATTGCTCCATCAATTACCTTTATTTTGATATATTACATAGTAGTTTGAAAAAATAGTTTTCCGGATTTCCTGTTGGCAGCCATCTTGGATAAGCTGTCGGCCATATTGGAATCGGGGTCTGCCAAATTGTAAAATGAATATTGAATTCAACATCCCTGAATTGTTTCCTTCTTTACTGTGGATTTTAATGTTTATAGTTAGTAAAATAGGGAAGTTACAGCACTTAGAAGATGAATAAAGGCTTGAACTGGCTGAATAGAAGGTTCCACAGTATCCCTTTGTTTTAAACCAAATTACTTTCACTATAAGCGCCTAAAAGCACTTATCAATATGGTAATAAAATCATAACTTATCCGATTTTCATAATTCAAAAACTGTTTTATTCCTCTTACTGAGCTGGAAAATACTGTGCTGAATTAAATCTGATTTGGTAATTTAAAACATGTAATCTTGCATTTCTACATATAATAATATAATATACAGTAAAAGTCCTACAATGTGAATTCCTGGATATTTTTTTCACATTCAGTCCCTCACAGTTGAAGTGTACCTATGATGAAAATTAGAGACCTCTGTCATTATTTTAAGTGGGAGAACTTGCACAATCGGTGGCTGACTAAATACTTTTTTGCCCCACTGTACCTGACATATTTGAAGTTTCTACACTACCTTGTGACATGTGGCGGTGGTTTTGATGGCCTTGTTTGCTTGGCACACACTCTGTTGCATCACAGTAAGTTTTAAAGTTCACTAAAATGTCAACATGGCATCGGCTTCTTTTTTGTCTCGCTCTTTGCTTGAGCCAAGATAAGTTTGAGTCTTGGCCAGGGCTGTCAAAATTATCACGTTTATTCATTCTTTTCATTAATCGCGTTAAAAAAATTAACGTGTGTGCCGAATAGCCCATGCATCCCATAATAACACTCCAGGCCTGGTTACGGTTGTGCTGGACCTACGCAGCCACAGTTGCTTGTACACTTGCGCGTTCCCCCTGCAGAGTTTTGAAGAGAAGGTTGTAATCCCACACCCAACCACGCTACTTTCTTCTCTTCAGAACAAAAACATTAGCAAACCAAGCTGCTTGAGCTCTAGGTGTAGGTTTAAAGGCGCTATACCCGTTTCTGCAATGTTTGAATGTTTAGCACCGCCCCCAACTTGCTCACAGGCTTCTCATTTCCCCTACGCTCTCATAACAGAGTCACCTAGTTTTATTTGCGATCTGATACATATGCTAACATTAGCATTAGCGCAACTTCTTGTAAACTGTGCAACAATCACTGATGAAATGGCACTAAAGCAACGCACTGCTAACACAATATAAAAGTAAAAGAATACCGCTAGTTATGCGTCCAAATGTATTAATTTAAACATTAGAATATATTCTAATATTTAATTATAATTTGTTATACAGCTCCTCACAGCAGCAGCACTCCATTGACTTGAATGCAATTCTTCCGATCATTTTTTCTTGATAACAGAACTCTCAAACCAATAATGACCGAAGCCCCAATGCAATCTCTGTTTGTGATTCAGGTGTGTAAAATACTGCCATTACTCTGCAAGTACAAAACGCTATCAGCGCTTGTCACTACACACTTGTATGTGTAGAGAAGCTAGCGGAGATAGCCACGCTCAATAAACAACTACATATCTATCAATCAACACCATTAAACGTGAATCGGACAAAACAGTATACATATACATCCTTAACACACATGCACGGACGATTTCAGAATTTGTTGTCAACGTTTTCATGATAAAAATACGGTTTTAATGTGACAAAAAGCGATTGTGAAAAACCTGGAAGTTACCATGAAACAGCTAGCTAGCTTAGCTGTTACCTGCCTAGCACGTCCCGGTGAAACCTTTGGGAGCTAACTATTATATTTGCAGTCATTAAATACATTTCTAATTATAAGGGTTGTCTAATATTTGTTCAAATATGTATATATTTTTATTTTAGAATGATATTCGAATTTTGAAGTCGAAGCCCTGGTGTTTAGCAGCGCTGTAGAGACTAGAGGACGCAGGCTGGTCACTGCTCGTTCTGTGAGTGGAGGAGAAAGAGCGGCCCGCTCAGACTCTACTCAGCAGTTTTCACTGCTTGTAATTCTTACACAGCTGAATCAATGACCTCAAGTTTTCAATTAAATGATGTATTATGATACAACTTGTATGTAGTAAAAAGCATTTTTATGAACTACTTAGAAAAAAAATCGGGTATAGCTTCTTTAAGTGACAGTTCTATAGACTCATTGTTTCATAACTCATTTAACTGTGATGCTTTGAATAAAGACACAGTTCATGATGGGAACATAGTTATTATTAAAGTATTAGTGCACAAACAGCAAAGCAATAAGTAGTAAATATCTGAGACAAACATGAACTATTTACAAGTGCAGGAAGAATGCAACAGATGAGATAAACTACGAGTGTAGATTCAAACAAAGACAGGCAAAGGAACGGTGCAAGACAAATGACTGCACAGTTTATATGTTCGATTTATGTTGGATTTGCAACAGAACTCCAATCCAGTCTCCGCGTATATCAGGCTCTGCCATGAGCCTGAACTGCTTTTCCTTTGGTTCCTTGGAAGCATGAAGCAGTCTGCTCCGATGTGCCTCGTCCATGTTCCCTGCAGCCGCTCCACGCTTCCATCCAAAACACACACACACAAGGACCAATCACAACGGAGCTTCTCTGCGGCGCCGGCTGCGTAGTTAGAAATTTTTGAGGGAGCAGGGGTGGCTACGCAAGGGTCTTGCTGTGATCCTTGCGTTGATCAAGTGATGTCATGTCGCCGCCACAAGCTCCGCGCGACTATATACTTGGCTTCAGAAGTGCCGCTCACAGGCTTCTCATTTTGTGAAACCCTCCTACTCTCCCTTACGCTCTCCTCCCACTGAGCAATCTAGTTTTAGTAGGGATCTGATAGGCATTAGTTAGCATTAGCACAACTTCTTATAAGCTGTACAGCAATCACTGATGAAATGGTACAAAAGCAACGCGCTGCTATAACTGAAAGATGGCCGCTACTTTTGCGTCCAAATATAGTCCGAGGCGGTCTCGCCCCCGCAGGTCTCTCCAGAGGGTACGATGTATGGTACTAGGGCTGCACAATAAAAATAAAAAACATTGTTTTGTTGTCTTTAATTTAAAAAAAAATGAAAAAATGATTCAACAAGGACAACAAACAAACAAACAAAAGTATACAGTATAAATATATGCATTTGAATGTTATTAATGTGCTTATTTTCTGTTATTTATTATGTTTTATGTTATCACAATAATATAATAATATATGTAAGGTACATATGTTCATCCGGGCTTTATTTCTTGGATCATTTTTTCGCTTTAGTTCCCTCCTCTCCTCCCTCCTCTCCGCCACTTTCTACTGCCATGCTGCTGTGTTTACATAAGCTGCAGACGCTAGAGGAGGCCGCCTGTTCGTAACAGCGCTGCCACTCTTTGGAGGTGAACGAGCGTCACGCAAAGCACTTTTTATGGCCTGAGGATGTGTCCCCGTGTCTCCTACCACAACGCAACTAAAACTCAATTAATTATAGCTGTGGTACCTAAATTTTCCCTTGCATTAATAATGCATGTTGGTTGTGCCCTAAAGTAAAATGCGGTGAACAAATCATTTGTTTTGCATACTTTAAGAAAGAGCCCTGTGAGTGATTATTTGACTTTTAGGGGCGAGTGGATTTTATGCATGCATTTATTATTATTTTTTTTGCTTTACTCTTGTCACTCTTGTCTACTCATTTAAAAAAAAAAAAGCTTGCTGCTTGCTTGCCACTAGCCTTGCTTGCTGCTTGATTGCCGGTAGCTTGGTTTCTCCCTGCTGACTTTTGGACATCAGCAGTCTGCTGTTGTGACTCAAATGTTCAATCAAAAACATTGGTATCGGTTGCAGGAATCTGGTCCTATTGTATGAGTAAAGGGGCGTTCACACCGGACTTAACTTCGGCGTCAAAAGCGTCAGGTTTCCATTGAAAGTGAATGGTGAAGCGCGTCAGGTGAAGCCGAGAGCAATGCAACAGTGAGGAAGGGAAGAGGGAACTAAAGCAAAAAATGATCAAAGAAGAAATCAAGCTTGGATGAACATAGCTAGCTGACATCGTATCCTCTGGAGAGACCTGCGGGTGAGGGACCGCCTCAGACTACATTTGGAAGCGAAACTAGTGGTAATCTTTCAGTTATTATATTTTGTTAGCAGTGGGTTGCTTTTGTGTGGTATATAAATAAAGCTTACTTACTTACTTACTACTTGTACCATTTCAGTGATTGTTGTACAGCTTCCAAGAAGTTACGTTAATTGTAATGTTTGTATACGTATCAGATCGCAAATATAACTAGATGGCTTCGTGGGAGGAGAACCTAGGGGAAATGAGGAAGCCTGTGAGTGAGTTGGGGGGCGGTGCTAAACATTCAAACTAAAAAAAATCTTGCAGAAACTGTAAAATATAATGCATGCTGTTTGAAAGATGTGGACACTCCAACTAAATTATTATACCACCAGTTTCATTACCATGACCGTAAACTTGCCTCAAAGTTCATTTATTCTTCCCCTTAATCCATTTCTGGGTCGGGGGGGGGGTGGTAGTCAGAGCTGCACCGAGTACACAGAGCATCAGCCCCTTACTGATCTCCTGCAGATGGTGAGTCCACAGGTGCCTTTATTATTCAGCAGGGGCTTCAAGCAAAGGGTTAAGTGTCTTGCCCAAGGACACAATGACAGCAGTCATCAGTGGGAGCCTCAAAGTTGTGAAAAGAAAAATGAAAGGCAAGCCGTGTCACCTGTGCTATTGCTCACCAGACGCACATTCTCTAGTTTTCAGATGCAGGGGTCTTCAGACCAAAAGTCCTGGCCAGCGGTGGCGCGCGCCGGAAGTGGCGGACGTAGCCGGCGGGCTTTGATGCTAACAGAGTTAAGTTAGCGGCTTTTTGTGTAAAGTTCTTCTCCAATAATGCAGCTCTGTAGCGACTCTGTGTCCAGAGACCTTCCAGAAACTTTATATAACAGCACTATGTGTTCACGGAGGTGCGCCATACGTTTATTTTATTATTAAACGGTACTTCCGCATCGGCGAACACGCTCGAAGCAGTTGCATAAGGTCCCGGGAGCATGACAACGCATATGTTCACAAGCACCATGTCCCCCATTGTCAACCCTGGTTTTAGTCCTGATGTAGCTCCTGTTTTGGCTGTTTACGAGTATATTCAGTCTGCTCTCTCAGACCGCAAATGTCCCTGTGACCACTTTGCGGCTCTCTGATTGGTCGCTGCACGAGCATCCAAGGAAACGCTCAGAGAAATGTATCTCCTGCGTGCGTCAATTTTCCGCTCCTGCACCTCCCCCACGACTTCGCCGCGCAGTTCGGGACTTTGCATTGAAAGCCGACGCAACGCATGATCCTGTCTGAACGCGCCTTTAGAGCACAGTGGTTGAAAACAACCACTGTGCTCTACGGTGTGCCGTGAGAAATTTGCCTGCTTTGTCTCAAAATAACTGCATCCACTGTTGGCAAGTGCTGACTTATTTTGAACTGTGGAGTAACCACGTAATACCTTTTAAGTATTTTGAAACTTAAGAATTGGACGCAACCAACAAATGTAACAAGGAGCGAGGAGCATTGTGGCGAGTGAGAAGTGAAAGTTATGGAGACGTTTTTGAAAAGGAATTATGCCTTTTCTGAACAGGATTCACATCCTCCGCTCTGACCCCGGGGCAGCTGTGGCCGCGCTGTACTGACAGCCGCTTTGACAACAGCTCAGCAAACGCACATCCGTAGTTCCGAGCGCGGACTTTTGACCCATGGACAGAACCATGGACTCGTGGACATCGTATTTATTTTTGCATCGCGGAACGTTTCTCACTGGATGAGTTTTAGTCCACACGTAGCCGGGTATTTAAAAAAAAGAATATTTCCCCCCCTTCCGTTTTATAAAATAATTTGCATCCACACCTAACTGAACATCTGCGTTTTCAATCACATTCATAAAATTCCAAATATTTCCTTCTGACGTCCTGTCCTGCGTTGGGGAAAAACACAAAAGTGGGCGGAGCTTTGATGCTGACGCTGGTACTTCTGTAGCGGAACTTTTACAGTCATAGTAGAAACTCGGGGTGAAGACATATGTTTACAAGCACTGTGTCCCCCGTCCTCAACCCTGGGTTGATCCTGGTTTAGCTCCTGTTTTGGTTGTTTTGGAGCACGAGTCCCTGTGACCACTTTGCTGCTCTCTGATGTGGAGCGAGGATGAACAGTTTTTAAGGCAGTAAGATCCATGCTTCTTCAGTGAGCAGAGGTTGCACGTTTTGTTTATTGTTGTTTTGGCACATATTGTGATGTGCGAAAGCGCATAACTCCGGTTCTCTCTGTCTCCACGCAAATGCATAAACTGAGTTTTCAAAAATCTTCACTTTGCCTGGAGTTTTTATATATATTCTTTTATGATGCGTTGTCATGTGGATGACAGCTGAATGAATTCGGTTCATACAACCACAGTGGTTGGTTGGCCCCGTGGATGGGGACTACTCACTGTTCTCAGGTCAAATATTTATATGAGATTAATTGCGATTAATTAATTACAAATCATCTAATTATATTTTTTTTTTTATCGTGTCCCAGCCCTAGTTTGTATTTTCCCCACACAGTTAGTTCCACTTTATTCCCAAACTCTTGTTAACTCATTGTATTGAGAAATATTAAACAAAGCTTAATGTCAAGGCTTGGATGTCTATAAAGCACTTTGATTTTTTTTTTTCTCCTGGTGGTGTGCCATGAGTTTTTTCAATGAAAAAAGTGTGCCTTGGCTTTAAAAAGGTTGAAAAACACGGCTGTAGAGCAAAGTATTGTGATCATTTTTATTAAATGGTTACCTTTTTACTTTTGTGTTTTCTTGGAGTTTACTCTGGTAATTTACATCTCAATTTTATATTACTTTCTTATGTCTGCTTTTTGTTACTATAGTCTATTGTATTTTAATGATGCAAGTTATGTGCTCTGAGCTCACCATTCATCTGAGAGGTCACCTAATCAGAGAATCATTATATCTTGTCCTGTAATAAGGTCCTGTGTCCTAGATGTTCAAGGAAAAAGTTTTCCACATATTAAAAATATCATCATTGCCATTTTGGTACGCTTATTATCCTTGTCTAAAACATACGCCATCATTTTGAAACATTTATAAATGCACACGAAGAAACCTGCATGACGAATGATGAAGAGACAAATGCAGACGAATGCAGAGTTTTTCAGGGTGACACGGTGGCTGAGTGGTGGGAATCCTGGTCAGAACAGGGTCTTTCTGAGTGAAGTTCGCATGTAAATAAAATATATAATATTTTATACATTCTTGACATCATTTCATTCTGGTTTTAGGAAGTTCCATACCACTGAAAAAGCTTTACTGAAAGTGTCTAGGGACATCATGATTTCTGCCAACTCTGGTAAATGTTCCGTCCTGGTCATGTTAGACCTGTTGTCTTCCTTCGACACAGTTTAGTTTAGTTTCCATCTTCTTCCGCTTCATCTGTTGCTGGGTCGCGGGGGCAGCAGTCTAAGCAGAGACGCCCAGACTTCCATATCCACACACACTTCCTCCAGCTCATCCGGGGGGACCCCCAAGGCGTTCCCAGGCCAGCTGAGAGACATAGTCCCTCCAGCGTGTCCTTGGTTTTCCCCCGGGGCCTCTTCCCGGTGGGACGTGCCCGGAAAACTTCCCCAGGGAGGGGTCCAGGAGACATCCAGAACAGATGCCCGAGCCACCTCAATTGGTTCTTCTCAACGTGGAGAAGCAGCGGCTCTACTCCGAGCTCCTCCCGTGTGACTGAGCTCCTCACCCTATCTCTAAGGGAGCGGCCAGCCACTCTGCGGAAGAAGCTCATTTCGGCCGCTTGTATCCGCAATCTCATTCTTTTGGTCATTACCCAAAGCTCATGACCATAGGGGAGGGAGGGAACGATGATTGACCGGTAAATTGAGAGCTTTGCCTTTAGGCTCAACTCCCTCTTTACCACGACGGTCCGATACAGCGACCGCATCACTGCGCACCCGGCACCGATCCGCCTGTCAATCTCACGCTCCATCCTTCCCTCACTCGTGAACGAGACTCCGAGATACTTGAACTCCTCCACTTGAGGAAGGACCTCCCCATCCACCGGAGAGGACCAAGGCCTCAGATTTGGAGGTGCTGATTCTCATCCCAGCCGCTTCACACTCGGCTGCAAACCGTCCCAGTGCATGCTGTAGGTCCTGGTTCGTTGGAGCCAACAGGACAACATCGTCTGCAAACAGCAGAGATTAAATCCTGTGGTCCCCAAACCGGACCCCCTCCGACCCTTGGCTGCGCCTAGAAATTCTGTCCATAAACACAGTGAACAGAACCGGTGACAAAGGGCAGCCCTGGCGGAGGCCAACATGCACCAGGAACAGGTCTGACTTACTGCCGGCAATGCGAACGCAGCTCTGGCTCCGGTCATACAGGGACCGGATGGCCCTCAGCAGAGGACCCCATACTCCCAGAGAAACCCCAAAGGACACCCCTGAGAACACAGTTGAATGCCTTCTCCAAATCCACAAAGCACATGTGGACAGGTTTGGCAAACTCCCATGAACCCTCGAGTAGTTTAGTTTAGTTTAGTTTATTACTTTAAGATGACAAATGAGAATAGGGCTTATTATAGCGTAATGAAGAGATCCCCCCTCCCCCTTTTATTTTTCTAACCAACCGTTTTGACCGGTTAACGCTGTGACGGTCAACCACCAGTTAAACTGTCACCAGTTTATGCAGCTCAGACTGAAAATTGATGGATGGATGAGATAGACTTGTATGTGTATTATTTGTATCTGTATTTTTTGAATGTGAAGCACTTTGTGATCCTGCTCTGTGAAAGGCACTATACAAATAAACTCTACTTACTTACTTACTCCGGGTGCTCCAGTTTCCCCTAACACTGAAACCATGTACGACAGGTAAAATCCTCCAGCTACAGTAGTCCTGACCAAGCCAAACATCCGAATCTGGACATGGGTCCCCAGGCAATGTACTATGACAACCAATGCTCCTGACGGTGGGTCAAATGCAGAGGATGAATTCCCCTACGGCAATAAAATAAAGTACACCTTCAGAAGACAGGACCAATCACACAAACAAATTATTTGCAAGTCATGCCAAGAAAAAGTTGCTACGTCAAAGAGAAAAACGGCAAATCTCAATCACCAAATATCCTGCACAGCCACAAAGTACTTTATTCTGTGTATTTACAGTCTAAAACTCCACAGCCTACTCCGGTCAAACCAAAGGCAAATGCGCAAACGAGCATTAATGACTGTTTTGCTTCTGTAGGTCCTAATGAGAAAACTTCGAAGCAACAAAAAGCTTTAACTGCAGCCATTATGCGATATACAGCAAAGTGCGCACTCTCCATTAATACTGTAAGTACAGGTTTTTGGACCTTGCAAAGGAGTTCGACTGGAGATATCTTTAGTCTTTGCGACTATTTTGCCAGGTACAAAAACTAAAGTTAATGTATTTGGAGAAACCAAAAGGATTTCAAAAGGATTGCCACTTTTATAAAAAATACAAATATTAATATTTAGTGGAAATATATAGATATAGAATTATGGAATTGGCAACTTTATGCAAGATTTGAGGTTAATATGTGTGCCATACTGCATTTGAAAGTAATTAATGTTGTGCTTAATTTCTGTTTCTGTAGAGATTTTTATATTGCGGTTCAATGCAGATTATATTTTTAGGTGAAAGACAAAAATATCACAATAATATTGTTAATATCTAACTCTTAACACCCATATCGAAGATCTTTCCAATATTGTGCAGCCCAAGTGCAGACCATAACAAATGTGACATTTTTGTTAAGCAGTCTTATTTTCCTCAATGTTTGTGAGGCCTTGAATAACATGTGGGACATGAATAGCAGTAGTTTTTTTATTGCAATAAGATAACAATCCCAATAACGGTGAATTCAATTGTAAGTAAGTAATCTTTATTTATATGCTGCCTTTCACAGACCCAGAGTCACAAAGCGGTTTACAATTGTTATTTTTTGGGCATTTGTCTCATGCCACACAGGGATTGGGAGCAGGGTCGCCACTACAGGAGGCACATGCTAGACCTATTGTACATGTTTTTAGTGGCAAGGGAAACCGTACTCGGAGGTAACTTACGCAGACATAGGGAGAACATGCAAACTCCACTCAGAAAGGTGCTGGTCCGACCTTGCTGAGAGGCCAGAGTGCTATCCACTCAGCCACTGTGCCGCCTGCTATTGAATTGTGGCCCAAATATTTCATCGACTCGTTACTTTCCTCTTAACACCCACCGGCGCGCCGGCGTGCCGTTTTTATGTTTTTTAATTTTCTGCTGGCAATAGCAGATGTATTTTGAACACCAAACCCCAAAAGCTGTATATCATTTTAAAGCTTATTTTCTTATCTACATTTATATATAAGTGTAAACTAGATCAGACTTTGCATTCAAAAGATATAACACATAATGTGGGCACAAAATAAATCAATTCCGAAATAGTTTTTTACCTTTGGGCTTGTGCTGTACAAATAAATCAGCTCTCCTCCCAGCTTGCAATACATCATTCTCTCTGGAACAGTCCAAAGGAACATTATATCCACTTGTATTACCCAAAGTAAAATCCATTCTGCAGAAATAATCCAAAAATGTGCATTTATCTTTAACGAAAAAAAAGAGCACAGATGTTGCTTTTTCACTTTTAACGCACTTTTAGCTTTGTTTTTCACCCAAACATCTGGTATCTACGTGTTCCTTAGCTCCTTATCTTTCAAATGAGACTACTCCCGAAAAGCTAGACCAATTTTTGGGTCTGCAAGAGCTCCCGTGAGTACAGCTAGTGCTGCTATTTGCGCATGGATCACTGATCTTTGTTGTCTTCCCTTCTTGTTTGCTTCTATTTCCGGGATTTTGGATTGACATGTCCGTGTAGCCAATGAGGAAAGCTTTCGAGCAAGGGGTGGGACAATGGTGTCCTGTCTTATGTTGTGCCGGTAGAATTGTGCGTAATGGCAGCCAAAAGACGCTCTCGAAGCTGCAATGAATTTACACTCATAAAAAAATAACTTTGACATTTAAAAAAAAAAAAACACACACATAGATTAGTAACTTATAAGTACCAATAATAAAAAATATTGTTTTTATGATGATTAAATGTAAGTAAAGATATTTGGCACAATTTGGCACACTTGTGCCAAATTGTGCCAAATGTGCACTACTTGATGAAAAGGAGAAGCTGCATAAAAACTATAAAACTTAGAAGTCTGAAACTTTAGACAGTTGTTGTCAACAACACAATGACCACAGGGTTTGAATATTGTGAACTTACAATTAAGTATGCCTTTTTTAGGGCCTTTATAAATTGAAAATGTTAGGTGAGGCTAAAAAAATTGGGTTTTTTCCCGAACTTCAAAGGATGCAGAGGGAAATAGGAATGACAAACATTATTTTAGTGTTTTTTTTACATAAACTAGAAGGCTCTAGCTTTAAAATGATGCATCACACAAGCATGTGAGATGTGTTTTTAAATAAGCAAAGACATTTGGGTATGCCCAACTTTTGTGCACAAGCCAAAATGAGGCGGGTGTTAAGAGGTTTTTAATTCCCATCCCTTGTCTTGAGGAGGTTGACAGGGGTAGTGTGAGTATTCAGTTCTATACTTCTAAACAACATTTGCCCAAACTGGTTTATCACACAGAGATCATTTGACTTTCAAAACGCACAGTGGTTTGAAACTTCCCTTCTGTCATCAGTAGGAGGATAATCAATGCTATGTAAAGCAGGGGTGTCAAATTCATTTTGGTCTGGGGGCCAAATACAACAAATTCAGGCTTAACCAGAAGGTTCTCAAAAAATGTACCCAAAAATTGTACAAAGTCTAACTTTTTGTGCACATAAACACATTTATTTAAAATTTCCTTTAATACCCACTAATTTTTAACTGTAAATCTGTTACTGAGTCTTGTAGTTTAAGATGATATTCCTTCAGCACTGCCACTTGTTGCATGCACACCAAGCATACCGGTGTTTCATTCACCTCCACAAACAAATAAATAATCCACTTTTTTTGACAAACATTTTTCTGAGGGTGTCACTGTCAGTCACAGAGCACACTCAGGTGTGAGCCACTACAGAGGAACTCAACCAGCTGCTGAGCTAAGCGTTGTGGGGTCGCGGAGCGTCACGGAGTGTCACTTTACATAAATGAGCCGCGGGCCGTATCAAAATGGGCTTTATTAAATTATATTTAACTTTGTGCAAATGGATTTCATCATAACATCACATCCATGCAAGAAAAAAAGGACTGCTTACCTGGATATACAGTGTAGGGCTGCAACTAACGATTATTTTACTAATGATTAATCTGTCGACTATTTCTTCAATTAATCGATGAATTAAAAACAATTTCCATCCCTTTGTCCAAAAACGTGGCAATGGACCAACACAAAAAACATACAAATGTGTACTATGCAGTATCTGCCAAGTGTTGGCTTTTTTTAAGTAAAGTACACAAAATGAGGTCTTTTTTGTTTAAATGGGACCCGAGCTGTGAGAACAATAAATAAATGATAAATAATGAAGAGTGGCACTGTCAGACAGACGCACACTCACAAACATGTATGTCCGAATGTATCCACTCTCAAGCTGTGTGTGACCGGATCATGTGTCGCGACGAGTTTCAATGCAAAGTTGGGGATGTCCATTCTTGAGAGGAATTACATGGACGTCGCGGCACGCACGTTTATCCCGCACGGGAAACTGGATGCATACAGCAAAAGCACAAGACAACCTCGCTCCACACACGTGCGGCAACCAACAATGGAGAACGCGGCGCGTGTGAACATGTCTTCACCCTGAGTTTCTACTGTGACTGTAAGTCTTGCTAACGGGTTCGCTGATGCGGAAGTACCAGCGTTAGCCTCAAAGCCCGCCCGCCCACCACTTCTGTCCTGCGTTTTTCCCCAGCGGAGGAAAGTACAGCAGACTAAACTCATGCAGCTGATATTTAGCAAATTTGCAGCAGTAGAAATTGGCAAATTGGTTTTTAATATATAGAATTATTTATTGTGATATTTTTTTCTCCATATTGCCCAGCCCTAATGATAGGAGATTCACCAATTCCCACCAATGATTAGAATAAAGCACCTGCGATGCAACTGCACTGGCAAATTCCCACATGCATCAATAAACAAAATGGGCAAATTTGTGATGCATCGGCTCTTGCCTTTCGGTGTTGGATCAATATTCGATGGCTAATATGCACCTATTCTGCCCAGTTTCCCTTTGTTTTTGCAACATGTTTTATCTTGGTTGCTTATTGTTCATTGAGTGTCTATGCTGAGATCTGATTGGCAGCCATAGCTCTATCATGTACCAGGGCGGGGCGAGCAGAGAAGGAAACCTAAATAAAAAAGTAAGGCACACCAGCTTTAATATGGAAATTTTCGGTAACGTTAAAAAAGTCAGGAACATGCCATTGTGAAGCAAGAAAGTTTTGGCATTAAATGTACGTTTTTTGCTTTAAATTGTAAATGATTTTATCTGCTTTTGCTCTAAACGAGCTTGTGTTCAATCAAGTTGTGTAGTGAGATTTAGCTGGCATCTTCAAGTGCCCTAATAACCATTTGCCAGTGTTAAATTAATTGTATTGATCCCTTTGGGTATTACTAGGGGCCCATAAAGTGATTTTGCGCAACTCCAAATATGCAGTACCGATAAACACAAGAGGCTTATTATTAGCAGTTAGCAAACCAGGAGCTTCTAATGTCTCCCTTGTTTATCCCGAAGCGGTACGCCACACTCATATTTTCTGAGCTGTTTTGTCTAATGAAATTCCCTGTATGTGGGAGTTGAACCTGCTTTAAGCTCAACAATCTAAGTCACACATGAAAGCACCTTTTGATTTGGCCATAGCAGACGCAAAAGTGAACCGAAAATGGAAGTCATTACTTTATTACTTTATCATTCATAATTGAAAATGTGGTCATTGTTTTGCTCTTTGACTTTTGTGTATTTTTAGGGCTCTTTGAAGGAAGTGAAAGTTTTTCTTTTTCCATGAAGCAAGCTGTATTGTATAGTTTAAATGTGTATTCGTTACACATAGAAGGGTGTCGTTAGATGAAAATGTGAATAAATTATCTTGCGTCTTCCTCTTCATGTAAAATATTTGTGCGTATGAAATAAACAGCTCGTAATGTCTTGTGTTTGTTAATTATGCTGGTTTTATTTGTGCCACTATTGTATATCCGGTTAATTTATCAAACTCATAAACACATTTTCTAGAATAATATTTCTTATATGGGTTCATTTGATGTGTGTGAAGAAAACCTGATTAGTTTGCTTGTGTCACCTTTGATTACCTTTTTATCTTTGAGTAGTTCTTCATTCAATCACTGGCTAAAGTGCACTAAAACGGTTCCTCTGTTTTTGTGTTAAGTTGTGTTGTGCACTGTACAAACATCTATCTTTGTCCCACTGCGTTGGATTATTCCCTCATTTAAAGGTGTTATATGTCAATTTTCTTCATTTTTTACTGTCCATCCTAAGCACATGTGTGATAATAGCTGGGGTGATTCACCATACAACACTTGAAACTTGTCAAGTTTTACTGTAGGCATTTCGTGCATAAAGCTGATTCACCTCTATTGCTCCTTTCTGTGAGCCTGCCTGCTCCCAACCGCACATTTACGTAGCCTCTTGCTAAGTTTGAGGTAAAAAATCAATTAATCAATTTTTATTTATAAAGCGCTTTTCATACATGTAGATCAAGGGTCTCCAACCTTTTTCAATCAGAGAGCTACTTTTATACAAATGAAGAGGCAGATAGCTACTCCATTTTGCAGTCGTAAAAAATCTAATAATTACGACGGTGAACACATGTAAAATACACCATAATTCTGTATAACCCAATATTTATACTTAAAATAGATGTGCAATGGCTCAAAAAGTATTCATTCAAGATCATTTGTTGAATTCTAAATCCTTTGGCGAGCTACCTGAAAGGGGCTGGCGAGCTACTGGTGGCTCCCGAGCTATAGGTTGGAGACCCCTGATGTAGATGCTTAACAGTTTGGTTAAAAACAATCCCGCAGAGGAGTCATGGGCTCGTCTTCCGGCCCACCAGCAGACCCACCCCAAACCACATATTATTAAGAACTCGCACACCTAGGGACCAGACGCTGGACTTGGAGAGAGGCTGCATGCGCTGATCATAGACTGCGCCGATTCGATGGTTCAGTTCCCCCCCGCCCCACTGTCAATCACCTCTTGGAGGCGGGATTTTGACGTCACAGATTGCTGCACGTCACAATTTGAAACGTTTCGTTCTGAAATCATGTTTAAACCAGAGAAAAGTCAAAAAACTTAAACTGGGACCTTTAATGACACCCATAGATTGTTGTCCTTTATTTGTATTTTTCAAAAATTCATATACATCTAAAACCACGTAACTGGAGAAAATAGTCCTCATGATCTTTTGGCCATGATCAACTTATTTTAATTTCTTTGGTTGACTACTGCCACATTGAATGAATGGTTAACAATGAACATATGTTTGACAACAATGATCATATGTTTGAGACCGTGACAAATACCTTTTAGGCCCTGTTTATACTGAGACGCTGCGCAGACGTTTCCAGGCCATTAACAGAAACGACCAGGCTCCTAATGCAAATTTCTCAGCGTTCACATGAGGTTGAAAAACGATGTAGTTCTAGCGGCCGGCCAGTAGTGGGCAGAGGAATTTTACAACACGACACACGACCCCCAGCCCCGTGCCCAGCCCCCCTCCCGGCAGTGTACTCACTTCCTGTACCAGACCCTCAGAACGCACCAACATCATTCTGCATTTTAACAGCAGCTGTGAAAATGGAAACTGAACCTAGAGCTTCGCGTGGTCTCGTTTGGACGAACGAAGGAGTAGAATTATCCTCTGTCCCGCGCTGGAAGCCCACGAAGCTAGTTAGTGCGCGTGGCGCCATTTTTGTTTTCGTTTGTTCTCCGCTACTGCGCATGTCCAAATTTACGTGCGGGGAGCAGCGCGGAGGCGGGGGTCAGAGCAGAGGGGGATTTCACACCTTTCCCCTCTCGCGGGTGTGAAAGAGCTCCCTGCTGTGCAGCGTTTCTGAGTTGTCCCACTCTGCAGGCTGGATCTGAACACTTACGTTTTGACCCCCCTGGAACACAGTCTTCGTATGAACGGTTGGTAGCAACCGACATCCAACTATACCGTTTTACTGCCACATTGTCTCCGTGTAAACTCAGCCTTAGACTAGGGTACAAAATTAGCCAATTATGTTTTAGATCATTTTAAGACCTTAGGGTTAAAATGTTACTAAATGTAATTAACTCCATCTAAATAATTCCTCACTCTAAAAAGGTCAGGTGGTGTACGATCTCAATTCCTAAGTCTGAGCGTCCAAACTGTTTGACAATGGTAATTTCAGTGGGGAGAGGAAAATTCCTCAAATCCTCATTCAATGTGGAAAAGAATGTTTCCTAATTGATCTTGTAACCAGAAATTCCACTAAAGATAATGACAGCAGGTTGGGGAATTTAGTGAATAGACAGTAGGAACTCAGGCCATTCAATTCAATTGGACACTGTCAGACAAAGAAAGCAAACGGTAAAGCGCTATGAGAGCATGCCTGTCTTGAGCCCCTGAGAAGGGCAAAGGTGAGATACTCCAGCTGCTTCCAGTGTAGGGATGTAAAAAACTATGAATTTTCATGACCGACCACCGAGCCTCATTAACCGGTTGAAACCGGTTAACCGCGTAGTTTAAAATAGTCCACGTTCTTTGAAATAACAGCCATTTCGAGCCGCGTACTTCTCATAAGTGCAGCTGAGCGTTCTACGGGATCAGAGCCGAGACAGCGGCACCAAAACCCGCAACAGCTTCGGCACCTTTGCGCACAGAGAACTGCTGTTTTAATCTTCCCATTCTTCTGTGCTGCGGCTTAAAGCATTTTTAAGCAAAAGACTGCTCGTCCACATGGTCAGGGCAGCGAGTGACGAGCCGCGTCTCGCAGGTCTCCGCTAAAGTTTAAAAGTGATCAGTGTGGAGCTGATGCCAAGGACCAGCAGCTTCTCATTTCCTCTACGCTCTCATTCCACGGAGCCATCTAGTTGTACTTGCGATCTATATGCAAACATTAGCATGAGCGCAACTTCTTGTAAGCTGTACAACAATCCCTGATGAAATGGTACAAAAGCAATGCACTGCTAACAAAATATCCAACTGAAAGATTACCGCTAGTTCCGCGTCCGAATGTAGTCCGAGCTCAGATGGTCCAAACGGTGCTGCAGGTCTCTCCCATAAACTGTAAGTCCCTCCAGAGGATACGATGTAAGCTAGCTATGTTCACCCGGGCTTGATTTCATCTTTGATCATATTTTTGCTTCAGTTCCCTCTTCTCTTCCTCACTGTTGTATTGTTTGGGCCGTTTTGCTGTGTATGCAGTTACAGCAAAAGGAGTTATAGCCAATTCTGCTAACATGCTACTGTGTTTAGCAACGCTGTAGAGGCTAAAGGACGCAGCCTCTTTCTGTGAGTGGAGGAGAGCGGGCGTCACGCTAAACTCTCTACTCAGAAATTTTAACCTGAATTCATACACAAGCTGAATCAATGAGCTCATGTTTTCAATTAAATTATGGATTATAAAACAACTTGTATGTAGTAATAAGCATTTTTATGAACTCATAAAAAAGGGTATAGCATCTTTAACTTCAAGTGAAATCAAAGTTAAAAAAATGATCCATACAATTTTGGCGTTACCTTTTTTACTTTTTGCTCTGCAGAATTCATACCTAAGCAATTGCATTCCCTGTGGTAGAATAATTGTTTTATTGTCCAGCCAGTCAGCATGTCTGAGCTGTTGTCATGTCTTTTCATCAAGTTGTATCTTTCATTGTCTTTAATTTTAATACCTCTGAACTGGTCTTGATTTCTCTCAAACACTACTTCATAATACTGGTACTTTTCTTTCGAAGTTCTGCTGAATTATGTTTTAATGGTGGCATGTATCAGATTTCCTTATGCACAAACAGCTTACATACAGGGTTAAACATTTTACCACATTGACTTGCATAGGGAAGTTGACCTTTTTTAACACTTATCTTGGTTCTTCTTTGCTGGAATAAGTCTTTTGTATGAACTGAATTAACACTCCTATGTTGGGACATTAATTAGTCTCTGAAAATGGCAGGAACACTAAGAGCGTTTTGTTAATTAGATGGACAAATTTCTCAAGTCATTTTTCTCAATTTTTGCTCACTGTCTCAATGAGAGGGTCAGAGTGACAATTTTCATAACATAATTCATAATTAATCAAAATAATGCCTATTCTACTGCAGCCTTTAGTCTCGGCTGAGGCAAATGATTGTATTGCAGTGTTTAATGTCTTGGAGGTGTAAATATTTTGAGATTTCAATACATTTCAATTTATTGTTGTATACCCCGAAATCACGACAGTTATCTTGGACTTAAAACCTGGGGGGACAGGGCCTTCTCTGTGGCTGGACCAAAGCTCTGGAACGCTCTAACCCCCCCATGTCAAAACAGCTCCCTTGTTGGAATGTTTTAAGTCTCGTCTTAAGACCCACTTTTATTCTCTGGCTTTTAACACTGCGTGAGTCGTGTGGTCCTCTGTGTTTTTATTTTATTTTTAAAAAATTCACATGGGTGTATTTATTTATTTGTTGACATTTTTTGCTTGTTGTACAGCACTTTGGAAACTACTTGTTTATGAAATGTGCTATTTAAATAAAGTGGATTGGATTGGAGGACTTTACACAACAATAAATGCAATGATGGAAAACGCATAAAGCCATTTGTCCATAAGCGGCAGATGATCACTTACCTTAAATGTTGTTGAATCTAGTGTCCTGGACAGTGGTGATGACCACTGTCTCTACATTATGTTAGACCCACTGGCATTAGCAAGGAAAAACTCTTGAACCCAGTGGAAAAAGGTGAGAAACCTCGTGGAAGCCCACATTGAGAGAGGGATCTGCTCCCATGAACTGCTATACAATACAATGTATTCTTGTATAGCCCTAAATCACAACAGAAGTCATCTCAGAGGACTTAACAAAACCATTGAAATCACCAACACAGATCAGAGAATCAACAGTTAAGACGCAAAGAGAATATAGAACCCACGTTGATAAATGCCCAATGTTTGTCTCCTGGATCATAACCACAGTCCTTTTTATTGGACACTAACTGTCCAACAGACCCTCCTGCATCGGCAAGGAAAAACTCATTAGAAAAACCAGTGGGGAAAAAAGTGAGAAATCTCGGGGAGACCCACATTGAGAGAGGGATCCACTGCTCCCGGACGGACGGGCTAATGATACAAGACCGAAGCTACAGAACGTGGACCAGGGCCACCCAGCGGCCGCAGAACATGGACAGGTCTGGTGCAGGACTGAAACAGCTCCCAGGCGGGTCGGGCAGGGCAGTCTGCAGGTGTAGATGGAGGAGGCCAGGTCCAGAGGTCCCGTTGTCGCACCATGAAACAGACAATGGGACAACGGGTGACTAGTAATGAACAGACTACAGTCAAAATCCTAATAATGCAGACAGATAAAGTAGGAAGGAGGAGAGGATAGTGCTCAAGTTACCATACTTCTCCCAGCAGACTGTCAGTCAAGCTGCGAAGGGAGTCAATCTTAAGATGTTTAGCCTTCCTTGAGTCTTACCTTTAGATCCAGGACTTAGGCTGCAGAACGAAAACCAAGGCCACGTGTAGGACTGAGGCAGCTCCAAGGTGGGGAGGGGGTGCAGCCCACAAGTCAGGCCAGGCAGGAAAGTCTGCAGATGGAGGAGGCTGGGTTCAGGGGTCCCATCATCACTCCATGACACAGGCAAAAAAAAACAAGAATTAAAAGTACTGGGCAAGTCGGCATCAGGCACATCGGTAATGACAGGTTTTCTGTTCCTTTTGAACTGCACTTTTATTATAGTCCGCAACACCAACGTATTGGTATTCAAAGTCTGAGTCTGTATCAAGACCAGTACTTGGAACCTGAGAGTATGGCTTTATTTTGAAATCACTTTATCTACATTTTCTATGCACAAATTGGGATATTGTGAACTTTGAACAGTAGATTGAATAACTGGCATGACTTTTCTACAGATGGCAAGTACTATTTCCGATGGGCCTGTCCTTCTATTCTCTTATTAGTCTGCTTCACTTGCACATTGCTGCACCCTCCATCCCCCTTCTGCCCGTCAGGAGTGCTTTCACACAGTCACTCCTCTTCCCCACCCTCAGTCTGCAGATCGCCCACACACTGTTAGCCAGCTCCAACAGAAGCAAAAACCTGTCATGCATCATCATCAAATCTGCGAAGGCCCCTTTGAGCCTGTGCCTGCTCCTGCTCCTGCATTTTTAAGTTGTAATTCAACTTTAAAATGTTTTTAGGCCTGAGGAAACGCCATCTTGACATTCCAACAATACAAAGATTTCACACACAATGTTTAAAATAACACTAGCTTTTGTCCTTGCTTTATTTATAGTTGCTATGACGGCGTCCATCAAAGTGACAGACTTACCAGAAGTCTATCAAACGACTATCTTTTCTTAGAATTGTTTTTAGTAAAATGTGTAGTCTAAACAGCCAGTTTTAGTTTGGATAAATAATTGGGCCTTACCGATTTTATAATATACTACATATTAGGCATACACAATGATTCCTTCACATATAATTGTTGACATGATTTTGAAAAGGTTTGATTTTTTTTTTTTTTTTTAATTGTTTAACAGCCAATGGTCGAATCTCTGATTCAGGGGAGCAGTGTGGTTTTCGTCCTGGTCGCGGAACACTGGACCAGCTCTATACTCTCCATCAGATACTCGAGGGTTCATAGGAGTTCGTCCAACCTGTCCACATGTGCTTTGTGGATTTGGAGAAGGCGTTTGACCGTGTTCCCAGCGGTGTCCTTTGGGTTGTACTCCGGGAGTGGTCCGGGGTCCTCTGCTGAGGGCCATCCGGTCCCTGTGTGACCAGAGCTGACTGTTCCGGATGCCTCCTGGACGCCTCCCTGGGGAGGTGTTCCGGGCACGTCCCACCGGGAGAAAGCCCGGGGAAGACCCAGGACACGCTGGAGGGACTATGTCTCTCAGCTGGCCTGGGAACGCCTTGGGGTCCCCCCGGACGAGCTGGAGGAAGTGTGTGTGGATAGGGAACTCTGGGCGTCTCTGCTTAGACTGCTGCCCCTGTGACCCGGCAACGGATGAAGCGGAAGAAAATGGATGGATGGATTATGTTTCTTAAAGGAGTCTTCTGTAAAAACATTGTTTTGAACCATGTTACATTGTTCCTAATAAAAACAAACCTGGAGTTCTGACACTAATGGGTAACTTTTCCTATTTCTGTCTAAAAGCTCCAGTCTCTGTTTTATAGAAGTGTTAGCCTACTATATTGGTTCCATATTAGTTTAGTACTTTTCTGTTTGTTACAAAAGCATGACTGTGTTTTTGCAGCCGGTAGATTGTCAAATTTGTGAATAAAAAAACAAGGAATTTTACCGCTTTCTCTGTTGGTAGCTTTGGGAGGTGCAGGTGGTTAGCATTGTTTTACCATATAGTTTCTTCTTTATTTTACATAATAAAACGTATAAAGGTTAATAGCCAAAAATAATGCATAACATTTCTTTTTTTAAGGTTTTACAACAATAATCTATTTTCTCCAGTATTTCCTCTTCAGTAAGCCTTCTATAGTCTAATATTTGTTAAGTTCTCATGACTAAAAGCTTGCGTTATTTCTGCTCTGTTGCAGGTTTAAGTGGACAGCCGGCAGACATCGAGAAGCGGATAACAGTGTTTGGGCAGAACTTAATACCACCCAAAAAACCTAAGACTTTTTTACAATTAGTGTGGGAGGCGCTACAAGACGTCACGCTTATCATCCTGGAAGTAGCAGCCGTAGTTTCATTGGGCCTTTCTTTTTATCGACCTCCAGACGCGGAAAGGGAGCGTGAGTAGTTTTTCTTTTCGTACATCTTGACATAAAAGTATTTTACAATGTGTGCAATCTTTTTATTCCTTTAGACTGTTGTTTGCTGGTTACTTCTACTCTTGTTTGTTCAATACAGCTCCATATCTAGATATATCCATTTTACAAAGAGTTTTTCATTAAAACGGTTTGAAAAATAAAAATTTAATCAATGCTTCTGCAATGGTTTTTTTTTTTAAATCAGTGTTTCTGTCTGATAATTGCATTGAGTGCATTTTTAATTTTGACTAAAATCAATGTAGTAGATTGAAGGCAAAAAATAATGATACATTGAATATTTAGTCTAATTGTTTATGGTCAACAACTCTTAGAACAAATGAGAGGACTGAAAAATGTTGTAGAGGTGGTAGTTACTATAATTGCTCAGGTTCACGGCTAATAATCATGGGATCTATGATTGGTGATTGAAATCAAATGGTCAATCTCATTGTGAAGTAAAAATATTAACAAAATTGAAGGAGAAAAAGCTTCTTTTGGCATCTTGTATCACAAAACAAATGTCTTACTGTAGATATGTCTTTTTTGTTTCACAAAGTGAATGCAATTGCACCTCAAGCAGTTTCATAATAATAGTGTTAATAATAGTAATAATAATAATACATTTTTATTTCTATAGCACTGTCAAAAACAGTGTTTACAAAACACTGCTCAATAGCAGAATTAAGCTAACTGACTGTCTTTTTGTTTAATTGGATTTAACTTGAACCTGGAGGTTAACACCCCCACAACTCAATAAGTGAATGTGTGCTAGTTCAATACTTCTGTGATTAACAAGGAAAACCATTCAGTATATAATTGCCATGATTTGCACAGACTGCGGGAAGGCCGCCGGAGGTGTTGAGGACGAGACTGAGTCGGAGGCGGGCTGGATCGAGGGGGCGGCCATCTTGTTATCAGTGGTCTGTGTGGTGCTGGTGACTGCTTTCAATGACTGGAGTAAAGAGAAGCAGTTCAGGGGCCTCCAGAACCGCATTGAACAGGAGCAGAAGTTTACGGTGGTGCGCGGAGGCCAGGTCATCCAGATCCCTGTGGCAGAGATAGTAGTGGGGGACATTGCTCAAGTCAAATATGGTAAGTAGGAATGGGTGATAAATTCAGATTGAATGTATAATATTTTTTTCAATGATGGCTCGGATTGTTAACAAAAATGTAGTATGAGTCACATTGTCCTGATGTCCTTTTTTTCTTTTTTTAATTTTTGTACATGTTTGGGATATGGATAACAATTAAATCTAGATTTGTATTAGATGGCCACACTATCAATTCCAGATCGAAAAAGATTTGCTGGAGGAGAATAGTTGGATCGATGAGGGGGAGTGCGCATTTGTCCATCAATGATTTGAATGAATTTCGTCCCGCAAGGGGCAGGTTTAATTTCTGCATTCAAAAATTCTCTTTTTCACAAATGGAAAAGTTGAATATTGAATAATAGTAATAATAATAAGAGACAAGGAGACTTGTCCGTCTGCTTTTGTTTTATATATTGGGTTTGTGTCTGGTGTTTCTCAGGTGACCTCTTGCCTGCTGACGGAGTCTTGATCCAGGGAAACGATTTGAAAATAGATGAGAGTTCGCTGACAGGAGAGTCGGACCATGTCAAAAAGACCCAGGATAAAGACCCCATGCTTCTGTCAGGTAACCCTCAATAGACCCTCTGAATCACCATTTGAACGTAGCCTCGTCATAATATATTTAACTTTGGATTAAAATTTGGAATTTGGATTAAAGAGGGTGCATGTCATTTTTTTAGTTCCTCTATGACGATTGTCACTGCAAGGACAGCAGTGTGCGGGAACCATTTTTTTTTTTCATGTACACCAGGACTCTTTCCCCCTCTCCTGCGCACATGCTCCAGCAATTGATGTGCGAAGTTCTACTTCTTAAGTTTTGTTCTTGGATAACAGCAGGAACAGTGGTCACATGTGGAGAGGGCAATTCTTAATTAATGACTAGATTTAAGTAGCGATGTGGGTTGATACCAAAGGCTTGTACTCAGTACTTATACAAGGACCTGATTCCGGCTACCGACACCCACATTTTAAATTCACATTAGCGTCACAACAGCAGACAGCTGTGCGGCAGGTGTTGCCATGGTGATCTCCCAAAGTCGGCGGCGGAACGCAATTTAGCCGCGAGTGGACAGGATGTCAACCATATAGCAGTTTTTTTTAAGTAAGAGTGATAAGAGTAACGTGGACAACGTACAGTTAAAGCAAACCTGTCAATAGGTTGCGTCCAAAACATTGTATACCACAAAACAATGTATAAACTTAATAAAACTAGCCACTATGCAGCGTAACCCTTGCTAGCACCAGAGCTATTTCTTTGTACCATTTGTTTGAGGTGAATAAGATGGTGGCTGTTATTGTTGACTGTTATAACAATTGCTAAAATGTTTAATTGTTGAAGCCTTTTCTCATTGTTGAAATGAGAAATAAAACATTTATTATTTTCAGTTGTATTTTTATGAATTCCCAGGGAAAACACAATTCAGTTATATTTTGTCTGTGTGCATTACTCGTATCGGTATTCGGTATCAGCAATTACTCAAATTAAGGTACTTGTATTGGTTTTGAAAAAAGTGGTATTGTTGCATCCCTAGATTTAAGTATTACAGTCTACCATTCGATAGAGGGGGTGTTTACACAATTGATCTTGTTGACTTCAACTGGCCTAAGGCTGGTTCTCTTGTGGGAAAAAATGCTTTTGTGACTTATAGATGTGGGGTTACATTGCGTTGCAAGTTAACCAAACTATGCCCAGTTAAAGTGAACTAGACCAACAAGTGTGAACATGCCAATAATTAGGACCCTCCTTTTAGTGGTACTAAATCATGTACTATTGATAATACATGATTTAACATTTAAGTCATTTTTCAACAAATCCCAACTTTGTTTGAAGGTTGATTGAAAACATGACAACAGTGGCTTAGGTGTTGATTTCTACTCCTCCGACAGCAAATCATGCAAAGTGAGGCAGGTTTAATGGACACACAAAGCCAGTAGTGTCTCTGATGTCGCCTCTGATAGTACAATTCATTCATTCAGGTAATTGTCTTATGATTAAAGGCAGGTCATTAAAGTCTTATAAAATTCTTTAGTGTGCTGCCAAATCTATAACAATTCAATTCGAGCCGTTGGCTGTGCTAATACGCAAAAGGTGTGTCACCTTATTAAAAGCTATAACTTAAACAAAATGAGGCCAAAAGGACAGTCTCCATCTGAACTGAACCAGGATCAGACCGCAAACAACTTTTGAAAGCAGCTGTCCTCTTTAAATGAGATTTTACCCGTTTAAGAAACCTCACATTTTAAGGATTAATCATTGGAAATGGCACTAATATATATCTTTAGGGATGCACCAAAATAATATTGACTTATGGTGCGGAATAATTGGTGAATCAATAGGCTTTTTAAATTGATTTAATTAGACCAGGGCGACAGTAGCTCAGTTGGTAGAGCATTGGTCTTTGAGCCTGAAGGTCATGGGTTCGAGCCCACCGTAAGACCTACTTCACGACTCCCACTGATGACTGCTGTCGTTGTGTCCTTGGGCAAGACACTTAACCCCACTTTGCCTGAAGCCCCCACTGAAAGATCTCAACTCCTGTGGACTCACCACCTGCAGGAGGATCAGTGAGGGGCTGGTGCTCTGTGTACTGGGTACAGCTCTGACTGCCACCCCCCCGACCCAGAAATGGATTAAGGGGAAGAAAATGGATGGATGGATGGATGGATGGATAATTAGACCATTTACTGGCTGATATAAAGTTAGTTGTCCTGTAGTTACTTCAAGATTAAATACCTGTTAAATGGCACGATTAGACATATTTAGAAAGGAATTATATATATATATTAATTATCTTTACTCGTGTTGGTTTATATCAGTACATCCCTTATACCAGAATTTTTGTTTTTTCTTAGCGAATGCTGTTATTGTTGTTGAAATCCACAACTGCATCACATCGATCACCTCTGTCAATGTTTTTGACCCTTTGTGTCGGGCTGATGATGACTGATTTCCCCCATTTATAATTACTGTTTAATTTTATATTATTGTATTGGTTTTCTTTTGTTAAAAATCACCAAAGACTGCAGACGAAAATGATCTTTGTAGCTATAATCTGGGTTCAGATAGAACAGATCTGTCTTTTAGCTTAATGTTACTGTGCACTGTCCCTTTCAAATCAAGACTGAACTGAAAACTGAAAACTCAATCACTCTGACTTGCACCGCATAAGAAAAGTGACCATTAACAATTATTGAAACACTGAAAACCCAAATAAGTTATCATGATTAAAGCCGTTTATGGTGACAAAAATCTATTGTTCTTACAAAATCAAATGCTTAAAGCTTTGTCATGTCATGTATTTAATTCAAACTGTGGACGCACATTTGACACAAGACAAACTGTTATTAACAACTTGTATAAACCCAGCGACTTCAGGTTGACGATTAAACCGCTTTGCTGTGGTCGTCAGTTGGTGCTGGAAATGGAAATCATTCTTTATCGCACCATCATTGTTTTTTCAAATTTGGATTGTGAGGTTTTGTTCCTTAGCGGTGGGATGGTCGGCTCAGTCTGTAGATGCTGTAGTAGCAGAGACTTTATTTATCTGACCCAGAATCATAAAGAACAAGTGCAGATTGTATTGTGGTGAAATTTGCTTGTCTTGCATTATTAACAAAGTCTCTCCAAAAGGCACTCACGTAATGGAGGGCTCAGGGAAGATGGTGGTGATCGCAGTGGGTGTCAACTCCCAAACCGGGATCATCTTCACTCTACTCGGAGAAGCAGAGGAAGATGATGAAGAGGAGGAGAAGAAGAAGAAGGAGGAGAAGAAGAAATCCAAAAAAAGTAGGCTCATAGATCCTTCCTTATCTTCAAATATAAAAAATTGTGGCAGATTCAATTGAGATACAAAAAGAATATTGTACACCAGGCCGAGAGTGCAGAGTTTGAAGAATTTGGTCTCAAATGAATATAGTGGGGGAAATGTGTGAAATGTGGAATATTGAAAAATACAAAAACATGTCCCATATCAATAGTTTTTGAGTAATTCACAATCAAAGAGCCGGACATGTTTGATTAAAGAGTTTGGGTTACTTCATCATTTAGAAATTTTATTTAAAGATCCACTTTTGTCCGTCTTTTTTATTTTTATTTTAAGGAGCTAATTAGAGTAATTATTTGTTATAGGAAATCATTACTTTTGTTTCAAATAAACTTGTACTTACTTTTATGGTAGATTTTTTTGAACAGAATTCAATTACATGATTGAATCAAGACGGGACCAAAACCTTTTATAGTTGATTAATTAATCAACTATCAAAAGACTATTATATTAATTCTTATCTTATTAATCAGTAAAAAACAGATTTTTGTGGTGCTGAAAGTCGCTCTTTCTGCATTGGGAATAGCTTGCACCAGTTTTACAACATCACCACAACCGCACTCGGCCTCTGCGCACACTATATTTACCAGCACCACTCCTTTCTGCATTTAGGACACTTTTTATGTAAAGTCCTTTTTAGTTCTTAATTTGGAAAAGGCTCTGCTTCGCATTTAATTGTGCATTTATGATGTCTTTCTTTTTTATTAACAGACAAAAAACAAGACGGATCTGTAGAGAATCGTAAAAAAGGTAAGTTTTAATTGTGTGACTTTACAACACACCAAGACACAACTGGATCATGGACTTGATTCCAAGTCAAACTTCTACCTCGGATCGTCCAAAAGTTGTCTTAAATTAGATGGCATACAGTAGGTCCCATTTCGTTTTGTCGTCTTCATTCACGCTTTTCATGAATCACGCAGCTGCGTGAAAAATATTACATCTTATCGCCACAAGGTGGCAGGTTAAGTCCACTTTAGCTCTGCCAGCGACTTAGACGCTCAGGTATCACACTGCGTGCAAACCTGTCTAGCCCAAAGATTGTATGTTGGCCGAATGGTTAACATTGAAGGCTGGGACCTAGTGAACCCAGGTTCGATTCTTGGCTGAGGCAATTTTGGTTGCACATCTTTTGGTTGCTTGTGTGCAATTACGTAACTTTATCAGATTGTTATCTTCTTTCCTTGTCAAAAGGAAATGTGTAAAATTGGCTGTGTGTTCAAGCCGTGCATGTGAATGTATATGTGTTGCTATTGAATGCTTTTTCAAAGTAAGAGCATAACAGACCACATATACATATTTTGTACTAATGTTAATCTTTATAATTAAATTGCATTAACGTATATATGTGATGGGATCTGGGAAAACCCGTCGGATGTCACGCTGGCACGTTCCGAGTAAACAGTAAAAATAGGTCGATTGTCATTTTTTTGGCAAAATTGTTTTTTCATTAAACAATTATTATATAACATCTTGTCTTTAATGTCTGAAAAAATCTAGGTGAAATTCACTAGTGTTATACGTTAAATATTGTGATATGTTTTGATAAACCGAACGTTACGTTACATCCTCCGCTCTGGCCCCGGGAGCAGCTGCTGTGACCCCCGCTCTGACAGCTCAGTGAACGCACTGCCGTCTGGGCTCCGAGCGCGGACCATAGACACGCGAACAGAACCACAGACAGGACCATAGACACCCGAACAGAACCACAGACAGACATTTACATTTACATTTACATATACGCAGACAGAACCCAGACAGGCGGAGACACGCGAGACACGCGGATCATAGACACTTGGACAGAACCAGAGACACACGAAGCATAGACACTCGAGTCGGACAGGTCCATTTGTTTTATTTGTGTTTAAAGTTACCTAAGTTTCTCCTTGCATTAAAAATGCTTGGTGGTTGTGGATATTTAGACTGCGTGATTTGATAGAATAATACTGGCAATGTCTAATACATATCTAATTTTCAGTAAATTATAAAAAGAAAGAAAAAGAAGAGGAGGTCAAAATTCAATCCATTGAATATTGAAAGAATCAATACAGTGTTGTGTGTTTAATTGGTGCCAAAGTAACATCTTTTTAATCTTCTACAACATAGTGAATAAAACAAGTGTGCCATAACAGAGTAATTCAAAATGTACATGTTATATGACTGATGATTATGTTTGGAATGTCAATCTTTAAACCTGTTTTTCTCAGAATTCTGTTTCATAAAACCATGTATAATGTATAATACATCACAACTGTTGGTGCATTTTTCAGAACAATTAGTTCAAACTGCAAAACCTGGTGGATAACTTGCAAAAGTGCATCACCTTCTCAAAATGAAAAGTTTATTCCTCAAAAGCAAGTCTTCATGTCAATGAAATTGTCTGTGTCGTCAAAATTATAAGTCCTGACAACATTGAGTATGAACAACAGTCAAATGACTTAGTCATGTTTTCATTGTGACACTTTACTCTCTCTGCTTTTTTCAAAGCAAAAAATCAGATCTTGGTGAGCACTAAACACTGTACAGCTGAATACTACAGTAAAGTTACACACGACTGTATTTAGTGAGAGTAAAATACACATTTATATGTACTGTGTGTGTGTGTGTATGCATGTATGTATCGATGTATGTCTTTCACATATTTACTGCATTTGCTCTGAAGAAGATGACAAAGTCTGGGATCGCGTCTTAAATTCAGACAGAAGACATGTTTTATTGTCGATGGTAGAGACAGCACGAACAAAGCACACGATCACAGAAACAATAGAATGCAAGTGTATTATACAGAGCGGAGGCATGGAGACCTCCAATCAGCAGCTGCCACGGTGTGCTTGTAGCTTGGCCTTCAGATAGACAAAACAAGGGAAAAGTACTGGCTTCTGCACATTGATAGAATGATGAGTTTAACTTTAACAAAAGTTGCTTAAAAGTGTTATGAAATCTCACATTCCCCCCTCTGGTCATACATTCACGTGTGACCATCAGGATCGATAAACAGCAACATAACATCATAACTCAATACTTCAAAAACTCAAACTCGGTACTTCACTCGGTACCTCAAAAAACTCAGAACTCGGAATACTTCAAAAACTCCGAAAACTCATAAAACATGTTCAGATCTTTCATAAAACTTGTCAACAATCTTCAGTAAAATACCAAACTTCATCAGTCGATGGTGGTTCCAGATATTGCTTTGAAAACAGTCTCTCCCACTTCTCCGTGTTGATTTCTTCAGGCTGCATTTGTGTCAAGCCATGAATTCTTCTGTGACGTGTCTATCAATCACACGTTTCAGCTTCAGTGTCCAGATTCAGAAATCCAATTCAGTCCAAATTATGTCCAAATTCAGAAATCCAGATTGTTCCAAATCATGTCCAAATTGTGTAATCCAATTGTTCCAAATTATGTCCATGCAAAAGAGGACGCTGGTGTTGTCCATGTCTCAGCAGCTCACAGCCTGACTGGAATCAGGGGCTGTGCAGATCGTCCAAGGCCCTGTTTATACTGAGACGCTGCGCAGACGTTTCCAGGCTATTAACAGAAACGACCTGGCTCCTAATGCAAATTTCTCAGCGTTCACATGAGGTTGAAAAACGATGTAGTTCTAGCGCCCGGCCAGTAGTGGGCAGATAAACTTTACAACACGACACACGACCCCCAGCCCCGTGCCCAGCCCCCCTCTCGGCAGTATACTCACTTCCTGTGCCAGACCCTCAGAGAGTACCAACATCATTCTGCATTTTAACAGCAGCTGTGAAAATGGGAACTGAACCTAGAGCTTCGCGTGGTCTCGTTTGGACGAACGAAGGAGTAGAGTTATCCTCTGTCCCGCGCTGGAAGCCCACGTAGCTAGTTTGTGTGGGCGGCGCCATTATTGTTGATGATTGTTCTCCGCTACTGCGCATGTCCAAATTTACGTGCGGGGAGCAGCGTGGAGGCGGGGGTCAGAGCAGAGGGGGATTTCACACCTTTTCCCTCTCGCGGGTGTGAAAAAACTCCCTGCTGTGCAGCGTATCTGAGTTGTCCCACTCTGCAGGCTGGATCTGAACACTTACGTTTTCACCCCCCTGGAACACTGTCTTCGTATGAACGGTTGGTAGCAACCGACATCCTACTATACCGTTTTACTGCCACATTGTCTCCGTGTAAACTCAGCCCAAGTGTGCTGATCCAGATGCTACTCTCTTGCAGCTCTCCCTCCCCCGCACGAATAAACAAAGCCCACCCCAGGCCCCTGCTGTTATAAGTCATTACCTAAATTTGCAAATCAATACATGCAAATGTTGGCAGCCAACCTATCCTTCTTTTCAAAACAGGGGCCAATTTCGCTTGGGTTTGCTAGTGTTAAAACTAAGCAGACATTTGTGAGATTTCATAACACTTTGAAGCAACTTTTGTTAAAGTTAAACTCATCATTCTATCAATGTGCAGAAGCCAGTACTTTTCCCTTGTTGTGTCTATCTGAAGGCCAAGCTACAAGCACACTGTGGAAGCTGCTGATTGGAGGTCTCCATGCCTCCGCTCTGTATAATACACTTGCATTCTATTGTATCTGTGTTCGTGTTCGTGCTGTGTCTACCATCGACAATAAAACATGTCTTCTGTCTGAATTTAAGACGCAATCCCAGACATGTCACCTTCTTCAGGTGGTGGAAGAATGCGGGCCTTGTCTGTAACATCTAGAGAACAGAAGACTTTTTTTTTTTTTACACAAAAAGTGTTTTTTTTTTTTTAAGCCAAAACTGAGAAACCTCAAGAGAATGCATCTGGACCAGCACACTTGGACAATCTGCACAGCCCCTGATTCCAGTCAGGCCTGCTGTGAGCTGCTGAGACATGGACAACACCAGCGTCCTCTTTTGCATGGACATCATTTGGAAAAATTGGATTACACAATTTGGACATAATTTGGAACAATCTGGATTTCTGAATTTGGACATAATTTGGACTGAATTGGATTGCTGAATCTGGACACTGAAGCTGAAATGTGTGATTGAAAGACACATCACAGCTCATGATGAGAACCTTCTATTAAATCTGACTTGTGTGTGTATTATTTTGATCTGTACGTTTTTAAAATGTGAAGCGCTTTGTGATCCTGGACAGTCAAAGGCTCTATATAAATACACTTTACGCAACAGGGATGTGTGACCCATCTATTGCTGTGGCAGGCTCTGCGCTGCGTAATTACGCACGCCTATTTGTATTCCACATTCACATCTAAAGCAATGTGTTATTTCATTAGATTTGTGTAACCCTCACACAGACACACACCCCAATAACGCATCGATGGTATTGCTCACTCACAAATGTCTCACTGCCCTGTCCAGAGTGCGCAGCGAGTGCCGTGAGAGGTCGCGCCACATGTGCAGAAGTTTTGGCTCCAGAGTTTCTTTGTGAAATCTGGACCGCAAACGCTCTCTGAAGTGTACAGCGCTTCAATGCGCACTTCTACCCCGAGCCAGGCTGCGTCCAAGACGCTGCAGACGCTTCATTCAGAGCCACCGCTGCATAATATATATGAATTATTCATTCATTCAATCAATCTATATTTATTCACTTCTACAATTCAAGAGAGATTTTTCTAATGTATCAAAACATTTTAGCAAATTTGTTCAAAACGCAGCTGAATATATAGAGTATATTTATTTTTACATAAACATGAACAAACAAACGTCCCTTTTGAGGCTTCCAAACAGTCTTTTAGGCTGGCTTCCTGCTGACCTGTCACGAAGACGGGGCGTGAAACACGCGATTGCTGCATAATTCTAGGTGTGACGTTCATAAATATTTTTGTATTCAGTCGATTTATCAACACCCGCAGCTGCGTACGCTCAGATCTGTGCGGATCTCACATGTTCATAAATCCGACAGTGGATTTTGCGTAAATGGAATATACACCCAAAATGTACACCTTTTTCTACGCAAGTTTCATAAATGAGCTTGTGTGTATGTGCGCGCGTGAGTGCGTGTGCGTGCGTGCGTGTGTGCGTTTGAGCCATATTCTTTGAAACCCCAATTCCAGTTAGCCTTTGTAGTTTGCAAGCGAATTTGGCCTACTTACTAATCTGCAGGCCTACCCAAAATTGCAAACCTGGCGCCGCTACTGGTAGGTACATTAGGGCCTCACAGCAGAGGCCTAAAGCAGGGGCCTCATTACTTTAATACTTACAGTCTGTGGTAAATACACGGGCTACAGGTGTTACACGTGCTTAGACTATATTAATATTGTATGTGTAACATTCAAAATAGATTGAGTGAATATGCCCTTTTCCTCATTTAGTGGTTTGCGGAGGAGAGAGCAGCGAGAGAAGTTTGGCAGGGGAGGAGCCGTGTGGAGTTAAAATAAATGAATTACTGCTTGCTAAATTATTTGAAAGCATCTTCATTATGATTGTTATATTTATGTATTTATTATAAATGTTAGAGATGCCAGAGAAAAGGCGTCTGCTTTTTTTCTGAGTGGGAGGAGACACCAGCGGAGCTGTTTGAGTCAGATAACGTTCAGCGTTATATTACCAATAGTTTCTCTTTCCATAACGATATTCTCTCTTTTTGGAAAGATCACCAACGTGATGCAAAAGTTTACGTTATATGCAGTAGTTTTAATGTCTGCGGGTTATTCCAGAGACTGGCCTGCTACAAGGAGTTGCCCGTTTTAACCAGATTGTCGATGTGCGCGGGGCAGAAACTCACAGGCGACGGATATAATCAGTCCGATGTACAGTACGCTAGGCTTAAAGCCACAGATAGTTGTCCGGTGAAGAGAGAAGAAAGGGCGATGAGACGGCAATGTAACCCCGCTCACAAGTGCCACCTGGTGGTTGTTTTGGTCATTGCAGCGTCACTGGGGGGAAGGAAAATAAAAGACTCGTGAATCACACGTGAGTCTCGTGTGATTCACGCGTGAAAGGCGACAAAACTAAATGGGACCTACTGTACAGTCTCCAAATAGTGTTGGCTGCAGCCATTTTGTAAAACCTTTCGTGAAACCACAAATAATATCTATGTAATGCCATTTATGCAGCTAGTTCTTAGCTCTCAAATCTGTTTGTTTCAATTACTAGCTTTCACATTTATTTTTGGCCTCTGTCACATCTTTAGCTATTTAGAGCAGCTGTCTTAGTAGAGATGCCCAAACACTTCCTCCAGCACATCTGGGAAATACCGGCTTAGTTCCTCTAAAGTGTCCTGCACCGTTGTCTCTTCCGGGTGGGATATGCCCGAAACACCTCCTCAGGAAAGCATCCAGGAGGCATCTGAATGCCCCAGCCACTTCATCTGGTTCCTCTCAACGTAGAGAAGTAGCGGCTCCACTCAGAGCTCTTAGGGTGAAAAGCTCAGTCACAAGTTATCTCCAAAGGAGCACCCAGCCACTCTGCGGAGGAAATTCATTTAGACCATTTGTATCCGCGATCTCGTTCTTTCGGTCATTACCCAAAGCTCATGACCATGGGTGAGTGAGGGAACGTGGATCTGGTAAATCAAGAACTTTGCCTTTTGACTGAGCTCCCTCTTCACCACAACGGTCCGATGCTGCGGCCGCATCACTCCACATGCTGCACCGATCCTGTCTCTGTCAATCTCACGCTCCGTATTTGAACTCCTCCACTTGTGGAGAGGGCAAGGCAAGCACCATGGGCTGATTTGGAGGTCCTGATCTTCATCTGCCGACTGACATGTTGATGGTCCTGATTTGTTGTAGCCAACAGGACAAATAGTCTGCAAACCACAGAGATGAAATCCAAGTCTCCAAACCAGACTCCTTCTGGATCCTGACCAACATCTCAAGAAAATTATGAAAATTCAAACAACTCTCCTCTCTAGTTTTGCCCAAAGAAAAAAAACCTTTTCCAGAGACAAGTCCTTCTTTTCCATTTAACATTTGTATAAGCCAAATTGTTCACCATACTTCTCATTGAAGGATGACTTGACAGTGGCTGAAAGACATCCATGCTCAGCCATCCTCAAAATTCATAGTCATTTCATTTCATTAGTCACTAGCACTATTGGAGCACACGGATATTTCTGCTGCTTTCACATCTACATATTTCCCAAATGGATTGCTCCTAATTTAATAGTGCCGTTATAGGTTAATGCCTCATTGAAATAATTGGCTGCGGTCTTTTGCCGCCATTATGAAGCGGGACACGTTTTTTTGACCCCGTGACGTGTCGTGCAGAACTGGCTGCTTCCATCCTCTACCTCGGGCCTCTCTCCTCTTTTGTCGGCCATTTCTGGCACATTCCGCGTCCAGCAGCAGGTGCCTTAGAATCCAGTTATAGCGATTAGCGGCTAAGAGATTAAAGCCACGCAACAATTCTGGGTCCTGAGCATCTGCTTTGCCACCCCCCCTCTACGCTGCTGCCCAGAGGCGCATGCTATTGCATTTCTATTGATTACTGATCCTATGGTGATGTGATGCCATGCACTGTTTACACTGTATCAACTGCACCACAGTGCAAAACGGGTGTTGGCTTTATTGAAATTTGATACAGTATTGATTATCCAGAGAAATATAGCTACTGTGCATACAGTTTGAGCTTTCACTTTAGGGCTGCAATATTTAGGAGACCAAACGGAGTAATCAAATAGTCAACCAATTTTAATCAATTTTAATTGGATCACATAGACCAGCCATTCCCAAACTCAGTAACACCGAGGCCCACTTAAAAATCTGATGGGTCTGCGTGGCCCCCCAAAATAATAACCAAGAAGACAACATTAAGAATAGGCTCTTCTGGTTATTTTATTTTGGGGAAATAGCCTCTGCAAACATTGTAATACAAAAATGATTACAGTGGATTATTCAAGTCAAATAATGAACACAAATATTTTAATATTACAAACAAAACATTATACATTTAACATTAAATAATAATATTATTATTATTATTTTTTTTATGACCTCCCGCGGCCCCCCTGCAGTACCCTCTTTGGGAGACACTGACATAGACTATAAAACAGAGGACCGAAATTGTCAACCTGTCAAAGTTGGTGTAAATCAGGCAATACTAGATATCCCCCAGTTATTTTACCCAAAAATGCAATCATTTGAAAGTGAAATTAGGTCAAGTAACACAATAAACTGAAACTCAAATTACCAACACTGCAATGGATTTATGTTTTCAATTATCAAATGTTACTGCCTTAAATGTTAATCAGCAGTGGGGGCAGCGAGTTAGTTTTAGAAGCTTAAGAACCCCATGGGTTTGTGTTCGGCATATAGTGTAACCTGCTGGTGAGCTCTGCTCCAGTTGTGTTGGGATTGTGGCTGCTGGCTACCTGGCTCCGTTCCCTGGTGCATATTCTCCGCTGCAGCCAGAAAGCGGCCGTAATCCTTTAGACTGAGATTACACAGGCAAAGTGCATATCCAGCCACCACCGACAGCAGTTGCAGCAGCCTTGTACTACTAGATGTATTTAAACCCAAACAATGGCATTATGTAGGATGGACGCAAACATCCAATATTACTGGGAATACCCATACTACTCTGCGAGCTGGAATTAATTCAAACTTCTCAAAAGCCTGTATATTCATGCTCAAATGTTTGCATGTATTTGGGGACAATCGCAGAACAGGGTGGGGACTGAAAGATGACAATGAAACACTATTGGACAGAAGCTTGTACTATGCTTACAGATCATGCAGATGGCAGCAGAACTGAAGCCATCTTCCATCATGATAAACACAAACTTTTTGTTTTTCTCTACGTTCCATTATCGGGTTGAATTTATGATGGTTGCAAACCAATCATAAAATAAAATCCCAGCCCCCCATTGTGAAATGATGATTTAGTATTTCGGTGTTTAATCTCCCACCCACTCCTCCTGTAGTCCAACTGAATGAGGTGATAGTGTGAGAATTTGTGCATTGGTAATTGCATTGTAAAATCAGCAGGGGCCAAGACAGGAGTAGAGAATATTATATTGAGGCAGATTGGATTTGTCAGGTTTGGCCCATGGCACCTAAATGTGTTCTTTTAATTTGTGTGCGCTTAATTACTGTAAAACGTGACAAATTAAAATCTCATTTATACAAACAGGTTGAGAATAGAATGGGCACAATGGAAGATTGTGATAATTTGCTCGCTGCACTGGCTCGAATTCAGTCAGCCTGGCCTCGTCATAGATTCATCTACCCTTTTATTCCCTATTCTTCTATTTTTACTGTAGCAAAAGCACAGGATGGCGCAGCTATGGAGATGCAGCCTTTGAACAGTGATGAAGGAGCCGATGCAGAAGAAAAGAAGAAAGCCAACCTTCCAAAGAAAGAAAAGTCTGTTCTCCAGGGCAAACTGACCAAACTGGCTGTTCAGATCGGAAAAGCAGGTGAGTCATGACTGCTGATTATGCTTCACACCTGCTGGGTACAGATGCATACTGATACATGCTTGCAATACCGTATTACAATGGAAAATCAAAGGGCTGCTTTTTTTTTTATATCAATTCCCCCCTTTCTGCTCATGGAATGTTTTGAAGTCTGTTTATAGTCTGGATTAGGCCTGTCACAATAGCACATTTTGCTTCAGAAAGACATTGTAACTGTTTGAGCAGAGAGAAAGTAGTTTCAATATTATCACAATATTGCAGGATTAATCCAGCAAAGTTATTTTTAAATTGTTCGATTTCACTAAAAGGCGGAGAAGCCCTCTACATCTAGAGTTTGGGCTAGGGTTAGCCTAAGACTTGATGTAAAAAATCCAGAAGAAAAAAAACAAATTTCAAAAGGTATCATTCTTTCCTATCAATCATGGAACGATAAATCAATACAGAATTTTTTGTGATTCACAATAATTACTATATCGATTACCATCATAAGGACGAAAATATACAGTCCATGGTCAATGCCATGGACTGTATATTATAGTATATACATGGAAGAGATCCAGGATTGACAGTTGGCTGATCTCAATGTGGAGGATAATTGGTTCTACTTTGAACTACTTCCATGTAACCCAGCCTGTCTTTGGATATGAGTGGTTAAAATGTGTTTCCCCACAATCTTGTCCTTACATAGACATTACCCAAAGCTCAAGACCACAGGTGAGGGTTGGACAGTAGACTTCTTTCCCTGTTGACTCTATTTTGTCATCACTACAAATTGTCTGAAACAGAGACAGGACCATCCCCTGCTTGTTGAAAATTTGTACCTGTCTTTCCGTAACCTGTGCACGCGATAAATACGCTGATGCAAGAAACGGAGCTGGATTATAGGAGCCTCAGGAAGTGTTCATGTCTCCCCCGTGTCTCCTCCTGAAGCACTGATGTAAAACTCACTAAATTAAAGCTGGGGTACCTACATTTCCCCTTGCATTAACAATGCATGTAGGTTACAGGATTGGGTTTGATAAATTAAGTGATGCAACCCGATGCATTTAATTTGACAAGCTGCCTGTAACGCTGAAGTTGTTTAAAGTGAGACTGGGAGACTGGTGTGCTCCTAGTCAGGGTCACAGCAAGTTGTTTCAGAGAGTTATACCACAAAGCTTTCTTGGGCCAAAGCGCATCCAATTTTATTTAAAGTATGTCTATTATTGTTTATATTATTTAAAGTGTTGGTTGCTTGAAAAAGTTCCCATTTTACCTTGAAAGTGCTTGAATTTCACACTTCAAAAGCTGTTCAACCCCTGTATTTAAGATAGGCTCTATTATCAAATTGAGTGTATCTTTAAAGAGCCTAAAGCCTAGTGTATACTCGCGCGGCGCGGAGCTTACGGAGGTGACGTGACGTCACTTGCGCAACGCGTTGGTCACCGCAAGGCCCTTACGTTGCCTGCCGCGCAGCATCAACATTTTCTAACTACGTAAGGGTCGCCGCAAGGAAGCTTCGCTGTGATTGGTCCGTGTGTGTGTATTGGAAGGAAGCATGAAGCGGCTGCAGCAGGGACATGGACGAGGCATTATGGAGCAGAGAGATTTGTGCTTCGAAGGAAACGAAGGAAAAGTAGTTTGGGCTCAGAGCCTGATATATGCAGAGACTGTGGACTAGAGTTCTGTTGCATATCTAACATATATATATAATTGTGTCTTTATTCACAACATCAGTTAAATGAGGTAAGAAATAAAGAGTCCATAGAACTATCACATAAACCTACAGTAGAAACACATGTAATGATCTCAAACAGCTCAGTTTGTTCATGTTTTTGTTTTGAAGAGGAGAAAGTAGCAGCGTTATGAGAGCGCTTTGGTATCTCAAGCAACTCCTGTGAGATCGCCTTCAGGTGGTTGGTTGTGGGATTACAACATTCTCCTCAAAATAAAAGGAGTATGAATTAAATTGTGCTTGCGAAGGTCCACCGCAACCGCTAACGTAAGCAGCGCCGCGCAAGTATGCACTAGGCTTAACTGGAATTGGGTCTAAAATACAAGTTTAGGTTTTAGAGATATGATCTTGATGATGATTGATTTGCCTGATATGATTTTGTTTGCCTCTCAAGCAATGAACTCTTCCAAGCCCTACTGAGAAGCCTGTTCATCATTAGTATTGTGGGTGGTTTCCTTTAGTTTACCACGGATATATGTAATTCTATTATTAAAGAATTAAAGAAAGTCGACACTGCAAAGAGAGATTGGTTTTAGGCTTGATTTTGCGATGACAGTTTGTTAGTTGTTAGTTGGGGGGCGACAGTAGCTCAGTTGGTAGAGCATTGGCCTTAAGCCCAGAAGGTCGTGGGTTCAATTCCCACCTCTGCACCTTCTCCACCGACTCCCACTGATGACTGCTGTCGTTGTGTCCTTGGGCAAGACACTTAACCCCACTTTGCCCAAAGCCCCCACTGAAAGATCAAGGCTATGCTCACACTCAGAGAGCAGCTGTCCTCCTGTGGACTCACCACCTGCAGAGGGTCAGTGAGGGGCTGGTGCTATGAGACTTGGGTGGCATCTCTGACTGCCACCCCCCTGACCCAGAAATGGATTAAAGGGAAGAAGATGGATGGATGGATGGATGGAGTTTGTTAGTTTAGGGACTGTGCTTAACAGAAATCTACTGTTGTTTTCATTTCTATATATATATATCTATTAACGTTGAGTAGTATTGAGTTTGGGCCCTATAAAGGGCATTCTTGTAGTTTTGGAAACTTGTTCTTTTGGAAATGCTTCGAGTGGGATTGGCGACATAGCCTCTACAGCTGATTTTCTTGCGTATGCTCCAGGTTTGGTCATGTCCGCCATTACGGTCATCATACTTGTGGTGCTGTTTGCCGTGGACACTTTCTGGATACAAAACCTGCCCTGGGTCAAGGAATGCACGCCCATCTACATCCAGTTCTTTGTCAAGTTCTTCATCATCGGTGTCACAGTCTTGGTGGTGGCTGTGCCGGAGGGATTACCGCTGGCTGTGACCATCTCCCTGGCATACTCTGTGAAGGTAAGTGCAGCAGTGCGTTGACCTGTGCCCCTACTCCACCAGCTTACCCTTAAACCTATCAATGGAGTCTGGAGCCTGTTAAGACGGAGCACTGAATCAACCCTGTAAAGCCGTAATCTTCCTACGCTCCAGCTGCCAGCCAAACAAAGGTCTTTACTAATTATAAGGTGATTGAAGGATGTTGCCTAAACACTTCATTCAAAATCTTGGTTTTACAAATTCGTGTTCAAAAATGTAACTCCACTCCTTCTGTCTAAAAGCTCTCTCTCGTCTTAGTCACAAAATAGTACGAGTGTGATATCATAGTTGTACAATGACGTAAGAACAGTTTTCAATTCAGTTTTCCAATTTCAGTTGAAATTATATTTTCTCCTAAATATATTCTTTCACATTCTCAATAATTGGCAAAGGAAATAGTCTCGTTGTCATGTTTTATGGAAGGAATAAATGACAATGATATATATTAGCAATAAAATGCATATAATTCAAATGTTTAAGAGCCAAAAACAAACAAAGTAACAGGCTCCACCAAAAAAATGAGAATACTTAATTGTGTTTTTGTGAACAGAAAATGATGAAGGACAACAACCTGGTTCGACATTTGGACGCCTGTGAGACCATGGGCAACGCCACGGCCATCTGCTCCGATAAAACAGGCACACTCACCATGAATCGCATGACTGTGGTTCAGGCCTATGTGGCAGAAAAGCACTACAGGAAAGTCCCGGAGCCTGAAAGCATCCCTTCTGCCACTTTAGACATTCTCATTCTGGGCATTGCTGTCAACTGCGCCTACACCACTAAAATCATGGTGAGAGAAACCTCATGCAATAACTGCTTTTCAAATTCTCCTGCTGCTCTTTATCATGTCTCTTTGTCTCTAGTCTCCTGAAAAAGAAGGAGGCTTGCCACGACAGGTTGGCAACAAAACCGAATGTGCCTTGCTCGGCTTCGCCAAGGACCTGAAGCGAGACTACCAGGTCATCCGTAACGAGATCCCAGAAGAGAAACTGTACAAAGTCTACACATTTAACTCTGTGCGCAAATCCATGAGCACAGTGCTGAAGATGGCTGACGGCAGCTACCGCATGTTCAGCAAAGGGGCCTCCGAAATCCTCCTGAGAAAGTAAGTCTTAGTTTTGATGAAATGAGACAGCTGTAGTTTTGAAAAGAGGTTATACAAATGATCGATCCCATCACATACAAAACATATACGGAGTAAGTTCAATGGCTACTCTCAATTCGATTGGATTTTCTAACCGGTCTGATATGGTTTTGTTGCCTTTTATTTGTCCAAATATAAATATTTCTAATATAATTGCAGCCCTTTCTTGTGCGCTCAAATTAATTACTGCCCATTATGTCATTATGAACTGGTTTACATGGATGCGTGGACCAGCTCAACCACACCAGCACCCTCCTACAGACTGGTTTTTCAGATCAGAAAGCTAGCTCTGCTGAGCAAAGATCCAACTTTATGCAGCCGAATGAACACGTAAAGTCAATATGAGCTAAATAAAAGCAGCTATAGTGCATCAGCTGTCCTTACCTCAGAATGTTTGGAATTAATGATATGTAGTTGCATAACTGTAATTGTTTTCTGTATTCACTCTAATTCCATTAACTGCTCAACTTTTTGGCAGATGCATTCCAGTCAATGTCTTTTAGTGAGAAAAACAGCACACACTTTAAGATGTTATGAAGTATCTTTACTTCCCTATACTGTGTGGAGGGGTCATTTTAAATGTTATGACTGGTGACTACTTAACGATGTGTTTAATAGCTTAAGACCTTAAGACGTCCAACTGCATCCCACTTGAACACTTAACTTTCCGACTTAAACCAGGCACTGAGAAAATGAGCCTGTAACAACTCCTAAGCCTCTTAACTGGCAGCTTTTGTACCCACCCAGAGCTTAGTGAAACCTTCCTGCAGAAGCCCACCCTCACAGTGCATGGACTTTTCCCTTGTGTTTGGCTCAGGTGTTATAAAATCCTGACCGCCAACGGTGAGCAGAAGGTGTTCCGGCCGCGTGACCGTGACGATTTGGTGAAAAAGGTAATCGAACCTATGGCATCGGAAGGGCTGAGGACCATCTGCCTGGCCTACAGAGACTTCCCTGTGTCAGACGGAGAGCCAGACTGGGAATGCGAGAATGACATCCTCTCCGGACTCACCTGCCTCTGTGTGGTGGGCATTGAAGACCCTGTGAGACCTGAGGTGAGGGCTTTCTCACTGTGTGTTCTGAAGGCTTGTTCATGATGGCTGCCAGGTCTATCACGCCACTTAATTTCTACGTTTCTCAAATGTTGATATTAACACCAGTGACAATGCATTTGAGAATGTTTTTTTGGTAACTCTTTATATTAAGGTGTGCTTGTTAAGTATTAATAAGGTATTAATAGACATTAGCAACATGCTTATAGATTGCTTATATGTACTTATAAACATATTAATAAGCTGCTCATTTCACTATTCTCTAAATGATGTTGTTCTAGTTATATGCTTTTAAGCATTTAATAAGTAATTAGTAAGATACTTATTAAAGGAGGAATATGTTTATGAATATATGAATAAGCTGCTTATTAAACTATTATCGATACCATGTTAATAGGCCACTAACAATATGCCTATAAAGATATTAATAAGCTGCTTATTAATAGGTAATAGTGGTAATAGGCCACTAAAATATGCGTTAATAAACTGCTTATTACACTATTTTGCAGTTCCCTAATCTAAAGCGAGGAGCATTTTTGTTAATGCAGAAAAAAAAACAACAATGATCTAAGATGTTTTTATTTATTCAAACAGCAACAATTAAAGTCTAAATGAAAAAAAATATCAAAATTAAGTTTGTGCCAAAAGTTTGTTAGTAACTTCAAGGAGCCATGATGCCCCTACTCATGCTCCGACCTGCTCTGTTAATGAATTTGGCTTTGGCAAAACAGTGAATCAACTGACTTCACGAGCCTGAGAGATCAGCGGAACTCGCCTATTTTTGAGAGCGAGAGTTAGAGCGGGAGTAAGAGCGGGAGCCAGAAGAGTAGAGTTTGTGGCCGTAAAATGTGGATTTAAAGGACAACTCACCCTCAAATCCACTTTTTTTGTGTGCTGATAAACGGTATAAATGAGTGTCCAATAGTGTTGTCTACATATCCTGGTCATAATTTTGTCACTTTGGTGCAAATTAGTTGAAAGTTAAACTTTCTGCCTAAAACATCTGTGAGGCGCCATCTGCTGGCGACCTGTATTACTACATTTGAATTTTGAATCTGGCGCCTGAGACCTGACGTCAGCAGCCCCCCGCCCAGAGCTATATAAACGGCCCAGTCTCGTTCACGCCCCCTTTAGTCCTCCAGGCTACGCCCATTCAGAGGAAGATTTGAACAGGAAATGTGAGTGACGTAAGCTCCGAGGAGCGGGGGTGAGAACCACTTTAAAGAAAACTGAAGGATTTAAGAAGAAAAAAAGTTCAGGATGACAAGGGACACTAAAATCCCCAGAAAATCCGACCTTTATGAAAGCTGTGGGTTCTCTGTCAGGTTCTCTGTCAGCTGAGGTCGAGCTGTTTTAATTTACATTGAGTTCTATGGGACTTTTTCTGGGTAGCCCTCGTGAATTTAGTCTGCAGTACCACAGCGCCCCCTGTGCCCATGGGTGGGACAGCTATACGCTAGGAATACACTATCCAGTTATTATTATAGTTCCATGGTTGTGCCACAGGTGCGTTGTATACATGGATCTATTATAATAACTTGATAGGGTATTACTAGCTTGTAGCTCGGGAGATTCTCGTGGTACTGCAAACTAAATTCACGTGGGCTACCCAGAAATTGTCCCCATAGAACTCAATGTAAACTAAAACAGCTCGACCTCAGCTGACAGAGAACCTACAGCTTTCATAAAGGTCGGATTTTGTGGGGCTTTTAGTGTCCCTTGTCATCCTGAACTTTTTTTCTTCTTAAATCCTTCAGTTTTCTTTAAATCCACATTTTACTGGCACAAACTCTACTCGTCTGGCTCTTACTCCCGCTCTAACTCCCGCTCTGATCAGCAGCTCTGATTGGTCAGAGCGCGGCCCCTATGTGCATGTGCATGACAGCCACGCACGCGTATTTGGCGCAAAGCATCATGGGAGCTCGTCAACTGCGCAGAACCGGTAGGACCAGACAATGCCCAAAAATAGGGGTGTGACGATACTTTCTCCCGCGATTCGATTATCGATATGCATTTGCCAAGTATCAATATCAATTTTGAAAAAAAAAAAAATGTTTTTTTTTTCTCCTTTTTTTAGTTTTTATTGGTATCAATACTTAATATATGGCTACATTACGCATCTCCATTCCATTTATCATGACATAAAGAGTATTTTTTATTTTATTTTTTGCCATAAATTGGCATATCGTATATTTCTGACCAATATATCAATAATCGTCATATTGTGATAAAATCGTTATTGTAATCTTTATCGTGAGCTTTGTATCGTGTATCGTATCGTATCGTGAGGTACCCTTAGGTTCCCACCTCTGTCCGCTAATCTCTCAGGCTCGTGAAGTCAGTTGATTCACTGTTTTGCCAAAGCCAAATTCATTAACAGAGCAGGTCGGAGCATGAGTGGGTTCATCATGGCTCCTTGAAGTTACTAACAAACTTTTGGCACAAACTTAATTTTGATATTTTTTTTCATTTAGACTTTAATTGTTGCTGTTTGAATAAATAAAAACATCTTAGATCATTGTTGTGTTTTTTTCTGCATTAACAAAAATGCTCCTCGCTTTAGATTAGGGTACTGCAAAATAGTGTAATAAGCAATTTATTAACGCATATTTTTAGTGGCCTATTACCACTATTGCCTATTAATAAGCAGCGTATTAATATCTTTATAGGCATATTGTTAATGGCCTATTAACATGGTATCGATAATAGTTTAATAAGCAGCTTATTCATATATTTATAAACATATTCCTCCTTTAATAAGTATCTTACTAATTACTTATTAAATGCTTAAAAGCATATAACTAGAACAACATCATTTAGAGAATAGTGAAATGAGCAGCTTATTAATATGTTTATAAGTACATATAAGCAATCTATAAGCATGTTGCTAATGTCTATTAATACCTTATTAATACTTAACAAGCACACCTTAATATAAAGCATTACCGTTTTTTTTTTTTTTTTTTAAGTTGTCAGATAAGCAAGGATGATGCAAAGTTTTGTTCATGTTAAAATAGGCGATCAATAAAAACTTGTAAAACTTAAATTGAAGGTTGAGTCACTTCATTGCTGTAATAGTAGCACATACTGTTTAGGTCCCAGACGCCATAAAGAAGTGTCAGCGTGCAGGCATCACTGTGCGGATGGTGACGGGAGACAACATAAACACAGCACGGGCAATTGCCACCAAATGTGGCATTCTGCTGCCAGGAGACGACTTCCTGTGTATCGAGGGCAAAGAGTTCAACCGCAGAATACGCAACGAGAAAGGAGAGGTAGGAGCCAAGAACAAATACATCAATTCGTTTTTGTCTTTTTAAATACATTTGTTAAAATTGTTAATATTTATTTTTTCTGACAAACAAATTCTTTGAAATCAACAATATTTGAATGTTGGGAGGGCCCTTAGTGGGGCCTGAGGGTCTGATTTCTCCCCCAATACGAGTTTGTAATTTTGAAAAAGCCATGATTTATTTCTAAATGTCAGAACAAACCAACACTGAAACCTTTGAAACATTGCTTTGGGTTGACTGGAATTTGTTTCAGGCACCCTCAAATATGCTTTCCTTTCAAAGTCATAAGATTTGTTGTTTTGAAATACCTTTTAAAACAACATTAAAATAACATTACTTCGCCACTAGTTGATAATCTGAAAGTTTTTATTTCATTTTTATTATAGCACAGCGCTGATTAGTCCATGGAACCATGCATTCATACATTAAAGATAGATGTTTATTGAGCTCATAATGATGTACTTATATTGTGCAGATAAAGCCTCATTTTTTTGTCATGATAACATTAAATCTGTAAATCACTCAATGAAATATTTATTTGAATAATCACTAATGTTTTGTCTTCTATATTCTGGATGTCTAGATCGAACAGGAACGCATAGACAAAATCTGGCCTAAGCTACGAGTTCTGGCGCGCTCTTCACCCACAGATAAACACACTTTAGTTAAAGGTATGTCCTTCCTCCCACAATATAACATGAGAAACATGAGGCTACTGTCACCTAACATCACGGGCTGTACTTTTCAGGTATTATTGACAGCACAGTGTTAGAAAAGCGACAAGTGGTGGCTGTGACCGGTGACGGGACAAACGACGGCCCTGCCCTGAAGAAAGCTGATGTCGGTTTTGCAATGGTGAGTTTTTAGGATGTTACAACACAAAGAACACATTTTTTTTTTAAATGGCGATGAGAATCACCATGTTGTTTAACTTAGATAGATAGGAAAGGCCCATAAATCAAGTTCAGGATATCAAAATGTCAAATGTTCTGAAACATTTGACTCTTAAAACACACATATAACAACATGGAGCCATCAACTTTGACATAAAAATTCGATATTCGAATAATATTGGAATATATATATATATATATAATATATATATTAGGGCTGTCCAAAATAGCGCGTTATTAACGCGTTAACGCAAATCAATATTAACGCCGTCATTTTTTTTATCGCGCGATAAAAAAAAAAAAAAAGATTTTTTTTTTTTTTTTTTTTTTTTTACTTTTTATTGCAGACCAACACATAGAAACAAAGAAAAGGACTAGTTCAGATACATTGTAGACAGAGATTACAAACAATATGTAGTTGGAGATACAGGGGGCCAAAGAAGAAACCCAGAAGGGCACATAGGAGGGGGGGGGGACATGAAGTGGGAGATGGGGGGAGGGGTTAATAAAAAAGGCAATACAAGCAAACAGTATACAGTCATAGATATACCGAAGGTAAACAGAGAAACAGCATAGAGCAGTGTCTCCCAAAGTGGGGTCCGCGGCCCCCTGGTGGGCCGCGAGGGTACTGCAGGGGGGCCGCGGGAGGTCATAAAAAAAATAAAAAAATAATATAATTATTTAATGTTAAATTTATAATGTTTTGTTTGTAATATTAAAATATTTGTGTTCATTATTTGACTTGAATAAGCCACTGTAATCATTTTTGTATTACAATGTTTGTAGCAGAGGCTATTTCCCCAAAATAAAATAACCAGAAGAGCCTATTCTTAATGTTGTCTTCTTGGTTATTATTTTGGGGGGCCACGCAGACCCATCAGATTTTTAAGGGGGCCTCGGTGTTACTGAGTTTGGGAATGGCTGGCATAGAGTATTTACATGAACAAATTTACAAAATATTTACAGATTGTTTATCATCATCATAATGACACCATGATGTTTCTATACAGTCTATGGTCTATACCCACACATACACACACACACCCACACACACACATTGAAGGGGCTTTTTGTTACCAATTATTTATTTTGTCATCCATTTATTGATGATTTTGCATCAAATGTTAGTGTGTAATATAACACTACACATTGTTTTCAATAAAAAAAGCAATTGCACACAGCACGCAAATGTGTGACTAATTTGCGATTAATCGCGAGTTAACTATGAAATTCATGCGATTAATCGCGATTAAATATTTTAATCGTTGGACAGCACTATATATATATATATATATATATATATATATATATATATATATATATATATAATATAATATATATATATATATATATATATATATTATATATATATATATAATTTGAATGGATATTAGACAGCCCTTCATATTCTAAATGTATTTAATGACTGCAAATAAAATGGTTAGCTCCCAAAGGTTTCGCCTGACGTGGCTAGGTGGGTAACAGCTAAGCTAGCTAGTTCAAAAACTCTCTGGAACTACATGAAAACTGAACAAAGAATTCTGAACATCAGCGGTGAGTTACCCATTTATATACTGAACCTAAATCCATCATCAGATCCTCTTCAAAGGTGTCCTAAAAGGTTCGTTTCATGTTAATGGTTACTTCCGGGTTTACCGCGATCGCTTTTTGTCACATTAAAACAGTATATTTGTCATGAAAACTTTAACAGATAATTCTGAAAACCTCCGTCCACGTGTGTTAAGGATGTACTGTATATGTATAATGTATTCTCTGATTAACATTTAAAGGTGTTGATTGATTGATTGATTGGTATTTGTTTATTGAGCGTGGCTAGCTCCGCTAGCTTCTCTGCACAGACAGAAGTAGTGACAGGCGCTGAAAGCTCGTTGTACTTGCGGAGTAATGTTAGCATTTTAGTGAGTTGCTAAAGGGCAGCAGTCATTATTGTTTTGAGAGTTCTGTTATCAAGAAAAAATTATTGGTAGAACGTTTTGAAATTAAATTAAAATCAATAGAGCGTTCTACTGCTGCTGTGAGGAGCTGTATAATAAATTATGATTAAATATTCAAATATATTCGAATGTTTAAATCAACAAACAAATAAACTTCGAATATGATTTTTGTGCAAAAGTCAAAGCCCTAATCAACATCTTGCCTCAAATTGCATTAAAAGTGACATTTGTGTCTTAATTTGTTCGTTAAGTTCGTTAATTTAAACTTTTTTTTTAAATTCACAGACGTTATGTCCGTCATCTTTGATTGCTTTTGCTGTTGAGTGAGACACGCTTGAGAAGGCAGTGCAAACCCAACGTTACACCGGCAAACCTGATTGGCCGATTATTTTTGGATCTCCTGAAGGAGTTTGCATTGCCGTCGATCCCAGACTCTTGTGTTGAGCCAAACGCTTCTAACTACAAGGGTCTGGCGAGAGTCAGGCTAATATTGCCCACCCCTAGTTTTAAAATAAAATAAGAGCATAATAGTTTTGTCTATCTCCTTTTCTGTCTTCAGGGCATTGCGGGCACAGACGTAGCCAAAGAAGCCTCAGACATCATCCTTACAGACGATAACTTCAGCAGCATCGTGAAGGCCGTCATGTGGGGTCGAAATGTTTACGACTCCATCTCCAAATTCCTCCAGTTCCAGCTGACTGTCAACGTGGTGGCCGTGATAGTGGCCTTCAGTGGAGCATGCATCACGCAGGTCAGGAGCAACACATCCACTCGTTATTATTGTTATTTTTTTAATTTATTTTTATATCTTCTTGCTCTGTACTATAGTTAGTACCAGTGTTATTTATTATGTCAATTCATTTGTTAATTGTGATCGAGACTACATCGGGAGGGGCTGGTGACGGTTGTCACACACGTGCAGCAGCAACAACGAAAATACTAAAATTTACAGAAATGTAAACTATTCTTTGCACCTTCATAAGAAAGGCACAAATCTTCAATGTTGTGACATGAGAAATGAATGAATATTTCCATTCAATCATCTTTCCATGTTCTTCCCCTTAGTCCATTTTCTGGGTTGGGGGGTGGCCAGAATTGCCACCCAGTACACCGAGCATCAGCCCCTCACTGATCCTTCTGCAGGTGGTGAGTCCACAAGAGGATGGCCACACTATTGCATAACCTTTTAGTAGGGCTTCAGGTAAAGTGGGGTTGATATCTTGCCCAAGGACACAACGACAGCACGTCAGTGGTAGTAAGTTGGAAATGTCTCATGTGGGGATTGAACCCACAACCTTCAGACTCAAAGGTCTATGCTCTACCAACTAAACATTTTTATTTGTGAGATATAAACGTATCCCCTCAGTTTTTCTCTAATCTCTCTCTCTATTCCAATTACAATCTGACACATGCCACAGTGACACAAACTTTGGGACCATTGAACCATCCCAAGTTTCTGAGTTGAAATTCCAAGTTTAAATTCAGAGTTGAATATCCCAAGTTGAGAAGCGTTTGTTACATGTTTGTGCTAACAGTTCCTGATCTTAGCGTGGATGGATCTAAAAACAACTCCGGGTCTGTGTGACGGGTAATTTACACAGTAGGCGTAAACAGCGCGTACACGTTTACTGCGCGCTCTCTGCGTGTAAATTTTTTTTGGAGTATCTACACAGGCCGTGCGCGCAGGTCCGCGTCTTCTGATGCTCTCCCTGTGTGTGTCTATGGAGCAGTGTAGAGGACAGTACGGGCCAGAGGACTGATGTAGAGCAACACAAATCACATGCATGCATTTGTCCTCATGGTCTCTGTGCGCTGGTTTGGCCAGACGCGAGACTTTATGAAAGAAAAAAAACGATGTCCAGAATCACTGTAAAACCTGCTGCTCCTCCTGCTGATGTTTAGACACAAGTGCTGTGTGTGTGTAAATGCGATCTAGAGCCAAGGGCCGCTAGAAAAATCATGTTTTACATGAGATTTCAATGGGAGACGCGTTGGTGCGCGCACAAAATTAGAAATCCATCCTAAATTAGAGCGAAGCTTCGCGTCATACGTCCGTCATACACACGTATAACGCTAGAAGTGCAAATATCATCATAGGTTAACATGGAAAAAAGTTACGCGCGTCTGCTGCGCGTATAACGCGTACGTGCTGTAACGCGTGATGTGTAAATTAGCAGTAAGGGTGTATTCAGACCAGAAAAGTCCTTTGCTCAGCTTGCTTGGTCCGAACCAAAAGAGGACCAAAAATGTTTCTTTTGCTCCAGTTCGTATTCAGACTGTACTTTTCGCAAGTTATCTTTTTTTTATAAACATTTCAACACGTGTGACGATCGGCGCTCCTATTGGACAGCAGAGCTCATGGAGAATAGATGCGGAAATGGAGGAAAATATAGAGTTTGTACGTGCTGCATGTCTGCTCTGCCTATGTTTGCTCTTTTTAGAGCAAAACCACCTTCAACATCAACAGCAGCTCTTTCGATACAGGCGAAACGCGTGGTTTCAAATTTTGGAACCGCGTCTGCGAATGCGTTAGGAGAAAGCCAAAGGAGACTGTGCACTACGTGCCCTGTCCATGGATCTATAATAACGGCCCTGTCCCACAACTTACTGTACACCGGTTGTATTCAGACCTGAATCGACTTGGACCAGAGTTCGTTTGGAAGCGGACCGAGACCACATGGTCTGAATACACCCTAAGATAAGGTAACAATGTTGTAACATTGTTAAAAGCTCAAAAATGTTTGCATATCTCAAGTTATTATGGATTAGAATGGATACATGAAGCCTGGCCTTAGCCATCCACTCCGGTCAATCATCATTTCCCTCAATCATGTCCCTGTGTTTGCGATTACATCGGTTGAATACCATCCGTGTTGTAGTTAGATGTGGGTGACGTCAAGAGTTTGCGCCGAGCGAGCTGGTTGTAGTTTGGCAATGGCGAAGAATGCAATAGTAAAGTATTCCGGTCTGGTTCTATCAAGAAATTGAAGCCGGAGCAAGAGGAATGTATAGCAAAAGATATTGCTGGCAAAGATTCAATCAATCAATCAATCAAATTTTATTTATAAAGCGCTTTTCATACAAAAAGTGTAACACAAAGTGCTTTACAGTTTAGTTAAAAACAATCCAACATGCCCAGCCCTAAACCCTCCTCCCCACAGACCCCCCAAAATCACATTTATAATTATATATACAATACACACACCCACACACACACACACACACACACACACACACACACACACACACATATACACAAGTGTAAAGTCATATCAGGTAAAATAGGTAAAACAATAAAAAGAAATGGGGCTGGGAGCAGATGTAACCGGCTGAAGAAGCGTCATCCAAGGAGCCATCTGCACCAGGAGCAGAGAGCCGGCTGCAGCCACAGGCAACGACACAGGACCCAGGAGGAGAGAGGGGCCCCAGACCCCACCAGGCCCAGGACTCAGACCCCATAGGACCCAGAGGAGAGAGGAGGCCCCAGACCCCCACCGGATCCAAGAGCCAGTCCCCCGAAGCCACAGCAGACCCCAGCTCTCAGTGCAGAGGGCTCCTCCAGAGGAAACACTGGGGACACTAAAACAATACAATAATACAATAGAGAGTAGAACAATAGAATGTGAAAATAAAAAGAAAAATGGCAGCTGCCTAATATAATAACAATAAATGGGTAGATACAATAAATAATTAAAAATAGTAAATAATAAAAATAAATAAAAATATAATCCGTCTAAAAACATAAATAGATGTACTAAAAAGCAATAATAGATAATAAATACTAATCAAAAGCTGCTCTAAAAAGGTGCGTCTTGAGCCTACTCTTAAAAATATGAACGTTCTCTGCGGCCCTGAGCTCCTCCGGCAGACTGTTCCAGAGACGGGGGCCGTAGTGCTGGAAAGATGCCTCGCCGTGAGTGTGTGTCCTGACTTTGGGGATGGTTAGGAGTCTGCTGCCGGAGGAGCGCAGGGGCCGGGAAGGCTCATAGGATAAAGGCAAATCTGAAAGATAAGAAGGCCCAAGACCATTAAGACATTTAAAGACCATTAAAAGAACCTTAAAATCGATCCTGAAACACACGGGGAGCCAATGCAGCGATTTTAAAACCGGTGTTATGTGGTCCCGCCCCCTGGTCTTAGTCAGGACACGTGCGGCCGAGTTTTGAAGTAATTGTAAACCTGAAATGTTCTTTTTGGGAAGACCAGAGAGCAGGGCATTACAGTAGTCAATGCGACTGGTGATAAAAGCATGCATCAGCGTCTCCGTGTTGGCCCGAGAGAGAATGGGGCGGACTCTGGCGATGTTCTTTAAATGATAAAAACCTATTTTTGTGATGTTCTTGATGTGAGGAATAAAAGTCAGCTCAGAGTCAAAGATTACGCCCAGGTTTTTCACTTGTGATGATGGATTAAAAGAGTGTGATTGGAGTTTCGGTAAAAGTTTCTCTCTCTGGGCCTCAGGACCGATGACTAAAACCTCAGTTTTGTCCTGGTTGAGCTGGAGAAAGTTTTCTGCCATCCAGGATTTCAGGTCTAAAATGCAGTTAAAAAGAGCATCCATTGGCCTGGTGTCGTCAGGAGACATGGAGATGTACAGCTGTGTATCATCTGCATAACTGTGGAAGTCAATTCCATGTCTCCTGATGACACCGCCAAGAGGGAGCATGTACAGGTTAAAAAGGACTGGACCTAAAATGGAACCCTGGGGCACACCACATGTGATTTTATGGACCTGAGAGGAGCAGGTATCCAAACTTACCATGAAGGATCTGTCTGTTAAATAAGAAGTGAACCATTTGTGGACAGCACCAGAGAGGCCGAGGTGTTTCAGGCGGGATAAAAGAATGGTGTGGTCTACTGTATCAAAGGCAGCGCTTAGATCCAGTAGAACCAACACGGTCACCTTTTTAGAATCATAATTTAGTCTAAAATCATTTAAAATCTTTAAAAGAGCAGTCTCTGTGCTGTGGTTCACCCTAAATCCTGATTGAAATTTCTCTAAAATTTGCTGCTGATCTAAAAAGGCATTGAGCTGGGTAAAAACAAGTTTTTCTAAAATTTTGCTTAAAAATGGTAAGTTGGATACCGGTCTGTAGTTGTTAAAATCATTAAAATCCAAATTGCTCTTCTTCAGAAGGGGCCTCACCACAGCCGCTTTGAAGGCTGCAGGAAAGACCCCAGTCTGAAGAGAGCAATTCATCAGGTTTAAAAGCTCCTCTCTAAAAGATTCATAAAATGACTTAAAAAATGGAGTGGGGACTGGATCTAAAAGACATGTGGTGGGCCTCACTGAGGAGAAAACTTTATCAAGCATCTCGGCATCAACCAGGACAAAACTGTCCAGTGTTTCCTCTGGTGAAGACAAACAATCAGATGTGTTAAAAACAGTTGTGCGGTTGGATAAAATGTTACATCTGATTGTATTTATCTTCCCCATGAAGTGGACTGCAAAATCCTCACAGAGGGAGTCTGTGGGGGTTAAAAGAGACATGCTAAAATCAGGGTTTAAAATGGTGTCGATGGTTGAAAAGAGGATTTTTGGATTATTTTTGTTCTGGCTGATTAGTTTTGCAAAGTAATTGTTCCTGTTTTTCCTGATTGTGTTGTTGTAAATTTGCTGTCTGTTTTTATATATTTCGTGATTGATTGTCGTTTTATTTTTTCTCCATCTTCGCTCTGCCACCCTGCACTGTCTTTTCATACTCCTTGCTTCCTCATTTTTCCAAGGGGCTATAGATTTTTGTTGAATGCTTACAATTTTTAATGGAGCAACCTGATCCAGTGTAGTTCTTAGTCTACTGTTAAAATCATCTGCTATAAAATCACAGGGGGCAGGTAAAACCAACTGAGGAGTGTTATTTAGAATGTCCATAAAATTTGCAGCCACTTCAGGGGTTAGACGTCGTTTCTTCACAGTTCTCACAGAGGTCTCCTGTTTAACAAAACCAGTGATTTTAAAAAACACACAATAGTGGTCAGAGATAGCCAGGTCAACAACAGAGGACACACCCGCACTCAGGCCATAAGTAATGACCAGGTCGAGGGTGTGCCCTCTGTTGTGCGTCGGCTGTGTGACATGTTGAGTAAAATCCATGTAATTTAAAATACTTACAAACTCGCAGGTAAAATGGTCTGATGGGTTGTCAAAGTGGATGTTAAAATCACCGGTTAAAACAATCCTATTATAGGAATTGTATAAAAAAGATAAAAACTCTGAAAATTCATTGATAAAACGGCTGCACTTTTTTGGTGGCCGATAGATGGTTACTGCTAAAATTTCGGGGCTGCTAAAAACAAGGGCATGATACTCAAAACTTGAGTATTGGTTAAAATTAATGGTTTTGGTGGCCAGGGTGTTTTTCCAAATTGAGGCTGTGCCACCACCTCTTCTTCCTTCTCTTGTTTTAAAAGCAAAGCTAAAATCGGGAGGGGAGGCCTCTGTGAGAACAGCCGGAGCATCCGGACCCAGCCAGGTCTCAGTTAAAAACATAGCATCCAGTTTGTGTTGTAAAATCAAATCATTAATGATAAAAGTTCTATTTAAAAGAGAGCGTACATTTAAAAGAGCAAACCTGATGGTGGATGGAGAGTCATTTTTTTTTGTAGTGAGGGGAGAAGATGATGTGGAGGAGCAAAGGGCAACAGGGATGAGGGTGTTGAGGGACGGTTTCCGGAGTATGGACGGTCTGTAGGGGCGGGGTCTGGACAGAACTGAAATTCCTTGTTGGGGGGGGGAGCAGGGACTGATGTTGGAGTCCAGCGGGGCAGGAAAAACTTACTTACTTACTTACTTACTCTTTTCTTTTTGTTATACTGAAATGTTGAGGGCAGATTTTTGATTAATGTTCCTCTTTGATATTTATTTTATATCAAGTTTATTTTAAAGGTGAAATATTCAATACTGATGTGATTCTTACCTATGACCTAACTCAGTAGGTCTGTTAACCAAAAGCCAAAAAATATTTTAGATCATTAAAAATAAAAAAAACATTTTAAAGTAATACTGGTTGCAAAAATGTTAATGCCTTGGAAATATTAGAAAAAATTGGATCGGAATTGGTATCGGCAAAACAATATTTAAGAATATCTGAATCGGATCACAAAAAATCTGGATCGGTACATCCCTACCGCGTATGTAATGCAGCAATTGAAACGATTGGATTTGAGTTTACTGTCACGGTAAACTCAGATCCAATCGTTTCAATCTGCAAAAGGAGTTAACCCTTCCCACCTGTTAACGGAGCTCAATGGAGCACCTCCAGACCTTTGTATGACCTTTGGCTAGGATACACAAAGAATAGAAATAATTCCTCAATGTAATTCCCTTTTCCTGCCTCCAGAGGCAGGTGTTGGATTTTTTTTTCAACATCAAACATTTTGTGCGGTGTAAATACACAGGGGTGCACATAAATGGTACGCAGGTACGCATGCGCGACAAATATCAGAAATGCGTACTATCACTTGAGTTAGTAAGCGCCTTTGCGTACTTCACATGGACCAGTCCTTCTCAAATAGTGGGGTGCTCCTCCCTAGGGGGGTGTGGTGCAATGCCAGTGTGACGGAACGGTCCGTCTCTAGCTACGTGCGCGAATATAGTATTATACTAAAGGCTGACTTTCATGCTGCACGCGCCACACACACACCGGCACACACACACAAACGCCATACCACACTCACACACCCTTTTTCCCCCGTTCCATTCATACGTAACATCCACACGCATCATCCATTCTCTCGTCCGTCTCTCCTCTCAGTCACTAGTTCGCCAAAGGTGCACACTTGTGCGGATTAGAAATACATTCAAGCATACATTTACACACACATTTACCGGTCTGTCGCGCTCCTCTGGGTCTGTGCACGAGGATCACTATTTCCTGGTGGGTTAAATGAGAATTATGCCCATGGTGCGCAATTAAATGTACATGTTCTGAGACTATAATGATGTAATGTAATGTAATTTCTACCATAATAATTTGCTCTATGGGAGGGGCCAGGAGCCGTGTTTGGCACAATCTGCTGCTGGTTACAGAGGAGGTAACTTGAAACTTAAAGGTGACCTATGTGTCAGTGTGAACTTGTTTTTTGTGTGTGCTAATTTCGTTGTAAATACGCTCTTGCACTGCCTTCACCATTTTTTTGCACTCAGAGTATAGAAAATAAACCCACCTCAGCACTTGACTCTGAGCTCGCCTGTTCTATCAAACAGAATATTGTTTGATTTTTTTTGTTTTGTTTTGCATTTTTAGGAAAGAGACCAGTGAGTCATTATTTGACTGAGTTGATTGAGTGGATTATCTGAGCTGATCTAAACTTTAGCATTAAAAAGCAAGTATAAAATCTCGATTAAGAACCACGCAACAAATAGAGTGAGTACCAAACACCATGTCCTGGTACTCATCTGAGAACCTCACTGAAAAAGTTATGTGCACCCCTGTATATACAGTTCCATAAAGCAGATGGTGTATTGTATATAAGAACACAATTTCATCCGAGGGAAACTCTGCTTACATGCTGTTCCCGTGGTTCTCTCCTTTGGCAGGACTCTCCACTGAAGGCTGTGCAGATGCTGTGGGTGAACTTGATCATGGACACGTTTGCCTCTCTGGCTCTGGCCACGGAGCCCCCCACAGAGTCCTTGCTTCTTAGGAAGCCGTATGGACGCAACAAACCCCTCATCTCACGCACCATGATGAAGAATATCCTGGGACATGGCGTCTACCAGCTCATCATAATCTTCACGCTGCTGTTTGCTGGTATGTGCCGCGAATACTTAAAGTTACAGATTGTCAACTCAAGGAGGTTTACTTATACTGTGCATATACTGTGTATACTGAAATTATAAATGTATATAAATATCAATTATTTTAATCTATTTTAATCTGTTTCTGTTTCTACAAAGTCATTGTCAATTGAGCAAATGGGAAATATAAAGTAACTAAAGTAACATAAATAGTTAAATCATTACACGGTTTCTACTGCAGTTGACGTTACCATGACAACCACTCGTTGAAACAGGTCAAAGCTTGAGACTAACCCTTTATCTTGTTGAATAAACAACGCAAGGTGATAGCAGCTATTTTAAGTGGCATAACTGCATCAACATGAGATGTTAACTTATTAGTCATGATTCCATAACTGTGGATTATTAATATGCTAAAACTGAGATTTAACTGGAACTAATTTCAAAGGATAACATTCTTGTCTTCTGTAGCCTTTGTTCTGTTTAAGATCATAATGTGCTGGTTTAAGGATTTGATTTAAGTACAGAGCTAACCCAATATTCGACTTTCTTTAGGAATTATTTAGTATCCTCATATTACTACTTATGAAGGTAATCAACAGGAGGATTATTTCTGTAGGATTTCTATATTTTTTTTTTCTATCTCATCACATAAAATGTCTCAATCATCATGTGTTGTATTTCAGGAGAGAGACTGTTTGACATTGACAGCGGCAGAAACGCTCCTCTCCACGCACCCCCCTCTGAACACTACACCATTGTCTTCAACACCTTTGTTCTCATGCAACTTTTCAATGAAATCAATGCTCGAAAGATCCACGGGGAGAGAAACGTGTTTGACGGCATCTTCAATAATCTAATTTTCTGTAGTATCGTCTTTGGCACTTTCATCGTACAGGTAAACACACACTGGCACAGATGAGCTGCTTCTGTATATCAATATTTGTTTAAGAAATCATTATTTTTGGCCATTAAAAATTAGAATGAGACTTTTTACTTTGTAATTTAATGTTTTAGAATGTCAAATAATATCGCAGATGAAACTAGAATCAAGAGTAAAGAATGCTATCGGCCAGTTTTTATTTTGTAAGATTTAGCTAATGTTAAAGCTGGGACTTAACTTACAAATTATTTAATATAATCCATATACCTTAGGTCGTCACTACTCAAAAGGCTTTTTGGCCCTCTTTTACATCTTTTTCCAACGGAAATGTGAAAAAGAGAGGATTTTGTTGCTCACCGCAAAGTGTAAAATAATTACTCACGGGGCTCTTCCAAATATGCAAAGTATAAAACGTTTGCAAACAAGAAAAATACAGCATGTTGTGGTCTCGCCTATCAAAACTATTAGCCTTTTACCTTTTGTAGGCCATTATCAGAAAGTAACCAGTGTTAAATTTGCAGAGAAACAATGCTGACAAATACTTGCAAAACAAATCCTTTTTCTCTCTTGTCCAGTTTGTCATTGTGCAGTTTGGAGGGAAACCGTTCAGCTGCGTGTCTCTGACCATCGACCAGTGGCTGTGGTGCACTTTTCTGGGCTTTGGCTCTCTTCTCTGGGGACAGGTACAGCCTCACTCTGCTTCACTCTCCACCATAGTATTGTGTTGGGTGGACACTGCCCCCTGGTGGTAGACTTTTGAGAAACTATTGCATTACATTCAGTTAAAGTGATGATTTACTGCGTCAGTGTGAATGATTTTCATTCGCGTTCAACTGGTTCATATCTTGTAGCTTGCTATTCACAACAAAAAGATGACTCCGTTGACGCTAACATTTGCAGAAATCTTGCAGAGATGACTCATCATACTTTATTATTCTGTCAAATATTTATCACATTAGAATGATGTGTTCTTGATTCAATCCTCTGCAGTATTTAGCCTTTCAAATGTATAATTTGAATTTGTTTGGACAATTCTTTTTTGTCCTCTTATTTGTCAAACACTCAATCTGATTATGTTTTATAATTCATTCCGTTTTAACATGTTTTCTATATAGTAGCCCACACCATCTTTGAATTACATGGTCGGAAAAAGTGGCTTTCCACAGCTCGGGTTGCTCTGGACGCGTTGGATCAGTCACATGAGTCTGATGGAGGCAGTGTGACGTCAGCAGCGTGTCCGACTTACAGCTCATTTTAAGGGTCACTGCTGCTGTCATGTCTCCACTAATGGAGCTCAGCACCATTAACTCAGGTTTCCTTGCAAGTAGAATTTAGGTCACTATTACACCTCCCAGCAATGAATTGAAATAAAATATGTGCTGTCAAGAAAGGAAGCACTATTAACGCACTATTATATTAACCGGATGTTTCTAAATTGTTCTGCATTATGCCAAAGTTGGATTTCAGGATTCCTTTACGGCAGTTGCATACTTTTGTATTCGCCCTGCTTGTGTTAAACCCTTCATATAATCCCCCGGACGATGTTCGAGGGGTGCGGGGAAGTGTGTCGCTCCAGGGCCAAAGGGAAGCATTTCCTACGCGGAGAACTCCCTTCTGTCCTGACCCTCGCTGTCAGTGTGGTGCTTTTGCAATAACACTTCAGACATTGTAATTGCCAGAACACACCAACACACGCTTGTATCCTGCCTGGCTCCGGTCGTTCTGATCGTACGCCACACTTTTTATTCTCATTCATTAATTTCTCAGCGCTTACGCTCTTTACTCCAAGGTGCGCTCCCTTGGCCACTGCGCGCCTGCTCACACACACAAACACACACACACATGTTGTGTCTCAAGAAAGACGTCTCAAAGTTTTTCACATTGATGAAAAGAATGCGATCCGTGCTCGAGCTGTTAGCGCTACAGTAGCAGAATGTAAATGGGAAGAGAAACGGGAATTTAACTCTGACAACAAGGTCATCGCTGAAGTCAGTATTGGCACCATCAGCTGGACTGAGCGTTGTACTACAGCACAGTTGGTCTGGCACGTTTGAGAAAATAAACCCTTGTGACCGCGGGCCGTCTTCACACCCCTGTGACGACAATCCGGGCCACATGGCCTAGTTCAATAGTGAAAACCGATGTGACCGTGCCTTTATACTAATTCTTACTTCCTGGCAGGTCATCTCTTCCATCCCCACAAGTCGACTAAAGTTCCTAAAGACAGCGGGTCACGGAACACAGAAGGAAGAGATCCCTGATGAGGAGCTGGAGGAGCTGGATGACATGGACGAAATCGACCACGCCGAGAGAGAGCTGCGGCGCGGCCAGATCCTGTGGTTCAGAGGTCTAAACCGCATTCAGACTCAGGTAATGTTCAACACGCAGAAACGGGCCTTGAAGACACAAGCGCACACCTGCCACAACGGAAAGCAAAAGCCATACTTGAACCTTTTAACTGTGTGTTACTCCTGCAGCTCATTATCCATGTCAGGAATCTTTTGAGAACAGCTTTAAATAAAATTAACCAAGGCCACTTCCTCTATTTTCTCTTCTTGTGCGTCTTGAGCTAAAGCTATTTTCTTTGCCTTTTTTCTGACTTTGCTCATATTTATATCTTGAGGCACTTACAAAGGGGTTTAAATGGAGAACACCATTTCCAGTGTTCCTCATCACCGATAACCTAATTTCTGTTTCCTCCTGTTGTTATGCAATCAAACGTTTTGTAGTTAAGTTCGAAAATACAACCTGAATCATCTCTCTGACCAAGGCCAGGCCCCTCTTCACAGAGCAGCCTCATCAGTGCTAGACATCAGTGCTGTAAAGTCTGTGTGACTTTAGAACGTAGAGGGGGTGAGCAGCACTGCAGCTGTGAATTCAAAGTGAGCAGGAAAAGAAATGCACATTTGCGTACAAACCCAACAGTATAACGCTGGGTTTCACCACATGCCTTGAACCTTATGTGCACCTTACGTAATCAACCATAAGTAAGTGTGGGAGTTGTTCATTAGGCCTTGTGCGCCCTATTCGTCCCCGAGGCTGCTCCACTCGGAAGATTCCAACTGTGCCACTTGGAGTATAATAAATGAAATATATTCTTGCCAAAAAGTAATATTTTGGCACCTACTTACGTTCAGCATATGTATTGAGTTGTCTTAATGTTGCTGTGTAGTGCATCTAGCTGGTTAGAATATACATTTCACAAAAATTGTTAGGTTGTTAGGCTTCCCTGACATCTTGATTTAGTTAACGTATTCTGTACATTTAGATTGAATGGGTATAGATAGAGGTTTATAGTATATTAGTGTCATTTTTATTACACACTGTTGGTACAGTCACTTTTAATATGAATTTCATCCTCCCAATAACAGTAACAGCCAGGTGAGAGCAGTAAATTGTTATATGCACGTTCATGTTGAAATTTATCAGATAATTAGTAGACAAAGAACAGCAAGATAAAGTATACTTATATAAATGGAATTTGGCCATACCAGTGTCCCATGACTTCATTGAGCAGTTGGTTGAAGATGATTTGAGTCTACCACCTCTGGTTTCTGGTGCTTCCTCCTTGCTCCTCTCTCCTCTTGGCTTCTCTCTCTCCTGTCATGCTGTCTGGTTCTGGTTCTTTGCAGATGGATGTAGTGAGTGCGTTCCAGAGTGGAACCTCCTTTCAGGGGGCTCTAAGGCGGCAGGCCTCCAACTCCAGCCAGCAGCAGCAGCACGATGTAACCAATGTTTCTAGCCCTTCACATGTAGCCTTTTCTACTACTACTACCACCACTACTGCCGCCAACTCCGCTGCTACCACTGTGGGGTGTGAGTGCGTGTTCTCCTTTAGTGCATGACATTTTCTGTTTACAAAAATCTGTCCTGTTTTATTCTAACATCTTTCGCTCTTCTAACGTTTGACTCATTTTAATGTCCTCCATGTTTTTATCTACACAATACCAAACAGTGCTACATTATCATAACGCTTTGATACAATGCTGTGAATATCTATATCTATATATATCTGTATTTGTGACCAGGTAGCTTCAAGGTGTCCTCAATGTCATCCTGTCTGCTGCTGCTTGACATAGGTGTTTCAGTGGTTCTTGTATTGAATAGTGGACCTGTATCTTTTACATATACATGGATTGACAGTGCCCAGATTTGTCTGCAGTCTGCTCTGTGCCATTGTGGCGTCTGTGGCAGCCCTCTGTGGGCCCTTACTTGGGTAAATGTTTTGAGTATACGCCCATGGTCACGACCTAAAACTTGAACTTGAAATGTCAGAACTGTCAGTGGATGTCTTGTCAATCAGTGTTTTCTTTGTCTCCAGCTGCCATGGGGAAAGTACAGCTAATGTACTTTTGCTTCATAGATCCAATGCCAGTGCCTCACATGGACTACGGTAGCCTGTTGACAATCATTGCTTCTCTTTTTCAGATGCTGCGAGTCACACCAACACTAGAGCGTTTTAGTTCTGCTTTCCAAATGTCTAACAGATGTAGTGAAAGAGCTAATGGAGCACATAACAATAGTGCGACACCCATCTGAGAACTCTTTCCGTATGAAAAGCAGGTGCCTGGAACATATGAAGAATCTTCACTGACAAATGTTTTTGTTTCTGTAAATATGTCTGTGAGAAAAGTATGTCCCATGTGAAGCCTAAATGGAAAAAACATTGTTTCCACTGACTGTTTCTCCCTTAGATTCTGTGAAATGTGTCATGGGCTATACTCAAAGGTTTACTACCATTGAAACCAAGGTAGTGCTGCGCTCTGCATGGGATCAAAGTCCTAAGTCTCGTTTGTGCTGTTTTTGGACCTTACACAGCTTGTAGATATCTGCTTGGCTTTCGCAGTTTTTGTTTCACAAACATGAGTTATGACTGACCACCACTTCTCTCTGTCCCTTTCTCTCTCTGTCGTCTACGCATGTACATTAGTGAATAAGTCATTACAATAAGTGTTCCAAAAACTCTATTTTTGTAATTTCCTTTTTTTGTTTATTTTCCTTTTTTACTGATAACTATTTTAAAACAATCGTATTGTTTAAAAAAAAAAAAAAAAAAAAAGCCCACATAAATTCAAACTTAGTCTGTGGACCTGTGCTGTCTCAGCAACTGATAAAAACTAAATCCAGTTGTCCTGATTAACCTGTTTGCTGACACCATGTGAATAGTGGGGAGTCGGTGACACTAAAGGAGTGTGTCTAACAGTAGTGTGCCGGTGTACACACACTTGTATATAACTGTATATAACTGCACGACTACAGCTGTGGTTTAACACTACGACAGTGTGCTCTCTCTCATGTCACTGACTGTGTTCGTGTCCGTGTGTGCGTTGCAGATCCGCGTGGTGAATGCATTCCGCAGCTCCATCTCCCTCTATGAGGGGCTGGAGAAGCCAGAGTCCAGAAGCTCCATTCATAACTTTATGACTCATCCAGAGTTCCGGATCGAGGACTCGGAGCCTCACATCCCGCTCATTGACGACACTGATGCAGAGGACGACGCGCCCACTAAACGAAACTCTGCCAGCCCTCGCAACTCCACACCCCCCCCCCCATCCCCCGTCCCATCCCCTGTCCCATCCCCCGTCCCATCCCCGGTCACTGCAAGTCCGCCTGCGACCATGCCCCTGTCCCCAAACCAGAACAATAATGCAGTGGACAGTAACCACCTGCTCCCAGAGGCCCCCAAGGCCACGCCCTCTGCTCCCAGCAGCCCCCTGCACAGCCTGGAGACGTCGCTCTGATGACCCCCAGAGCTCTGGGCAGGGCCGCAGACATTCAGTGGAATGTAGGCGTGGTTTTGATGCTTTGATCTTTTACGTTTGGTTGTTTCAGGCCGCTGCAAAGGACTCCAGCCCTCTTCTTTTGTTTGGCTCGGAAAGACGGGGTGACTACAAAGTGACTGAAAGTGACCTGTTTTTATCATCTGGTTTAAATGAACAGAGCTTTACCATCGTCTGTACGATTCTGAACGAACCTTTGGCTTCTTTTATCTGAATGGTGTTGTATATTTATATCTCTGCCCCTCGCTCTTTCTGTTCATTGGCTGTTAATATTTTGAGTTATTTATGTTTTTGGAAAAGCAGGTCTGTTTACAAAGTTTGTAGATACTTTTTCTGTTTGTAGGCAAAGAGCTTCCTGATGTATGATACAGACTTTGGGGCAGATGTTCATTGAGAGGATTATTTCAGATACTGCTGTATTTTCAGGAAAAAGGGTGTTTCTATTTTAAACTTAACTATTTTTGCCTGCACGTTTTATTTGTTATATATTTGTAGATAAATATAGAACCTTCTAGCCAAACAGATAAACACTAAGGCTTGTATAGAAGAGGTCCAGCAGAGACTCGACAATAAACACCAGTAGGACCTCTGTCCACTAACTCGCTATAAATATTTACTTCTTCCATTCTTCAATAGTTCAATGTGCACAAAACCTGCGTTCTGGGTTCCTTTTCATTCATCGTTCAGGATTTCCACATGTTGAAAGGTTTCACTCATAAAGGGATGTACATGGAATGGACCTGGGCTGTAAGCAGGAGCATCTACCCACAGGTTTGGCACAACTTTTACCCAAATGTTTTGAATTGGCCTCGTGTTATGCATCAATTTAGGATTTTTTTATACTTTGTGGATTATAATGAGGGCAGCAAAGTTTCAGGTGGGCATACTCATTTCTTTGCCTTGGTTTATTTAACTCTGGTCTAATATATAAATTTTTACAAAGATAAAAGTAAATGTGCCTTGGCTACCATCCGCAACAACTATCTTCAGCCATCTCCAGATTCTTTTCAATCCAAAATCACCGACTGATGCCATCCTGAGGGTAGATCGTGCAACGCTTTGACGAAATACAGTCCCAGCTTTTCTTAATCTATTGGTGCAATTTGTGATCATTATTATTTATTTACCTTCCCTGCCTATTCTTCTTATTATTTCTAGCCCCCGCCAATGCATGCGCTGTAATGTTTGTTTACTCAGGCAAATAGAAAAATGTGCATTTTTAAAGGGAATCGAATAAGATGTCCTTTGAGTTGAAAAATATATTCTAATAGCTGGTTGATGTCTTGTCCTAAAGGAAAATACATTATTTTCATATTCTAGGCGAAACTAAATTAATATGGTTATTTTTTTTTTTGCACGTCGGACTTCACCACATCCTAAGGCATTTTTCTTTACAACCCTGTTCACTTGACTTCTTAAGTTGTTTGACATTTTTCGACTGGAAAACCGGGACGTGCATTTGTGTTTTTTTTTTTTGTGTTGTTTTTTTCCCTTTCTCTCAGAGTTTGATGAAGCTTAGGCGAACACTGGCGTAACTCTGCACACAGGGTACTGGATTTCCTACAGCGTTCTTCGTACGAAAGGAGCGCATTTTGATACAGATCTTAAAAGAGAAAATGTACCTTGTATTTTTATGACCATACTGATAAATGCTCTCAGCTGACTTCAACACAATTTTGGATGATTTGACACCAAACAGCGTTGTACTACAATACAAGGGGGAGGGAGGGTTTTTGGCAATTAAAGAAAACCAACTATTTATTGTTCTGGAATATCTCATCTCAGGGTGCAACCGGTGTGAACAAGAACTGGCCTCTTTTCGGTTCTGGCTCACGGTTTCTGGGCTGGTGCTGCTTACCGCATAAGGCCACATGTCGATTTAAAGGCGCACTTTGTAACTTTTTGGTGAGGGGTACGCCACCTGTATAAGAAAATGTTCCCACAGTTTGAAAAATGATCAATTTTGTGTTGGTTCAATTCATAGGTATTGTTTGAGCGGCGCCCTTCCACAGATACGACCTGTAACTGCAACACCACCGTCACCACACAAGCAAAGCCTCCTCAGTATGCAGCTTTACGTTAAAGCGACTTGAATTCTGAAAGTTTCACCCATTTTTCTGCAGTTTTGTTTTTTGGTTTGTAGATATTTTTTTGAAACGTAAAAACTCTGTAAAAGTTGATCTTGTTAACTTAAATAATTCAGAATTCAAGTCCTCTTAACCTGGGTGGATGTGAGCTCTTGCAGCGCGCAGGTTATGAAATCACCTCCACTCACACGAAAGGGAACGGGAGGAAAGGGCAATGTTTCTGCCAATTTTTGTTCGTTTTTGCCTCCTCAAAGTCCTAAAATGGTCGATCCTAAAGAGATTTATTTCATGATTTCACCTGGATATAGTCATGGTGTCATTGGCTGAACCAATGTTTGTATTGTTAGACACTTGCATAACACAGGTTGTATGCTAAATAGTTTGTTCCTAAGGTTAAAACTTGGAACAGCCCCGTTCACAAGCTGTAAAGGCTCTGCCCTCTACTACAGGCGTAACCAAAGTTTCTAGATCAAGAGGCATCTGCGGATGTACACGTCAAGTGAAGATCATGATTAGATATGGTTTGATTGAGCAGAAGGAGACGCATAAAAAATTGAAATTATACTAAAAAGATTTGTAATGATACAAAGACAACAATGTCATTTTGCCCTTGTGACAGCAGTCATCTGCCCTCAAAAAACAAAAGTATTGCTCATAGTTTTGCAATTTTCTCAGATGAGAGGATTTTTTTTAAATCACATACAAGTTTGAGTTTTGATTAAAATAAATCAACTCTGTTTGTAGCTTGGAGCTACAGGCAGAAAGCATTTTTCATTCTTGTTTTACCATTTGTAGTTTTCTACGGTGTATGGTTTTAATATTAGGTCACATTCTAAAACATGAAATGAAAAAGTAAATGGTCTTATTGTCATTGTTCAATGACCAAACTTAATGCATAAAGCAACTTATTTAAAACATAATTGAATAGTCTTTGGACGCCCTGCTGCAGCCGTGGACTCCACTGGGGAGCGCTGTTCTACTGAAGGCATTTTTCTTTCATGACTAATCCCGTGCACGGTCTTTTGGCAAACACTGGCACATCTCTGCACGGGGTACTTTTTCTTATCGCAAACATTATCAAAATTTCCTTCTGCGCTCCTAGTACGTCCTGTAGATTTTATTGAAAGGCTTTGAGGAGGCAACTGAACACTACTGTTTTTCGAATACGTTCAACGAGGGATGCAAAGAAAAGATTTAGGAGCCGTTTATTCTAGAGTTTCTTGCTGTCAATGGGAACGAATGTTTTATTTTCCATCTGTTCTATGGATTATTATTTTTTTATCTTTTGACATTTGGAAATAAAGATACTTCATGTCTGTTTATCTTGAGCATTTTAAATTGATATTGTGATTGGATTTACATTTGAAACTTGTCGAGTAATGTGTATGGTTTTTCAAAATAAAAAATGTATTTAGCCTAACTGCAGGGCCATGTTGTTGTCTTTTCAAAGATATGTGTGACCTATTTAAAGGTTTGCGTGATGTACATTCCTTATAGACGCCTGGAGTGGATGAAAGCAAATATTTAAGAACATTCATAAAGTTAATGCAAAAAAAGTAGTACTGGTATTTTGGAAACTTTTTGGGGGGGTTCTACATTATACATAAAATGAAAAATGTCTTGAAGGACAAAATATTATCATTTATTAATGAAGTGCTTAAAATGAAATTTGCACGTTGGGTAGACATTTCTCAACATCTAACATGCTCGTTTTGTGTTCTTTGTGCCATGCATTTCTAGGTGTGGGTATACAGTGCCTTGCGAAAGTATTCGGCCCCCTTGAACCTTTCAACATTTCGCCACATTTCAGGCTTCAAACATAAAGATATAAAAATTTAATTTTTTGTCAAGAATCAACAAGTGGGACACAATCGTGAAGTGGAACGATTTATTGGATAATTTAAACTTTTTTTAACAAATAAACTGAAAAGTGGGGCGTGCAATATTATTCGGCCCCCTTGCGCTAATACTTTGTAGCGCCACCTTTTGCTGCAATTACAGCTGCAAGTCGCTTGGGGTATGTCTCTATCAGTTTTGCACATCAAGAGACTGGAATTCTTTCCCATTCTTCCTTGCAAAACAGCTCGTGCTCAGTGAGGTTGGATGGAGAGCGTTTGTGAACAGCAGTCTTCAGCTCTTTCCACAGATTCTCGATTGGATTCAGGTCTGGACTTTGACTTGGCCATTCTAACACCTGGATACGTCTATTTGTGAACCATTCCATTGTAGATTTGGCTTTATGTTTTGGATCATTGTCCTGTTGGAAGATAAATCTCCGTCCCAGTCTCAGGTCTTTTGCAGACTCCAACAGGTTTTCTTCCAGAATGGTCCTGTATTTGGCTCCATCCATCTTCCCATCATTTTTAGCCATCTTCCCTGTCCCTGCTGAAGAAAAGCAGGCCCAAAGCATGATGCTGCCACCACCATGTTTGACAGTGGGGATGGTGTGTTCAGGGTGATGAGCTGTGTTGCTTTTACGCCAAACATATAGTTTTGCATTGTGGCCAAAAAGTTCGATTTTGGTTTCATCTGACCAGAGCACCTTCTTCCACATGTTTTGTGTGTCTCCCAGGTGGCTTGTGGCAAACTTTAAACAAGACTTTTTATGGATATCTTTGAGAAATGGCTTTCTTCTTGCCACTCTTCCATAAAGGCCAGATTTGTGCAGTGCACGACTGATTGTTGTCCTATGGACAGACTATCCCACCTCAGCTGTAGTTATCTGCAGTTCATCCAGAGTGATCATGGGCCTCTTGGCTGCATCTCTGATCAGTCTTCTCCTTGTTTGAGATGAGTTTGGAGGGACGGCCGGGTCTTGGTAGATTTGCAGTGGTCTGATAGTCCTTCCATTTCAATATAATTGCTTGCACAGTGCTCCTTGAGATGTTTAAAGCTTGGGAAATCTTTTTGTATCCAAATCCAGCTTTAAACTTCTGGTGTGTTCCTTTGTCTTCATGGTTCTCTCTGCGCTTTAAACAGAACCCTGAGACTATCAAAGAGCAGTTGCATTTATACGGAGACTTGATTACACACAGGTGCATTCTATTTATCATCATCAGTCATTTAGGACAACATTGGATCATTCAAAGATCCCCACTGAACTTCTGGAGTGAGTTTGCTGCACTGAAAGTAAAGGGGCCGAATAATATTGCACGCCCCACTTATCAATTTATTTGTTAAAAAAGTTTAAATTATCCAATACATTTCGTTCCACTTCACGATTGTGTCCCACTTGTTGTTGATTCATGACAAAAAATGTAAATTTTATATCTTTGTTTGAAGCCTGAAATGTGGCAAAATGTTGAAAGGTTCAAGGGGGCCGAATACCTTCGCAAGGCACTGTATTTGCTTTGAGTAAGACTCCAAAGATTTGGATTTCAGTGAGTGATAGTGACATTTCAAAAAGAGAAATGTGGTTCTGCCACTTTGTTTGGTTTCTGACCTCTTTGTGCTTTTTTTTTTCCTTCTGGCTTTGCAGTGGCCCGAGGAGGATGTCTCCACAGCGTCTAAAGACTGTATATCTAAGACCATAAATTCAGTATGAGCCACTTCAAAATTTGTATAAAATGTTGTCCTAGTAATTTTTTAAAAACTCCTTTTACTTTTTCACTGTTTTCAAGACTAGATTTGTATTCAAATAATTGTACTTTAAAAAGCACTTTTCCAAATAAATAATGACACATTTCCAAGTGTTGTAGTTGTAACCTGGCCTAAGCCATCCGTAAATTCCGGTCCGTTATTTACCTTAGTAGGAAATGGAGTTAGTATGACTGTGTGGTAAGTCTTTACAGTCTATGGGAAAGACCAGGCTATTGTAGTTGAAACAGGAAAGCACAATATTTCAAGAAATTAAAATGCACATTTTTGTCAAATTTTATCATACTGATCTTGTTGCAGACATCAACCATAGACTGTAAAGTGTGAGGTTGTGTGTACGTAGCTTTAGAAAAGTGGTTTGTGTTTAGAGTTCAGTGAAAAGTGAGGGCAGTATCGTGAAATGTGTTTAAGAAATAGAGAAAAACTGTAATGGCAGACAATGTAGAAAAGTCCGCTCTTTCCCATCTATACATAATATACCCATATCAGACAGAAAAGTGACTTTTTCATAAGATTTCTATTAATTCTTTAAAAAGACTCAATGCTGGACTTTAACTGGTTCAAAACAGACATCAAAAGTTTTTATTAATTATGTTCTAGTTTTCTGGTGGATCAATTCCCGCTTTAAAGAAGCTATACCCGATTTTTTTTCTAAGTAGTTCATAAAAATGCTTTTTACTACATACAAGTTGTATCATAATACATCATTTAATTGAAAACTTGAGGTAATTGATTCAGCTGTGTAAGAATTACAAGCAGTGAAAAGTGCTGAGTAGAGTCTGAGCGGGCCGCTCGTTCTCCTCCACTCACAGAACGAGCAGCGAACAGCCTGCGTCCTCTAGTCTCTACAGCCTGCGTCCTCTAGCCTCTACAGCCTGTGTCCTCTAGCCTCTACAGCCTGTGTCCTCTAGCCTCTACAGCCTGCGTCCTCTAGTCTCTACAGCGCTGCTTAACACCAGGGCTTCGACTTCAAAATTCGAATATAATTCTAAAATAAAAAATGAGGAACAAAATAATTGAATAAAAAAATGTGAACAAATATTAGACAACCCTTGTAATTCGAAATGTATTTAATGACTGCAAATAAAATAGTTAGCTCCCAAAGGTTTCACCGGGACGTGCTAGGCAGGTAACAGCTAAGCTAGCTAGCTGTTTCATGGTAACTTCCGGGTTTTTCGCAATCGCTTTTTGTCACTTTGAAACAGTATTTTTGTCATGAAAACGTTGACAGCAAATTCTGAAATCATCCGTGCATGTGTGTTAAGGATGTATATGTATACTGTATTGTCCGATTGATGTTTAATGGTGTTGATTGATAGATATGTAGTTGTTTATTGAGCGTGGCTAGCTCCGCTAGCTTCTCTACACATACAAGTGTGTAGTGACAAGCGCTGATAGCGTTTTGTACTTGCAGAGTAATGGCAGTATTTTACACACCTGAATCACAAACAGAGATTGCATTGGGGCTTCGGTCATTATTGGTTTGAGAGTTCTGTTATCAAGAAAAAATTATCGGAAGAATTGCTGCTGCTGCTGTGAGGAGCTCTATAACACATTATAATTAAATATTAGAATATATTCTAAGGTTTTAAATTAATACATTCGGACGCAAAACTAGCGGTATTCTTTTACTTATATATTGTGTTAGCAGTGCGTTGCTTTAGTGCCATTTCATCGGTGATTGTTGCACAGCTTACAAGAAGTTGTGCTAATGCTAATGTTAGCATATTTATCAGATCGCAAATAAAACTAGGTGGCTCCGTGTTATGAGAGCGTAGGGGAAATGAGAAGCCTGTGAGCGAGTTGGGGGCGGTGCTAAACATTCAAACATTGCAGAAACGGGTATAGCGCCTTTAAATAAATAAATACTTTTAAATGAATGCAGAAACACATTTTTGACACTTAATATATTTTAGTCAAATTTATCATTTAGATTGTATAAATAGATTTTCTCTGCACGTTATATCCCACTTGTGATGTCATTGTTTACAAGCAGTATACATGCTTGTAGCTCGTCACATGCACTTTACAGCTGGTGCACACAAGACTTTGAAAACAAAAAATTCACTACGTAACATAACCCTTTGAATGAAAACTGCTTCTATCACAGGTCAAACAATTCCAGTTCTGTCAGGAGCCAAACTTCCACCAATTCAATCTGAAGAGACCAAGACAGAAACTTTAATGCATGAAAAAGATGCATCTGATTGGTGCATTGACCCCGGCAGTGACACTTGCAGAGGAAGATCGTCTGCACTGCGGTGGTGGCTAGAAGCATGGTGTGAATGGGGCGTAGACGGAGCAGGAACCAGGAGCTGAGGAGGCGCTGGGGAGGTGGTGGGTGTTAAGAGCTTCAGGAAGCGCTGTTTATTGGGGAGTGGCTGCTTTTAAACTGCCCGCTTTGCTGTCAGTGGGTTTTCAAAGGGCTGGCCAGGCTGTGTGATTGGCAGAGGCTCGAGACTGGCAGAGCTGTGTGATTGGCAGGCCCTGGATGGGTGAGAGGCGTGGCCAGTCTTTCAGTCTGAATTTGCGCTTCAGCTTAATTTTACTGTCAGCAGCGTGTGAGAGGCAACCCAAAACGTTTGGCTCAAGTCTCTCCCTTTTATAGCAATTCTTCCAATTAACCTTGATTATAAAAACTTCTGATGTTCTGCATAAAACATAAATTATATCCTTATTCCGTCCGAATATATTCTAAGAGTTGTACTTGGAATAAATATCAGGAAATGTGAAAATCTATTTTTGCCTCACTGAATGTCAACTTGTTGACTGTGTGAACGTGTGACTGCCCTCTGCTGGGCTGATGTTACACTGCACTTCAACACAAACATTCTGATATTTAAATAAGAAATTAATTTCAACAACTCAAACTGAATCTGACTTGTTTGGTTTTTAATGTGACTACATATGGATTCCCTCAGTGTGGTCTTCTGTTGAACTTTCTCCATCCCTCGGTCACTTGTGCTGGGCTCGTCTGGAGTCATCTATCTACGCACTTTCTGGGCCAGGTCACGGAGGCAGCAGTCTGAGCAGATAGGCCCAGACTTCCTTCTTCACCTGCTACAGCTGGATGAGGTGATCCCAGGCCAGCTCCTCACTCCCTCTTCACCACAACAGTCCCATAGAGCGACCGCATCACTGCAGACGCTGCTCCTTCCATCACACTGAACAAGACCTGAGATACTGGAACTCCTCCCCTCGCAGAAGGACCCCTACACCACCTGGAGAGGGCAAGGCCTCTTTCTTCGGTCTACACACCGTCCTCAATCAAGCGCTCTCATCTGCAGATTTCTTTTCCTGCACTGACACAATAAGAAAGGACAATTACACTGTTGGAATCTTAATCCCCATGAAGATTTGCTGCTGTTCTTAGCTCTCACTTGTGTTGGAGATTCTAGTCTTGGTGCCTCTCAGCAGACATGGCTCTCATCTTATCTTCTCTGGTGTACCGCTGGGCTGTGGTCAGGTCAGGCTTATTTCATGGGTTAGGAGTGTGCTTGGCTTCAGTCTTATCAAACCACTGGTCTCTTGGGTCAATAGTGGGTGAATAGTGACTGTAAGGGGATTGATGACTCATAGAAGCGGATAGCAGTTTGTGTGGTTCTAAAACAGAAATAATAACACCATATTAGATCACCCCTAAAAAGGAATTCAAAGATATTTAAACACAGCTTTCTTCCTTCGACACTGTGATTTCAAAATCACAGTGTCGAAGGAAGAACACACAGCTCACCGTTGGTCCAAGGCCTTCAGGAGGTCCTCTCACTTGGGATGAGTTTGGTCTCTTTGTAGCAGGCTTTGTTCCCCTCTTCCTCTGATGTGGACAGCAGCATCCACAGGTCCCTCTCACAAGAATGGATCCTACATTTGGTCAAATAAAAGTTTATTCTAATGTACAACTACAAAGTGAACAGCTGTTTTCTCAGATATTGACTTACACATGTGGATCTGTGTTATGTGGACTATGTTGAAGAAAACGTGGCAGAGATGAAGAGGAGGACTTTTCCAACACTGGACTTTGGTTCCTATAATGAAAAGCAAATAATGCTGATCATGACATGTTAGTTAGAGTCTGGCACGTATAGTGAACAAACTCGACCTGAAGAGGGAAAGTCCTCCTTCTCTAGTCCAGATCTAAGGATTTGGAGGGACTTATTTTCACTCCAGCTGCTTCACATTCGGCTGCAAACTTTCCCAGTCAAATCGTCTCATTCCAGTGGCTTCGGAGTTCTCTGGAGATCTTCCTCAGGTTTCCTTCTTAATCAAACCAATGTGTTCTAAAACTGTAGTTCAGAAGAGCAGCAGACGAGACGGGAGGCTACTCACTGGGAATGAGGTCTGTGTGGATTTGTTCATCGTCCTCTGATGCTCCTATTGACAGCTGCATCAGGGACAGCTGCATCAGGGACAGCTCCATCAGAGACTGCTGCATCAGGGACAGCTCCATCAGAGACTGCTGCATCAGGGACAGCTCCATCAGAGACTGCTGCATCAGGGACAGCTCCATCAGGGACAGCTCCATCAGGGACAGCTCCATCAGGGACAGCTCCATCAGGGACAGCTCCATCAGGGACAGCTCCATCAGGGACAGCTCCATCAGGGACAGCTCCATCAGGGACAGCTCCATCAGGGACAGCTCCATCAGGGACAGCTCCATCAGGGACAGCTCCATCAGGGACAGCTCCATCAGGGACAGCTCCATCTGTGAACAGTGGGAACAGACCGAGTCGTTCTTTTATGGTGAGTTCAATACCGATTTGAGGCTGACTCACCGGGACATGCTGGATGCTGCGGACTCCTGTCTCCAACTGGAAAAACAAATCTGAAAACAGACTTAAAGACATCTCTGACGATGACTCAGGGTCAGTAAAAGTCTCATGTGCTCATATACTAGGACTTTATAAGAACTATCTAACATGATGATATTTACCTGTCTTTTTGAGTGCTGTCAAAGCTGACAGTGTCTGTCCACAGACCCAAATCTCCACATGTTCTTATCAACAAATAAAGTCAAAGTCCCTTCTCCACAGAGACTCTTCACTGCGACACGTTATGAACACTTAAGTTCTGAATGTTGTATGTGTATGAGTGAGTGAAGGAGACATAACTTCATATTTGTGTTTGTAAAATATATACTCTGTATGTGTCACATCAGCTGCAGGCTTTGTCTTGTGACTGTCTGACAGCAGTGTTCCTGTCCAACAAATGATAGTATTTAATCATAATAATAATAATGCATGTGTTTTATATAGTGCTTTTAAGGAGACTAAGACATTGCACATGTCATTTTTCTTTCACTCCATACACGGTGGTGATAAACTACTACTGTAGCCATAGCTGCCCTGGGGCACACTGACAAACAAGACAACTAGTATGTGCCATCAGCCCCTCCAACCACCACCAACCATTCACACAAACACACACCAGACTCATTCTAGGCAATGTGGGTTAAGTGTCTTGCCTAAGGACACAACAACAGGTTGGCACTTTACAGCCGCAGCCGCCCCACTGTGGCACCTGGTGTTCCCAGAGGTCTCCCATCACAGTACTAACCAGACCCTGCCCTGCACAGCTTCAGAGGTCTGATGGGATCTAGCCTTCACATGCAGGTATGGCCATATACATATATAAATAAAACACAACATTTTATGTTAACAAAAACTAGGATTAATCAACTAGACCTGCAGAAGGAGCAGATGAATAAAATATGAATCATTGAAATCATTTGACAATGAAAAGAGGAGGGATCACACCACCAACCCTGTAGATGGCGCTCCACCTTCTCTCCTGCTAACCCTCCTAAGCTCTAGAGCAGGGGTGGCCAAACTTCTGATCCGTGGGACAAAATGATTTTGATGTTCTGAGAGCCAAAGCTAATAGTGTGCTGATCAAAACAGGTTTATTAGAGCAACAGACAGGTACAATTAAACCTTCATTCATTTGGTCTTTTGAAGGAAACAGATGTCACCACCCCTTCAGGACCACATTAGACCCCACAGAGCGACCAATGTAAGTAGTAGTAGTAGTAGTAGTACTTGGGCAGCCCTGCACTAGAGTGAACACAAGGCCAGGGGTACTATGCAGGAAACCACACTAGAGTCAGCTTAAGCTCTTTTTTAATCCATTCTCAAATACAGTAAAGTCATTGAGTCGTTTTAGTTTTAGTTCTGTCAAAGTTGATCTGTGTTTGTTACCTTCCTACATACTATTCCTTTCCTTTAATAAAAAAACACAGCAAAGGAGTGGGTATTGCACCAACAACCATAAATAAAGAAATCAACAAACTTTATATGTATAAAGTTTAAGGGCTGGTTATCGGGCGACTCCCCAGAGGAGAAAGCAAGGAGTACGATGGAGGACAGAGTGAGGCTGAAGATCTCTGCTCACATCAGCTTCATCTATTTACTTACTGCTCATGCTCAATGTGTTTCTGCTGTGAACAAATGTCATCTTTATGGAAGTCCTACACCGTTTTCTTTGCCTTCTCCTTTCTTGAAACAAACTACTACTAATACTAGAACAAGGGTCTTCAACCTACAGCACAGGAGCTACCAGTGGCTCTCTAGCTCTTTCAAAGTGGCCTGAGAAAGGGCTCAGGGAATCTACAAATGCTGCTCCAAAGTCTTTCTTCAGAGAAGTTACTCAGTGACATCATGTTTTGTAATACATGGAGAATGGTTTATGTTTTATATGGAAACATCTAACACTATCTCTCAACAGGTTGGAAACCCTTGTCCCAGAAAGAAACTTCTTTTTGTGTTTAAAGTCAAAGTGTCAAAACTTTGCACAATCAATAAATCAATAAATAAATGTCCAGAGGTGAAATTGGGCGCTGCTGAAGGTGGAGTGTGCGGCCCATGTGAAGCACTTTGTGACCTGCTCTGGCTGTCTAAAGTGCTGTAGAAATAAGTGCTGCCTTCTCTCCTCCAGGTGCTCAGTCTCAGGCTCAGGTTGATCTTCAGTCCTGCTCTGAGTCGGAGTCTTGGGGCAGGTGGGGCTGGAGGAAGTATCGGGTGAAGCCTTCGAACGTCCCAGCAGAGGGTGGGCTCCTCAAACATGTCCTCGTCGTAGGAAAAGCGTGGCCTCTTGGAGATGGGCTCCTCCTCTTCCTCTTCGTCCCTGTGGCGCCTGGCCCTTGTTAGGGGCACAAAGTCCTGGGAGCTCACAGGGCGACGGGAGGGAACGAGATCTGGACTGCGAGACGAAGGGGACCATTCTGGCACAGTCTGGTTGTCCTCTTTATCCTCCTCTTCGTTCCTGTGGCGCCTGGCCCCTGCTAGGGGCTCAAAGTCCAGGAAGCTCACAGGGCGACGGGAGGGAACGAGATCTGGACTGCGAGACGAAGGGGACCATTCCGGCACAGTCTGGTTGTCCTCTTCACCCTCTGTGTCCTGGTCTTCCTCCTCACTCTTCGCGTCCTGGTCGTCCTCTTCATCGTCTGGGACAAGTGCATCGTCCCAGTCACTGTTCTCATCCCAGAAAAAGTCCAAGGGGGAGGCGTCCCAGTCCTCCCAGTCCGCGTCATCGTCCATGCCGGCCTCTGGCACGAGAGCTTGATCCCAGTGGTGGATGTCAAATTCCACTTCATCAGACTCCAAGTCCAAACCATAGACGTGACGCAACACGTGATAAGCCCACCTTACCTGCGACCCACCTGCGTCCTCCTGGTCGTCAGCAAGAAGCACCTGCAGGGCGTCCCACGCTGTTGGAACATAATGACAACATGAACAACTTCCTCACACACTGTTTTTGTTTTGTCAAAGTTACAGTCAAACACACAAGTATACACCGTTATGAAGACTAAAATACTGTTTGACTTATGAAAACCTCTTCATGTTTCACCCTGTGTAAGGTTCACAAACCCATTCATTTCAAACTAAATGAGTTGTCAACGTATTCAATAATTGATTTAACTGTTGCATGAAGAACTTTCAGTCAAATTATTTGTAGCAGTGAGAAAGGTTCAATTAATTAAAATATGAATGTAACTGTAAATGTTTTGATTGTAACTACTCTATTCTGTTCATGTGTGTAACCAGTTACATTAGTGAGTTACAACTAAATGAACAAGTGACTTTTGGAGCTGTTTCTCCAACACTGATCAGGTCACGGTCACATGTGCACAACAGCTGCTCTCATCTACCTTTAGCACTGGATACATTTGATGTTAAAACTCAAATACTGATGATAAAGCTGTGATAACGTTTTAATTACAACCTTTCTGATCAACTTTGTCTGTTTTCAGCAGCTTTTACACATGTGACCAAAAGTCTATGTCTTAAAGAAGCACTTTCATAGTTGCCCTGCCACATGCTAGCTAGCGTTAGCTCCTACACAGACATGTGGTCCATCGAAACAGCCACACATGGACAAAAGTGCGAATATCACGTCTTTTACCCATATTTCATGATCATTTCAGTGATCAGTAAGTGATGTGGTGTTACCTCCAGGCGGCAGGGGCAGGTCGGCCGGGGCGTGGAAGGGGAGAGCCATGCTTCACACTGTGTTTGTTCACAGCGCTTTTCAAAGCTGAAAAGTGTCAACAAACCAGTGTTAGACCGTGTCCTGGTGCTACAGTGTAATTACCACAGCTTTGTCCTTAAACAAAGATGAGATGAAGAGAGTTCTGCACAAGTGTCAGCGTCCAACAGCAAGTGAAGTGAGCGTCGAGCGAGCAGCGTTTGAATATAAACACTCTGTGTCGCCATGGCAACGGCAGGTGCACGTGGCTCTGACATGTAAATACAAATAGAAACAGTAAAGAGTTTTAGTCCAGCCCATATGGAAGAGCCCTGTGACTCTTGAAGTGTGCGGTAAGGCCATAGACTGTAGGGTCCCTGGCGCCCTCTGGAGGCCACAATGTCATATTTTATATCGTTAGAGTTTACACAGTGATCACATGGCAGCTGTCTGAAATAATCAACATTCAGGTGTCAAATTTAACTTGCAATATTACATTTTTTCTTCTAAATATATTTGTATAGCATAATTTGTACAAGGCATAACTCAAGGGTGGTGGACAAGAACAGTTAAAAAACATGGGTCAAATCCCAACATTTGTTATTACAAATCTTTATTCCATAAGGACTGGTCATGGTATGTATGATTTGTGTCTTTCTTGATGGAGGACAATGTAGTAACAAGTCTGCTCTTTCACATCTATACATGATATACCCATATTGATTGACTGATTGTGTTTTATTATATTTAGACAAAGAAAGCATTTAGTTTTGTTGTTGTTTCAACTGCAATTCAGAATGAAAGAAAGCACTCTCACCAGACCATCAAGGAACCGTGACGCCGGCCAGTCTCCTCCACATCTCAAGTCCCACCATAGTACTCACCAACCATGCAAAGGCCCAGCCAGAGAGACAACGCCTACACCCACCACTGCAACATCAGTCCCTAAAACACATCTATCCCAAGGCCCAAGCTGGTATTTTAGAGTCAACCCCTACAGTAATAATAACACTACTAGATTCTTATGACATATTTTCCTCTTGATGTTTTTCAAATGTCATTTCCTGAAAACCTTTTTTAAATATTGCTAAATTTGGATATTCTTTGACCCGCACTCTCAATTTATTCCACATTTGTACACCTTGCACAGAAACCTGCTCTTTACCCTTTTAACCCTAAAGTTGATCATTCCAAGTTATATTATCTCTCTTTCTGTGAATAGTTTTTTGGATATTCTTTAGATTCTCATTCCATCCTATTATATTTTGAGTTTTACTTGGAATAAATATCAGGAAATGTGAAAATCTATTTTTGCCTCACTGAATGTCAACTTGTTGACTGTGTGAACGTGTGACTGCCCTCTGCTGGGCTGATGTTACACTGCACTTCAACACAAACATTCTGATATTTAAATAAGAAATGAATCTCAACAACAACTCAAACTGAATCTGACTTGTTTGGTTTTTAATGTGACTACATATGGATTCCTTCAGTGCGGTCTTCTGTTGAACTTTCTCCATCCCTCGGTCACTTGTGCTGGGCTCGTCTGGAGTCATCTATCTACGCACTTTCTGGGCCAGGTCACGGAGGCAGCAGTCTGAGCAGATAGGCCCAGACTTCGTTCTTCACCTGCTACAGCTGGATGAGGTGATCCCAGGCCAGCTCCTCACTCCCTCTTCACCACAGTAAATTGTTACTCTACTGTTCTATGTATTGTGTGTAATTATTACTGTACTGTTGTATCTATTGTGTGTCATGGATCCTATGGAGTTACTAATTCTTGCATTGAGTTGTGATTAGGGTTGGGACTCGATTAAAATAAATAATCTAATTAATTAGAGGCTTTGTAATTAATCTCGATTAATCGCATTTTAATCACATATCAATATTTGACCTGAGAACAGTGATAAGTATTTTTTCACATGGATTTTTAGTTTACCATTGAATAAGGACTGAATAGTAATACATAAGCATAAGTAACAAAAATATTTAATATTTTTGTTCAAGTCCATCAGACCAGTGCAAATTAATTTCAATGCAACTCTCTCAATAACCTTGACCAAAACAATAAAGAGGTCAACCTAAAGTACCAGTTGCACCAACAACACAATACAACATGGTAAAACAAAATAGTTCAACATAAAATTTACCATTTAAAAGACATTATAAAAAACAGTGCCAGTGATTGACCTCAATCCCTTCTATTCTCCCAATAACCTGATGAAAAAAAAAACTCTCTGTTGCTTAGGCAACTGTTTTATCAACATTTCAGTAACAACAAGCCCATTAGCCTCAGGATACCTCCATGACTACTACTTCTACTTCTCTTTCAGCCAGTTGCTGAGACAAAATAGCCTGTTCACATTTTCAGAGCTCAAGGTTGCCCTTTTCTTTTGAACTATGTAACCTGCCAATGAGAAAAGTCTTTCCCAAGGGACAGAAGTGGCAGGGCTGCCCAGATACTTGCGGGCCAGAGCAGAAAGCTGTGGATGGGCTCCCTCATGAGTGGACCACCACTGCAGTGGGAAATCTGTCTCACTGATGGTGGGCTCTGACCTGCTATGGTGGGCTCTGCCCTGTAGCAGGTCAGAGCCCAGTTGGGCCCCTCTTCATCCTCATCCTCTGATTAGGAGTCTGAATGAAACCGCAGGAGGCTCCTCTTCCTTGCTGGCTCCTCTGAGGGTTCTTGAGTAGCTATGTCTGGATCTTTTCGCAGCAGTGCCTCACTGCTGGTCCACACCTGTCCTCGCTCTCCTCTTGGTAGATACTTAGATCCATGTGTCCGCTGCTGTGAGATCATTCTCCTACGTCATCGCCGCCATTTTGGCTCCCCCTAGCGGTTGTGAAAAGGTGAAACTTCAAAGCCGTTTTTTTTTTATATAATTCATCTGAACATCTCAAAATGAACACCCGAAATATTATAAACACATATTGTAGTCATATATTCTGGATAGCAGCATATTAAATTCTAGTAATACTTTAACATGGTGAGCTTGTGCTTCTGTTTGGCTATAGTAACCTTCACAGCCTCTGGGTTTTTTAGCAGACGAGAGATCATAAACAGTGTTGAATTCCACCTTGTGGAAACATCCTGTATCAGTGGCTCTTTGTCTTGACTTCGTGCTTGCTCCTTTTGCAGTTTGTCTGTGTTTGAGGGGCTATGTTTAAAATGCCCCACTATTTTACGACATTTTGCCAATGTGGCTGTGAACCTGCTGTCAGCAAGGCAAACTGAGCAACACACGGAATGTGCTGGAATGTGAGCTGTCTCATTGCAGAGACCATGGTTCGGGCACTGTCAGTTCTGATTGTGGTGACTTTTTGTCTGATTTCCCAGGCCTCTGCCACAGACTCAAAATCTTCTGCCACGTTTTCAGCAAAGTGCCTAGTGATGGTCTTCTGCATAGTTAAGGCAAATGCGCGAAGATGCCACTTCATGTCAATAAAGTGTGCCGTCACATTGAGATAATTTGAATTGCTTAACCAGGTCCGATGATCCCCAGTCAGGGCAACCCACTTGGCTTTCTCCAACAATAAATCCTCCTTTTCTTTCTTTTCATTGTCATAAAGCTGCTGGACTCTTTTTGTCACTGTCTCTCTGCATGGCAGCTCGTATGTTTTGTCAGACGACGCAATCTGCAGTACTTTTTGCAAGCCCTTATCTTCTACCACTCCAAGTGGTCTACAGTCGAGTGCAACCCAGTGAGCCAGGGCGTTGGTTATTTTCTCAGACGTGGAGTTAGTTACACTCGTCCTAAAACCAGTCAACTGGTTGTGTGTGGGATGTACCCGGACTCAGACTAGCGTCCACGCTAGCTGCTATATGTTTTGCACTGAGGTGATACACCTCTTAAATACATCTGCTGGCAATATCAGATGTATTTTGAACTTCATAAGCCACAAGCTATATATCATTTTAACGAACGATATCAGACTTTGCATTAAAAAGATATAACGCATAATATGGGCATAAAATAAATCGTGTTTGTGTAAGTTTCTTACCTTTTGTCTTCTGCTGCTCCTACAAATTAGACTTTCCCCATCCTTGCTTAGTCTCTTTCTCTCCGTAAGTCTTCATTGAAAAAGAATATCCACTTGTATTTCCCAAAGTATAATCCAATCTTCAGAAATAATCCAAAAATGTGAATTTTTCTGTTGCAAAAAAAAACGCTCCGAAAAATGTTGAGGCTTCTCTTTCACATTTCACCAAGTTTGAGCTTTGTTTAGCCCCACAAACATCATATCCACGTTTTCCTTGAGTCCTTAGCTTCAAAAAGAGAGGTTCCATGAAAAGATAGGAGCAGGTTTCAGTCCGCAGGACCCTTGTGAAAAAGACGAACCCGATACACTTGCACAGGGTCCTTTTTCCCTTGTTGTTGATTAGCATGGCTAGCGCAATGTGCTTGCACTGAATGATTGACGTGTCTAAGTAGCCAATAAAAAAGAGATTTCTTTTGATGGGTGGGACTTGTAGGAACTCTTTTCATTTTCACAGTAAAAGCGTGCGTAAAGACGCTGTTAGTACTACTGCGCATATTGTATATGCATTTACTCTACTAAAAAAATAATTTTGAAAAAATGTAAAAGAAAATTACACAGATTTGTAACTTATAAGTACCAAAACTAAAAAATATGCTTTTTATGATGGTGAAATGTTAGTAAAGCAGTTTGGCAGAATATGGCACACATTTTGCCAAATTGGTTCCGAATGGCACTACTTAAAAGAGAAACTGCATAAAAACTATAAAACTTAGAAGTCTGAAACTTTACACAGTTGTTGTCAACAACACAATGAACAAATTGGCGTTGAAAATGTTCTTCTTCCAATGAAGTAGGCTTTTTTAGGGCGTTTATACATTGAATTTTTTAGGCAAGGCTAAAAAAAAACAAGTTTTTTCCCCAAACTTCAAAGGATGCAGAGTAAAAAAGGAATGACATACATTATTTCAGTGTATATTTACATAAACTAGAAGGGCCTAGCTTTAAAATGATGCATCATACAAGCATGTGAGATGTGTTTTTTAATAAGCAAAGACATTTGGGTATGCCAAACTTTTGTGCACGAGCCAAAACAGATGTAGGAGTTTACGAGGTAAAAGTGACTGTCTGGAGTTTGTCCGAAAGAGAGACAGAGAGGTGCTTGATTTGAAAAAAAAAAACAACGCAAGCTCCCTCCCCCTTCCTTTCTGATTGGTCTACACCAGTGGGGGCGGGTCCCAGCTCAAAAGTGGCCAAAATGACGTGCGCTGACATGCTTGCAATACCACCCCGGGCCGATGGGGGTGGACCCAGAAGAAGAATTAGCCAATGCTAACATATAGCATTGGCAGACCTCTCGAAAACGTCTTTACAGGATGGACCAAAAGTTGGCTCTTGGCCCAAAGCTCCGTTCCACATGTGTGTCAATGCTGAGGGGGGTGGATTTTTTTGGTCCACTCTAGTTTACTCGCTGTGAATTTTTGAAGTCTCTCGTTCAAATGAATGGAGCTGCGCCGGCTGACGCATGCGCAGATGCGTTTTTTCACAATTGTCTTGTGGGCGGGACCACTCGCGGCCATTTTGAATAGCTCCAGTAGAGCACATTGTTTGGCCCATTAGTTAGAACAGCGGAGATAGGCGTGACTCTGTCCGTTAATATATACAGTCTATGGTCTACACCTACGTTTCCGTAACACTTTGAAATGTTAATCAGAGAACACCTTATACATTTTTAATACACATGCACAGAGGTTTTCAGAATTACTTAAAAAATGATGTTTTAATGCACAAAAAGACGATCGCGGCAAACCCGGAAGAAGCTATTATCATATTATAGGACACATCTGCAGAGGATCTGATGATGGTTCAGGTTCAGTATATAAATAGGTAACTCAGCGCGGACGTTCAGAATTCTTTGTTCAGTTTTCATGTAGTTTCAAAGCCAGATAGAGGCTTGATTCAGAGGCTTCGTGAAAACAAACAACTGAGCATGCGCGGAGCTGCGAGCATCAGCGCCGATGATTGACAGTCCTTGGTCTGACTCGATTGGTTAACGTGGACGGCATCGTGGATTCTGAACTATAGCTAAGAGAAGGGAAGGCGGGACTTACCCGTAATATTAGAATTAATAAAATGACTTAATTTATATCAACATTTAAGGCCAGAAGGTCAATTTACTACAATTCTTAAAATTTGTAATTAATTAGAGTTACATACTATCACTTTAAGGCTGGATGTGCTGCGGTGATATGCAAATTATTTGTTTCATAGCGTGCACAAAACAATACTCTTATCAGCGCTGCCACCCGTTCTTTGTTTGAAATAAAAGCCAATAATAGCCAATGCAGTCAAAACAGCCTCTTTGTTCATGTTGCTATGGTTGCCATCCGTGTTAGTTGGTGCTCCAGTATAATCGGTCCGTCTGAAACTACTCCAGTGAGAAACGTTCCGCAATTAAATGCGTAAATTTTTTGTTATTGCAGTTATGTTTTTTGTTATTGCAGTTATATTGAGATATAACTGCATTTTCTGCACTGTTCTAATGAAACGCACAAATCTATAGTAAATTCCCAAAACATATTTGAGAAAAAATAAGTGTTGCTCAAATGTATCCTGGGAGTTGTAAAACTGTAAACTCACACTCTGAAAATTGTGTTTTCACTTGTTTTGGTAATGTGGTTAATGATGCTCAGTAATGTTTACATTTGTGCAGGCCTTGACTAATATTGTGGTATCAGAGTTTACTTTTGAGCATATGAACAGCTGTTTTGGTGTGATGGGTCGGTTTTGAAATGAGACTATGAGACTCATTGTAAACCTGAACAGCGCAGAGTGAGACGTCCTGTTATGATTGTTCCCAGTTCTTTCAACATAGAGGATCTTCCACGAACGCGTCTCAAATCCTTTTCTCCTCGCTGCCTTCTGTCCTGGATTCCGCTATGACGGAAATGTGTGAGGAAGTCCCGCCCACAGAAGAGAGGCAGAGAGTCATGCGAAGAAGAGGAGGAGGAGCTTTACGGTGATTGACGGCTGGAAAATGGAAAAGAGGAGATAAGTCGATTAAAGACGTTTGGGACGCGGCCCGTGGCCATGATGGCGCCGTGACCGTGGTCTGCGGAGGGACAGTCTGACAGCAGCTACACACCGGTACTGTGTGCAAATGTCTTCATTATGTCCCCGCGCGTTTAAAGCATGCTTTCAACTCGTACAGCTGTTAAATGAGGAGACAACGACATTTAATTGCAACGTGCATGTCTCAAAGTTCGTGCAATAGGCTGTGGGACAATTGTTGTCAGTGGGACACACGCGTTAAAGGAACAGTATGTGGTTTGCTCTGACTGGTTTTATACCACTGTCACTAACGCTAAAGTTCTATTTGAAACCTTGTTTCCAGCTCTGGTCTCTGATGTCCACTGACCAAACTAACACGGTTGGGAAGGTTACTCTATAATTGTAATATTAATATTGCTACTTGGTAAGGTGAACATTTTTGTTTTTTTTGTTTTTACTGTTTTCAATTGAGTAGCACTACGTCAGGGTTCTTGGCCAAAAGTTACTCATATTGCACTTTTCGAATGACTTTGGTCTAGGTTTTTTGTTTCTTCTCCTGTTTCAAAAGCAGAAAGATCTGAGCTTGTCCCTCACAAGTATAGTTTCCTCCATCCATCCATTTTCTTCTGCTTCATCCGTTGCCGGCTCGCGGGGGCAGCAGTCTAAGCAGAGACGCCCAGACTTCCCTATCCACCCACACTTCCTCCAGCTCGTCCGGGGGGACCCCAATGTGCTCCCAGGCCAGCTGAGAGACATTGCCGCTTTTCCACAGTAACGGGACGTTGCGGTGCGGCACGGCCGAGTTCGGGTGCTTTTCCGGCAAAAATAGTACCTCCTAGTATCTCCTCAGCGTTGTCAGACCACGTCATTTACTTGCGACGCGTAACTATTAACATTGGTGCGGTGCATGCATGGATCTATAATAATAACTGGATAGGGTATTACTAGCTTATAGCTGTCCCACCCATATACACAGTGGGCGCCCGTAATATAGCAGACTAAATGCATGCGGGCTACCCAGAAAAAAGTCCCATAGATCTCAATGTAAACTAAAACAGCTTGACCTCAGCTGACAGAGAACCTACAGCTTTCACAAAGGTCGGAAAGGAAAGTATTATTTGACACTTAAGAATGAGGCTCGGAGATAGGTCACAGTATGTTTACTTCATAACCTCGTACACAATACAACAGTTGGGTATTCCATGCTGGTACCATAGCCTAGTGTATATCACTCCGCCTTAGGTAATATAGTTCCAATACATATCACAACATCCCCCCTGTTAAGCTGAGACCCTATTAGATAATCAGAACAAAGAATTGGGCTAAATTATTTTTTCAAAAGATTAAGCCATAGCTGTAATTAAACATGTTCAATCAGTTGCGTTACCTGTGCATCTGTAGGCATAAAACAACCATATTTTTTTTCCTTTTTTAAAACCAACAATTTGTAAAGCATAACATATGTCTCTAATATATGCTAATATGGACCTATTTAAAACTGTCAACATCAATTCAGTCTTAGCAAGTGAACAAGAACTATGTTCTATCCAAGTGGATTATGCTTGCTGTTAGACATAGTCTCTGTAGTGCATTGGTTTGACCACAGCCCTTCCGAATCGTGTACGGACTGTCTGAGGGTTGTTGGGGTCTGGTGGTTTACTTTCGGTTTCACAGGATGGTGCAGGCTGTGTTGGGTCACTGCGATCCTCCTGGTCTTCATCCAGTGTTGGTGGTTCTACCAGGTGGGTTCTTTTCACAGTCTGTTGCACCTGCGTGTTGTAGGGTCCACGCAGATGGCTCCTGCTACGCCTGATCATGTTTCCATTCGGTGTCTGGACAACGTAGCTCCTTGGCTCATTACACTTTTGCTGGACAACTGCTGGGTGCCATGTCCTTCTCTCTTTATTCCACACGGTCACATGCTGTCCAGGACGGAGTGGAGGTAGTTCTCTGCGGCAGCTGCGGTCGTGATGTTCCTTCATCACAGCTGCTCTGTGTGCCAGGTGCTGACGGTGTCCCACTTTACCTGGGTCTGCTCGGCTTGGCAGTAGGGTGGTGACAGTCCTACCAAAGAGCAGTTCTGCAGGTGAAGGCAGCTTGCTGTCAATAGGTGTCGCTCTTACTTGTAGCAAAGCTATGTAAAGGTCACTTTTGTTTTGCTGTGTTTTCTTGACAATGGCTTTGATGTACCGGACGTGTCTTTCGATGAACCCATTGCTTTTGGGGTAGTGGGGAGAACTGGTGACGTGTCGTATCCCCCACCGTTTCACAAACAGTTGAAAAGCCTGTCCTGTGTACTGTGGTCCATTATCGGTCAGAATTTCATCCGGTCGTCCAAACAAGGACATGTAACACTGCATTTTTTGTGTGACTGCATGGCTGGTTACTTGAGTGGGCATTTCGTCTACAAGTGGATACTTTGAGTATCTGTCTACTGTCAACAGGTAGTGGCGGCCACTGATTTCGAAAAGGTCAGAGGCTATTGACTGCCATGGTCGGGTTGGTAGGTCGTGTGGTTTAAGAGTTTCTTTTGGGTTTGCATCTTGATGCTCTGCACACACACTGCATGATCTGCAGACTCTTTCGATGTCATCGTTCATCTTGATCCAATAGACACGTTCTCTTGCCAGTCGACGCGTTTTTTCTATGCCTTGATGTGCCACGTGCAGTTGTGTGAGAATGTCTGCGGTCATGGAGTCTGGAATAAGTACCTGTCTACCCTTGAATATGACTCCTGATTCTGTTGCGAGTTCATCTCTGAACTTCGGCTCTGACCAGTATGGACGCAGGTCTTTAGGTAGGTCCTTTATGCTTTCAGGCCATCCCTGTTGAATGAGTTCTTTCAGCACATGGAGCTTTGTATCATTCGCAGTTTGGCTTCGCAGAGAGTTTTGTTTTTCAGGTGAAAAGTTTATTATGGCGATGGTATGCCTCTCTGCATCTTCGAACTCTGTTTCGATTCCATCTATCCTCTCATCCAGCTCAATGTCACCGTCGTTCTCAGGGTTTGGTAGCCGACTGAGAGTGTCCGCTAGAACCATGTCCGCTCCTGGCCGGTATTTGACTTCATAATTGTACCCTTGGGTCTTTATCAACATACGCTGGAGCCGGGGTGGCGCTGCATGCAGTGGTTTTGAGCAGATGGTGACAAGTGGTTTGTGATCTGTTATCACGGTGAATGACTTGCCGTACAGGGTAAGTATGGTATCGCTGCATTCCATAAACTATTGCAAGCATTTCCCGTTCTATGTTGCTGTACCTTGACTGGCAATCAGTTAAGGTCTTTGATCCGAATGCTATAGGTCTGTTGTTCTGCACCAGTGCTATACCCAGGCCTTTCTGTGACGCATCCACCTCAAGTGTCAGGGGTGTGCTGGCGTCATAGTATTTTAGACACGCATCCTCTGTGATGGCAGACTTTAAATCGTCAAAGCATTTCTGGTGGTCTGCTTCCCATAGCCACAGGGTGTCATTTTTTAGTAGTCCTCTTAAGGTGTGCGCTTTTTCTGCAAACTTTGGTATGTACGTAGCAAGGTAAGTTAACATCCCCATGAATCTGTGCAGTTCATCTTTGTTTTGGGGTGTTGGCATTTTTTGTATGTCTCTTATTTTTGCAGGATCTGGTTTTATGCCACTGTCTGTGTACAGGTTGCCAAAGAATGAAATATTGTTCTGCTTAATGACACATTTGTCGCTGTTAAACACCATACCTGCTTTTACAGCCCGTTCCATCAGGGCGGTGAGGTTTCTGTCGTGCTCATTTTCATCCTTCCCGTATATGACTATATCGTCCGCTATACTGGCCACGCCTTCAAGCCCCTCCAGAATTTGGTCCATCTTGGCCTGGAAGAGATCCTGAGACACACTCAGTCCAAATGGCAGACGTTTCCAGCAGTATCTACCGAATGGAGTGCGGAACGTTGTCAGGATTTGTGAATCTTCATCAAGATGTATTGACCAATATCCTGCTTTCGCATCAAGCTTGCTGAAGATCTTGGCATTTGCAAATTTTGGATTCAGTTCCTCGACTGTAGGTATTTTGTGTGGGCATCTTTTCAGGCTGGCATTCAGTTTTTGTGGGTCTAGGCATATACGCAGAGATTTGTCCTTCTTTGTGCTGAATGCTAGGCTGGAGCACCAATCAGTGTGTTGTTCTACTTTCCGCAAGACATCTTGTTCTACGAGCTTGCTCAGTTCGTCTTGGAGCTTGTCTTTGATGTGGATGCTGCATTTCCGTGGTGGATCTATGAATGGTTCAGCGTCTGGCTTTAGGATGAGTTTTGCAGTTCCCTCAAAGTTTCCTATTTTATCAAACTGATTCGGGTATTTCCTTATGAGCTCCTCACAGGTGGTTATTTTCAGCTGTTTTGCTTGTTGCCCTTTTTCCTTTGTATTGTCAGGTTTTTGCTTGACTGTGTCCACATGCAGTGTGACAAGGTTCAACAGTTCACTTGTGGGTAGTCCAACAACAGCTGGTCCTGGTACATCCACAACATAGAACTTGGCACTTATCCATCTGGATTCCTTGTACTGGCATGGGATGTTGATAGTTCCATAGCAAGGTATCTCGTGACCACTGTAGGCAGACAGTTTCAGGTTGTTTTTCTTCAGTCTTTTGCATGTGAGTGCGTTGCTTCCATACATCTGCTTGAATGTGCGCAGTGGAAGTGTGTTCCCTGATGCACCTGTGTCTATTTTCAAGCGAAGTGTGTGTCCGCAGCCTGCTACATCAGGTGGTCTCACGTTTAGTGTTGTGTAGGCTTCTTCCCTAGGCAGATTGTAATTGATGCTGTGCATGCATTTTTCGCTGACAGTAACCGAGTGGAATTGTTGGTGGTACATGCATTCATCTGGCTCTTGACTATCAACCAAATCAATTCTGGTTTTGTGCTGTGGCCTGTGCCTTCTCCTGTTTGCCTGGTGTTTGTTCTGTTTGTTTTGTGGTAGGCGGGACTTACTTATTTTCCTTGGACCTGAGTCTGACTTCTGTTGTCCTTTTTTTCTGCAGCACCTTGCCCAGTGTCCTTTCATGCCACAAGCGTTGCACTCATCGTGGTATGCAGGGCACTGGCGCGGTTTATGGCTCGTGCCGCAGTTCTGACATGCTCGCCCTCTGTGTATTGCATGAACTTTTTCTAAAGTAGACAGACCAAGTTGGTTTAGCTGTTCATTGCCAGCTGATAACGCTTCATATTTTCTTCCTTCTTTTAGCACATCAGCCACGGAGTAGCCTGGAGGCTTGCTGTATAGATCGTTCCTCAGGGCATCGTGTGGCGTACTGGCAATGATAAGCTCGATCAGACGTTCGTTTATTTCCCCATCGGTGAACTGGCATTTCAACGCTAACGTCCTGGCCCTAGTTACAAAATCATCGATGTTTTCATCATGCTTCTGTCTGTATTGCATTAAATGAAGTCTGTGTATCCTAAAGTTTACATTAAGCTTTAGTTGACCTTCAAAAAAATTCTACAGATTTTCCGGTATTTTCTTATCAGCCTCGCTGAGTCCGCTAGCATTCAGTCTTTTTAGTCCTTCATCTCCAATGCCTCGGCATATTTTCCTTGCTTGTTTGGCTTCGTCCTCTATTTCCTCATCTTCTATGTACAGACACATTTTCTGTTTAAATAGAGAGATAGCCTCACTCAGATCCGGGTCGGACCAGTTCATCGTCGGTAAGTGTGATGCCATTGTTTAGTTTCTTGTGTACACGTACGTTGCTTCTCTTAGCCGCCTAGCTTGCTCCCGCTAGCCGCTTAGCCCGCTGAGTCTTCGTTAAAAGTTATCCACGGACGAAAATTATTGGAGACTCACGTCAGGCACAACAACAGTTCTGTATGGCGATCACGAAGGCGATTCTTTACCGCTGCCACCATGAAGTATTATTTGACACTTAAGAATGAGGCTCGGAGATAGGTCACAGTATGTTTACTTCATAACCTCGTACACAATACAACAGTTGGGTATTCCATGCTGGTACCATAGCCTAGTGCAGCCATTCCCAAACTCAGTAACACCGAGGCCCCCTTAAAAATCTGACGGGTCTGCGTGGCCCCCCAAAATAATAACCAAGAAGACAACATTAAGAATAGGCTCTTCTGGTTATTTTATTTTGGGGAAATAGCCTCTGCTACAAACATTGTAATACAAAAATGATTACAGTGGCTTATTCAAGTCAAATAATGAACACAAATATGTTAATATTACAAACAAACATTATAAATTTAACATTAAATAATTATATATATATTTTTTTTTTATGACCTCCCGCGGCCCCCCTGCAGTACCCTCGCGGCCCCCTCGTGGGCCGCGGACCCCACTTTGGGAGACACTGGCCTAGTGTATATCACTCCGCCTTAGGTAATATAGTTCCAATACATATCACAACAGGGATTTTAGTGTCCCTTGTCATCCTGAACTTTTTTTCTTCTTAAATCCTTCGGTTTTCTTTAAATCCACACTTTAGTGCCACAAACTCTGCTCCTTTCCTTCCTGCTCTGACTCCGCTCTACCGCTGCTCTGATCAGCAGTTCTGATTGGTCAGAGCGCGGCCGAGCCCCTCTGTGTAGCAGTGGTTTGACCAAAAACAAAACCTTTTTGTATTTACCAAATGTCTCCATCCTTGTTCATGAATTTACCAAGGTTATATGGATTTACTGACAAATATAATGTATGTAAAAGCTTTCTGTGCGATTCTATTTCTCTGGAGTGAGGAAGACGTAATGTAGCCGCAGCAGAGCAGCCGGTTTTAAAGATGGCGGTTGAGTTGTTTTTACCAAAGGGTCAGACGTTGCGACACAGTGTAAGGCAGTTGGCCGACGTCACGTCATGGTATCAGTACGGCGCGGCTGGAACCACAGTCGAGGTGGTACAAAAAAAGTACGCAAACCCCAATGCCAACACCAGTGGAAATGCAAAATAACCGCGCCGTACCGTACCGTTACTGTGGAAAAGCGGCAATAGTCCCTCCAGCATGTCCTGGGTCTTCCCCGGGGTCTCATCCTGGTGGAACGTGCCCAGAACCCCTCCCTAGAGAATAATAGTTTCCTCAATGTGAAAAAAGATTAATTGTCCATTTACATTAAGTATGCAACAGCACATGCAACTTGAGTTTGTTCATTTATAGTAATTTAGGCCAAATTATCACATTACTTAAAATATGTATATACTCTCAACACCCATCTCGATTTGACCATGCACACTAGCTGGGGCGAGCTCAGTCGTTAGCAAATTCTGATGTCTGTGAGTAATGTAATCACCAGGGTATCTATGTCTGATAGTTTGCAACAGTTTAGAGCCAGGACATTAACAAGGATATGTGTGTTACATGTAACAAGGGTTGAGATCATAAGGTAAGTTTTAAGACCTAAGTCATATCATGTCTTTCCCTGTGAATAGGAGTCAGAATGCTTTGTCCAGGCTAACCACAACATGAGGGAGTGGTGGCTGCACGTGGGGCTCCTCTGCCTCCCCCTGGTGGCTGTTTATCTGCACATTCCTCCTCCAAAGCTCTCTCCGGCTCTCAGCAAGTGGCACAGCGCTGGGGAGCACTTCTTCTTCAGAGGTCACAAAGTTTTCTACAGAGGTACAAGTCCCTTCTGCTCCTGGCCTCAAACCTCATGCATCTGAATGCATGTGTATGTGTATGTGTATGTGTATGTGGAAAGTCTCTGATGTGGCTGTATCAGAGGGCCATGAGTCACACTCACAATGCTAAACCACACATTTAGTAATTAACCAAGAATTCCCCCCCAAAAAATTGTCAAAACCAAATATAAATCACATTCAACTTCTGGAGAATTTCTATCTTGCCACGTTGTGTGACATGAAACTAGATAATTGGGAAAAGAAAAAGGACTCCTGGCCCCTCCCTCGTCTGCTCATGTTGTGTGTGACCAACATCATTGCTTGTAGTCTGGTGCAGATTGTTTGTCCCCTGCAGATTCCTTTGGTGCTTTGGGGAGTTCAGATGTGGTGGTTCTGCTCCATGGTTTCCCCACGTCAAGCTACGACTGGATCAAGGTCTGTCTTTTCGTGGATATCTCCGTCACTACGGAAGGTGTACACATTTTTTGTAGAATTGTGATTCAGAAAGTGGGTGCCAATTGAACAAGTGTAGGCAGAGCGGAGCTACCGTCACAGATTTGGACTAAAAGGTGCATTTGGTATGTCCAACGTGTATGTGTAGTGTACTGTAATGCACTGGAACACGATGCAGAAAGAAAACTAGTTTAGAAGTAGGAGGAGGGAAGAGCAGAACTAGGAGTAGGAGAAAAGTGGGAGTGTAGAAGTGAAGAAGGAAGGTGGTGTCTTCATAAAACTTTATAAATTTTAAAAATGGTTGCCTTATTTACAAAGCACTTCATGGTCTTGCCCCGCCCCCACTCTCAAACTACATTAAAGCTAAAGTAGTGACAGGTCTCTGCACGTGAGCGTCCTCAGGAGGAGATGTGGAGATCCCACACAGAAAAACTACATTTGGACAAACTGTGCTGTCAGTCAGCGGAGGTCAGTCTTGGAACAACCTTCCTACAGACATAAGAGAATGCCCAACATACAGCTCTTTTAAAAAACAACTAAAACACCATTTTTAAGTAAATCAGTCCTGCACTCATTTTAACTAACTGTAATTTCTATAATTGTATCTTGTCCTTTTGTATTATTATTGTTGTGTGACCTGCCTCGGGACTACGGATGTAAATTAGCAGTTTTGCTACAATCTGGCACATTTACAATTTGTGTACAACTTGTATATGATTGTTCATTAATGTGTGTTGTCCCGATCAAATAAATAATGTTTTTTTTAAAAATACATAAAATATCTTTTCTCCTATGAGATGAGGTGCTATGGAACAAAACCGTCTTGAAAACAACAAACGCATAATGATGTGTAGTGAAACGAATGGCCCTGCAGAGGGGTCAAATGCAGACGACAAAGTTCCCTGCAGGGATAAAAAAGTGAATTTTTTACGTTTATTTTAGATATATGAACTTTTTTTTTCTTCCAACCCCTCCCCTGTTGGATTTAGTTGTCGGTTCACTTATTGTTCAACATTAGAAATAACGTGTTCTCATAATCAATGTATCTTTAAGATTAGGTATAACGTTCCATGGTAGCCCCACTAACGTCAATTTCAATATTGAAAATCCTTTCAGGGGCCACAAGAAATGTGGCCCTTGTGTTTGACACATGTGCTCTTCTCGTACAGAATCATCTTTCCTTTGGGGGTTGTGGGACTTGCTTCTCGTTGCTTTATTTCAACACAGTCTTGAACTTGGTCATGGATCTGTTGTTTTTCTGGTGTCGTTGTAAATGCACTGGGAAGTGATTCTGATGTCGTTCTTCTCTGAATTAATCTGATATTGTAACATTGTGCTGGTGTTTCCACAGATCTGGGAGCCCCTGACCCTGCGTTTCCACAGGGTCATTGCCCTGGACTTTCTGGGCTTTGGTTTCAGTGACAAACCAGTAAGTTATTTTATTTTTTATTTTCTAAGTGTCAATATACCCTGAAACGGTACATTCTCTTGGAGGAATGTGATGACATTGTGCAGTCTATAGAATTGTTTTCATTCTTAAGATGCAAAAAGATCTGTCTTGAATAGTTTGAATTACATGAATATAAATCAAATGTTGCTTTGATAAACTTCTGCAATGAAACCACGACGTGCATTTTCTTAGTCCAACTCTTGGTTTTAGTTAGAAGTGGAAAATGCTGTGTACTGGTAGATAGTAAACGTATTGAAGCCTATTTTTAATCTATAAATTGTTAATTAGTTCTCAACAAGCACTTCCTATACTAGCCCTGGGGTGTCCGCAGTGTGTTATAGTGTAGTAGAAGAAGCATTCACAGCATGAGTCTGACTTATACGTATTGTGAGTGCAGCGGCCGCACAAATACTCAATCTTCGAGCAAGCCAGTCTGGTGGAGGCTTTGCTGTCTCATCTGGGCCTGAACCATCAGAAGGTCAACCTCATCTCCCATGACTACGGCGACACAGTGGCCCTGGAGCTGCTCTACAGGTCAGAGAGGAAAACTTTACTTCTCCTTCAGTCACATTCTAGACCTGGGCTGTTGAAAGAGTCGTTATCTCTCTGCACATCACCCACCACTTTGAACACATTTCATATTTTCAACTTTAAAGTTTGATTTTTTTTATTGTGTGTTTTAACATTTGCAGACTCAGGCCCTGTTTATACTGAGACGCTGCGCAGACGTTTCCAGGCTATTAACAGAAACGACCTGGCTCCTAATGCAAATTTCTCAGCGTTCACATGAGGTTGAAAAACGATGTAGTTCTTGCGCCCGGCCAGTAGTGGGCAGATAAACTTTACAACACGACACACGACCCCGAGCCCCGTGCCCAGCCCCCCTCTCGGCAGTGTACTCACTTCCTGTGCCAGACCCTCAGAGAGTACCAACATCTATCTGCATTTTAACAGCAGCTGTGAACATAGGAACTGAACCTAGAGCTTCGCGTGGTCTCGTTTGGACGAACGAAGGTGTAGAATTATCCTCTGTCCCGCGCTGGAAGCCCACGTAGCTAGTTTGTGTGGGCGGCGCCATTGTTGTTGATGTTTGTTCTCCGCTACTGCGCATGTCCAAATGTACGTGCGGGGAGCAGCGCGGAGGCGGGGGTCAGAGCAGAGGGGGATTTCACACCTTTTCCCCTCTCGCGGGTGTGAAAAAGCTCCCTGCTGTGCAGCGTTTCTGAGTTGTCCCACTCTGCAGGCTGGATCTGAACACTTACGTTTTCACCCCCCTGGAACACAGTCTTCGTATGAACGGTTGGTAGCAACCGACATTCAACTATACCGTTTTACTGCCACATTGTCTCCGTGTAAACTCAGCCTTAAAACTCAAACACAACAAGCAGAGATTAGTCCTGTGCGCGTGACGCTGGAGGTGGGAACCTCTGTCCAGAGCGGCCGCAGCTGCCCCGGGTTAGAACGCTGCAGCCACTGAGGATGCAGTCTCCTGTTCAGTTCATACAGCAAACAGCGAGTGCCCCGCGGTCACGCGCATTTTTGTTTTTAAACCTGAATTCCCAGAGGGCCTACATGCTCTGTCTCCATCCTACACATGTCTGCGGCATTCTGAGTGTTATTATGGGATGCATGGGCGGGTCATTCCGTAAATGCGTTAATTTTTTTTACGCAATTAATGATATATTTTTATTAACGTGCGTTAATGTGATCATTTTGACAGCCATAATTAAGACTTGACTAAACCAGAATTAAAGGAGTTGGCACAATACCAACTCAGAATGAAACTAATGGTATAATGCTGTCCACAAGCTGGCGAGGCGTGGCTGAGTCAGGATTACTACAGTAATGTTTGATCGTAATAGTCGTTATGTCTGTGAAGTTGCTGGATTCTGTCGGATCACAAACAAATCCTGCATCAGGCCCTGCTGCCATGGTCATGGATCTGAAACCAGACCTGGCCGTGAAAAAAGAAATTGGGAAGACAGACAAAAAGTGTAATTATGGTCTTTAAAGTGTTTAATCAAATTTGTATGGACACATTTGGAATCTCTGCCTAAATCTTAAACAAAGGAACGTTTCTCACCCATCCTCTGTACTTCTTAGCCGGTTTTGTTCTTAACCAAAGTGCTTTTTCAAGGGAATAATTTGTGATTTATCCATTCCCTTGAAAATGTTCTTTGGAGAAAACCTGCTACAGATGATGGGTGAGAAACCCTCTTTGTTTTAACTAATCCCTGTGCGACTGAGAGCTTACACAAACTGAATAAAACTAGTTATTTTTTGTTTAAAAATCCGGCTGTTTGAATGCTTTCTTTAATTCAAAAGAAAGAACAAATCTGTTTGATTTTCTTTTGAAAATCAAACTGAATGCTTGAAGTGATTATTTTATTGTCCAGTGTTGTGTGCAGCGAGGTGCGATACACATCGCTGCTTTGGAAACACTGGTATGCCTGCCTCTTGAAAGATTAGAGGTTTTTATTGTCTGTTGTTTATTTTATTTTATTTGTTTTCTTGTCTTGTGATTTGGACCTCGAGTCCGCAAATAAAGTTATCTATTTATCTTTTCCTTTTTAGGAGTGACCAGAATCGTAGTGGACACGTGCATCTGAACAGTCTGTGCTTGTCCAATGGAGGTAAGACTCTAAGTCCACATCATCAAGTTGTTCCTATTCAGTCTACTGTATTAAAATGAGGGTACTTCTCACACCATTAGTTGTAACGATAAGATAACTGCTTTACAACATTTGTGTTTTTCCACTAGGAATATTTCCTGAGACGCATCAGCCTCGACTGCTGCAGATTGTGAGTGACTGTGTCTAAACCTGTGGACCTTTAGTCTGTTTGTGATTTGTTTTGTTAATAATAGTCATTTTGTTGTCTTTGTCTTCATCCAAAGCTTCTCAAAGATTACAGCATCCTTTCTACGATCCTGACACGACTGACCAATTATATGATCTTCCAGAAAGGGTAAGTCTGTAGCTCCAGATTGTCCTTTAGGAATCAAGAATGAAAAAAACAGTCTTTTATACTTTGAGAACGGAAAAGCGGAAGAAGTTTATGGCTATCAGTCTGTCTGTCTCAAGGCAGTAATGGCCATCGCTGCGGATCGTGAAACTCGCTCAGTGCTCTCATGCACATTCACCAATCAGAGCAGAGCTAGAGCGGCACGAGAACAAGCTACGTTTATCGTAGAAAAGTCTGGATTTATAGAAAGCCAATGGATTTCAAAACAAATAGACATCATATGGCAGGAGTAACAAAGGGGAGCGGTTGTAGACCAGCAGAGAAGATGATGCAACAGCATAATAAAATTATTAAAAGTTTCTTCTAATAATATTTGAGGCGAGAAATAACATTTTACTGTCATATTGGCGTTTGCTGTTTGAACATGATCGGCCTGTTCTGAGTTACAATTGCAAATTCTTACACTTTTAAAAATGTTCTTCCCTGATGAGCAATTACACATGCAGCACATCTCATTCTCTCCTGGACGACAGGGCAGGTCCAAATAACAGAACTCTGCCGCTGGCCAAATTCTTTATTATTGTCTACACATGTGCAACTTATTGTTAGTATTAATAATAATAACAATAATTATAATAATAACAATAATGACTTTGTTTTATAAAGCGCTTTTTAGGACACTTAAAGACTCATCACATGTCATTATTGTTTCAACTTTTTACAATTGGGCCGCTGTGTGGGTGGAGCAGAGTGAACCATGATTATCAGAGCACAGGGAAAAGTGATGGATTAAGATAAATAAAGATGTATATTTGTATTCCCAGTGACTTTTGAAATACACCCACTTTTCTAGGTACATCTTGCTAGTATCGAGTTGGACTCCCTTTTGCCTTCAAAACTGTCTTAATCCTTCGTGGCATAGATTCAACAAGGTACTCAGCAAGGAGGTCCTGGGTTCAAATCCCGGTCGGAACAGGGTCTTTCTGAGTGGAGTTTGCATGTTCTCCCCGTGTCTGTGTAGGTTTTCTCCGGGTACTCCAGTTTCCCCAACCACTAAAAACATGCTCACTAGGTTACACCCTCCAGCTCCGGTAGTCCTGACCAAGCCGAGCATCAACATCTGGAGATGGGTTCCCGACCACTGCTCCTGACGTGAGCCGTAGTGGCATCAGGATGGGTCAAATGCAGAGGGCAAATTTCCCTACGGGGACATATTTGATAGCAACATGCTATCAAATATGGACCATGATGCCAATCTCCTGTTCCACCCTCGTCCCAGAGGTGCTCTATAGGATTGAGATCTGGTGACTGTGGAGGCCATTACAGTACAGTGAACTTATCGTCATGTTCAAGAAACCAGTCTGTGATGATTTGAGGTTTATGACAAGGTGTTTTATCCTGCTGGAAGTAGCCATCAGAAGATGGGTACATAAAGGGGTGGACATGGTCAGCAACAATACTCATGTGAAAATCTCAGTAGGTCAACAGTTTGCATTGAGTTGCTGCCATGTGATTGGTTGATTTGGAATTTGCAGTACCTAAAAAAGGGGCCGGTGAGTGTATATCCGATTCATGTTTGTGGTGTTGCGTTATTGTAAAGATTCTTCATATTTACGCTACAATCTGCATATCTTTTCAAAACTACCATTATGGACCTAAAGGCCTGTGGCCACTGCGTGTTTGAAGAGGCACATGGCATCAGTGAAGCTTTGAGGACTGGCTTTCTCTCTCCATTTGGCCAATTTTAGTTTTCCAGTTAAAGGCGTCTTATTGATGACATCTTTCTCCTGTAACTTTTTGTAAATGAGTTCATGAAGGTTTGCAACTTCATTGGTGCTCCCATGCCATGTTATTCCCATACTTATTTGTTTAAGATAATTTTCTCAACATTTGTATTGTATATTTTTTTGCAATGAAACATGAGTGATTAAAAAAAAAACTCAAATTCAGGATTTGTTAGTTTTTGGTTAAATCAAAGTAAAACTGAAGTGATTTAGTTCCAAAACAAAAATGGTGGCTTGGCTCCCTGCTTTCCTCTTCCCTTTTTAAAATATTTATTTGTGTCACACATGTGAATTGGGTCCGTCCCTCCACAACTCTCACAGAAGAGGCGGAGCCAGACACAGCATAATAATCTGTTATGAATATATCAGGTCTAAAAGCTGAGGCAGGATCCACACTGGGACCAGTTTAGGTCTGACATCAGCTCTTACGTGTCGCAGTACCTTTTTTATGTAACTGTACGTTTTTGTTTGCAGAGTTGGAGATGTGTTTGGACCTCACACGCAGCCCACAGACGCAGACTTCTGGGACATGTGGACAGGACTGCGCTATAACGATGGAAACTTGGTGTTAGACAGGTGAGCACACAGAAGTCTGTCAGCTGAAATATTACACATGATGATCCTCATCCAAGCGGTCAGATACACCCTCCATCTTGATTCTAACGAGGTGCGAGCCCATAATAACTGTTGACCATAGTATTGATCTTACATCCACATGTTTA